>OX596372.1:4909142-6136428 GCA_951394395.1 Colostygia pectinataria | reverse complement strand
AATTCACCGGAAACCATACTCTTCACACCAGAACACAGCAATGCGAACATTACTGCTTGGCGGCAGAAATAGGTAATTTTTGATGGCAATCGTTTAAAAAACGTGTGTTTTACTGTGGTTTTTACTGGGTATATTTTTTTAAATTATATAATGCTGGACAATCCACACAACATCATCTAGCCCCAAGGTAAGCTGCTGTTAAACAGAGCTGTTTTATGGGTACTAGATAACTGATATATACTTTATACAATACAATACATAGATAGATTATTATATATAGAAAATACCCAGAACACCCGAAACAAATATTTGTAGATCGTACAAACATTTGACCCGAGGCGGGAATCGAACCCGTAACCTTCGCGTCGCAGACCTGCGCCCGCTGCGCCACATCGGTCGTACGATTTATTTATATATCTTCAGGAAACAGATGTAAAACGTACACAAAATATATACAGTTGATTGACACAGACATACGTCTAGTGTATAAGAGATGACGCGAAACGGGAAAGTTCAAGTATCCTACCAATAACTCGGTATGTGACAAGACTGCTGAGCGGAATATTATCAAAAGAAGTATAAGAGTAGTAGAGTTCTCTGTGATAGAGCTCGTCCGGGGAAGGACTACCACCATACCTATTTCTGCCGCAAAGCAGTAATGCTCGCATTGCTGTGTTCCGGTGTGAAGGGTATGGTTTCCGGTGAAATTACTGGCACATGAGGATTTCGATCTTAGCCTCAAGGTGGCAACCCGCGAGTGATACCTCTGGTATTGCAAGCGTCCATAGGCTGCGGTAACCGCTTACCATCTTGTGGGCCGTACGCTTGGTTGCCACTTCAGTTGTATAAAAAAAAAAAAAAAGTTCAAGTATCCTACCAATAACTGGGTATGTGATAAGACTGCTGAGCGGAATATTATCAAAAGAAACATACATTTCCATAATGCGAACAAGGTTTTATAGAATAGATCGGATATCAAGCAATCCAGTGCATACCGTACTAGTAGAGATGCGCTCGTGACGTAGCTGGCTAAGTTGTCCTTAACAGATCAACGAAGTTAAGCACTGTTCCGCGGGGTTATCATTTGGATGGGTGACCGCCAGTGGCAATTTCAACTGAGCGCGGGAGCGCTTCGGAGGGCACGTTAAGCAGTCGGTCCCGGCTTTTTCAAAGTTGTTAGGCGTTGACAGAGGCCTTAGGGCGGTTTAGAAACTCTGTCACCAGAGTTGGCCTCTGACTCATACGAACGAACGAACGGGTTTTGATATTTTTAGAAACTTTAGAACAACTGCTACCTTTTATACAAACAATTCAGAATAGCAAGTTCTAATTCTTATAATTATAAAAAAAACCACTCCCCGCGCAAACCCCGCCTTATCCGGGTTTCACACCCCTCACGTGTGAAACTCGAAGACGTCTGAGTTATTTGGGTAGGTTGATAATTTCCTGAAAACAATAACTTCATTTTCAAACCATAATGCCGTTAAAACTATTCTCTACCTATTAAAATATGGTTGGAGGCCTCGCCCACAAGATAGGCGGCTGTTTTTAGTCGCTTAAAATAACATGCAAAATAATAATTTAAACTAAAACAGGTATCAAGCTCAGTCCTATCCTGTCCCGTCTAATCCCGGTAAGTCCCGCGATCCCGTTTCCGTCACTACACCGGTATGTTGCCGGGATGCAAGGGTACGATAGAATTTACATAATGCTTTATTAAAAAAACATAATGCGTCCTCATCAACCCGGTATTGAAAGATTCAGTATAATATTAAATTTTAAACGTTTCTTGAAAACTGCTGAGTAAGTCAGCTTAAATACTTACTATAAATATTTTTAACAATAGATTTTCTCTGCAACTTTGTTTTCGTGTTTTACGATAGTGTTGAAAAATGAAAAATTCATGTTGAATTCAAGTGAAATCTTGGTTATTAAATATTTTTTTTTCATTTCAATAGTATAAACTTTTCTTTATATTTCAATAGGTAGCTACTTTTGGTGTATTGCAGGCAGGGTCAATGTGTCATGGCAATACTAGTAGGGTGCGTCGCAGTTTTCCTTAGCAAAATGTTGAGAATTTAAGATTTCCATGATATTTTCATAACCTGAATTCCTTCGTTTCTCGCAAGTACAATCACACGCAAAAATATTCACAATTTTCACTTCCGGTGCTCACTTCGAACAAGAATCTAAATAATATTCGTCTTGGGTACTATGTAGTCCAAGGAAATATCGGTTGGAGAGTTCTTAAGTCAAAGTGGCAAGGTTCATTTTAAAGAAAGTGGTACAAAGGTTCAAATATAAAAGTTAAGTTTACTTTAGATATTTGGTTTTCTTGTCATCGTGTCAAGGTAGCAATGCAATCCCGTAGAGATCTGACCATAGATATCATCTGTAAAGGCTTGTCGAAAGTATCATTATCGTATATTTCGTTATAAAAAATACCTAAAGTAAGCCCATTATTTATTTTGTCATAGTCTCTTATTTTTCAATTATGTTTCATATTTAAGATTTCGTTATATTTTCTGGGAACTGTTTACCGTCTACAAATAACTGAAAGTGTTTTTATTACACGTTTTCTTAAACCTTTAATAAGTTAGTTAAAGTTTGTATGAGCTAAATGCCAACTCTGATGGCGAAGTTTTAGGTAACCAAATTGCCTACATTATGGCTTATCGACTTATAACCGGCACTGCTTCACATGCTAAGCACGGATCAACAAGACCAATCGCGGTCACCTATTTCGTACGAACTCGAACTTCGCGTCGCTAAAATAATAGGAAATTGATTAAGAGCGATTAGTCAAATTACGTCCAAGTGCTAAAAATACATTATTTTCCATTATACGTTAAATTATTTCCACTAAACATTGAGTCATACGACACGGGGGACTCCATTTTCTAGAAAGCTGGTGTCTTGCGAGAAAATCCCAGCAACTTGTTCGTGAAAGGATTTTAAAAATCCGTGAAATAAGAGCACCATCGAGTATTTTGTCGAATAAGATCTTAGGATTTATCAATAAACTTCTTACGGTATAGGTATTTCTGTATTACGTTTGAGATCAAAGCGAGTACATCTTTAGAGCATTCGTTTACTAAGAGTATAAAAGATATCTAAATATGTTTTAGCTCTTTCGCGCGTAGTTCTTTACATATCTTTTAAGCAAACAGCTTTCATGTCTAAAATTATGTAGTTGTATAGAATAAATTAACAGAAAGAGACATCACTATAACAATATAATATAAACATCGTAAATAAATCACAATAAAATTTTACAACCATGCCACATTAGCGACAACATTACGTTATATTTTTAAAAGTAACAAAAACTATATTCCGTATACTTTTTCGAACGACAATAAATCTTTAACGACCTCTTTCAATGCGTCAGACGTTCCATTTTCAAAAACTAATAATGACAGTTTTAATTTTTAAACAAAAGAGCTTCTTGCTTTTGTGTCTTCATTTTACACTTTTGTTCATGATTGTCCTTCCGAGAACGTTGAATAGTGGAACGAATTGTTTGTGTGGTATTACTGTTTTCAAAATAATGGTTGTAGACAGAAGGCAAAATTATGAATGAACCCGCTGTTGTTCAAAACTAGTTCTTCCTGACTTTAGATACAGTTGAGTTTCGTATAACGTTGGCAAATTGTTAGTTTTGCATTTAGGTGACATTTTCTTTTAAGCGAACACGTGGGAGTGCATGTCATTTACGTTTACGAGAAAAGAAAATGAATTTTTTGCTGTTTGGTTTAACTACACTTTGTCGATACACAGCTTAAATCAGGTGCCATGCCATTCTCCGCTTATTTTTTTTTTTTTTTATACACCTGAAGTGGCAATCAAGCGTACGGCCCACGAGATGGTAAGCGGATACCCCAGCCTATGGACGCTTGCAATACCAGAGGTATCACTCGCGGGTTGCCACCTTGAGGCTAAGATCGAAAGCCTCATGTGCCAGTAATTTCAGCAGAAACCATACCCTTCACACCGGAAGACAGCAACGCGAGCATTACTGCTTGACGGCTGAAATAGGTATGGTGGTAGTCCTTCCCCGGACGGGCTCTATCACAGAGAACTCTACTACTCTTAAAAAAAAAAATCTCTCTACACAGCTAAAATCAGGTGCCGTGCAAAGTCTTAAATAATGCGGGATAATTCACACAGCATCATCTAGCCCCGAGTTAAACAGAGCTTGTGCTAGGGATTTTAGGGATACTCACATGAGCACCCGTGCGAAGCCGGGGCGGATCGCTAGTCGCTAGTATAAACAGATACCATACCTATATAAACTAGATAAGCGGGACTCTACGGTCACCCATCCAATTAACGCAGAACATCCCAGAATGCCGTCAGGTTACAAAAACTCAAAATGCAAAAATGATTTTTGACGATACCACTTTAATACCCAATCCCGATATGCAAATACGTTCATTAAACCAGTCCACCCTTCCACGGGGGCTGGCCACCCCTACATTATCATTTTTGAACCTGAGCTTCGATGTTAATTATGTATTTAATACTCGACTACCAACCCTTTCAAGATGAGTTGTACCATCTAACGTTAACGTCAAATTGTTCAATCGTCGTCGAACAATTCCGTCAAAACCGTCGTAGATATATATATATATATATATCCAGCATTATAAGAAGCAGCATTGTAAGAGTAGTAGAGTTCGTCCGGGGAGGACTACCACCATACCTATTTCTGCCGTCAAGCAGTAATGTTTGCATTACTGTGTTTCGACTCTGTGGTTTAGGCACATGAGACGTAAGATCTACGTCACAGAGTTGCAACACGCAAGTGATATGTTCGATGTTGCAAGCAGACTGTACCACTTTAATGGTACTTATATAAATAAGAAAAACATTTATATTTTATCTGAAATAAAGGCTTTTAATAGTAATAATAATAATAATAATATAAAAAAGTAAAAAACTTTTTCTCATCTTCAGTTTTTGGAACGGTTATTTTACATCCTGTATATTGTATAATCAAGTAAGTTAGATCTCCCCATTCACTCCGCCAGCTCGCAGTAACCATTCACCATCATCCTACCCTCATTATGAAATAACAACTTCACAGCAATTTTCTAGAACAGAAACCGCAACTTTGTCAGAGTTGGCAACATCAAACCACATCTCAAATCTAAAATTACACTCGAAACTCACCTTTTAGAACCTAAGCCTTCTGTTGTGGACCCTAATCCGTTGAAATAAGGGTGGGTTTGCCTTGTCGGGTGAGAAGGGTAGCAGGTAGATCCTAATATCATTGAATACACCATAGTGTAACTACATTATTCCACTTAATATTATTTACTTAAATTTTAAATAAAGAAGTTCGAGCGACATTGTATCTTAGATCAACGGAAGACAGCTCAATTCGATTTGACAAAGTGTTTTTTTTTTACTTAATTTGAATGTATTCTCTTAGAAATCTAGTTCTAAGTCAAGTATCCAGTAACACTACACATAAAACAGTATAATTAGTATCAGCTCAATTTGAATCTAAAAACAGCCAAATAAAGATCATATTTGATTGCAAACCGGAGTGACCAAATTGAAGTGACAGATACAGGGAGTCCGAATTCAAAATCAACATAATGCCTCATGTCGTCGGTAACGTGAATAATCATGCTTTTGAATAGCACTCATCAGATGCATCAAATATTCTGCTTTGAACCGGATCAAGCAATTTAGTGAGCGATTGACTGATTAGCGTTTTACTCTGCTTTTGTACAGCTCAATTCTATTTGACATCTGCTTTTCATGATGAAAATTTCATCTCATCATCATGACAGCCTTCTAATGTTCCCACTGTTGGGACACTGGCCTACTCTCAGGCGAGAGTGACTGGGTCTTAATCCACCACGCGGACCCAATGCGGATTGGTGGATGGCACATGTCTTTCGAATTTTAGTTCTAGGACATGCCGGTTTCCTCACGATGTTTTCCTTCACCGTATGAGAGCACTGGCATTGCGCACATAAATTTTTCGAACAGAAAAATCCATTGGTGCACGACCGGGTTTGAACCCACGACCTTAGGATCGGAAGGCGGGGTCACTACCACTAGACCACCGGTGCTCTCAAATTTCATCTATCAGTTATTATTTCTAATATACTTAGCCTGGATTCATCATACTCGAATAGGCACTATTCTCCTTACAAATCTTTGCTATTCGTAAGTAAACTGACGGCTTTTTCGGCACAGGTTACATAGCTACAATTGCTTTATTTCTTTTTGTTTATCTTATGTGTTTTGTTTGTGTAAGTAGGTGTACTACTAAGCTACCTCTGTGTGTCCGGTGTGCCGAAATAAGAACGTTTATCTATCTATCTATCTAGTTTATTTGGCGCTGGAAGTCGGGATACAGTTTTACATATCCGACAACCAACGCACCGTTTATATAAATGTTTACTACTTCAAAATGGTCATCATGGTACACGAATAAAACATATTAACAATGGTAGGTAAGGTGCAGTTAAGTTATTATTATACAATACAAGTAATGTATTACTGTGTGTAAGAAATGACCCGCTACCGGAGGATACGTTGAGCTCCTCGTTCTAACGAAGTATAAACTTGTATGTAGAAACGAGGTGATCGCTGTTTCAGCTGGTTTTGGGTAAAATTACCTTTATTAATTATATAAAGTGTATCTACTTTGCTATATTATTAAATAAATAATATTATTTTTATCTTCCTTAACTACCCAGTTTATTATATTATATTCCATTCAATTATTTGACATTTCTAATTCCGCGTAACAGCTATTCCTGAAGTTGGTCGAATCCAGCCTCAGTAATTCTCTAAACCGAAGACCTCGCAAGCACAATTTCTAAGAAATATAATGCTAACTTTACTAAAAGCTATGTGCTAAAAATGAGCAATTTACAGTGTATTTCGAAGAGCTATTCTGCTCATCACGCTGAAGATCCTCAGCAGATCTTCACCAAATTTTTATAAGACCAACTTAAAGTATAATCTTTCAAATAAAATAAAATACCATTAAAATCAGATCTCTTAAAGCCCTACAAAGCCTCAATTTGCCTCAATTTACCCTATATGACCATCTCTGTGACCTTTTTTGTCATCTCTGTGACCCTATTTGTCATCCAAGTGACCTTATTTGTCATCCAATTTACCCTAGTCATTTCTGCGAGCCTATTTTCATCTATGACCCATTTGTTATCCAATCGACCCTATTTCTCATATTTGTGACCCTATTTGTCATGCAAATATCTCTATTGGTAATTCAAATGTCTCTATTGGTCATCCAAATTCTTCCTATTGAACATTCAAATAACTCTATTGGTTATTTAAATGCCTTTATTTGCCATACAAGTGACCCTCTATCTTAGTCAAATGTAAAATAACCAAAACAAAGCCCTTAATTCGGTCCTCCCTTGTTACCAACTATAACATAATTATATTACCAAGTTTAGCTAACTTGTTGGTTAATAAAATCATGGTTTCGTCCCATGTGGGTCGATTAGTGCTGAATGAGAGGTCGATTGCATCTTGGTCCCCGTGGATCAGCCCTGAAGGTACGAAACAGGTTGATTTGTGCAGAATTTGTATTATTTGATTGGTACTATGCTATATTATTATAATAAGAATGACCCGTATCTCTTTCGTCCGTTTCTGGCCGTTTCTGATGTGACGATTTTTCGAAGTTTATTACTGCAAATAGTAAGATTTGTTTTTATTTTTGTAATAAGTAGCTTATGTATGTGAAAGAGAATATTTACAAAATGACTACAACTATCTGATTAATAAACCATATATGGTGGTCTCCTGACCATTTTGTTTATACCTATTACAAGATTTACAAGACACTTCTCGCCCCTGTACAGCGGGATTGTAATTATATTTTATTTTTCTTCCCTTTCTACAGAAACTGTAATTTTATATGGAATGTTGACGAGTCATAGCTTGTTAACTCTTCAATCTCGTATTTTGTTAAGAGTTACACCTATTGGCAATAAAGGTTTTTTCTTTCTCATCAATAATGGGAATCAACTGTCTTTCTGAAACACAGTGAAAACTAACTCAGAAACCAGTGAATCACTACTGTGTCAACATTTGTAATTGTGGTTAATAAAATATTTGTAATTGTATTTGTATTTCTTTATTTTCTTAGGTACTTGTTTTATGTTAAGGTAAGTAAAACTAATGGGAAACAAATGACACCTAGCGTAGTCTTACTATCAGTAAGTTTATTGGGAAGAAAATTCCCAGTAGTCCGACTTGTAAGACAACTCGGTATAACTACGGGAATAGCCCAATTATACTTTATGAAGTTGCATTTGGTAAATTAGTAGTTACAAAAAGATTTGTGTAATCTAAATTATGAAAAAAGTTGCGTTACAGACTGACTGATTGTCTGACTGACAATAATTTCATATCAGAGATGTTGAGCCAGTATCCCAGCTTTTGGGTCACGCATCGCTTCTATTTACCTACTTATAAACCACCGTTTTGCTAACTCTGCTGAAACAATGGGTTATTGTAGTGAACTCGGGACTTCCCCCGAATCCCTCCTGATTGGTGCTTAACCTGAAGGAGGGTTTCCAGACGTGTCTTGACATTGCTGATTTGTTTGTTTAGGACACGCATCACCCTACTCAGAAATACGGCAACTATCAACAAGGTATTCAACTTAGAAGCTTGAATCTTACTAATAATATAATGGGGAAAGTTCGGATGTTTGTATTTATGACGACCGATGTGGCGCAGCGGGCGCAGGTCCGCCTGCGACGCGGAGGTTACGGGTTCGATTCCCGCCTAGGGTCAAATATTTGTACGATCTACAAATATTTGTTCCAGGTGTTCTGGGTATTTTCTATATATAATAAAATATATATATATATGTATTGTATTGTATTAAGTATATATCCGTCATCTAGTACCCATAATACAGCTCTGTTTAACAGTAGCTTACCTTGGGGCTAGATGATGCTGTGTGGATTGTCCAGCATTATTTATTTGTTTATTTATTTTATTTATTTATGAAGGTGAACGAACATCGTGAGGAAACAGGCATGTCCAAGAACGAATAATTCGAAAGACATGTGCCATCCACCAATACTCATTGGATTCGCATCGTATATCCTTATGTGTGTACGTATGTATGTTATGTACGCTTAGATCCACTGATTTTAATGAGGTTTTCATCAATAGATAAAGTGATTGAGAGGAAGGAATAGAATAGAATAGAAAAATATTTATTTAGCGCCACACAATAAACATAAAAAAAGCAATACAAATTAAAACTAAACTATTGTGACGAAAAAAAAGGAAGAGGAAGGAGCTTACACATATATTACGCGAACGAAGTTGCTGGCCACAGCTAGTACATCATATAAATACACACGGGTTGTTAATTGTATAACCTATTGTTAACTAGGTCATGTGTTTATAGGCAAACTAATTAACTAAGACATCTCTAGCTCTTCGTGAAACACATCAGCCATGAACTCTTAGAGCGATTCAAATTAGGACCTAAACTGAATTGTCAAAAAGTTTTGTACCATGACTTTAATAATTATTTCAAAAAAATTTCAAATTTTTTTAAGTACCACACTGGCACTTGCAACTTGGCCACTCTGGTGACAGAGTTTCTAGTTGTTAGGCCACGACAGAGGCCTTTGGGCGGCTTAGAAACTTTGTCTCCAGAGTTGACCACTGACTCATACGAACGAACGAACGAACCACACTGGCACCACATTGAAGCTTTATGATGAAGAGGGATCATCAAAAAAAAGCTAGGAACCCAGCCTAGTTTGTTGCCAGATTCTTGTAAGCTGGGGCGCGTGGAACTGGCGTAAATTCACCTAGCTTTAAGACGTTTCAGAATGATCCTTGTTGATTTTATTGAAATAAATCATTTCTGACTTTGACTTTGACTAAGTACCACGCGAAAAATCTGGTACTTACTGCTGTCACTGGTGGTCTAGTGGTAGTGACCCCGCCTTCTTATCCTAAGGTCGTTGGTTCGACTCCGATCGAGCACCAATGGATTTTTGTATGCGAAATATTTGCACAATGCCAGTGCTCTTATACGGTGAAGGAAAACATCGCGAGGAAACCGGCATGTTCAAGAACTAAAAATTCGAAAGACATGTGCCATCCACCAAACCGCGTTGGGTCCGCGTGGTGGAGTCTCGCTTGAGAATAGGCCAGTGTCCCAGCAGTGGGAACGTTAGAAGGCTGTCATGATGATGACTGCAGTAACTAAGTCGCCCAGTAATATCACTTGCTACAGTGCCCTTCATACCTAAACGCAGTGCAGCTTGCACACTACTGCTTGGAGGTAGAATATCTGTCACTGCGGTGGTACCGACCAAGATGGACTCTTGCTGAAGAGTCCTACCACCAGATAAGGTAAACCAGTTAGGGTGAGTTGCACCATCTAATCAGTTAGATGGTGCAACTCACCCTTAGTAAACCTTTGTTTTACAAATAGATTTGCGTAAAAGCTAATCCTTTCTCCATTACTATTCCTAATTACGCCTTCGCAGCTGGATACGTACTAACGTCCCGTAGGCCGTCGCCATGGCACACTAATTGGAACCGGTGTACGTCACGTAGACGTAGATCGATTAATATGCGGTTCGATTTAATTCTCTAGTACGGGAACTTTGTAGCGGTTAGTTTTAAAGGCTTTTGAAATAATGAACTGTCATTCAGGCTTTTCGTTTTATGGAAAACTTGTGGAGTGCCGCTATTTTGCTCGCGTTGAGTTTTTTATACCAACCTAACGTAAAATAATCACGTCAGTCAATTTACGACTAATGTAGCGGGCAAGGTCCGCCTGCGACGCAGGAGGTTGCGGGTTCGATTCCCGCCTCGGAACAAATGTTTGTACGATCTGCAAATATATGTTCCGAGCGTTCTGGGTATTTTATAGAAATACCATGAACACTCGGAGCAAATATTTTCAATATATTGAGAATATTTGAAATGTTCGTCAATATCATTATTCATATATATATATTTTTTTTATACAACTGAAGTGGCAACCAAGCGTACGGCCCACAAGATGGTAAGCGGTTACCGCAGCCTATGGACGCTTGCAATACCAGAGGTATCACTCGCGGGTTGCCACCTTGAGGCTAAGATCGAAAGCCTCATGTGCCAGTAATTTCACCGGAAACCATACCCTTCACACCGGAACACAGCAATGCGAGCATTACTGCTTGGCGGCAGAAATAGGTATGGCGGTAGTCCTTCCCCGGACGAGCTCTATCACAGAGAACTCTACTACTCTTAAAATACAACTATTTATTTAATAAAGCTAAAATAAGTAAAATTTATCTATAGCCAAGCTAAAAGTGTAAATCAAATGAAAGTCAAACAAACAGTAGAATAATTAAAACACATTCAGAACCTTCTAAGAAGGCTTATTAAAAATTTATATTAACTCGATTATAACAACGTCGCTCATTTAATCATTCCTATACAGGATGTAAAAAGACTACTACTGAAAACTGAACTTGATATTGGACGGACCATACCTCTGAATCGGTTACCAGAAAAAAAAACAAAGAAGTGGTATTTATTTAGATAATATTATTAGTACCTAATTTTTTTTATATAAAAATACAAAATATACACAAAAAAGTAAAGAAAGCTACATAATTACTTCCATTACAATAATTGTGTTCATTTGAGATCGCCCAAATACAATATTTCGTACCACATGACCTTTAGTCAGGTATAGGTCTCACAACGGATCTCGGCCGTAGTGAAATTAGCCGTTTCGATGCGCAATGGAGCTTTTTCAAACTAAATTGTCTTTGCGCATCACAAACGGCTAACTTCACGGAAGCCTAGATCCGCTGTGCGAACTATACAGTAATAAAACGAATAAACTAAACATCCTAATGATAACGTTATTTTCTTATAATCTTATCTAAGTCTTCTGAGAAGGTGTGTATAATGTGCGTGTATATAATGTACATGTATGTGCCTTTAATAATAATAATAATAACGCTGGACAATCCACACCGCATAATCTAGCCCTAAGCTAAGCAGAGCTTGTGTTATGGGTACTAGATGACTTATATACTCAATACAATACATAACTTTTTATTATACAAAGGAAATACCCAGAACACCTGGAACAAATATTTGCAGATCGTACAAACATTTGTTCCGAGGCGGGAATCGAACCCGCAACCTCCACGTTGCAGGACAACCTTCGCCCGCCGCGCCGCGACATCGGTCGTCAAAATTTATTTAGTATTCGGGAGCTGTTATTTTAGACCCTGTATAATACTCAGAGATCCAAACCTGTTTGATGCTCGTTTTTAGATGTACCTAAGCTGTTGGCACAGACAAAGATGTAATATCTATTTAACAAAGCTATCCAATTAAAATAAACTCTTGTTCCAAATTGCTTATTATTAATTAATTGTTTTACTGTCTGCTTGGTTTTAAGTAGTTATTTGCTCTTAGAATTTCTTCAAACCAAATTGATTCGGTCAAATGTAAGTAACAAAGTTCTCAAACGGTGATGGAAAACATCGTAAGAAAACCGTTATTATGTGATACTTACTAATCTGCTATGGGTCGGCGTGATGGATTAAGACTCTACTCTCGCTAAAGAGAAGATCAGTAGCATGGGTATATTAGAAGAATGGTTATGATGAGTTACTAATATCCAAAGTCAACTATACAAAAAAACATAAAAATCTCACTATCATGCATTCTTTCGTTCGTATGAGTTCGCCAACTCTGGTGACAGAGTTTTTAGGTCGCCCGAAGGCCTCTGTTATGGCCTAACTCATTGCAATAGCAAGATCTATAAGATATTAGCACAGCTTTAGATACGCTACCACCTGCTAACATCGAAAGTTTTTTCTATGTTGTTTAGAGTCTAAGGTTTCACCGCCCTTTGCCTTGCTCTATTTGGAATAATTCAAAATTATTCCGCTAGATGGCAGACGAACCTTATAATGACCCTGCCGACAGAGGCGCACATAAAATATGGTATATTTATGTTAATACTGATATTTCTCTGCCTTTTGTCTTTGAACGATTGATTGTATCTCTGTGTAAAACGCGTGTGTTTGGTTTTATTGATGTTATAATGGCTGTGTTTTTTGTTTTTACGGAATTTTATTTTATATTTAAGTAGCTTTGTTTTGTTTTTGATGATATTCAAAGTTAAATTGTCTTTTCTTTATTTGTGATTTATCATTTATAACATGATATTGATGGTTTATTAGATAAGTCTGAGAAAGTTTAAGGTATGCAAAGACGGTTTAAATTTTTCCAATAATTGTTTTTCGCGCTCACTACGGTTACCAGAATGACTAATTTAATTACTCATTGTTCAAAAATTTTGGTGTGTTCTTGACATCAAAAGCTTTTGTTATTGCCAAGAATTGTATAGAGATATATATATATATATTATATAAGAATAGACTAGGTATATAGCTAGGTATATATAACCAAATTATATTCATTGTAACATCACCCGTGTTTCACCTCACAGACTCAGCTCGATCTTACACGAATAATTCATACATCCGATACGTCTATCAATCGATACTCCATTGCATATGCTAATTTTAAATCACCCTGGTTTCAATAAACCGTCGGCGTCGACTCAGACGTCTACTCAGCGTCTCGGTTCACACAATAGTGATAATGAAACATGCATTTCATTCATTTTATATTTCCCCTACCACACGACCCGCCCAATCACGACGTATTCATGGATTTAATAAATTTTAAATTTGGAACCCCTCTTTATTGAGGTTATTTATGCATCCAAAGTAAGGCACACAATACTGTACGTACTCACTGTGGCAGCCAGTATTATTAAGAAAAATAGAGTAATAAAGAGAGCAGGAAAGAAAAAACGCATCATCGAAAAAATATCATCAAAACACGAAAACGGCTTAACCGATATGGCGACTTTGCTCTCAAAATTTTTGAGTCCAGGGAAGGTTAAAACGGTGTTAAAAATAACGCAAGTGAAACCGCGAGGGCCAGCAGGGTCATCATAAATATAATAATGTCGTATTTATTTGACAAATACAAAATATAGAAAAACCTAAATATAAAATATTAAAACAAAGTTGTTTTAATAAAAAAGTATATTAAAAAACATGAATGGTACTTTAAGTTCAAATTAAATAATATTTTGCTCATATTTTGAGTATGTTTTTCATAAGAGCTCCGCCGTAAAGGTATATTGGAAAACTAATAACAAACCACTTATCAAAATCAAATCTTGAACTTTCTGAAGACGATTCAAACTTCAGGTCAAAATTTATTCTTTAAAAATATTTTTATTCTTTACCTTCAAATATTTTTCAATGAAAATGAAAGCTGTGTATTTCTATTCAGTGTTAATATTTAAAAATTGAATAAAATAAATATCTTTAGGCGTCTACGTCTACACAAAATGTTTATTTGTAAACTAGCAATCCGCCCCGGCTTCGCACGGGTGCTTAAACTATACGCCTTTTCTGTCTGTTAATGAAAAACCAATGAAAACCACATTAAAATCTCTTGCTTAGTTTAAAAGGCCTAAGCGCAATACATCTACATACTCTGATATATGCAGAGGGACATCCGTCGGAAAGCCATTTTGTTTAATACTATGTTGTGCTTTTAACTTTTGGGTGTCTATATATAATATAATATATTTTTATTACTCAAAATATTAATATTTTGGAATGTTGCACAGATAGTAACCATATTATCTGATGTAAAGTTCGTTCATTGAAAAAAGCGCTGAAGATCTGAAAACCCTTTTCAATGTCTATCAATTTATGCTCTGATTGGCTGAAATAATGACAGCCAATAAACGCGCTCTGATTGGTTAAAATAACGACGTTGTTGGCACGTGGAGTGTTTTCATGATTTTTTATATAGCTTTGATACAAATACAATATTGTAAAAGATCCTGTAATGACCTACCACTTATTATAATAAAAATATCATAGACTTTTAGAGCTACATCATTATTTATGTACCTAACAGATTTATTTATGTCATGCCAGTACTATATTTAAGTTTTCGCGGTATCGCATGTTCGAATTTTAAATGAAGAACTTTTTCACATGGTATGTTTGACTCCAACAATTTTTTTATCGACAAATTACTTACATACAAAGAAGTTAGTTTGAAGTTCGATCATACGATTCTTCTAAGTGAATGAATGAAAGGGAAAGGCCCTTTCTTTTATAAAGTTCTAGATGCACTGCACTGCGCTCGTCACGTAGTTACTTAATTTATTATGTTGTCAGTGCCCTTGAAACTAAGCCAGTGTTTTGCTTAGTCACTGCAGTGAGAGAGATTACTTTATCTACCAATCCAATCATCTGTCAATCGTTTGATCCAATGCGGATTGGTGGATGCCAATGTCTCTCAGTTCGTAGACATGTCGGTTTCCGTGCAATGTTTTTCCTCATCGTTAAGAGCATTGGCATCGCGCATTTAAATGTTTCTAATAGAAAATCCTAGGCCTAAGGACAACCTGACCAACAAAATGGCTGCTAAACATTTAGTACTTTTTATCGTCATCATGACAGCCTTCTAATGTTCCCACTGCTGGGACACTGGCCTACTCTCAGCCGAGAGTGATTGGGTCTTAATCCACCACGCGGACCCAATGCGGATTGGTGGATGGCAAATGTCTTTCGAATTTTTAGTTCTTGGACATGCCGGTTTCCTCACGATGTTTTCCTTCACCGTATGAGAGCACTGGCATTGCGCACATACATTTTTCGAACAGAAAAATCCATTGGTGCACGACCCACGACCTTGGGGTCGGAAGGCGGGGTCACCACTAGACCACCGGTGCTCTCTTTTTATAGTACTTATCCATTATTTAGATTTAAATTCATATACATAAGTACCTACTTAAAAAAATATTTAATAGTTATATATTGTATATAAATAAATATATAAAAAAAAGCGAATAAAGGCTTTTATTATTATTTAACTAGCTGACCCGGCGCGGTTTCACTCGTGTTATATTTTTTGCAATTTTTCCGTAATTATTCACCGTTTCAATCTTCCTTGAACTCGAACCAAAATCACCAAAATCAGCCAAATCGGTCCAGCCGTTGTCGAGTTTTAGCGAGCCTAACGAAGATATAAAAATTCATTGGTGCTCGACCGGTTTCGAACCCGCCCCTTCAAGATCGGAAAGCTAGATCACTAGACCACTATTACTAGTTAGATACTAACTGTTATTATATTATCTATGGTATCGGTACAGTAAGATCATTTGCGGGCAGATAATGTTAGAGCGGGTCCGTGAGATAGCTGACCGCACTTGGCTTCGCTTGCGGTACCCTGCAAATGACGGTGTGCCGTCGGCTTGGGTTTTGAAGAAACGTCTGACGTTATTATGTCATTTATTGTCTTTGTCTACGAACAACGACGATGGAGTGCTTACCCGTTCAACCCACAATTTTTCTACCCAATATTATTTTTTATTTTTACCCGTTCTATCCAAAACATATGCTCCGTTCTACTGATATAGATTTGAAAGACACATTAGCAGAGGTTTAATTAAAGTACGTTTTTATAAATAAAGCCTTAAGTTTTCTTTAAGTATTAAGTATCTCAAAACAGCTGTTAGTATTGATTGGTCATTATTAGAAATATAAAACCTACGAAATATTATGTTACGTTTGTTATTTAACGGCACCGCTATTTAGAAAACCCTTAAGTTACAGTTATCATAATGTGGTTCGGTCCGTGATGATACAATTTGATTGAATTGGAATACCTCCATGTTACGTGCTCTCAATCGGTGAGGAAAAACATTGACTGTCGTTGTTTAAACTGGTGACCGCTAGTGGAAGTTTACAGCGCTTCCGTGCTTCGGAAAGCACTATAAGCTGTTGGTTGCTTAGAACAGCTGTTAGGCCAAAACAGAGGCCATAGGGCCTAAGCCAAATAGTTTATTTTACTTTTACTAAAGCACTTAAAGCTGTCGGTTCTGGTTACAAAAACTGTTAGGCCAAAACGGAGGCCTTACCTAGGCCAAATTGTTTACCTTAATTCTACTCTACTTTGGCAATATTAGTTCTTTTTTAGGGTTCCATAACTACTAATATAATAGTTAATTTTTAGGAAAAAACAAAACTTCAACCTAAAAAATGTTCCGGCAGATTGTGCTTGTACGCGACGATATAGTTATCGACACTAAACCGATATCGATAAAATTTAAATGGGACCTATTCTGAAGTACGAAAGTCTGAAGTCTGAAGAGACGGCAAGCGCAATAGAGCGCCAACAAATGAGATGGGAAGACGACCTAAAACATACAGCTGGACAACACCATACCTATATCTGCCGCAAAGCAGTAATGCTCGCATTGCTGTGTTCCGGTGTGAAGGGTATGCTTTCCGGTGAAATTACTGGCACATGAGGCTTTCGATCTATGCCGTATCGTATTGCAAGCGTCCATAGGCTGCGGTAACCGCTTACCATCTTGTGGGCCATACGCTTGGTTGCCACTTCAGTTTTACTTTTAATAAATGTGTTCTTTTCTTTAAAATAAAATTAGTTTACAATTTTAATGTCTTTGTTAATTTCAAAGAATGTTGGTTACATCGACAATACAATTTTAACCATAATTTATGAGAATTAGTCCCATAATCCATCTTAAGAAATCTCCATTATGGGGATTTTGAACCTTTAAAATATTAATTTTCCACCTTGCACCCGAAATGGGATTTTTTTCAATTTTATTTAAAAGACATTATCCTAATTTCAGACCCAAAAAGCAAACAACCTTTTATTGCGATGATATTAACAGTCTGTCATGGTCTGTCTTCTACAGTACAGAACCCTCAGGGCGTGGGTCTCGCTCGCACTTGTTCGTTTTATTGGTCGTCATGTCGGTTTGTAAAAGCATTAGACCTTATTCAAATCGCTTTCCAGCTGTTCAGATTCAGACTAGTTTATTTTATATTACTCCTAGGATATACTTACCACAGGCTCTGAGCACAGCCAGTACAATCGATGAAGCGTCGTTGAGACTAAAGACCCGTCGAGGTAGAAACCTTTCGAGGTAGAAACCTTTCGAGGTACTAATTATTCGAGGTAACGACCCATCGATAAAACGTACTGTTGAGGTAGACATCGAGGTATTGAACATCGAGGTATCGTAAGAAGAAGAATAGGCATGATGACAGTAACCAATAATCATTAAAATCTTCACCTTATGAAAAAGGATTCAAGGAATTCAAAAACCATATTTCTTTTTAGATTAGATGCGAAATTGATAATATTTTTAATAAAATAAAACTACAAAATACCGCCAGTAAAGCAATCGGCCATAAAAGGTTGAACACCAATCAGGAGGACTCTCTGATTGGTGGTATCAAAAATATTGCAGAATTTTGAACCTTAGTGCTAAATTTTATATAGAAAACTGACATAATGACGTCACCGCTGTCAGTCCGCGTTTTAGCGTGAATTTTAAAATTCAAATTTCGATCGCATTTTTTTAGTACTAGGTTTAGTTACTAATGATTATTAATTTCTGGAATAATAGGTTATTTTTGCCTAAAGTCGATACTTCTAAATACAATAGAACAGTTTTTCAAAATCATTCATTATGCTGTATATTCGAAAAACTACTATTATTCTTCTTAGTCGGGCACTCTTTGCAGAGTTGTCGTGGTTATTGAGTGAGTCCTTTTCTTATTTTTTTTTTTAATCAAGAATAGACCTTCGTTTGACCACGATCTCGCCTGGTGGAAAGCGATGATGTGGCCAACGGTGGATGGTGATGAATGACGGCTACAATACCCCACTCTATCAAACTCTATCTATTGTAATGTGTAATTCTTTCTTTCATCTTGTTTCAAAAATTTAGGAGGCTCGGAAGCGCCATGTGCCAGTGGCAACTTACGTGCTTCGGAGGACACTTTAAGCAGTGGTCCCGGCTTTTTCAAAGTTGTTAGGCCATGACAGAGGCCTTCTGGCGGCTTTGATACTCTGTCAGATTGATACTCGGCCAGAGTTGGCCACTGACTCATACGAACTTATTTTTTTATTACAACCGCTATCACGATTGAGTGAGCCAGCTGAGTTAATAGTAGCTGTGGTTACTAAGTGATTGCTATTTATATCCGTCTATCTACTTACTAGGCTGTCAGGGGAAAATAAAATGGAGTTTATCTAGCATAGATAAGTAATACTAGATATAGACGTACATTATGTTTGAAATAGCAATTTAAAAGTAGGCTTTGTTGACTTTATTGATGAGTATTATTATTACGATGACCCATATGGCGCGGCGGGTGAAGGTCCGCCTGTGACGCAGGAGGTTGCGGGTTCGATTTCGGCCTTGGGACAAATGTTTATACGATCTGCAAATATTTTTTTCCGAGTGTTCTGGGTATTTTGTATTATAATAAAAAATATCTATCTATGTATTGTATTGTATTAAGTATATCAGTGATCTAGTACCCTACACAAGCTCTGCTTAGCTTGGGGCTAGATGATGCTGTGTGGATGGTCCAGCATTATTTATTTATTTATTACGTAAATGACGTAGCGGCTTAGTTGTTCTCAAATCAACGAAGTTTCGAACTGTTCTGCGTAGTCACCATTCCGATGGGTGACCGCCAGTGGCAATTTCTACTGAGCGCTCCCGTGCTTCGGAGGGCACGTTAAGCAGTCGGCCCCGGCTCTTTCAAAGTTAGGCCATGACAGAGGTCTTCGGGCTGCCTAAAAACTGTCACCAGAGTTGGCCACAGACGCATACGAACTTACTACCCTGCTATAATGTAATCTCGATAATGCAACTGCAATTTTGTTGGTATTGTTTTAGTAACATTGCCCTCCTCTGTCTGTGTCTGGGAAATGTATTTTACCTACTCAGTTATGAGTAGGTAAAATACATTTCCCATTATAATGTAATAATGGAAAATGTTTTCCCCTTCAACGAGAAATGTATATTCTTTACATCTTCTCTACATATAAAACAGAGTCACTGTTCGTGACTGTCCTTATATATGTACGCTTCGATCTACGTTGAGTCAGTGGCCAACTCTGGTGACGAAGTTATTAGGTCGCCCGAAGACCTCCTCATATCTCATGACAGCCTTTATTGTTGAGGTAGAATATCTGACACTGCGGTGGTACCCACCAAGACGAACTCTTGCTGAAGAGTCCTACCACCAGGTAAATAGAAAAATCCTCCGAAGCACGGAAGCGATCTTGTAAACTACACAACGGACTTTATTGCGGTTTTCATCATTAGATAGAGTGATTCAAGAGAAAATATTTATATTATATAGGTCAATGAACCGCGCGTCTTTGACCTGCGTGTCAATGACCTCCTATAATCGCTACGGGGCTCGCGTGCTCGTATATTTTATTATTACGCGATTTTCAATAATGATAAATAATAATTGATCAGATATGCGTAATCGATTAATCGAGATTTTTAAGAGAAAAATATACTTACTTAAAAAAACATAGGTACATAATTTTTTATTGATGTGTGGAACCTGGGGGCCTTACTCTTGAACGCGATCGGAATTGGACAAGTATTGGAATATGACGTTTCGTACTTTTGACAGCAAACCTAGCGCCAAATTCAACCTTGTTTTCAAGAGTACAAAAATTTGATAGCAGTAAATAGAAATTGGGATTGGATCGGAATTGTCATTGGATTCAAGAGTAAGGAACCTGTTCTTTGAATATCGCGCACTAATAATCAAAGACCCTGTATAGGTTAATTTCAGCATCCGTGCGAAGCCAGGGCAGGTTGCTAGTAGTTATAAAGATCTCGTATTAGATTAAATTAAAAGCACGTTACAAACAAACAGTATTCCTTGAATAATAAAATCCCTGTTTTAGTACGACGACCTCGGTGACGCGGCGAGTGGTTGAGAAGAAGTTGCAGGTTTGATTCCCGCTGCGGGAATATTTGCAGATCTTGCAAATATTTGCTCCGGTGTTGCAATAAGTATCAAAACATATTATTATGTTCTGTGTCAGATATCTAGTTCTGATAGCTTTACTTAGTTTTTTTAAAGTATTTTTTTATACAACTTAAGTCGCAACCAAGCGTACGGCCCACAAGATGGTAAGCGGTTACCGCAGCCTATGGACGCTTGATGGCGCTGTGTAAAAATGCCATTAAATATGTACTATTTATTTGTTTAATGGTGACCGCACTGAACGTTGCTTAAGCTTAAAATTTTTTTTACGACACCAATGGCCGCCCTTCTTTACTCATAGGTAAATAACCTCAATAAGTGGTACTCACATAGGTACATGATAAACAGTGACTCACTCAAATGGGTCAGCACAGCAGTCGATAAGACACAGGTTTGCTAGAAAACGTCGACAGTTAAAAAGCGGTCGTAAAAGTGCATTAAAAACGCTAGTGTCTGTGGTTGAGGTTGGCATGGCATGTGGTTCTACTAGTTTAACCAACAGGTGGGACCCCGGTTTTTTTTCTGGTGCCTCTCTAGCGCACTACAATAATTCAATTTTTTTATTAACGGACGAAATAGCATGGAAATATAAGTTACTATTACCAATAGTAACCTATTTCCATGCTATTTTGTTAATTAAAAAAAAATATTTGTATTCTAGTGCACTAGAATACAAATACATACCATACCTATTACTGCCGCAAAGCAGTATGCTCGCATTGCTGTGTTCCGGTGTGAAGGGTATGGTTTCCAGTGAAATTCCCGGCACATGCGGCTGTCGATCTATGCCTCAAGGTGGCAACCCGCGAGTGATACCTCTGGTATTGCAAGCGTCCATAGGCTGCGGTTACCGCTTACCATCTTGTGGGCCTTACGCTTGGTTGCCACTTCAGTTGTATATAAAAAAAAACAATTTTTTAAACTAGAAAAAAAAAAACCGGTGGCCCACAAGGTTATGCTTGAATTGCTGGAGGTCGGATTATAACAAAAAAAATCATTTTGTTCACATTATTTGGCGCAGCGCATTGAGTTACAGAAGAGTTCTTATCGGATTATTGACTCTTCAGATACTTACTAGGCCTTAATTGCACTAACCCTTATCCCCACGTTATCGCCTTGACGAATTTGCAGACTATTCTGTCATATGACGTTGACGCTTTTTTGAAGAAGCAGGTTTTATCACTTTCACACGTAATGTTTACATTAAATATTTATTTTCCTTGTACCTAATATTATTGTATGACACCTTGAAATGGTCAACTGAATGTCCTGACTCATAAATAAATATCTTTTTATACTATTCAAACAGATAAAGCTATTTAAAAGCTCTAAAAGCTCAATTTTTTCATTCTCTTTTGTTTTTTATGGTAAATTGGCGAAAGACGAGACGGTTAAGTCGTTCGCCTGATGTTAAGCGCCACGCCTGACCATTTTCAGTCACTGTCACCCAAGCCAGTGCCCAAGCTCTGCGCGACACTTCACTTCGTTACTCAAAAATTCCGCCAATAATTAATTAATTTTAACAAAATAATTATAAGTAAGATATAGATAAGATAAGAAAGTAAGATTAATAAATAATAAACAAATAGTGCTAGACAACCCACACATCATTATCTAGCCCCAAGCTAAGCAGAGCTTGTGTTATGGGTACTAGATGACTGATATTCATAATACAATACAACACATAGATTCTTATTATTTATTATACATAGAAAATACCCATAATTCTAGTATGCCTTTGAATAAAAATAATTCTTTTGTTACTTTTACATAACAATAGTTTTATTCCTGTATAATAAATTCCTAAAATACGGAGAATTCTAAGTAGTCTACTAGAATTCCCAGTATTTTAGAAATTACGCCTGACTCACTTAAGTGTGTGAACCGCAACATGAGGTACTATGTACTATACTATATAGTATTGTAAACTAGCTGTCGCCCCGCGGCTTGGCTAGCGTGATACATATAATGTACTCGTAAAAATTGCCTAAAACCTTCCTAAAATTTTAAACTATCTTCATCATATCAATCATGAATCTATTTAGATTAAATCAATTATTATCATCATGACAGCCGTCTAATGTTCCCACAGCTGGGACACTGGCCTACTCTCGAGCGAGAGTGATTGGGTCTTAATAAACCACGCGGACCCAATGCGGATTGGTGGATGGCAGATGACACACATACACATGTCTTCTCTTGTCTTCTCTTGTCTTGTCTTGCCATATCTTTCGAATTTTTGGTTCTTGGACATGCCAGTTTCCTCACGATGTTTTCCTTCACCCTTTGACATTGCGCACATAAATTCTTTAAATAGAAAAATCCATTGGTGCACACCGGGTTCGAACCCACGACCTTAGGATCGGAAAGCGGGGTCACCACTACATCACCAATGCTCGTAGGTAGATGAAATAAATAATTTTATTAAAAACACTTCAGACAAGCAGCTACAAGCTTATAAATTATTATCCATAACTAGTTTAATTAGCTGAACTCCACTTAAACTCTAAGTTGAATCCTAAATCTTCTTAAACTGTACCGATCTGCGCTTAACCTGTGCTTACCGTGCTTACCCTGTGCTTAACCTTCAGGGTCTCACGTACGTGTGTACTAATCCTAACGAAACCTTAGGAATTAAGCCAGGGCTTAAGGATGAGTGCGCACTAGCGACTTTTAATTACTGATCTGATTAGTAAAGAAGTGCTTGCATTTAAATAAAATTAAGAAAATAACTAAGACTATTTTAGGATTACGCATTATTTACTTAAGTAGGTATATATAAAAATGAATTGCTGTGCGTTAGGCTCGCTAAAACTCGAGAACGGCTGGACCGATTTGGCAAATTTTGGCCTTGAAATGTTTTTAGGGTCCCCCCTACCATGAACTCTTAGAGCGATTCAAATTAGGACCTAAACTGAATTGTCAAAAAATATTGTACCATGACATCAATAATTATTAATTTCATGGTACAAATTTTTTTGACAATTCAGTTTAGATCCTAACTTGAATCGCTCTAAGAGTTCATGGTATGGGGGCTGGGAAGGGTTTAAACGCTAAGAAATTATGGAAAAATTACGAAAAAAATAATGCGAGTGAAACTGCGCCGGGTCTCTAGTATCTACATAAAACAATGGCGTTCATCAATGGATAGAGTGATTCAAGTGGAAGGCTGTGCGAAGCCGGGGCGGGTCGCCAGTTTTGCTATAACTAATCATTTTTATATTATTGTTTTATAAAATGAAATGAAATCACCGCTGCAATATCATCGGTGCATCGCGAGCAGTACAACCACAGTTCCCGGCAAACAAAATTGATATAATTAATTCACTTCGTTCCCACTTAGCAATAAAGGCGAAGTGAGAAATGACTGCACCCTCATTTGTTACAAGTCGGGTAAAGGTTTACTGGTTTACTCAATCTTCTTGCGTAATTTACCCGTGGTCTTAGTCCACGGTTAAGTTAAATAACCGTTTTTGATGGAACTCATCAGTGTGTAATGAGCCTTATTTTTGTCTTTTTGCATCAGCTCATCAATCTCCAAGCACTAGTTCGTTCGTTCGTTCGTATGAGTCAGTGGCCAACTCTGGTGACAGAATTTCTAGGCCGCCCGAAGGCCTCTGTCATGGCCTAACAACTTTGAAAAAGCCGAGACCGACTGCTTAACGTGCCCTCCGAAGCACGGGAGCGCTCAGTTGAAATTGCCACTGGCGGTCACCCATCCAAATGATGACCCCGCGGAACAGTGCTTAACTTCGTTGATCTGTTAAGAACAACTTAGCCAGCTACGTCACAAGTAGTAGTGTGCAAGCATTACTGTGTTTAGGTTAGAAGGGCACTGTAACAAGTGAAATTACTGGGCGAAAGAGTCTTAACAACAATGTCTCGGGGTTATAAGCGCAGTGCAGTGCCACGCAAACACTTGAAACACACACTTTAAGCTTTGGGTGGCATTGCATCTGTAAGAGTCAGGCGTGGTGCTTAACATCAGGCGGGCGACTTGACCGTCTTGTCACTTGCTGAGATAAAAAAAAGCTCAGTTGGTAGTTCTACCTTCAGCTCTGTAGATTGTGGATTCGATTCCTACCCAGGGGGCTTATTCCGTATGACCTAGGAGATTCCTTACCAATAACGTGTAACTTAGTAACGTGTTCTATACGTGCCGTGGTGTGAAATTGTAAAATTGTTTTCCGTATCTGTGTTGTTTCAATAGAGATAGTTTTGCTATCGATAGGTTGACTTTGAAAAACAGACGAGCCCGCGTTTGGTCATAGCGAATAAGGCACCTGGAGGCTTATTCGCTATGACCAAACGCGGGCTGGTTACGATATCTGCGTGGAATCGTTGTCGAAGAGTCACGTTTTAGGGCTTGTCTGACTGTTTTTCAAACTCAACTTATCGATAGCCAAACTATCGCTATTGAAACAATACAGATACCGAAAACAATTTTACAAATTCACACCATGTATACGATCCTAAGGTCGTGGGTTCAAACCCGGTCGTGCACCAATGGATTTTTCTGTTCAAAAAATTTATGTGCGCAAGCCAGTGCTCTCATGCGGTGACGGAAAACATCGTGAGGAAACCGGCATGTCCAAGAACTAAAAATTCGAAAGACATGTGCCATCCATCAATCCGCATTGGGTCCGCGTGGTGGATTAAGACCCAATCACTCTCGCCTGAGAGTAGGCCAGTGTCCCAGCAGTGGGAACATTAGAAGGTTGTCATGATGATGACACCATGTATAGAACACGTTACTAAGTTACACGTTATTGGTAAGGAATCTCTATGCCATAGCGAATAAGCCCCCTGGGCAAATATTGTGAGACTGATGTTTGTTTAATATTGATATAATTATTGTTTTATTATTGTTTTGTGGGTGTAAAATCATACTTTATTTTCCTTTTGTTTTCTGTGCTATAACTCAAAGTTTTAAGTTTCTAATTTTTGCATGGCACTGCACTGCGCTTGCCAAGGCGTAGTTTTAAGACTTCTTCGCCCAGTATTTCACTAGCTACAGTGCTCTTCTAACCCGCCAAAAAACCTTTGTATTATTTAACATAACATAATATAATATAATTTAACTTTATTTGAACACACCCAGTTTCCGGTGTTTTACATTATCGGAAAGGGATTCACATTAAGAATTCCTATAATAAATTCAAAATTAAGAATTCCTATAATTCCTTACATTTTCCTCTCACAACTGACTGTTACAAAGTGAAAATCCCTTGTTATTCCCGGAAACCTTTAAAGGATTTTAAGATAAAAATCAAACAGATTTTATAATTACCTACGGGCATATAATATTATAATTTATGCTTTTAGATCACTTACTCGGGTTAGTATGTACTTAATTTAATTGTTTTTTATAAAAGATGAAGAGTTGTGTAGAATAAGTCTGTGGCCAACTCTGGTGAGTGGTGACGGAGTTAATAGGCCGCCCGAAGGCCTCCGTAATGGCCTAACAACTTTGAAAAAGCTGACGACTGCTTTGTTAGACCATCTGAGCAGGCGTGGTGCTTAACATCAGGCGGGCGTCTTGATTGTCTTGTCACTTGCTGACATAAAAAAAACCTGTTAGTACCCTTCCTATGTGAAATAGACTATAGCGTCATAGCGTGCCCTCCGAAGCACGGAAGCGCTCAACTGCGCTGCACTGAGCTGCGGGTTAATCACATAACTCTGTGAGCAACCAATCTTCATTATTCTCCATCTCAAACTGTATATTATGACAGTTTGACCCACAGCTCTGTTTAACAGCAGCTTACCTTGGGGCTAGATGACGCTGTGTGGATTGTCCAGCATTATTTATTTATTTAGTTTAAGATGGAGATTGGACGCTCACAGAAATAAGTGATCAACCCGCTGAACTAAGCGCAACAACTAAGCGCTTCCGTGCTTCGGAGGGCACTTTAGTAGTTCAGTTGTTAAGCCAAGTTAGCGGATTTCAAGTAGCTTATTATTAACTGGCCTTGTAAGCCATGACGGAGGCTTTCAGGCGGTCTAATAACTACACCAGAGTTTATTACGAAAAGTATGTATAAGTCAGGGGCCACCCTGACTTATACATACTTTTCGTAAAACTATCTTGAACTGTCGCGATATGCACTGACGTATGATATTATGTGCATATCGCGGAGGAGGAAGCGCGCCGTGTCACTCAACCCTGATGAAGACTCTCGATATTGAGTCGAAACAGTGTCGGTATCTCTTCACCGATATACCGGTACGTGAAAACATCCGTTCTTAATATGAATTACTTTTCTTACTTTATATGGTTTTCCATTTTGTCCGTTAACCGCTTGCGGCGCTAGCCACATCCCTACTGTTTATTTATGGGTTTATTCATTTAGTTTTTATAACCGTTTTATAATTGAAAACACTGTACTAATAAGTAAGTTAGTAAGTTCGTATGAGTCAGTGGCCAACTCTGGTGACAGAGTTTTTAGGCCGCCCGAAGGTCTCTGTCATGGCCTAACAACTTTGAAAAAGCCGGGACCGACTGCTTAACGTGCCCTCCGAACCACGGGAGCGCTCAGTTGAAATTACCACTGGCGGTCACCCATCCAAATTATGACTACGCGGAACAGTGCTTAACTCTGTTGATCTGCTGAGAATAACTTAGCCAGCTATGTCACGAGCGCTCCACTATACTAGTGATCACTGGTGGTTTAATGGTAGAGCCTTTCGAGCCTAAGGACGTGGGTTTGAAACTAATCGTGTACCGATGGACTTCATATTTTGATAAAGTTTATGTGCCAGTGTTTTATAGTCGTAAGGAACCCTCGTTAGTTAAATTAGGACTTGTCTTATCCACCAATCCGCATTGGGTCCGCGTGATGGATTCACTCTCGGTCGAGAGTATGCCAGTGCCCCACAAAGCCGACCGGCTCAGCTGTCAAAAAAATTGCATTTAAGTTCTAACAGGTTTGTCAGTATTAGTATGTTAGGTTACTTTTCTTAATCTGTGGTTAGTTCTACTGCCGCAGCTAAATTCGATTGTAAAGGGATTTGCGAACAAAAAGTTCGGAAATCCCCTTCGCAGGGGATTATTTAAGGGGTTTTTCGAACCAAGCAAAATAATCGTAAATTTTTTAGCTGTTCCAAGACTTCCAAGTTCATACCTTCATAGATGGACCCTATTGCGTATTATTGCTCTGTATTAACATTTAATAGCAGTCGTAAAATTGTAATCCGGATTAGTGGCCCGAATGGAAAATTTGTGCGTAAAAAATACGTGTGAACCTATTTGAGTTTTTGCGTAATAAAAATGTAATTTAATTGTGTAGCGCGTAACGCTTCCAAATAGTTTGTTGCTAATTAATTTGATAGGTTTTTAACTGTATTTTCAAATAATAGGATTTTTTAATCTGAGTACTTAAATACTTTTAAAAATTTAATAGCAAAAAGTAATTTTGATTAAAGCTATAAAATTATAAAGATTAGATGGTTTTAATACTTAATACTTTAATAGTTTGTAAGCTAGTTTACAATATAATAGTTAGTATAGTACTTAACTAGTTTAATAAAATTAATTTTGTTCTTTTTATGTAAATATTTTGTCATGCGAATAAACTCTCTAACAACTCTTATTACCGTCTCAAGATTTTCCAAAATGGCGCCCACAAATAACTCGCGATTCCAATCCTTGGCAGCAAATTAATAAATATAATTAATTGCTATTTATTTAATATTGCGTTGTTTTGTTTCAGGTAATACTTCTGGTTCTAACGACGACGGTTTGTTTTTAATTGGCGTAATTTATTGACTATAACAATGGTTTTGGAGAACTGGAAATTATTGCTCTGGTGGGATGCGCCCTTTTCTTTTGGTGAAGGGTAAATCGGGGTAGGAATTGACGTCGCCGCGTACCTGCAACGAACAACCAAAATAAATCGCGCTAAACACAGAGCGGGCGTGTGTCGGGACGTGTCCGTCGCGGGTCCGTCGCGGGCCCGTCGCAGGTGTACAATTTACATTGGGTCGGTGACTGACTCAAAAGTGCTGACTTTGAGAACTGACTTTTTTTTTATGTCAGCAAGTGAGAAGACAATCAAGGCGCCCACGATGTTAAGCAGCACGCCTGACTATTACAGATGCAGTGCCACCCAAAACTTAAAGTTTTTAAGTGTTTGCGCGGCACTGCACTGCGCTTATCATCCCGAGATATTGTTGTTAAATCTCTTTTGCCCAGTAATTTCACTTGCTACAGTGCTTTTCAAACCTGAACACAGTGCAGCTTGCACACTACTGCTTGGAGGTAGAATATCTGGCACTGCGGTGGTACCCACCAAGACGGACTCTTGCTGAAGAGTCCTACCACCTGGTAAAAGGTGACTTTCTCTGTTTACAATCAGTACACGAGAATATTGAAGTCAGTACTGACTCGACAACGTTTTACTGACTCTAAATCCATTTTCATTAGGTCAGCAGCTAGCACTGTTTTTGCACGATTTTGGAGTTAGCATTGACTTGTTAATTACTCTCAATATTAATCATACCTAAGGCTCGTACCAAAGCTATGCGAGTACATAAGCTAAAGACCACCAGTAATTATAATAAGTAGGTATAGTTCGCACAGCGGATCTAGGCTTCCGTAAAGTTAGCCGTTTGTGATGCGCAAAGACAATTTAGTTTGAAAAAGCTCCATTGCGCATCGAAACGGCTAATTTCACGACGGCCGAGATCCGTTGTGAGAACCATACTTTTATAATTTAAGTTTTTTTTTTTTAGAGTGGAAGAAAGGGAGGGAGGCCTTTGCCCTGCAGTGGGACAGTGATGGCTAAATAATAATAATAATAATAATAATAAATACTTTTTCAACACACTTGCTTATAAAGTGGCTCTATGGTCATTGCAATTAGTTACAGAATGACACCCATAATCAAACTATGACTTTATCATTGCTATAACTCACTAGTGACTTATAGATTTTTTTTGTTATTTTATTATGAGTTTTTTTTTGTTATTTTATTCACAAGTGTGTTGAATAACGTCGTATGATACACGTGTGTATTGATGATTACCGTCCTCGGCTATCTCAATGGCGCCTCAGCGGTAATCACAAATGTTACACACTAGTACCATAATGTACTATTATACTAATCAATAAAATAACCAAATACATTACATGAATGGTAGATACTCATTTTAATTCGTAACTTTCTATGTAAACTTTTATAGTTGTCACAACGGATCTCGGCCGTCGTGAAATTAGCCGTTTCGATGCGCAATGGAGCTTTTTCAAACTAAATTGTCTTTGCGCATCACAAACGGCTAACTTCACGGAAGCCTAGATCCGCTGTGCGAACTATACATTGTTCGTCCTCAATATCACCCGTTCGAATGGCCGTACCGTACCGCGTGACTTCATAATCGTCTTTTTCTTTTTAAATTCGATTACAGTAACAGAATGTTTTGAAGTGGCAACCAAGCGTACGGCCTACAAGATGGTAAGCGGTTACCGCAGCCTATGGACGCTTGCAATACCAGAGGTATCACTCGCGGGTTGCCACCTTGAGGCTAAGATCGAAAGCCTCATGTGCCAGTAATTTCACCGGAAACCATACCCTTCACACCGGAACACAGCAATGCGAGCATTACTGCTTGGCGGCAGAAATAATGTCCATAAGATGATATTCTTTTTTGATCTTTATCTACATGAATAATAAATTAAATACGTTTATTTTAATCGATTATAAATGAATAATAGCTTAACAGCTGCTTTTCATCTGTTTTGAGGTGTTTCCGTATTCCACTGTTGGCTTCAGTTGAAACGTAAGCAAACATATTCAGCTACGGTTCCGTAGCTGAATCGTTGCAGCTCCGGTTACGTTTCAGCTGAAGCTAATGATCGATCGAGTCTTTTGTTTAATTTGATAGCTTTTTGGGTTAAAACCGTAACTCGATAGGAACTAGAGTTGGGACTGGGTAAAACGTTAAACGTAACTAGTATAATCGACCTCCAGGGGGCTTATTCGCTATGACATAGGAGATTCCTTACCAATAACGTGTTACTTAGTAACGCGTTCTATACGTGCCGTGGTGTGAAATTGTAAAATTGTTTTCCGTATCTGTGTTGTTTCAATAGAAATAGTTTTGCTATCGATAGGTTGACTTTGGAAAACAGTCAGACGAGCCCTAAAACGTGGCTCGTCGACAACGATTCCACGCAGATATCGTAACCAGCCCGCGTTTGGTCATAGCGAATAAGCCTCCAGTACTCTCATTATTCTTTATTCTACACAATAAAAATATAGGTACCTTGAAACTTACCTAAAAAGCATAAAGCATTACTCTCGCTACAGTTCTACTAGGAAAAAAAATGTACTTAGAAGTTAGTATTGTACAAGGTAAAATGTACTTAGAAGTTAGTATTGTACAAGGTAAAATGATAAAATAACAACTTTTAAAGCAATATCTGTTACACAATTTGAATATTAGATTAGTAGCGGTTTGACTTACAAGTGTAAGAATAAGGGGTATTACTACCCCTAAATTTGTGGGTACAGCGGTCAAACCCTACAAATATTTGCACACCCTTCTCATATACATTAAAATTCCCTTTTTGAGTTGGTTAATAATTTATTTGTTTAAAGAATGAGTGTAATTTCAGAGTTGATTAGCAAAGTTTTGGGTTTAGTATAGTAAAATATTATTAACTAGTGATCCGACCCGGCTTGGTATATATACGTATAAACCTTCCTCTTGAATCACTCTATCTATTGATGAAAACAGCATTAAAATCAGCTGCGTAGATTAAAATATCTAAGCATACTTAAACAGACGGACAGACTGCGGGACAGTGACTTCGTTTTATACTTTAATGTTGAGATTTGTAATTCCATTTGAATTCGACTAGTTGGTCGACTATTGTATTCAGCTTATTAATTTTAGTGTTGATTCGCTTTTATTAATACCATATTATAAGTCTTGTGTCTATCATCATCATGGTTAGCGCTTCTGGCCTTGGCTTACTCCTTAGCGAGAGTGTTTTCTTTATACAACACAAGTGGCAACCAAGCGTACGGCCCACAGGATGGTAAGTGGCTACCGCAGCCAATGCTGTGTGGGTTGTACAGCATTATTATTATTATTATTTTTTATTTATTCGGAGCATTGTGCCTATTCGAGTTTGGTCGAACCGAACCTAAATGGTATAAAAAAAGACTAGATACTAACTAGGCTTATAGCAAATAGATCATTTTATTTATTTAATGTAAATAATGTAAGGAGTCCAGATGTTTACAAACCTAAAAGCTATTCCACCGAGTTAACAGTTTAATAAAACTTTACCTAGAACCGATAACACGAAACATATCTTCGAATATCTAATGTTTGCACCGATAGTGTAAGTAAATATCTAAAACATTTTCAAATTGAACCTTATTTGTTGGTAAATAACACTTTTCATTACATTTTTCTGCGTCAATTTTACAATTTGAACTTTACCACTCGTTAATAAGGTCTCGGGTGTATCGTTTTTTTTAAGTTAAGGTAAAGCGTCAACGGTATGTTATTCCACCAGTTCGCTTACCTGAGGTTCTTTTGAAATGGCCGATGGCTAATATCCACTGCAATGTACCTTCACCGTTGAGGAAAAAACGTTTAAATGTGTTTGGGTATCCACTTGGTTGCTTATGCTGGAATTTTTTTTTTAACGACCGATGTGGCGCACCGGGCGCAGGTCCGCCTGCGACGCGTAGGTTGCGGGTTCGATTCCCGCCTCGGGTCAAATGTTTGTACGATCTACAAATATTTGTTCCAGGTGTTCTGGGTATTTTCTATTTATAATATGTATCCATGTATTGTATTGTATTAAGTATATATCTATCTAGCACCCATAAACACAGCTCTGTTTTGGGGCTAGATGATGCTGTGTGGATTGTCCAGCATTATTTATTTTATTTATTTATTAATTTTTGACGTTTATTCTTTCTACTATTATACTGTTCGTAAATTATATCTCTATAGTAATAAAAAAAGTTCGTATGAGTCAGTGGCCAACTCTTAGGCCGCCTGTCAAGCATGGCCTAACAATAAATGTGTGTCATCATACATAATAACTAGCTGTCTAATGACCCACTGTTGGAACGCTGGCCTACTCTCGAGCGAGAGTGATTGGGTCTTGGTCATGGACTTGTTTGTTTAACTTAGTTACCAATTCACTATAGTCCCTGACCCAGTTCAATTTTATTGAAAGCGCATTGTCTCGAGTGGAAAAAATCATTTACACGGTCGGGATTCGAACTCACGACCTCAGGATCGGTCACACCGAATCGGGGTCAATAAACATTGGTGTGTTTTGAGTTATTTTAATTTTCTTTGTTTTACTGTCCTGTTATTGTAACCATAATTTTTTTTCTTTTAGTAACTACCTATATAAAATTAGTTATGTCCTGCGGTTTTACTTGCATTGTTCCAGTTGCTATGCCATAGAAGACCCTTATTTTTTATTCGAATCCGTTCAGCCGTTATGTGGGGAGTGGGGAGCTAACAGACATGAACATACAAACATTCGTATTATTAATACTACTAGTCTGATGATTCTACAAGACAACTGTTTACAAATCACGTATTTCCGTCTCTTTCTCTCTTTCTACCTCACCCAAGCTACCGAGAAGCTATTATAAAGACATTTTTTGTCAACAGTACTGTCTATTAGCAATCAGCCAAGCATGGCGCATGGCACAACATGCCCTTGGGTCACGGTAGACTTGTCCTTTATAAAGAACAAAACACAAAAATATTAGGACGACAATTTTTTCAAATTCGAACCAATCTTCTGAGGCTTGACTTCGTAACGCCATTTTGGAATGCCATTCAAAAGCGGGACGACTAACAAAATTAGACTCTCATTTATTTCGCTCGAACGAAACCTGAGCGCTCTCCTTGGGACGATTTTCATCAAATGCTTCGAAAACTTCATAAGGCCGGCCGCGCACTAAACTTGTTTGTATTACGATAATTTTGCGCCAAATTTCACGCCTTTAAATCTGCATTCTGTAATAAACTGTCTGTAATTTTTTTATGGTTTTTGCTGTAATACATACCGTCACGCGCCTTGTGTCGCTCGCATTATCCGTAGAGTTTTTAGGTAAGCTTGTCGCACTGTTGTCCGTCTGTTTTTACGTCAGGACGTTCTCTATGCACGTAAGTTACGCACTGTTGTATCTAGATGTGAAAAAGACGGCCTGTGAAATAACTCTGAAATAGACGTAGCGAATGGCCAATACATCTGCACGCAGCTACGCAGACATAACATAACAATTTGCATCTACGCAAGTACGCACGCAACAGACAATAACATACTGAGTGCAATTTGCATCTCTGGTACAGGACGAACAAATATACAGGCGTATTGAATGTGGCTCGTCTTAAATGTGTTTTTTATACCACTAAAGTGGCAAACAATTGTAAGGCCCGCTTGATGGTAAGCGGTTACGTAGCCTATGTACGCTTGCAACATGAGAGATATCACTTGCTCGTTACCACCCTGAGACGTAGATGGAAAGTCTCATGTGGCTGTAATTTCACCGGAAACCATACATTCCAAACCGGAACACAGCAATGCGAACATTACTGCTAAGAAATAGGTATAGTGGTAGTCCTGGACGAGCTTTATCACGAAGAACTCTTAAGTGTTGCGTCACTTTCGTAAAATTTTGTATTTATATATCTATTTATTCAAACATGACGGTTACATTATTTTAATAATAATAATAAGCACTGTAAAACCTTCAAATGTACATAAATAATGTATATCTAGTGTGCGGCCGGCTTAAAGTAAGTTGTTAGAGTCTTCGACTATTACTGGCCAAACTTCAGGGCTTATACTGTCCCATTTTGGGATACTTGGTTATTTAACCTGGAGGTCTGTTCGGACGGGGAATTCCGACACTATGCTTTTACAGCTACTGTGCTATCATTTGCTGTTGGTTTAAAAAAAAAAAACTAGCTAAGAACCAAGTCTTTTAATTTTAGACAGTGTAAATCAGCCTTTTAAATTGAACTGGGGTAGCTTAAACAAATGGTTGAGATATTTTGAGTTCTGAAAAAGTCTTGAGACCAATGGTGACAGAACCAGTGTGGCGAAAGGATTTCTTAAGTTCTAAAGTTCAAAGGATGTTTTGTTTTGATTTAATTTAGGTTTATTACCAACAGTGGCAGTTAGTAAAGTTATTCATGTTTTTGTTAAATAAAACCTTTTCGATTTGAATTAATACTATAACAATCATACTTGTAACACTTTGCCGCCATTTTCCTTTGTATCATATTCACTCAAGATCAAGACACAAAACCGCATACAAAGGTTGAAGATTTATTTGTTTGTCCAAACGTATTTTGAGAAAGACAATAAAAATGCTAATGCAATTCAAGAATCATGGCAGGAAAGGGTATAAAATAAATTAAACGTGCATTCATTCAAAGAAAACTTTATAATATCAATTTCATCTGACAGTAATACTGAACGGAGCTTGGGACTTGAATTTGAGGTCCTTCACTTTATACATTTAATTTTCGACCACACGGAGTAGAAAATTCAAAATTCCTAAGTTTATTTTATACAGGTTTTGTAAAAGATATTACTTTTGTAAAAGGTTGTAAAAGTATTTAGACTCCTATAAGCTCTTATCCTAGCTTAAGACCGACCTTACCTTCTAGAAGCTGACCCTTTTGATTGATTTAAAACGTAGATTGTTGTATTAAAGTTGAAAATAGAATGAGTTTTACCGTGGCACTTATGATGGCCGCACGGTTTGGAGTAAGAGAAAAACTCATTATTACTTGTTTCAGAAAAAAATAACAATTATTCTGAAAATTTAGCTCATAATAACGCATGCTTATGTTTAGCTCTTTTAGTATACAAATCAGTAATCATCGATTATTGTACAGAAAATACAAAAAAATACCGGATTTGAAGGTATTCTAACGATTTTTTTCAAATCGTGTTTTCGGCTCACATAGTTTTTCATTAATCCGTAAAGAACTAACATATTTGTTTGTTAAACGTTAAATTCAGCAGTATTATCGATGTAACTGAGGCACTATTAAGGCTTATAATAACTATAGCACTATTACTCCTTGGTTACGTAGATCTAATATTTTGTTCTGTGCCTTGGTGGCCTAATAAACATCCAAAAAATGTCCTAACACCTTTGGTTTTGTAATGTTTTATAACACCTTGACATAAAACTTACTGCAGCATAGATAAAAAGCCATGATCTTTTTAATTGCACTGTGTTCTTCAGGGGTTAAATTATTTCTTCAGGGGTTAAACTTAACTGTGTTCTTCAGGGGTTAAATTATTTTAATTTAGGTTAACTGTGTTCTTCAGGGGTTAAATTATTTCTTCAGGGGTTAAATTAGTTCTTCAGGGGTTAAATTCTTAGATATTTTTTTTTGTAAGTGGTTTTGCCATTTATTAAGAAAATAATTTGGTTAACATAAATGAATAAAATATTGCGGGACATTTCGTACAGCGCCATCTATTCATAAAAAAAGGTACCCTTTTTTCAGAAGTTTTTATTCCGCGATGATATGATGATGAGTCAGTCAGGTTAAACGCTTATGGTGGATTCGATCAACATCTGGTATAACTATTCTGAGGGTAAGAAATGTCAAATACAAGTAAACTGACCGTTTACTATACGATTTATTCGGAGAATAGTGTCTATTCGAGTTTGGTTGAATTCAACCTTAAACATTGGTAAAAATAACATGTTCTTTTATAAATCACATTTACTTTCTTTTAACTATGTTCTTTATAAAGTACTTTGCTAATGTTTTTCTATTAACAAATCAAATATCAAGTAAGTCAATGTACATTTAATTACTGAGAGTTCTCTGAACCTCGTGAGATACCTTTCTGAGGTTTTCGTTCTGAGCATTCTGAAATCTAATCTTATTTCTTATTCCACGTCTCGTCTTCGAAAGTGTAAATTGTTATTGCAAAATCGATTTATGCAATTTACGTTTTTCTGTCACGTAGATGACTTTTTGTAATGAATTGTGAAAGCTTACGAATTATAATCCGTAACTAATAACACTATTATAATAAATGCGAAAGTTTGGATTAAATTTTTATATAACTTTGGAAGACCTTTCTCAAAGCGTTTTATAACTCCAACTTATTATTAAAAATAAGTTTTTTTTTTAGTTTTTATTTAATTTTATGTATGTTGTATGTTGTCCTAGTCTAAAATACCTGTATGTTCTCGACATCAATAATATTTTCTTTATTTATTTCTTTCTAACTACTCAAAGCTTGTAATAATAAGAAGAAAAACAACACACAGCAAACTATATAACTATAATACTGAAATACATTTATTTGTAAATACTTATGTATTATAGATTGTAACACCACGTTATATATCACATATCTGATTTCAAGCATAACATCGTTGAATTATTGTTAAAGTAAAATTATGACAAGTTTGCGCAGTGAGAACTATAATATTCTTAAATCAAAAAGTATCTTTTTTTTTTTTTTTTATACAACTGAAGTGGCAACCAAGCGTACGGCCCACAAGATGGTAAGCGGTTACCGCAGCCTATGGACGCTTGCAATACCAGATGTATCACTCGCGGGTTGCCACCTTGAGGCTAAGATCGAAAGCCTCATGTGCCAGTAATTTCACCGGAAACCATACCCTTCACACCGGAACACAGCAATGCGAGCATTACTGCTTGGCGGCAGAAATAGGTATGGTTACGGTACTACGTTAACATTCAGCCCAATAAGGCCCCTACACACAAAAGAACCGTTTTAGTTATATTTCACAATTCCGTTGACAACAAGACAGCTAATTACCATCAAAGAATAGATACGTAATGGTTTTCTAAATCTATTTTTATTTGTTCCCGTTCATTGTGTCACAATTTCCATGTCATATTATACGTTTAAGTAAGTTCGTATGAGTCAGTTGCCAACTTTGGTGACAGAGGTCCTAGGCCGCCGGAAGTCATGGCCTAACTTTGAAAAAGCCGGGACCGACTGCTTTACGTGCCCTCCGAAGCACGGGAGCGCTTAGTTAAAATTGCCACTGGCGGTGGCCCATTCAAATGACGACTACGCGGAACAGTGCTTAACTTCGTTGATCTGTTAAGAACAACTTAGCCAGCTACGTCACGAGCTCTCCTACTGATATAACATGTTTTAGAACAGACCAGTTTTATAAGTAACCATCACAGTGCCAGATATTCTGCCTCCAAGCAGTAGTGCACGTATTACTGTGTTTAGGCACAGAGTAATAGTTTAGGTTTGAAAGCTACTGAAATTACTAGGCGAAAGAGACTTAAATAATGCTGGACAATCCATACAGCATCATCTAGCCCCAAACTAAGCAGAGCTTGTGTTATGGGTACTAGATGACTGATATAATTAATAGAATACAATACATAGATATTTTTTTATACATAGAAAAATCCCAGAACACCCGGAACAAATATTTTATGGTTTTTATGGTCACGCTTATCGTCAGGCGATCGACATGACTGTCTCGATCGAACCCGCTACCTATCGCTTAAAACGGGAACTCGCCCACCGCGCCACTGAGTATAAAAGATGCAAATCAAGCAAACGACATCAAAAGCGCTTTCAAGAAGCACTTAAAATCAGCAATCGAAGCTAAACGACGTCTCAGACAAAAAGATAAGTATCCGAATGAAGGAATACTGCAAAAACAGATTCGATCGGCTTAGCTTTGCATAAGGGGATCTGTCAGGACCCAAGGGATGAAGCTTCTTGATTGGCTGTCAGATGTCTTCATCGGCTTGTCTACGTAAGTTCGTATTCTGTACCAGAGTTGGCCACTGACTCATGCTACAAACTCCAACTGCAACCAACTCTGGTGACAGAGTTTTCCGTGAATTCCTGACGTCCCCATGATTTTGACCCCATTAATGGGGACAGTGGGAAGTCAAAAAATTACTTCCCGTTGTCCCCATTACGTTTGTCATTACATTTATCTTCAATGGGGTCAGGCCCGAAGACATCTGTTATAGCCTAAGAACTTTGAAAAAAACCGAGACCGCCAGCTTAACGTACCCTCCAAAGCACGGGAGCACTTACTTGAAATTGCCCTTCCGCCTGGTGACTATGCGGAACAGTGCTTAACTTTGTTAATCTGGAACCAGCCAGTTACGTCACCAGCGCCTTGCCTATGAAAATGTAGTGTATAGATCAACCGAGTTTGTTGCCAGATTCTTCTAGGCTGAGGTGCGTGGAACTGGCGTAAATTCTCTTAGCTTGAAGACGTTTCAAAATGTTGTTGTTATTGAATAAAATATTATGAATAAATAAATGAATAAAGAATGAATGAATGATTTATTTGCTTAAATATAGGTATTTCTACAATAGATATTAAACTAAGATTATAGTTACACTATATTCGACCAACTTGTCGTGCAAATGGTCGTATAGGTCTCACAACGGATCTCGGCCGTAGTGAAATTAGCCGTTTCGATGCGCAATGGAGCTTTTTCAAAGTAAATAGTCTTTGCGCATCACAAACGGCTAACTTCACGGAAGCCTAGATCCGCTGTGCGAACGGATCTCGGCCGTAGTGAAATTAGCCGTTTCGATGCGCAATGGAGCTTTTTCAAAGTAAATAGTCTTTGCGCATCACAAACGGCTAACTTCACGGAAGCCTAGATCCGCTGTGCGAACTATACATACCTATAAAATATGATATATATTTTGAATTTGAGATGGAACTTGATGCATGATGACTGGTTTTAAAACTGTTCTTTTATGTTCGATGCAGAAATTTAGGGTCATATTTATAATAGTACTTTAAAAATCTTTTAGCTAATGTTTCTATCAAATCTGTCATCCCCTTCAGAGGGATTGAGGATTCAATTGATTGTCAGATGTCTCTACTACGGAAAAGTAATAAAAAGATAACAAGAAAACCAGATACAATTTATGAATAAGGGCAACTAACATCAATCCATCCTGACTTTCGCATTTATAAAAGTAAGTAAGTATATTTTGTATAGTAAGATAATATTTAATATGAATGCTTTTAAATTCTGCTTGCTTTTAATCATCATTATACTAACCATCATTATTTTTCTCTTTCATGTATCACCCAAAGGCATTAAAGGTAAGTCAACATTATTTTGATTTTTGCGTAACATAATAAAGCGTTTAGCGTCTTACAAGCTTTGTTAATTATAAACTGTGTTAATTAAGATTCTTAACTTTAAATAATGAAAATATATAGAAAATAAAAACAATTAGTTCAATTCAATTTTCAATTAGAATTTATTTTCTTTTGAAAAGAAAACAAAAGCTAAGCTAAGCTTAAGAGTAGTAGAGTTCTCTGTGATAGAGCTCGTCCGGGGAAGGACTAATTCTAATTTCTGCCGCCAAGCAGTAATGCTCGCATTGCTGTGTTCCGGTGTGAAAGGTATGGTTTCCGGTGAAATTACTGGCACATGAGGCTTTCGATCTTAGCCTCAAGGTGGCAACCCGCGAGTGATACCTCTGGTATTGCAAGAGGTATCACTCGCGGGTTGCCACCTTGGGGCTAAGATCGAAAGCCTCATGTGCCAGTAATTTCATTGGAAACCATACCCTTCACGCCGGAACACAGTAATGCGAGCATTACTGCTTGGCGGCAGAAATAGGTATGGTGGTAGTCCTTCCCCGGACGAGCTCTATCACAGAGAACTCTACTACTCTTAATTTCATCAAAATCGGTAAAGTCGTCACGGAGATACGTGGTAACAAACACACACACACCCCCAGACTTCCGCGTTTATAATATTAGTAGGATTTAATGGGTTTTCTTGTCGGAATAAATGAAAACATTTAACTACTAAATAAGATATATTCAAGGAAGGTATAAATGCCGGTGAAATTACAGGCACTTGAAACTAAACTTGTTCTATGCCTCAGGGTAGGCGCCATCCTGAGACAGATACAAGCGATGAGTATACTTCTGGTATGTAATGCAAGCGTCCATAGGCGACGGTAACCGCTTGCTATTAGGTGGATCGTATGTGTTTGCCTCCTAACGGCTTTTTAACACAGGGCGCGTGATTGACGGTTCTTTTAAAAAACGGTAGAAAAAAATGCTTTTTGCCTAATCGTCATTTTTCGTGTAAACATGGCCATTTAAAAACCATTGCTGCCATAAAAAAAATCCTCCCGAATCGTGGAAATATTACGATACGTTAAAAACACGAATCGCCTTTATTTGAATGAGCTATATGAGTAAATTCATTGGGTCCGCGTGGTGGATTAAGACCCAATCACTCTCGCCTGAGAGTAGGCCAGTGTCCCAGCAGTGGGAACATTAGAAGGCTGTCATGATGATGATGATATGAGTAAAATACATCTATTAACCTTATAAAGCCTTTATAAATTATGCTCTTTATAAATCACATTTTATTTAAAATTTTAAAAATATTTATAAAACCAACTCGTTAGCTTCTAATGAATTGTTTAAAGTTGCCATATGCGCCCAAACTTACCCCTATAATACCAAATATTATTTCAACCCTCTGATTTAAAGCGAGGGTGGGTTTGGTAAGTCACTGATTTCACAACAGTTTGTCAAAATCAGTCGACTCATCTGACTTCAATTAATCTATTGTTAATGGTTATGATTACCGGTACGGTGGTACTTGAAATAAAAGTATAGTTCTCACAACGGATCTCGGCCGTCGTGAAATTAGCCGTTTCGATGCGCAATGGAGCTTTTTCAAACTAAATTGTCTTTGCGCATCACAAACGGCTAACTTCACGGAAGCCTAGATCCGCTGTGCGAACTATAAGTTCAAATTTGAAGTGTATGTAATGCTAGGCATTGACTAGGCGCAATGTTTTGAGCGTAGGACGGCCCCCCACTCGATGGACCGATGACATTAAAGCGGTCGCAGGAAGTTTGTATGGTGAAGGCTCAAAATCGGTCGTCATGGCGCTCTTTGGGGGAGGCCTATGTCCAGCAGTGGACGTTTATCGGCTGATATGATGATGATGATGAATGTTTTGAGGCGAATCGGACTAATTCGCTGCTGGTTCGACTGTTATACATTTGCGAAAATTGCGTTATTACTAGCCCACTCAAGCGAGCACCGGTGGTCGAGTGGTAGTGGCCTTCCGATCCTAAGGTGGGTTCAAACCTAGTCGTGCACCAATGGATTTTTCTGTTCGAAAAATGTATGTGCGCAATGCCAGTGCTCTCATACGGTGAAGGAAAACATCGTGAGGAAACCGGCATGTCCAAGAACTAAAAATTCGAAAGACATGTGCCATCCACCAATCCGCATTGGGTCCGCGTGGTGGATTAAGACCGAATCACTCGCCTGAGAGTAGGCCAGTGTCCCAGCAGTGGGAACATTAGAAGGCTGTCATGATGATGATGATGATGACCCAAGCCAGAGTGCAAGTACATAACTTAAAAGTTAAATTTTGACAGCAAATGACGACGTTCAAGTTTTCGCCTGATGTTAAGCGCCACACCTGACCACAACATCTGCAGTGTCACTCGCAATTTAAGTTGTAAAGTTCTTCGTAATTTGGTCTTAAACTCTTAATCCACCACGCAGATCCAATTTAGAGTCAACTCCGTTATATGACGGACGTCATAATACGATAGGCGCTTCTTAAAACGCAGGAAATAAGAATTAGATTTTTAATATCACAAACTGTATTACTATAAAGATATCAATATTTTATAAAATATCGATAAAGGCCACAGTCTATCAATTTCATCATAGACCCTGAGCTTATAATTTTAAATGAGCTTCTGTCGAACCTTTGCTAGGGTTCTAAGCGAAAAAGGAAAAAGACGGTAGTTTTAACGAACCGGTAAATATTTCCGGCTTTTTTTTTTATACAACTAAATTGGCAGCCAAGCGTACGGCCCACAAGATGGTAAGCGGTAACCGTAGCCTATGGACGCTTGCGATACCAGAGGTACCACTCGCGGGTTGCCACCTTGAGGCTAAGATCGAAAGCCTCATGTGCCAGTAATTTCACCGGAAACCATACCCTTCACACCGGAACACAGCAATGCGAGCATTACTACTTGGCGGCAGAAATAGGTATGGTGGTATTGGTGGTAGTCCTTCCCCGGACGAGCTCTATCACAAAGAACTCTACTACTCTCTAAGTTTGGTTTCTAGCACTGGTGGTAGCAATGCGCATTGGATAGGCGTTGTATTTAGACCTACTCTCGCTTTAGAGTAGCCCATAAAATGTCCCAACAGAAGGCTGATCAAAATGGTAAGATTGGCCTAAAAATTTGTAATTATCAAAATTTACATGTAATATTTTTGCAATACTGCTGTTACTAAGTTAGTTTTTTTTAATGTAATAAATTTAGTATGTATTATATTAGTGTGATTATAATAAAATGTGTTTATACAATGAGTAGGGCATGACGGAGACATTATCAGAAGATCTATCAAGGAAAATGTCGTAGTTAGCAGAACGTCGGCGTATTAAAACGTCTATATGGCAATGTCTAAAGCTGTCTTCCACAAAACATTAAGATTGTTTATAAGCAAGCTCCGGTGAGCACCGGTGGCCTAGTGGTAGTGACCCCGCCTTCCGATCCTAAGGTCGTGGGTTCAAAACCAGTCGTAAAAAATTTTTCTGATCGAAAAATTTATGTGCGCAATGCAAATGCTCTCATACTGTGAAGGAAAACATCGTGAGGGAACCGGCATGTCCTAGAACTAAAAATTCGAAAGACATGTGCCATCCACCAATCCGCATTGGGTCCGCGTGGTGGATTAAGACCTAATCACTCTCGCCCGAGAGTAGGCCAGTGTCCCAGCAGTGGGAACTTAGATGGCTGTCATGATGATGATGATAAGTGAGCTCTTACTTTGTTCTTTCGCTATAAGTATTCTAAACGTGAAAACCTATTATTGGCTTTCTGTTTTCTCTTAAGATCGTATATAAAGATGTATCCACTGTTGGTTTTCCTAAGAAATAAAAATAAAATAAATAAATGTCTTGAGTGGCAAAACGACTTACTAGTAAAACGTCCAAAATGTTACTTCCTTCAGGCAATGTACAACAAATTGTAAACCATAACACCCTGACCCGGAACAAATATTTGCAGACGATGCAAACGTTTGCCTCGCAGCGGCAGTCGAACCCATACCCGCGCCACTGACTTCGAAGTATTTTATTTGTAACCTTGTTTCAGATAAAAGCTATCCAATACCGCTCCATTTCGCGATATTTCGCTTTGAAGCTAAAGCTAAAGGTAGAATGCCTCGAATTTGTACCTTCCGGCTAAAATATCCACTCTGCACCCAGGTAGCTTTTTTCATAAAGCGCTTTTGTAGCTGAATTGTAAATCAGAAGCGCTGTGCAAACGCGATAACCGATTTTGCGGTGTAATGAAGCTTTGACTCTTAAATGTAGACCTATCTTATATCAACATGTTGGGCACGTAGGCACGGGGTCTTTTAAACGTCCAAAGCGGCCTAGCTCCCATTGTGAATCTAATAAATCAGATGTCTAGGCCACTGTAGAACCATTTTAAACTAAATAATACTATTTGCATGTTGGGCACCGAAAGCCTTAGAAGGGGGTCTCTTAAGAGTCCAAACGCGGCCTAGCTCCCGTTGTACAGGCAACAAAGTCAAAGTCAAATAATATCTCTTTATTCCATCATATCACAAGGATAATTTTAAAACGTTTTATATTAAACTAGGTGAATTTTTGACAAACAAATCTGATATAGGCCACTGTAAAATAATATAGTAATAAGTAACTATCAGTAGTAGTAAGTATTAGGTACCTTTAGGGAATAAGATTTATTATAATGTGACGACTCTTTTTAATGTTTGTATGCAATAAGATAAAGCACAGAGATTCCTACTTACCTATCTGTTTACCATCACAATTGTATTTACCTGTTTACAAACAAATAAATGAATTATGAATTATAGAATTGTATCAAATTGAGCCGGTTTGAACCAGCCCAAAATAAGGCTAAGTATTTTCAAATACAAATTAATGTATAGGTCTCACGACGGATCTCGGCCGTAGTGAAATTAGCCGTTTCGATGCGCAATGGAGCTTTTTCAAACTAAATTGTCTTTGCGCATCACAAACGGCTAACTTCACGGAAGCCTAGATCCGCTGTGCGACCTCGGCCGTAGTGAAATTAGCCGTTTCGATGCGCAATGGAGCTTTTTCAAACTAAATTATCTTTGCGCATCACAAACGGCTAACTTCACGGAAGCCTAGATCCGCTGTGCGACCTATAAATGTCATCAATTTATAATCATGTATTGTGTGTATGATACAATATCAAGTTTATGAAGCTTTATGATGAAGAGGGATCATTTTTATTTTATTTCATTTTATTTTATTTATTTGGGTAAACAAACAGTAACACAATAGAGTATACTTAAGGATACAGATATTTTAAACATTTGTGTAATTGTGCACCAACACCGTTTACCACGGTTTACTTAAAAAAACTTATTTAAACTTAGGTACTAGCAATAGAGAGGGTAGTAGTATATTTTATTTTCTATACAAGAAGTTCAAGGATTTTTTGAATACACTAGCTCGCATCGCCATTATATCAAGCGACATGAAATTGGCATTAAATGAGTCAACCAGCCTAAATAAGGGCGAGCGTTTGCCAGCATTAGTACGGCAACGGTTAGTATAGAAAACATCAAAAAAAAGCTAGGAACCCAGCCGAGTTTGTTGCCAGATTCTTCTAGGCTGGGAGCGCGTGAATTCACCTAGCTTTAGTGACGTTTCAAAATGATCCTTGTGATATTATTGAATAAATATATTTTTACTTACTTTTTACTATGTAAAGTAGTTACCGACGATACAATAAAAAAAAGTTCCATAATCCATCGGCTATTTAAATATTTAAAGCTATTTAAAAACCAAAATTAAATGTAATACGACCTATTATATAAAAATGCAGAACTATTATTTAAAAATGAAGAACCACTAATGATCGGTGAACCAATGCCGTTTCCAACTTTCAATATAAGGTGCTAGACACAACCAGTTTCATTTATCTGCTGTATTTTATTTTCATTCTCGATGCGGAGCGCTCGTGACGTAGCTGGCTAAGTTGTTCATAACAGATCAACGAAGTTAAGCACTGTTCCGCGTAGTCATCATTTGGATGGGTGATCGCCAGTGGCAAATTCAACTGAGCGCTCCCGTGCTTCGGAGGGAACCTTAAGCAGTTGGTCCTTTCAAAGTGGTTAGGCCATGACAGAGGGCTTCGGGCGGCCTAGAAACTCTGACACCAGAGTTGGCCACTGACTCAATGCGAACTTACTTATTCTGATGTTGCCCGTGACTTCGTTCGCGTGGAACTCGGGACAATTCCCAGTAGTTCTACTGATAAGACTGCTCGGTAAGACTACTGGGAATAGCCCCATATTTTTATTACCAAAACTAACTTATCACCATGATTTATTTGTGTCCCTCCCCTAACATCTTACACGGTGAATTCCCGAATTTTTCGCCGTAATTGCGCCGGCGCAGGTGTGCCTCGCCCCTACCACATGCCGCGTCGCGTGTGCTTAATCGAACGCGGTGCAAATTGCAGCCGGTGTTGGGGTGACCATTCGTTCTGGGATTGATACAAGATGGCTGACAAGATAAATAAATAATGCTGGACAATCCACACAGCATTATCTAACCCCAAGGTAAGCTGCTGTTAAACAGAGCTGTGTTATGGGTACTAGATGACTGATAATATAATATAAGTATAGAAAATACCCAGAAAACCCGGAACAAATATTTGTAGATCGTACAAACATTTGACCCGAGGCGGGATCGAACCCGCAACCTCCGCGTCGGAGACTAACCTGCGCCCGCTGCGCCACATCGGTCATCAATCGGTGATTCAATCGCTGGTGTAACTTGATGATATCTAAATTGAATGTTTAAGAGTAGTAGAGTTCTTTGTGATAGAGCTCGTCCGGGGAAGGACTGCCACCACACCTATTTCTGCCGCCAAGCAGTAATGCTCGCATTGCTGTGTTCCGGTGTGAAGGGTATGGTTTCCGGTGAAATTACTGGCACATGAGGCTTTCGATTTTAGCCTCAAGGTGGCAACCCGCGAGTGATACCTCTGGTATTGCAAGCGTCCATAGGCTGCGGTAACCGCTTACTATCTTGTGGGCCGTACGCTTAGTTGCCACTTCTGTTGTATAAAAAAAAAATGTTATATAAATTGAACTAAGATGTTACTTCAAAACTATCTGACTTGTTCAAAGAATTTAAAAGCGTCTAATACATTAGTTCCATGAACTTGATTAACATATCTTCCTTCTTATTTATATGTTTTTACATTTATCTCAATAATTAGTACAGTCAAGGACTACTTTGGTACATTAATTTAACATAAAAATTAAAGATAATATAAAATTAAAATAGTTGTAGGTACTATTATTTTAAATTAACTAACTTACTGTTAAATGAATCGATTTAGACTATTTTATGAAAATCCTACTAATGTTATTTTAAATCCGAAAGAAAACAAAAACGCAAAACTATCATGCCCATACGGCTGAATGGGTTTAGACAAAACATTATCTACATTTTTTACAAATCTACACTAATATTAAAAAGAGAGAAGATTTGTATATTTGTATTTTTGTTTGTTACGAATAAACTCAATAACTACTGGTCCGATTTCAAAAATTCTTTCACCATTAGAATGCTACATTATCCCTGCTAACATAGGGTATATTTATTACAAGCGACCCGCCCCGGCTTTGCACGGGTGCGGTTTCATTGCACCCGAGCGAAGTTGGGGCAGATTGGCTAGTTTTATACAGGGTCATTCAATATCAACCTGACAAACTTAAGGGGTAGGTTCCACACCTAAAAAAAAAATATATGTACCTATAGTTTTTTTTTTTTTCTATGTATGTTTTGTCTTAAAAATCACAAGAAAACAAAAAAAAATCGATTACGTTTTTCCGCTCAATTATTATTTATCATTGTTGGGAATCGAGTTAAGCGACGTAATAATGAAATATTCGAGTGTGCGCGCCCCGTAGCGGGTCAAGGACACGCGCAGGTCAAGGACGCGCGGGTTAGTGACCCGCAGTTCATTGACGCGCGGGTCACTAACACGTGCCGAGCGCTGCCTTTTCGATTTCTAACAAGGATAACTAATTATAAAGCAGAATTACGTAATTATTTTTTTTTTATTTATAAAAAAAAAACGTTTAGAAAAAAGAAAAAAAAAGTACAAGTATTTTTTTTTTTATGTGTGGAACCTACCCCTTAAGTTTGTCAGGTTGATAATGAATGACCTTATATAAAACGATTCAGCTAATAAAAAGATACATATAAAAATAAAGTAAAATATCCTTAAATTATTAGCTTCGCGGCCACCCTACCCTAATGGTACCATATGCCAAGCGCAGATACCATGCAAATAGTACCTACATTACTTTCCTGTCAGTACATAAACCTTGTAGCACGTAGAATAGAATAGATTAAACGTACAACTCGTAATTGTGCATTTAAGCGACTTTGTAATAAATGCTGGACAATCCACACAGCATCTAGCCCCAAGTTAAGCAGAGCTTGTGTTATGGGTACTAGATGACTGATATACTCAATACAATACATAGATATATATATTTTTTTATTAGATATACATAGAAAATACCCAAAACACCCGGAACAAATATTTGCAGATCGTACAAACATTTGTTATTATCTAAGTTTATGTTTTGGTGTACAAGTACAATAAAGTATTATCATTCATTCATTCATTCATTTGTCCCGAGGTAGGAATCGAACCCGCAACCTCCGCGTCGCAAGCGGACCTTCGCCCGCTGCGCGACATGGGTCGTTTTTGTCCACGTTGAGTATTTCCTTCACGAACTTCACCTATCCGCTGCGTCCTCTAGGAGTTGAATTTAGGAAATTCCTTTCTTCAACCCTTAAACATAAATGGCTGTAATTTCAGTGGCTCGCTAAATATTGTCTTTCTTCGTCATTCTTATGTCAACAAAAACGACGTTAGATTTAAAATATACATTAGCTAATTAGGTATATTGTATGATCATGAATAAGGCTAGGTTTTTCTTTCTTCTGATTACTTTACACTCTTAACATTTACAATGATTTGTGAAACTTCAAATATAAGATTCGCCAAAACTAGGAGATCCATAGAGACTTCAAGAGCCGTTTTCATTAGAACTTGAGCTAAAGCTATTTACAAGGTACTACTCAAATACCTAACCTAAGTAGATAAAAACCTATTTAAAACTTGACATGTTATTTCTAAAGTTATATTAATAAAATTATACAATCAATCTTGTTTACTCTGACACTGGCAACTTTATCATAGAAATTACTATATAACTCAAAAAGTACTATTTGTGTCAAAAGTAATTTATTCGTTTAATTCTGACACGACTAAGATCAGTAGTGCTGTAAACAATAGCTTTACTTGACAGGCAGAAACGCATGAAAGCAAGTTTAATATTAAAATAATGTTGGAAAAACACGAGCTAATTTTCTGGGAAATTGGTCTTTTTAACCATCGACGCAAAAAGGGCGTTATTAGTTTGACCGCTGTGTGTCTGTTTGTGTGACTGTGTGTCTGTGGCCTCTGTTCTGTGGCACCGCATCTTTTAAACGGGTAAACGGGAATGCGGTATTTTTATATGAAAGCCGGTTTTCTATGGTTTTTAAACATGTTTTAACAAAAACTGTAAAAATGATAATAATAATAAAAAATAACACATTTTTCTGTATTTTTTTTGACAAATCCGCCTCATCATTCGCCCTTCAAACCTAAACATATTGCAGCTTGCACACTGCTTGGAGGCAGAATTCTGCAAAGACGGACTTTGCTGAAGAGTCATACCACCAGGTGAAACTAAACCTGTGGGTCAGTGGCCTATTAAAACAGTTGTTAACTTACGTGCTCGGCCATAATTGACCACCGTATGTTTCGGGGTGGTATCTACCCCAAACAATCAGTGTCCGAAGCTCATTACACAATTTCACACTTTGCGCCCCAATTTGACGGGTGCATGCAAATTTTTCGAATTTTATTTACATATTTTTGCGCTAACGAAGGGTTAAGTGACCCTTGTGGGGGGAAATATACCAAAATGCCTTTTGTGAAGATACGGCACGGTTTTATTAGGGCCCTTTACCATTTTATAACGAACTAGCTCTGCCACGCGGTTTCATTCACGGTTTTGCAGTTTTTATGCTATCCCACAGGAACAGTATATTTTTTTGGTTATTTTTGTTTTTATAGTGTTCACCATCACACTAGGGGAATACTAAAGATTATAATATCCCAAGCAAGCGAGATGTGTCTCGATAGCTCAATTGGTAGAGCACCCGCGTATCAAGCGGAGGTTGCAAGTTCAAATCTCGCTTGAGGCGAAATCATTTAATTGCGAAATCATAAACATTTGCTTGTGTTATATTATAGTTAATTTGTTATTTTGTAGTTTAGAATTTGTTACTCCGTTACATATTTTTGCATGCAGTGTCTACCTTTAATTGATTGTGCAATTAGCTATGGATAATACTTAGTGTAAGTTTAAGTATTGTATGTTGTGTATGAAATATTGTTACAATTGTTGGTAGACCAAATAAATAAAATAAAAATAAATAAAAAAATCATTTTTGGGATATTATAAACTTTAGTTTCCTACACCACAAATTCACGAGCTTTATGACGTTTCAAAATGATCCTTGAATTTGAATTTGTCTATTGAAAACAAAAATACCAAATACCAATACCAAGATGATAGATATAGCTTTTATGATTACCTATTTACGTTTTTCATGCTATCGACCTAGAAAAAAAAAATTCAATAATAAAAAATAAAATAAATAAATATTGCTGGACAACTCACACAGCATCATCTAGCCCCAGGTAAGCTGCTGTTAAACAGAGCTGTGTTATGGAGACTAGATGACTGATATATATTTAATACAATACAATACATAGATATATATTTTTTATTATATATAGAAAACACCCAGAACACCCGGAATAAATATTTGTAGATCGTACAAACATTTGACCCGAGGCGGGAATCGAACCCGCAACCTCCGCGTCGCAGGCGGACCTGCGCCCGCTGCGCCACATCGGTCGTCGATTTATTACGACCGACGATATAACGATTTATTTTTAATCGACCTCAAAAACATGATTTTATTCTGTGAATCGGGGACTAGGTAGTGTGATTTTAAATTCTCCATTGAATTCTAAAACAGTTTAATTGAAAACCACAGTTAATCTACTCCAGTTAGTCACAAACTCACTTAAGTTCTGATTAAGTGACCTACTTAGTGCGAACATAACTTTTTATCGTTCGGATTTTTATGTCATCCGATGACAATGTCATTTTACTGCTAGTTTAAGATGACTATTATTAGTCGTATGCTAAGTTTGTCGTAAATTCGGTCAATAAAAAAGTGGTTTGTATGATTGGTTTTGTGGGACGTTTTTTGTTGCTGAACGGTAGGTTATGGTCGATTTAATATTACAAGTGAATTATAGTTACCAACCGAAACGGTTTTTATTATAAAAAATATTGTAAGTACAAGTTGTAAAAGGAATATGCCCGAAAATTCGTACAGTCCCCGAAAAAACTTCCCTTTTCTAAAGTCAGTAGTAAAAAGTAAGTTGGTATGAGTCTGTGGCAAATTCTGATAAAGGAGATAATAGACTGCCCGAAGACCTCCGCCATGGCCTAACAACTTAAGACTGGGATTAACTCCTTTCCGTGCCTTCCTAAGCACGGAAGCATCCATAGGGTCACAACGCGGAACAGTGCAGTATGAATAACTTATCCACTAACGTCATCAGCAGCGCTTTTAAAGTCAGTGAAAACTGCAATGAGACTGATCTATTGAAGATCAACTTTTCCGAATTTTTAAAACTTTTTTAGATGAAAAAGTATTTTGTTTTGTTTTCGTGAACTGCCTTTTTCACCCTGTACATTTTTACGGTCGCACTTGGAGTCCGAGAAATGGTTTAAATTGACAATTTGAAATCATAAAATATGCTTTAATTTTATACAAACGAGCCATTTAGTGGCCATTAAAGTTTTGTATCACGGTGCGGTTTTTGGCAAATACAATTGGACTTTTCTCTGACTACCCCCTTCAAGAACCTATAATTATGGCCTCGCGAACAACAGTGATAATTGAAGTTTGTTGATTAAGGTCAAAGTTAATTGAAATTGAAATCTGTTAGTATGCAATTTTATTAAATCTAAACTTGGCAGTTCCAGATCTTTGAAGGGACTCTTAATACGACAACACAATCAAATAGAATATTATACGAATAGGCATCTTTTTTTAAAAGCTGTTGACTCTATTCTGTCCTAAGGTTGTCCTAAGGTTGCCTGAAAGAGATCGCTGTCAGGGATAAGGCCGCCCATTGTACTTGCAAGTTTTAGTTTTTATTTTCTTGTTTTCTGTGTGATGTACAATAAAGTGTTTTCTATCTATCTATCTATCTGTAATATATGAGTAATCTATCCTGCATAGAGTACTCAAATATTTTATTTAAGTACGGAACACTTTATTTTATGATCTACTAGCTAGGCTCGTCCTGCTTAGTACGGATGAACGTAAAATACAGCCTATTATGACGAACGTTAATGGACGCAGAGTTGTCAAGCGGTGACGTCTATGGTCTATGGTAATGTCTATGATGGTGAGGGAAAACCGTAGTATAGATATACTCTCGGGGGTGTTAAAGAAATGCGCATGAGTTCTTGCTTATTTCTATGTTATTCTTAGAATGCATGGATTATAATTAAAAGTATATCTAGATGCTAAACGGGAGTGTTTCAATTTATTCGGAAAACGATCTCACACTATGTTACTCAGGGATAGGTAATGTAGCATTTTATTGGTGAAATAATTTTGGAAATCGGACCCGTAGTTTTTAGTTAGTAAACAAAAATGAATTACAATATTTCATCTTTATAATATTAGTATAGATTTACGAGTACATGCGCTATGCTAGTTCTAAAACGGTGAAAGAAATACATCGTGAGAAACAAAAAACAAAAAATTAAAAAAAACGTGCCATACACCAACGAATTGGGTCCGCGCTGTAGTATAACACACTCGCTCTAGAGTAGGCCACTGTCCCATGGCTGTTATAATGATGATGAGATACTTAAGTATCTTTTTACTTACTTATTATAAGGAAAATTTATCTAAAAACGAATACTAAGAACAACAGTAAAAGTGTACAAATCCGACATTAAGTACGTCTTCGCGGATTTTACCAGAACTGGTAATTTTACCGTAATGGCAACAGTGTTGCCACTTTGCCAGGCTACAGGCAATATACTACTAGCGACCCGCCCCGGGTACACTGGTGCTAAAAAAAGTAAGGTCATAAGAATCAGTGGCCAACTCTGGTCGAACAACCAAGGCCGCCCCAAGGCCTCTGTGTTAGTGCCTCTGTCATGGCCTAACAATTTCGGGACTGACCGCTTAACGTGCCCTTAGAATCACGGAAGCGCTCAGTTGAAATTGCCACTGGCGGTCACCCATCCAAATGGTGAGAACGCGGAACAGTGCTTAACTTCGTTGAGAATTACTTAGCCAGCTACGTCACGAGCGCTCTTTCCTTTTGCATGAATTAAATAACAATAATAATAATAATGCTGGACAATCCACACAGCATCATCTAGCCCCAAGGTAAGCTGCTGTTAAATAGAGCTGTATTATGGGTACTAGATGACTGATATATAGGTACTTAATACAATACAATACATAGATAGATATTCTTTATTATAAATAGAAAATACCCAGTGTTCTGGGTATTTTCTATTTACCCGGAACAAATATCTGTAGATCGTACAAACAATTTTCCCGAGGCGGGAATCGTACCCGCATCCTCTACGTTCCAGGCGGACCTGCGAACGCTGCGCCACATCGGTCGTCGAATGAATAATCGCAATATGGATGAAAACCGTTATTATTATACGCTTAGACATTTTAAACGCAACGGATATATTAATTCAGTTGTTAGCAATAGATAGAGTGGTTGTAGAGAAAAAATTTTACGTATAGTATAATCACCCGAGCAAAGACAGGGCGGGTCGCCTTTTGAGGTATTTTGTTGAAATTTTAATTAAGGTTAACACGTAGACATAGACATAGTCATACATTTATTCACTACTATAACACACATATAAACATTTAAAAACAAAAGATACAATAAAGAGAAAAAAAAAGGAATACAAAATAAAACAAATCGAAACAAATATGAAGAAAAACACAGTAAAATGGTGTATGTGTGCTACAGCAGCAAAATGGCCTCGACTCAGCATTAATGTCTACTGTTCGCAGACGCTGGTATTCTGCTGAAACCATCTCTCTCAGCCAAACAGTCTATTAATAATATAATGTGTGAAGATGTCATAAAATTAAATAAACTAATTAAAATGTGCAAAAATCTTTAAAAAAAAATATTGTGGCAATTAAAATTATTAGAATGTCACGTGACTGATTGGTATTTTTAACTCCGTAGAAAAAAGCTCTCTGAAACAGGTGTTGCGTTTTTAGCGCGGTTTTTCTGCTGTAAAACATGCGGTCGGCTCCAATAATTCTTAACGCGTCATCGCGTGCTGTTGTCGTTCAGCTAGCCACACGCAAACGTCACGCATACGTCACGTGGTATACTAGTAGAGTTCTTTGTAATAGCTCCTGGGAACTAAATACCACCATAACTATTTCTGCCACCAAGAAGTAATGCTCGCGTTGCTGTGTTCTGGTTCGAAGGGTTTCCGGTGAAATTACAGGCACATGGGACTTTAGATCTACGTCTCGAGGTGGCGCGTTGCCACCTCGAGAGTTGCAACTAATATCTCTGATGTTCCAAGCGTAATAGGTTACGGTAACTGCTTACAATCAAGTGGGGCGTACGCTTGATTGCCAATTTAGTGGTATAAAAAAAATCCTTCTTCGAAATCTATAAAATCTTTTACGAGTGTATCATATAAAAAACACGCGCGTGACTTATTCGCTACTTGTTCGTATACGGCACGTATGTGTGTGTACTATGTACATAGTATACAAACCTTGTACCTAGTACGTACTACGATATAGTAGTACTTCCCGACCCAGCTCTATCACAAAGAACTCTTCCACTGAAGAACTATTTTACTCCAACTAGATGATATTATTTCGTTCAAAAGCAAAAAGCTCGCCTTCGTTAACCAAAATAGATTTAGCAAGAGCGCGTCGAACCAATTTTGATGCACCGCCAATACAATATTCAATTATTTCGAGTCTCATGGCCCGTTTCCTTACCTGCTATTGTTGTTGTTTCTCTTTCTTATCCCTCTCTTTCTAACGTTCGTCGACCCAGTGCAGACTGCTGAGACAGAGGACTGTACTGTCGTTTTATCTGTTCCCTTCCCACAGCTGGGATTACAGGTTCGGACATGACGATTTCCTCGCGATATTTTCCTTCACCGTATGTGAGAACTAGAACGCACATAACTTTTTCGAATTGAAAAATCCATTGGTGTACGACCGGGGTCAATTCCACTGCACCACCAGTGCCACCAATCACTTTTGTAATCTTTCGTTTTTCTATTCATAATACTTTGTTTTGTAAAAGTAAGTTCGTATGAGTTAGTGGTCAACTCTGGTGACAATTTAATTTAGTTAAATTTCAAACAAAAGTTTTATACTGCATACTAACGTAAGTGCTATTCTTCTTTCAAATTAAATTTCGTAGTATGAATATTTTCGCTTGCATTCATTTTTTAAATTGAATTTCGCTCATCTTTGTTGCAATTTTTACTCGATGAAGTTTCCTTACAAAGAGATAAACGCTTGTGTATTTGTACAAAAGCACTACAATTACAATTTGTAGGATTCTCTTGATATTTTATCGTATCTAGTCCATATGAAACTCTAAAGAAACCAGGATATAAAACTTAACACATTGTAAATCTAAAATAAAAAAAAGCATACAGTACTGACTGACTGACAAACTTGTGTAGAGACTACAGGTGCACTTTAAACTTTCTTAGAAGAAACTGGGTTTATGTGTAATACTACCAATTCTGTAACAACTACATAATGTACCATATGACAGCAATAAAAAAAAACTGTAATATTAGCGTTTCACTAAATTGTTTTTCCTTGACTTGCTGTCGATTCGGACAAAATTTATTGGGACACAGACACAGTGTCCTTTTGATTATAATATTTTTTTTACTGTCGATTCGGACACCATCAAATTATTTAAGCTGTTGAGTACTGTCAGGTAAAAAAAAATAAACAAAATATAATTTAGTGTGCTAAAGCTATATAAGTCAGCGACGTTGTAATAAGTAATATCTGTTCTGTGTCAGCGCAGACAAAGTCGCAGGGCACTAGTTACAATGTGCGTTGAAAGTTGAATAAACCATGTTTATATCGACCAATAATTTTTAATTTAAATCGTGCACTAAATTAACCGTTTTTCCATAAAATTCAAGACGTAATTTGATCCCGCGAAACATAAAAAGGCTAGTTGTCGTAAATTTAAAAGGCATTGAATTTATCGCGATAAAAAACAAAAGAACACTGATCCAAAATCGAAAATTCCGTTTTCGATAATAAATTGCGTTCGGTTACTCGAGATCGGCTATCTGTGGACATTTTTGTCGAAAACTATCAACCAATGTTTTAATTTTTTTACTACAAACCTTTTTGGGGACATAATATCCAGCATGGCATTCTGAAATAAACTCTAAACTCAACATTTCAAGATTGAAATAAAAATAAAAAATAGGGCTGAATTTTTTTGGCCGAAAAAATTCCGAAATTCTTTTTGTTTATCAGTTTTTTTTTCACTGGTTTTTTTGTTGAGGTGGGTCAGTTTTTACTGCTTCTGATATCCATTTCCTAAACTGAATACTTCTAAGTAGGTATTTTAGCTTAGTCATAAACCTACTTATTACCTATTTACTAAATACTTTTATCTAAAAATTCAAAAGTCATCCATCAAATATGATCAGTGTACAGTATTTTTATTTAATATTATTATGGATGGATCATTATTTTTTAACACTATTAGATATATCAGTGTCTGAGCCTAGGAAATACTAGAAAGCGAGCCTTCTAATGACATTTTAAAAACGTACGTAACGTATATACACATAATATACACACCGTATATTATATACAGTAATCTGCATAATATTCTGTACTTACCTAGTTTACCTACTACTATTATAAATAATTTAAAGAAACAACACTGCACCATCTTATACCCAAATTATTTACCAACAAAATGTATCTTTGAATTTACTACCTACTCCAATTTGCTAGTTTCTTGGTTAGTTACTCTGAAACTGTGCATTTTGAAAACAATTTTAAACTTGTTATCATGAATGAGTTCTTAATTAAATTTGCATAAGAACAATGGTTTGTAGCTACGTAGGTTGTTGAATTAAATTCTGTAGGAAAGATTGTTCTTGTATAAAAGCGATTACGATACTGTTGTATATGTAGTTAGTTAGTGATTACTTTCCTTTCAGAATAGTCTAGACATCAAAGAAAGATGATCCTTTGAAAAGATGTTACCTGATTACGAAAGAAGCTTATTTTATTTTGCAGACAATCATTTATAACCACATCTATCATATTCGCTACAGTAAAGATTAAACTATTTATTGCATAAATGTTAAAATCCGTAAAATTGAAAAATCGAACGGACACGGCATTAAAATCTCATGTTTCGAAACCCTCATCTACATTGCAGTAGGCCCGGAGCGTTTACCTGTTATTTTTTTATTCGAAAGCTATAGAAAGAGACGGAACATAAAAGATTGTTCCGAAAACGTATAGAGAGAATAAAGTAAAGTTTCGAAGCGAGCAAGATCGAGGGCGACGCTACCGACAATGCACCGCGCCGCCAAGCTGGTTATATTAACCGGTAAAGTTGAAAACGCATCAGATTATTGTAAATTAGGTGTTCAAGTGCGCCTCTCCATTTCGGCCGGAGTTCAAGTCGAGCGTGGCCGGCGTGCCAACGATGCGCGGCGCATTCTTCACCAATCCGAAGCAACTTCACACCAGTTTAGCCCCGACCGTTGTGCGCGACGGACCGCTGCCCGACGCTCCGAAAAAACTATCGTACAACAACAGTTAAACAAATCAAAGTGACTCAAATCGGTTTGAAATTCGAATCGACAATTATTTTCAAACGAATAGTGATGGGAAGTGACGATAACAATTGCGCGAGTGCCGAAACCGTACGATGACCGAAACTTTAAGTTGGAAAGAAAAAGTTGTGGTACCGAATGCAATCGGGTCCACAAAAATATGTGCTCGTAATACAGTGATGGCCTGATGGGATCGCAGTGCGGCCAACATAGTGTAGTTAGTGATGTGTACTGTGATATAAAATTTCGGCGATCGCGTAGATGATTGCCGTTTTTGTGTGTGATAAAAATATTAGTTTATTAGTTACCAAAGATTCCTAATGATCTTGTACATTAGTTTGTGTTTTATATTAGTAGTTTTAGGTGAGTAAAGTGGTTATAGCTTCTTCTTATTAAGTGCTCGTCTGATCGTGACTGGTTTATCTTGAAAATTTATGGGCGCTCATTTGCATCCATAAGTAATTATGACAGCGCAATAATAAATCTTAAACATGATGCAACGGACTTTATATAAACTGATAATTAACGTTCTGAGTCTACAAAAGAATGTAGGTTGAATAAAGAAGCTTGTTTCAAAATAGGTACGGATATAAACACAGAAATGCCGTGTTCCAGATTAAAGTAATTTGGCATAGTCTGAAAGCCTCTAATCTCATAAGTCTCAGAAATGTTCAGCGACTACAAAGACTGAATCACATAACGAAAACATAAACAAGGACGAATCTAATAAAAAAATACAGAGACATACAAGAATTAATGAAAAAAGTAACATAAATAACGTAGATAAAGCAAAAGGCCCGCATAGAGCCAACGATAAACGGAATAGATCTTCAAGTATAGAAGCCACAAATTTAGTTAACGTGACATTATTACTCCTACCCGGTCCTCCACGTCAATTAGTAGGTTGTTCATTAAATATCTCACGCTAGGCAGAGACCACACAAAGTTAATTATATTTAAATTTATTTATGCGCAACACAGCTTTCGAAATATTTGAGCTTCGATGTTAACTAAAACTTAATAACGAATTAGTTTTTGAATGGAATTTTATAGTTTTGAATTACTTTTTGATGCATTTTTGTTATATCGGTATACCAGAAATTTATTTTACTATAATGGTGCATCAAATAAAGATAATTTCCAGACGTATAAGTTTAATTCGATTTGAACAGAAAATTTTTCAAAACATAATTGGCATTTTAATAATTTTTGGAAGCGTGATGTAAAGCAAACGTAATAATAACACACACAATACATCCAATATAGAGCCCCAAACCCTGTAATATTTAAAACGTGTAATATAAATAAAAATATTTTGAATTTGAATTTGAATATTCACACACAAAGTCCCTGACCTCACATTTGGATTCCCTGTGTCGTGGATGGATGTCAGAAACATTTGTACTACAACACCTAGGCATGGAACAAATATTTGAAAATCTTGCAATCATTTTTCCTTCAGCAGGAATATTTATATTATATTTATATTTAAGTGCCATCAACACAATTTTCAGTCATAATAATTAACTGATACTTGATATTAGGGCTAAATATTAGTGCTACTGTACTTGAAGACGACAGACTGCATGCAATAATAAAAAACTAGATTCGAGCGAGTAATTAAAATTAAAGGACAAGAGAATAATGATTACAATACAAAATAAAATATCAAAAAATTAATCGAAGCCATCATTTTCCCAGGCACTAGACCACCACCGAGGTCGTCAATATAATGTTGAATAACGCACTAAAATAGAACTCAAAACTAATAAAGGTTCCACGAAATCTAAGAATGTCTATTTTAACAAGATTTCATCGTTAAGTGATCTAATCTGCAAATCTGATTAAGAACTAGAGATCTTCTGAGCTGGAAATGACAAACCCGAAGTTCAAATTGAAAGTGGTCTATTGTCAATTATAATTTGTCTATCCATGCGGATCTCAAGGATCTAATCCAACCTAAATATCCAGAGAATTTAACTCCCGAAATTCCAAGTAAAACAGAGTAAGGCTCAAGGCTTGATGAAGTTACCCTTTCCAAACATAACTTTACCAGATTTGTAACTATGAGTCTCTAATTCAAGTTTACTGAAACGCGGAAGCGTCCTTTCTAATGAGAATAGAATTTTCTCTGTTAGTGTACATAGTAACTGTCGCCCAAGGGTCCTCTAAAATCGGTGAGTGAGTTTCTTTCAAGATAAAGTATTTATTCGGCCACAACATTTTTCTCCCGAGACACCTTACCTGACACGAAAGGCTACGCCCAAGATAGATGAAGCGAAATTGTTGACTATTATTCACAAACTGAGAAAGTCTCCGTTGAAAACAAAGATTAGATTCTCGAAACCAGTTACATAGAAATATTGCTCGAGTTTACGAGATAAAACTCTGAAGCAGTGATTAAGGTTTGGCGATTATTATTACGGTATTAGAATTTACGTTTATTTTCGCATTAAATAAGTTTGAATGTTGCCGATCAGCCGTTCGGGTAATAACAAAATATCGTAAAATAAAGCTGAATCTAATATCTCTACGTCGAGACCAGCATCTGCCAAATGACTGAGATTATTGTAGCCATAAAGAATCTTGTACGCGTATGAAACACCAGTTTCTGCACGTGGCTTAGCTTGCGTGTTTTCTTTGGAAACTTTGACATCCTATAAACAACTAATATACATTTGGAATAAATTGCCTAGAATACTCCTGACTTTTTACTAAAAAGTCGCAATTTTTTTTTATTTATTAGTTTTTTTGGCTGCGGCATGATTGAGTAGCAAACAAACTCTTTTGCATATATATTGCTAGATCCATGTCTGTGATTAGTACCTAGTAAGATTGAAGATTTTTAACTTCTAGCAAGTAAGAAATAAAACTTCAGATTGTTGAGCAAATTAAATTGACGATGGAATTTATAAATGAGTAATTCGGTAACCTGTTGTCGCTTAGGATAATGAATAAATTAAATTAATCTGATGCTCAATCAATTATTACTTAATCAAGTGTTTTTATGTTATTTAATATTTAACGAGTAGAAAAATTCAGCAATTTTTTGGCTAATACTTTCTACCTTACCTCTGCGATTATAAAACCTTTTGCAGGACCATAATATTTTGTGTATAAGAACCACCACACTATTTTTTAATTAAAATTGATTTGTTAGGAGCGAAATTCGGTTAGATGCAAATTCCACATCGCTAAAGAGTAGCAGAGTTCTTTGTGATAGAGCTCGTCCGGGGAAGAACTACAACCATACCTATTTCTCCCGCCAAGCAGTAATGCTCGTATTGCTGTGTTCTGGTTCGTAGGGTATGGTTTTTCCGGGGAAATTACTGGCACATGAGACTTCCTATGTAACGTCTTAGGGTGGTAACACGCAAGTGATATCTATGATGTTGCATGCGTACCTAGTACCTATATAGGCTACGGTAACTGCTTACCATCAAGTGGGCCGTACGCTTGGTGGCCACTTTAGTAGTATAAAAAAAAACACTAAAGAATTCGTCTTAAAAAACCGTTAGCCGAGAAATCTAAAAATCGATCCCTATTACTTAAAAATGAATAGTTCAATTTGGCTTCAGTTATTTCAATAAATCAACTATAAAAATGCTTTTTTTAGAAAGTGGTCCGACAAACCGTACCAAACTAAATTAGGGGGACGTGACTCGTAGACACGACTCCGGTTAGTTCCGTTCATTTTATTTTTATCGGATTGGTATTTGTGGCAAGGAGCAGACAGACAATTCTGCCTGATTTCTGGAACCATGGCTTTTGAGCCATTGTTATTCTTTTTTGTTTATGGCTTTTATGATTGCTGTTGTTTACGTCTTTTTTGTGTGTGTGTGTGTGTGCCATCATATAAAATATAAAACATTACGTTATGTACTGACTGTACCTAAAGCGCCCTGTAAACGAACAAAAAAGATTGTCAAAGTTTTACGTGTTTGGCAAAAAGTTTGATAGCTTACGACTTTGTTAGACGCGTTTGGTACTAAGTAGACCTCTGTTTGAAGACTTCGGCGTGTATTTTCCTTTGGGGGTGATGAGAAAGAAACAAACTAAATTCAACCGCTAAAAGGTTCTGAGAGCTTACAGTTTGCAAAATGTCCACGCGAAATTTCACTCGATATAAAAAAAGCCAAAAAAGTTTTGAAATACATTTCGATTTAAAAAAACAGCAGTGTCAGTTTTTTTATACCTAGTTCCTTCCTATCTCCAAAGTAGGTACTTACTTAAAACCTATTCTATTTCATAAAATAGGGGTAGAGAAGAGAAGCCTCGAGGCACGATTTTTCTAAATAATTTATTATAAACAAGTCCGTATATTTTTAAAGAGTTACGCATTTTCGCCTTTTCCTTTGAACTTAATTTGAAACAGTATTTTTCTTCCCTGATTCAATTTGGCAGGCATATTACTTTACTTGCTATTTTAATAAATCTCGTTTAGGCAAAATTGCGTTCGTTGATTGCTCGCTACTCCTAGCGCCATCTATCGTCGAGTAGCGGAACTAAAAAATATAAATTTGTTTTTGTTAGATTTTAGTCCAGTTAAAATGCACGGATTTAACTTTAATATTTGATTAAATTATGTTACTAATAAACACCTACAGTAGGGTAACAACCAAAGGCCTCCCGTCCGGAGGCCTTGATACAACTTACTTAGCTTTGCTTAAGAAACTATCGTTAGTAACCTAAGTCTTGTTCGTATTTATAAAACTATAAGTCGGTGACCACTCACCAACTCTAGTGTCTGCCGTAAGGCGGCCTAGACTGTGTCAACTGTCAAGGCCTCAGCTATGTCCTAACAACTTCGAAAAAGCCGGGACATAATGCCTAACGTGCCCTCCGCAGCACGAAACTTTGTATCATTTTGTTGTCAAATAATTTATTTTTACTTTATGTTTAACACCAGACCAGAGGTCTGTTTGTAGATAATACCTCCACTAGCTAGATAAAATAGTTTTGATACATTTCTACTGTGTATAGATAACCTTACAAAGCAAAGTAGACTGAAAATGACATTTCCACTACACAAAAACCTAACCTACAAGAAGCGCTTAGAGGAAAAAACCATATTATGACTTAGCCATTTTTCTATAAACAAAAGGAAAGACACATTACTCCATTCAGTAAAGCGTTAGACATGTCTTTGATGTATAGTACTAACAAAAAATGCTTCTGTCTAAGGGACGTATTTTTCCGTGCTGATTTTGTGAGGTTTTTATGGCGGAAAAAAATGATTTTATGCGCCGTATGAGTTACCTCGAGGTTTACGTACTTACGGGAACGCGTTTGCTGAATTTTTACGAAGATCCAGTTTTAAAAAGAAATTTCGAGGAAATCTTTATTTTAAAAAGAAAAATGTTTTTTAAACACGATACAACGCTCTGGCTTCTTTATTTGAACTCATAATTTCAAATAGAGAATGTTTCTACCTAGCTTCTTTTGTTTATTTCGCACGTTTTTCCGCGTTTAAAAACATTCTTGTTCCTTACCTATTTGTGGTATTAGGTAAATTAGGTAGGTATATACAATAAGTAAGTTCGTATGTGTCAGTTGCAAACTCTCGTGATAATAAATAATAGTGTAATTATTTCAATATTAGTTTTGAGTGAATATAAATAAAATTGTTTTTACCAATAATAAACAGCTGCCATGTCAGACCATAAGTGTGACATTAACACGCCCCATAAAATACTATGAGCATTGTTTATCCCACTTTCTCGGTAGCCACCCGGAAAACTGACGTATCTCGGAAAACCTATAAAAAAGCGTTAAACGGTGTCATAACAAACTTTGCCATACGGGCAATGTGGGGAATAAACAAACTAAAAGTTACATCAGTATTTTAATTTTGGTAGTTTAAAATAATAATAAATATATTTTGCTCTCATAATAAATTAAGAAAAAATTAAAATAAGCGTCGCCAGACAGGGATAGCATGTTATTGTTTTCACGTGAGTGAGAACTACAAATCGATAGAGCTTTACATAATATAAAACAAAGTCTTTTAATTTCGTCTATTCCTTTGTATGTAGATAGATCTTTTAAACTACGTAATGTTCTATAATGCGGTTTTCATCAATAGATGGAGTGATTCAAGGGGAAATTTATTCGCATAATTTTAGCACCCGTGCGAAGCCGGGGCGGTTCGCTAGTAATTTATAGAGTGCAAGCTTTACCTGTCATATTACGAATACATTTTATTACTGTTGCCTGCTGCCTGTTGAACCAAAAGTAACAGCCGTGGTTAAAGTTAACAACCGGTTTAACTCTTTAACTGCTATAGTAAAACGAAATTAGCTGAAACTACTATCCTCAGCCACTATTAAAACATTTTATAACCATAGACAAAAAAAGGTTGGTAAAAAAAGAATAGTATAGATATGAAGATTTGGTTTTTTGTTACTCAATCACATCGTTTGTTACAAAACTGAACCGATTTGGATAATATTTGGTACTTATAGATAGATTATGATGTGCTGTTGCCCGCGACTCCGATGGCGTAGAATAACTCTGAGAGTCAATCTATACTAATATAAAAATCTACTGGTGCTATTTTAAAAGTTCTTTCATCATTGGAATTCTACATTATCTCTGAGTAACATAGGATATATTTTATCTCCACCTGTGCGAAGCCGAGACGGGCCGCTAGTAAATAATAATATAATAATAAATATTAAAAACGATTTATTTTGCGAATAGTGCAAAGAAATTAGTCAATTCCCGCCTCAGATGGATTAATCCAAAAAACATCACAGTTCAAAGAGTTTTCGTAGATTAAAGTTAGGAATGTAAATGATAAATATTTGTATCTCAGACAAGATAACTCTGTTCAAGATATATCGTGTGCTACCTAAAAACATACTATAAATGAAAATAATGATTTAAATTGAAGACTAGTTAAAGCCCGTGACTTTGTACTCTCTGACTTTTAATATTATATTTTCTCAATGCGATGAAAATGATGAAAGAATGAAATATGCAAATAAAGGGGCAAAAAATTCACACCCACTTATTTGGCTAATTGCATTATTACTTAAACGTAAATCAAAGTCATGTTCAAAACAATTTTAATTTAATTAAAATCTAAAAGTTAACGTCTTTAATACCTTAATTTTTTCATGCAAAAGTTTTCCCGATGCCATTTTTGAGTTGTATTTAAAAAAAATAATGCACTCAAAAAGAACACACTCCATATATTTAAACTCTGGTACTTGCGGTTTGGTTGCGTTTTAGTCAAAGATTTCAAGATTTATTAAATGCAAATAAATATCTTGAATCTTGAAAAAAAAAAAGATTTAAGGTTGTAGTAATTACTTATTTATTCGATTGATTTTTACTATAAAAAAGAGGAATATTTATGTGTAAAGAACCGAGCTTAGTTGTGTCTTTCGGCGATTCGCACCGCAAGCGATTCGATTCGCATTGCGAATAGCCCAAGAGCTCTTTTTGAATGGGTCGATTCGGACCGCGGTGCAAATCGCTAAAGAACTTTGTTTAGTTTAGTTTGTGCGTTGACTGACAGTCAGTTATGTAACGCAACAATTCTACAATAATATAGTATTCGTAGTGTGCAGGCATTACTGTGTTTAGGTTGAAAGGACACTGTAGCAAGTGAAATTACTGGGCGAAAGAGACTTAACAACAATGTCTCGGGGTGATAAGCGCAGTGCAGTGCCACGCAAACACTTAAAAACTTTAAGCTTTGGGTGCACAGCATGTGTAATAGTCAGGCGTGGTGCTAACCATCAGGCGGGCGCCTTGATTGTCTTGTCACTTGCTGACATAAAAATATATATAAATATATATCTGGGTGTTTTCTATGTATAGTAAAAAATATCTATCTATGTATTGTATTGTATTAAATATATATCAGTCATCTAGTACCCATAATACAGCTCTGTTTAACAGCAGCTTACCTTGGGCTAGATGATGCTGTGTGGATTGTCTAGCATTATTTATTATTATTATTTATTATTTATATAACATCTAAATATATATATATATATATATATATATATATATATATATAAATATATATATATATATATATATATATATATATATATATATATATATATTTGTATATGCACAGAATAGACACACTCTGAAATGTAAATGAGATACGATATGAATTTTAGGTACGTGATATCGCGATAACTTTAACAGAGAAACTTTAATTTGAAATACGACCAGTTTCTAGCCATAGTGCTGTAAGTATTTCACAGTTTTGGAAGCAATTTATGCACATTATGTTTATGCATTCTGTCAATATAAAGTTTAAAATACGACTGCTCATAGATCGAATAAAATTGAGTTAAAAGAGTAGTAGAGTTCTCTGTGATAGAGCTCGTCTAGGACTACCACCATACCTATTTCTGCCGCAAAGCAGCAATGCTCGCATTGCTGTGTTCCGGTGTGAAGGGTATGGTTCTCGGTGAAATTACTGGCACATGAGGCTTTCGATCTTAGCCTCAAGGTGGCGACCGCGAGTGATAACTCTGGTATTGCAAGCGTCCATAGGCTGCGGTAACCGCTTACCATCTTGGTTGCCACTTCAGCTGTATAAAAAAACAAAAAAACTTAAGTTCCTAAATAAAATTTTTAAAGGATCGGCAACACGTGAGTGATACATCTAGTATTACAAGCGTCCATAGGCTACTGTAACTACTTAACATCAGATGGGCAGTATGCTTGTTTGCCACATTAGTGGTAAAAAACTATGAAATTTGGCACAGAGATAAATTATAGTCTACTTTTCTACTTTATTTTGTCCCGCAGCGGGAATCGAACCCGCAAGACCCATGTGGTAAAAGGGTTGCTATTTTCAGCTTTATTACTTCCTGTAACACTCAATCAAAAGAACCTTCTCAAGATACCCTAAATGATCCGAGAATAATTTATTTTCAAAACTTTCTTACACCACTTAGTCTAACTTCTATAATATTAAGAGGAAAGTTTGGATGTTTGTATGCTTGTTGGAGTATCACTATTACTCTGTGGTATCACGCCAGAACGTCTACATGGATCTGTATGAAAGGAGTTGTTTCACGCAGTATGGACCCGGGCCCTGATCCTTTGTAGTGGTCTAGAAAATTAGATAATCATATAAGAAACCGTTTATAACTGTTTATTTATTTTATTTAACCTCTTTCATAATCTAAAGTAAGTTTATCTTTGTGAAGAAGTGCAACACAATCCAAAACAACATGGCGGGTTTAACGAACAACTGGGTTATTAGGTACTGTCAAAGTCAAGATGCGTCACGTGATCATTGCTAATAACTGTTATGGCGGACCTCTAGTGTTCCTGTTTTATAAAACTCAACACAATAAACATTTTTCCTTTAGAACTTTGTTTGTCTACTTAAAAATATTTATTTTTGTTATTGTTAGTCTTCAATTTTTTTCAATTTTTCTATGGTCAAAGACCTAGGCCACTTTGAAATTGGTCCTTTGGCACAGGCATAGATTATATAAGTTATTTTTGTTTTTCTAGTGTTATTCATCACACTAAGGGAATATACGGCGCTTCGAGCCCAATGATTATTTTGAGCAAGCGAGATATGTCTCGATACCTCAATTGGTAGCACAAAAATTCAAAATGATCTTTGTGATTTTATTGAAATAAATCATTTTTGACTTTGACTTTGACACACGCGTATCAATCGAGTTTGCGGGTTCAAATCCCGCTTGAGGCGAATTAATCTTTGCCATAGATTAATTTATTCTGTCTATAATCTATAATATGTTATAAAATCTTTGCTGGACTAACTGACTGACTTACAATTCAACGTAGACAAAAACAGTAAGACCAGTAATTTTCAGGATGTATTCCTTCTAATGTGTAATAGAAAGAAATTCAATGGTGCATTAAGGAATTTACGAAATTCAACTCTTACAGGACGCAAAGGAAGTTTGCATGAAACAGCGAACGCGGGCAAAGCCGTGGGGCGTTCCACTAGTCTAGCATAAAAACGGTTTCCTCATCCAAATATAGTTTGTGTAACATCTTGAACGGTAACTTGACTTAGCCCTTGTCATGGTGCTTAACCACGGTGCTTGTGACCTGCGCATGATGCAGTGCGCGAGGGTTTTTGGAGATCTATGCGCGAAGCAAAGTCAGTAGATTTTTTTCATAGAATTTGAAGTTTACTAGATAGAAATTAATATTAAATAAATTTAAAATACTAAATTTTAGTAAAATTAAAATGAGTTTTTCACAAGAATCACTTTCAAACGTCTTGCAAACTATAGGCAAACCAATTAAATCTAACGTCTCCCTGCAAGTTTCATAGGGCGCTCGTAAAACGTAAATGACGCGGGAAAAATGTATTTGGCATGTCTTTAGATGCAGTTTTGTCTGGCGCTTAAGCTTAATAAGTTTATTAATACCGCGAGTCGCGTGCGCCGTGGAATCGCATCTCAACTTCCGTGTTTTGTTTCAAAACAATCTTTGTAACTTTGAGCTGGTTTTGAATTAAAAAGTCATGAGTATGAACAGAATTTAATATTTTAGAGTTTTCAGTCAAAGTTTTCCACCATTTTAGTCACTGATTCGCCATGTCGAAACCTTTTCAAATTGTCTGTCATTGACGTCATTTGCAATTCAAACTATCAAAGGGTAAGTTAATGATAGATTGGAGAATTTGAATTCCGTATGAGTTATGACGCTAATGATAGATTTCGTTTGAATCTGTTCTAGAGTGATGTTGTATCTCTTTACAAAGTATAAAATAAAGTCGCTCCCAGCGTCCATTGTAATTGTAAGTATGTATGTATAAGTATGTACTTACGCTTAGATCTTTTAAATGGCGCAAAGGATTTCAATGCGGTTTTCAACAATAGTTAGAGTTATTCAAGAGGAAGGTTTAAGTTTATACGTAGTTAAGTTTAAGTAGAGGCCTTCGGGCGGCCTAGAAACTCTGTCGCCAGAGTTGGCCACTGACTCATACGAACTTACTCATTCATCATTCATATCGTCTTTGTTCATTGACATTAAAATGACACGACAATAAAAAAGCTAATTTTACGGCTCGCTAAAATGTCAGATTTTTCTTTAATGAATAGGGTATTTAGAAGATACGCTATCAAATATCACTAAAATCTGCGACGTGCTAACCCTACTACCCTAATCGGCTAGAACAGGTTCAAACTAGTTACGAATATAGCTATTATATTATGCTAAAATAATGAAATTTCCAAAACTCTGTTATCGCTTAAAAGCAGATTTGATTGTTCACTGAGAGGTTAAACTTATAACAAGTTAATGTTTTTAGACGAGATTTAATAAGTATTTCGAGTTCGACGAGTTGTTTTGTTTTCAAGAGTTAACGCATTACGTCGTTATTCCACACGGGAGGGTAATACTTTAATTTGCGTAAGTTTTTAACTACGTGTAATATAAATGTAATTTACATTAAGTACTTTTACATTACAACTTAAATTATAAACATTTCACAATAAAAAAAAAAGTAAGTTTGTATGAGTCAGTGGCCAACTCTGGTGACAGATTTTCTAGGCCGCTCGAAAGCATCTGTCATGGCCTAACAACTTTGAAAAAGCCGGGACCGACTGCTTAACGTGCCCTCCGAAGCATGGGAGCGCTCAGTTGAAATTGCCACTGGCGGTCACCCATCCAAATGATGACAACACGGAACAGTGCTTCGTTGATCTGTTAAGAAAATACAAAATATAACATAGTTACTATGCATCATTAATAGATAAAGTAATTCAAGAAGAAGTTTTATACGGGCGGGTCGCTGGTCCACTATAAAAAAAGAGTCTGTTTTCCGCAAGCAAGTCTCACTATTTTTATATGCGGACGAGTTATAGACAAATGCTACTATCTTGCAGGACGAATAAAGACTTTATAATGGCGTAGAGGTGGTCTAGTGGTTGACCCCGCCTTCCGAACCTAAGGTCGTGGGTTCAAACCCAGTCGTAGGTACACCAATGGATATTTCTGTTCGAAAAATTCATGCGCAATGCTATTGCTCTCATACGGTGAAGTAAACATCGTGAGGAAACTGCCATGTCAATTGGCAATTAAAAATTCGAAAGACGTGCCATCCACCAATCCGCATTGGGCCCGCCGAGAGTAGGCCAGTGTTTAAACAATGGGAACATTAGAAGGCTGTCATGATGAATGGCGTGGGCCAAAAACTCTGGACGAATATGTCATAAATCCTCAAAAACTTGCCGCAGTAAACCGCATTCAACGACGTCAATATTAAAATGACGAAACACTTCATAAACTCCGCTCTGCCATTTACTACCAAAACACTCGAAACTCGTAAAAACTACACAACGTCGACAACTTTGATTGCAATGAATATACGAGCTACGATAATTACTTAACTTTTTGAAAGCCCGCGTTAAGATAAACCCAAGCTGCATTATGTTTGTGACAGAGAATTCTACCATAACAATTTACAGATATACCATTGAAAATCTCGTCTGTTTTATTTGTGAGCTGTTTGTTTCTCTTGAGTCACGCTTACAGACAAACTTTTAATATTACGTCTTTGTCACCCATTCCACAAGTAAAGTTATCAAAGTTTAAGGGTTCGAATCATTAGTCTTTCGTTTTTGTGCCTTTAACTACTTACTTCAACTTCGTGGAGATACTTAGCTCGACTTTTTGGGCTAATGACGTGAATGGAAACCTGAAATAGCAATTCAATTTATTTTTTGCTGTCAAAATTTTCGAACATCAAACCCAAATTACAACAAAAACAATGCACATACCATGCTGGTCGAGTTTTTGCGATGTAAAATATAAAATCAATTTAAAATTCGAAAAGCGAATTACGTTTCAAATTTAAAAGTGAAAATCGAATCAGGCCTTAATTATCCAAGTTTTTATCACACGACCTAATTTTGGAGGCAAAAATTGGACAAACACACAGGGGCCAGAGCAGGTCACGTTCCAAAATTTCCTCTGGGATAATTGCTAACTTTCCTTGTGAATGTAAATGCGAGTTCCGAATTCGCATAATAAATATAAAGCGATCTATTCTAGCTGTAAAGGTTATATTTTTATCTATTAATTTAATTTAATAGACTTAATAATTATAGTAGTCTAATACTTATGTGTCTATTTGCCACACAGCTTAGTTAGCTATGCCTTTGCGCTATAGGTTATGGATTCGATTCTCACAAGACAAAAAATTGAGTGATGAACATAATTTGTTCTCTATAAGTGAGTGTTTATTATATGTACTAGTGAGTATATTTAAGTATTTTTACAAAGAAAAGTATCTAAGTCGGTAGGTAGGTAGGTCGGATATCCATGTAATTGGTTCCTAAAGAACAAGCTCTGCTTAGTTTAGACCTAGATGGCCCTGTGTGTTATTATTATTATTATTATTTAGCCATCACTGTCCCACTGCAGGGCAAAGGCCTCCCTCCCTTTCTTCCACTCTTCGCGATCTAACGCCGTGACAGGCCATGAGCTTATATGCGAGTCAAGTTTGTCCCGCCATCTCATCCTGGGTCTTCCACGTCGCTAATGTTAATGTTCATTATTATTTTTTAATTAAGTAAGTATTACAATAAATAAATAAATAAATAAATAATGCTGGACAATCCACACAGCATCATCTAGCCCAAGGTAAGCTGCTGTTAAACAGAGCTGTATTATGGGTACTAGATGACTGTTATATATTTAATACAATACAATACATAGATAGATATTTTTTATTATACATAGAAAACACCCAGAACACCCGGAACAAATATTTGCAGATCCTACAAACATTTGTCCCAAGGCGGGAATCGAACCCGCAACCTCTGCGTCGCAGGCGGACCTTCGCCCACCGCGCCACATTGGTCGTCAATGTTTCAGCCCTGGTTTTTTGTAAGTCATGAACTCAAAAAAGGGCGATTTGACTTTAATCGTTGTTTTAAATCGTGGGCATCTTGATAATTTTTAAAAGTTTTTCAGGTTTTCTGTATAATTTCTTTCTTGATAAGGGTAAAGTAATGGCTTCAGTGACAGTTTTCCCAATAGGTACCTATTACATGAGTTAGACAAACGTTTTTAACTTTTTTTCCACTGATGCATTAACAAAACGAATTTTCCAAAGGTTTCTTTTCAAAAAACTATTATATCTTCTTTGCATAAAGCGCAATCTAGAATCTAGTAAATTTATTCCAAGTTGATGGTTTCCCCGCCTTTTAAAAGAGCATTAGACAAAAGCATAATGAGGTGCGCGCTAACAAAGGTTTTGTCAGTACGAGTTCCTACTTCATTTTCCTCGAAGATTTTATACAAGCATTTTCTTTCCTTAATAGAATTTGCCTCTTAACACTCAATAAGTTCAGTTTTGCCCTGTGCTCTGTTCCCGACGTGCTGTATTTTTCTTATCTTTGCTATGCTCTTAACAGCTTTTTGCTGTTAGCATTATACTTATGCTCGAATGTGCTCGTTTGCTTATTTTTATGCGATCTTCGCTGTATCAGCTTGAAGCTTTTGTCTTGTTTCTTCCGAGGAAAAAATTGCTGTTGCGCGTTCTGAATTTAAAGTGACACTTGGACGGGTTCAGATTCCATATTCAAAAGTGCCCACAGACTTTATAAATAAACACCGTTATATCTTATCTTTATATTTAAATAAGTTTTTCTATTCTTTGCACAAAACAGACAGAAGCGGAATGTTGTGTTATTAAGCATTCTAATACCTGTGCGGGCAATGCGCTTTGCAGAATATAAAATTTCTTCCTATAAAACTGGCTGTGCTGAGCTGTATTCTGCAGTTCTATGTATTCCAAGTTTTAGCGCAAAGTACTTTCAGGAAAAAAAGAAAAAGTAGAACTCAAGAGAAATTATTTATGATCTTCTTTCTCATTCGCGCGGTTAGCGAACAGCGAATATTTTACTAAGTTTCGACCTTGGCAAGCGAATCTTGTATTCACGCCTACGAAGTAGTACAATTCACATCCCCTGACTAGATATCTTTATTTATTCACGGTTGAGTTATCTGTGACGCTTAAAAGCCTCATATTGAGCAGGTGATTTGGGTTTCTCAATGGCCTGTTTCTGAACCTCTGAAATTTCATTCGAATTCATATTTCTTCTCATAATTTGTGAATTCTTATTTAGCAAATAGTGTTCTGGATTTGACGTTTTACATGGAAACTGAAATGGCTATTTTGACAGAAAATATCAATAAACTGACAGGAGACTTTTTAAAAATAGTAGCTGCGTGGAATGAGAAAACGTTAAATAAATACGTACGCAATCACTGAGATGTCAATTGCTTATTTTCTAAAAGGTCTGGGCTTCCTCAGTATTAAAGGAATAATTTTGTAAGCGTGATTTTAAGTCGGGATCTCAGAAGTCTATGCTAAGTACTTACAAAACAAACATGGCTTGTTTGTAATGTTTGTTAGGTACTTAGATAAGTATATTAAACTACGTACATACATTAACTACCTACATATATAGGTACTACATTTTTAGAGATTGATTCAGTCCGAAGCTTTTTCTCACGTATAAATAAAAAAGTTCCAAATTTAAATTTCCTGGAGCTTAAAGTAGGGGTAAATGAATGAGTTATTGGCTGGCATTAGTTATTGGCTACTTCATACTCAAACACTTCCTAAAAGCTACTGATGCTAAGTACAATATCTCCTTTCATTCTAGAGAATAGTTTACATATTTAGCTTTAATATTTGTGCCGATTTGTACCACCTTTCGAATAATTTCGTATAAAAAAAATCATAATTGATTGACAATCGGCAATCCGGCTACTATGGTGGGGTTTTGTTGTGAAAATGGTAAGGACTACAATTCGAATGAAACTTGTCTCATACCTCATATCTCTGTAGTTGATCCATATTTCGTTACTATTTAAGTTATTTTATCTTAATTTAAATGTATTTTATTATTTTTTTACTTTAAAACATTAAATTATGGTATAGCCAATAACAGAAACGAAAAAAACTAAGTTTTAAGTTACTGGCTATACATGTACATCACCGCCAGTCACCTAAGAATTCAATTTATAATTTGTCAAATTAGGCGAAAATGGCCTTCTTCCGCCAATCTGACGTTTGCTGAAGAGCACAGCATAGATGCCCAGTTGAGTAACCACCGCATGCAGAGATCAGTTCAAGATCCGATGGCCTGTAATAAACTTGTGCCGAAACCGATACTAATTCAGTTTGTCTGGTGAACTTTATACTGTAATTATTTATACAAGGGCTTCGAAAAGTTCGTTTATACCAGAGCTAAGAACTCGATAATTATGTTCCTTGTATTTCTTAAAAAAAATTACTTTAATCTGCTGTGTTTCGTAAAAAATGCTACAGCCAATAACTGAAACCAAACATGCCAGTAACTAACTCTGGGGTGCCAGTAACACAATTTTTATTTGAATGAATATTATAACTTTATAAGCAATGTTAATTATTTTTATTGTTATTAAAATGATACTAGAACTTTTTCCGTCTCCACTAACACCATAAAAACATCATTTGGATGACGCCTAAAGAAACTATACTAATTTAAATTGACCAAGGCGCTTAAGTAGCTAATAACTGGTGATTTTACCCTACCAAGTTGCTGCAGATAAAACTCTTCATAAAACTTTAGATCGTTCTTTTTTAAATATTTGCTGCAGAAAAAGTATGATACAAATAAAAGTTGTCTCCATGACAAAACTCCAATTACTAAAAATACTGTTTTTTTTCTCGGCTGCCAGTCACATATTCAAACCCGGAGATTAGGGCTGTGAAAAAGTAAATCGGTTCAATAGAAAACCGATTGAAATCGTTAAACGTTATCGGTGATTCAGCTGTCATTAGGACGTAATGGCGATCCGTTGAGTCAGAGACGAGCCCGATTGTGATTCAATCTTGAAAATGCTCAAGCCTACTTGAGTTTATATTAATAATTTTGATGCCGGTTTTGTGCAGGTTTAAAAGTTTAGTCATGCAGGCTTGGAAGAAGAATGCAAGCTAGTTTTTGAGTTCCCATTCCAATAAAAATAGCTCAGTCATCAACTGAGCTCTAAGGTATTTGAGTGAGAAGGCATTTGCGTTAAAACATGTAAAGCCTAATCAAAGTAAAAGCTTAAATATTATTCTAAATCTAAAGACATTCAAAATGCTGACTTTGTCTTTGTCACATAAGGACACAAAATGTTTTTGGTTGGGTAAAAAGGTTTTCCGTGTTAAGTTTTGATAAAAATTTGAATTGCACAACTTCATTTTCAAAATACTTTATTCAAAACTTGACCAAGTTTTGAAGACTAAGCTAAGTTTTAAATTAACCAACCTTACCCGAAAAAATGCCGTAACATAACACAAAAAATAATATTGCCTCTCGTTTCGATTCACACCGCACCGCACACTGTAGCCTCAAAAAATTAAATAAAAAAACAAAAACACAATCGGACCGCGTTCGACGAACATAGTTCGGGCGAAAAAAACCGGAACATTTCAATTAATATTGGTTGGACGCAATTGGTGGTTCGATAAAGGCGCATGTATTCGAATTTCGAATTAAAAAATATTCAAACCTACAAGTGAGAGTTAGTTGTACCCTACTGGCACTTTGAATAGTAAAGTTGTTGGTTGGTTTTGTTTTTATAGTGTTAGATGGTTAACACAATGGAATAAGTACTGAAGATTATGGGCCTTATTCATAAACGTACTGTAAATAATTGTCTTTGTCATTACCTCTATATAATTGTATTTGTTCATTGAAAAAGAAGCACAAGGAATGACAATACTTAACAACCCGCTTAAATGACCGTTTTTTTTATGAATAATGGCATATAAATAATTCTAAACATTTGTCGAACTTAGGCGGGACTTACTACCGGGTGGGTTTTAATAACTAATTATAGAACTTAAAAATATTTTTTATGGCGTGACTGTCATCTAAGTGGACATGGAAACTAGAGATACCTGAAACAGAATATCCATTTACTATCCGGTATCCGGCCGGCCATTTTTATATAATACGTCATTAGGCCGGAGTAAGCATTGCATATCGGATAGGTTTTCGAAACAAAAAGTCATTTCAATTAGGTACAAAATCAGCATTATTTATTAAAAAACACAAATAAATACACAGCTTTTCCAAACTTGCGAATTCATCCCAATAATGTCATATTGTAGTTTATTTGCTCAAGTAGGAAATATTTGCGAAAGGAAAAGTTTTCAGCTTTAGAAGAAAATAAGTCTCTTGCTGTATTTTCTACTACAAGGCGAATAGTCATTTTTAAATATTTTTTTCATTAGATATTCGCACGAATTACGTAAGTAAACGCCATATAACGTTGTATTATGTAGTATATGTTATAGGAAACTGTTTCTTCGCGCCCCGCACCCCGTTGCGTCGCCACGGGAACAATTTTCAACCTGCAAACGCGTGAGCTTAAATCGGATATCCGTTTGACAGACATCCGGCGCTCCGGCCTAAGGCTCCAACGGTTATCCGTTATCCAGGCTCCGGCTAAATCACTAACAGTTGCATCTCTAGTAAAGATTTACCAAAGTATTCATAGTCATTGTATTCATTCATGACCATTATCAATACAAGCCATCGAATTACTTATCTATGCGTTGAAATGTATTCTACTACCGCGCCCAGATCATTGTAGTACATAAACAACTAAATGTCAATGTCAACTGTCATTTCAAATGCACTGGGGTTTAGGCCTCTTAATAGCTGTCTGGGCTTACAATTGGAAGTCAGTTATTAATTGAAAACAAATGGGTCTGGTTCAGTGGCCCACGAAGATACACACTATGAATCATTGTAGTTGACAATGGGAATTTGGTGCTTAGGGGAGGAAATTGATAAGGAATTGCGGCGCGTTTCCGCCATTGGTTATATGGGTAAACAGGTATGTGGGCAATCTTATTGTGTTTGCTTATATTGGAAATTGTTTATCATTTTGATGCATAGTATAGTAACCTAGGAAACGCAGAAGAGTAGTAAAACTCTAGTCAAATCAGGCCCTTTACAAAAATTGGAATATTTGTTTTAATTTCTGTGTTTAGTTTTCTTTACAAGTAATAGTAGTTGACAGTTTAAAAAATCTGGGATTGAGTTTAAGGACCGACGTTTGTGATATAAAATAGTCAGCAGTAGTCTATGAAGTTTCATTTCAATATCTTGAATTCGTTGAAATGATGAAAGATCTCAGCTTCAAAGTTATCTTAGAGTCAAAGAAAACTTTGCGAAGTTACGATTTTCTCAGCTAACAATGCAATAATGTTTCAATTTCTTTCAAACTTGAAAATTGCTCAGATTTGTCATAATGCGCCACACAGTGCTCTTACCATGAATAAAAAACTATAAAAGTTCCAAGATTCAATAAAATGGCAACATTTTATTTGCTTTATTCCGTGAAGTAATTTTTACGTTCCGCCACAAAGAGTGATTCATACCAAAAATCAAATTAAAAAGAATGACATGCAGTCCTACTCCCACTTGACACTGTTTTTTGCATTTAATAATGAGTGTCTAAATAATAGTGTCTGTGGTTTCATGGCATTTGAGGTTCCGTGTTTTTACCTGGCTATTGTATAGAATAATTTTAGTTTGTTTGCCTGTATTGAAACCGGTTTACTGTATTATTCTTATAAAAAAGGGTTTATTTAAAAATGTAATAATACTACATTAAATCACGTTTTCACAACATTATTCCAAAGTTCCAAACAATCGCAGCATTCAAATTTAGAATCCGACCGCCTATCACTGTCGGCAGCAATTAAAAATAATACAACTGGCCAAGTGCTTTCTCTACGCATGCCTACAATATTTAGTTCTATCTGTGGTTCTATAAACGTCAAAATCTGAAAGTGGGTCAGCAAACAAAGACTCTCTCTTGATAAACAGTAATAACACAAAGTAGTAACAGTACACACTATCGACCTGACGTTTTAAGAACAATGCCTTTTATCTCGTTTCCAATGAACTTTGAATTTGATAACCTGTGGGAACAGCAAATAAATAGCTAATTTGATACGAAATTTGATATCAACTGGCCGTTATTGTTTTGTGTCAGTGACATTTATATGACCTTATGAATTATGGGTTTGGAATTGGAAAGTCTTGATTTTCTAATTTTGAAATTAGAAATTGATACAATAGCGTTTGAGAACGAATAATACAACGAATATTCATTTAGAATTTTAGATGAATCATCATCAAAAATTAAATGCGACCTTAGTTTGCAATGGAATATCAGTTTTACGAGAAAAATCATGAATAAGATGCATACTTACATAACCCGAAGTCGAACTTGTAATATTATGTGCCGTACTAGTTCGATAAATTACAAAATCCAAGAAACTACTACGATTGTTTCACATAAAATTTTCAGATCACAAATTATGAAAATTTTACTTTTCATCAAAGTTCCGTGAAAGTTGGTTTAATGTTTTGAAACACTCTTTTGGGGTAGTAATATCCTAGTTCTAGGCCACCTTGTATAATGAACTGTTAGACAGAATTAATAAAATATTTACTTAATCAACATCTGAAACATGTTCTAAGTATTTTATTTGCAATTATTTACTTCTAAAAGCTTCTAAAATGGCTGCGGTTTGCATACCTGCCTTGATTATTAAAGTCTAAGTACTCACCCGAGTTGTTTTGAAAATTATCTTTTATTTTAGTGGCAATGGCAAACCATACAGGTTCGTTTCATTAAAGTAGCCTATTAATATTTAGTGGAGCTTACTTTTTCAATTCTATTTAATTAAACAGTTATTGCCTCGCTGTGACAGTCTCATTTATTTTTAAAGCTTTTACATTTTGTTAATTTAACATTCTCGTAAAAACTACAATGATAATGTGAAACTATTTCTATTTTATTCCAACCGCACGGTAATTTGAACACAGGGTTACACAGGTAGGTTCTTATGTAAGTTTAAAAAAAATAGGTTTGTTTTGTTTTTAGAACGTTTCGTTATTCGAGATTGTTTATGTTTCGAGAACTCTGTATCACATAAACCAAAGGCGCGCTTAGTTAATTACGAATGTTTGTTTTAAATTGTTTATGCCTATCTAAAATTAAAAGGTTAGTACCTACTTGTGTGGCTAAGGGCTTTGTATTTCAACACTTTAAATTATAAACAGTTCTAAGAACTGAAATAGTTGCATCCTACGAGCGTAAAGAGCGGTATAAAATTAAACTCTTTACAAATGGTACTCTTTTTCAAACAGGTAATTGTTTATAGTTCTCTCAGCGGATCTATATAGGCTTTCGTGAAGTTAGCCGTTTCGATGCGCAATAGAGCTTTTTTCTAACTAAATTGTCTTTGCGCATCACATATACCACAGACTATACACACTGTACGTCAGCGGTTTTTGAATTCGATAGACACTCGATGACCAGCGGTCGTAGATGATCAAAGTTTAAGATCGGTTATCATGGTGGCACTCTTTGGTGGAGATTTATGCCTATTGAAGGAGGTACAAAAATTGTTTTCCTGTACCTAAAAATAGCAGAACCCAAAATACTAAGCAAATAAGTAAGTACTATGAAAACCAGAAAATTACCCAAATATCATCAAGCTCGATTCAGAATAAGCGTTTCGTTCATTCCTCAACTTTTTAAATTGTTCCGGTCCTGGATCCGAGCCTTTTAAGCCAGAACTTTTGTGCTTCCCACCGCTAGTTAAACAAAACGCTTTACTTTCTCTATTTAGAACTTTTATAATTGGAACATTGGTATAACTGTTTTATTTAACTTGTCCAGGACAAAACCTTAACATTCTAATAAACGTAGGACCTAGTGTAATGTATATACTTCAGAACAAAAAAAGCGGTCATAAAAGTTATCAATTTTGACTATAGATATCTGGATTCTACAGGCGATTAGGAAAATGATATTTTTCACTCAATTCACTGTCCTTGTTCGTGGATATGAACAGACAAGAGGATAAAGTAGTATTCAATATTAATTGTTAGCTCAACATTTTATTTGCCTTTGGTGTTAGGTACTTTATGAAAAAAAACGTGGGTTGATACGTAGACAGGTTTCATTAGCCACCTACCTTGAGGGACCTATTTTCAATAGCAGAATGAATGAATGAACGTTTGAATGAAAAGTAGAGCTCTTTGTGATAGAGTTCGTCCGGGGATGAACTACTACCATACCTATTTCTGCCGCCAAGCAGTAATGCTTGCATTGCTGTGTTTGCCGGTTTGAATATGGTTTCCGGTGAAATAACAGGCACATTCGATCTACGTGTCTGGGTGGCAACACTGGCAACTGGTGGATATTTCTGTCAGTTTGCTGTTTTTTTATACTTAATTTTAAAATGGTTCTCTTGTTGTTGCAGCCGATCCTCTCCCGGGCAAGCACGTGCCGCTAGAGAGCTATGAAACAGAACTTGAGCGCGAACATGCGCTGCCGACGTCCGTCCCGAACGCCGACATCCTCAAGACTAATAGCAACCCTACGTATCACAAGCCGAGGTAAACTATTTGTAGATGAAGAACAAGTTTTAGCATCTAAAATTTGCCAATACATGTTGGCCAAGTGACCAGCGCGAGTGAAGGCGAGAGTAGGCAAAGAGAACTGCCGCTATCGTCCAAACGTTTGGCAAGTCTAATGAATCCTTTAACTTTATACTTTGGCGCTTGGATTGACTTGGCCAGCTTAGGCAGGCGAGCGACGCCGAAGTGTGTCACCGAGCGATGGCAAGGCAAAGCAAGTATGCCACACGTTGGTAATTGGCGTTCACTCGGCCCAGCCAACATGAGTTGGCGACTTTTAAGTCTGTTTATTATGGAAACCTTTGTCAGGTGACTTTTATGTCATTGACATAAGAAAGAAAATGGATTGATTCATTAATTTTCTTTCCGAATAAACTCTAGCATTCTTAGGGCCTTATAAATCTCTGTTAACTAATATGTCTCTCAAATCTATCATAAACTTAGTTTATTTTAAGAATATACAGGAAATAGTTACTTCTGTATCTTAGCGAGACGTGACAATTACAGTTTATTCATGATTATGGACATTATTGTTTAATAATGATAATAATCAACTGGTTTATGTGGCAATGCTCGTCCAACACTACCCTTGACGATAATCAACGCCAATGAAATAACAGCCCTTTCATAACCAAAACAAAAGCAATTAAAAATCGCTCTCACCCCTATCAATTTAGATGGTAATTTGACCCCGACTGAATCGGAACTCAAACATTTTCGAATTGCTAAATTGTCGATGAAAAAACTTTTTCATTCGAATAACTCCTGGGTTACGATAATCAATGTTCATAGAGTTTTTGGGGATCCGAGAAGGTAACTGTAAAACGAACTCGCGTTAAATTGATTTGCCGATAATCGAAATCAGGGTTGAACCCATTGGAACTTTATTCACTCAAATTCAAGTACTTGTTTCACTTTCAAACATAATATCTTAAAGGGGAAACTAACAAATCAAATACAAATCTTTTCTCTTTATAATATTAGTCTAATACGAGTAGATTATAGAGGAAAAAGTTGTATTTTTGTAACGAATAAACACAAAAACTACTAGTCTGATTTAAAAAAATATTTTACCATTATAAAGGTTGAGGCTAGGCTATATATATTACTAGCGACACGCCCCGGCTTCGCACGGGTGCCTAAGTTTTCATTACGCTAGTATAAAATAACCAAAAAGAGATAGCTTGGTCTAAAAAACACTAAAAGTGACCTCAGCTTTCTAACTACTAAGCGTACACAAGTTAAATAAAACCCACAGCTAAATATTTAAGTTCTTGAAACATACTATCGTTATATTCATCTTTCATATTAATCGTCAATTTATGTAAATATCGGTCTTTCACCGTTCACTCTCAAAAGCTATTATTCATCGTTCAAATGCTCGTTTTGCCAACAAAAGAGCAATAAAACCCCGATAAAACCCAGTAAGCAAAATATGCAAGAATAATATAACAAACTCCTATCGAACAATCGAAAAACAACGTTATAGAACTCAGGAGTTCTATCTTTCAAAAATGCATAGCGCTACGGAACACTTGGCACGGTTTCGTCACACGCCTGACCTGCTTTCGAGTTTGTTTTCAACGCAAAGTTGTACAATTGATGACAGAGATTGATCGTGAAGCGAAGTAGAAAGTATATGCCCAACTTTATATTTACCAAGTTTTATGTAAGTATTTGGGTATAAACTTACGCGCTGTAGATATTATATTTCATTGTTTCCTTATAATATAGTTTAAAAATTTATAAATCAGACATTGAGTTTTGGTGTAGATGGAAAGAAAAATGGCGTTAAAGCTCCATTTCTGAACATTAATAAATTCTAATTTCAAACTCCAGTTTTTATTCTGATCCAACTCTACTCGGCATCCATAACCATAGCAATGGTAATGCCTAAAAAGCGCTAAGAACCCAGCCGGTGTTGTTGCCAGTTCTTTTACGGCAATGGCGCTTTGATATGGCGTAAATTCACCTAGCTTGTAAGACGTTTCAAATTGATCCTTGTGATTTTATTGAATATGATTTATGTATTGACTTTGACTTTGTTGTTCCGGAGCTGACTTGTTGGCTAAAAACACCTGAAACTCCTGAGTAGCTACATAACATGTTCTATAGATTGGTTCACGTTTCTTCTTGTAACAGCTTTGTTTGTTCGAAATTCAAACCGGAGCATTCCCCGTAAACTAAAAACTTTTTTAAAAATTAAATTTGTCAATACGTAAACCGAATAGCAGTCTCCAAAATGACCCAATTACCAAACGCGTAAAGGCGAATCTTAAAGCACTTTTCAGTAATTTCTCAAATGAAATCTTCATCGTAAATCTGAGATTTAAAGCGTTCTAACTTAAATGCGTAAAAAAGTTTGTTCCACGTTGTTTGACTCTGTCGTGGACCGTAAAATTGCCATAAATTCCATACTTCGCTGTACATTCGATGCTAGTTATGGGGTAAAAAATAACCGGTTAAATGTTTAAAAAACCGGTATTTTTCTAAATACGTAACTCTAAGTTGCTGTCACTACTTCGCATACGATACCATTTGAAATTCATTACAATTATATAAAAAAGGACCTATGTATTATGTATTAAATAAAAAAGTTTAACTATTTTAATGTTTTGGAACTTAATACCCAGATAAATTAGTGTATTAATAAAATAGTTTATTTTAAATCACCTGAATACTTCTTAATTTTTCCGGTTGTTGAACTGAAGCTGGTATAGCAGACAACACTAGCGTGTGCGAGTGATATTATAATACCTATACCTAGTGTGCTGTCTGTGCCAGCCGTTTATTTTATATATTATATTCACACGTCTTTTATGGCAGTATTTACTGCATAGGGTAATCCGAACTGAAACGTTTTAGATGTAGATAGGTAGATTGTTATCTTTTGTTTTAAGAAGTATAAAATATTTTATTATGGTAACATTGGTCACGAAACCGATTTTCCGATATATTTACTAATCGTTTTTTTTTAAAGTTAAGTAAGTATATTTACAGAACCAAAATATGAACTTAATTATTACATGTACAAAATAAATAGAAATAGTTTAACCCCTTCTAAAGACCGTTACAAATGATCTATAATTTAGTTTTGTGATTCCATTTTTGAAATAGCCAGTCATGGAGGATTAGCGGTTTAGTGACCAATCCAATTTTAAGATAAAATTTCCGTATTTTTCCTTAATCGAGCTTCGATTATATAAAAAAAGCTGACTACTGAATGACGAATTAAACAGTTTTTGCTTACGTGCTTCGGATGGCACGGCTGTTGCCATAACGAAGCCATTTGGTGATATTTAAACTCTCACCAGGGGCCTCTTGAACGCGATCGGTATTGGACCTGTATTGGAATATGAATTTTCATACTTTTGAGTGCAAACCTAGCGCCAAATTCAACCTTCTTTTTAAGAGTGAATTCAAATTGGGATTGGATCAGAATTTTCATTAGATTCAAGAGTAAAGTGCGATTTACATTGGGCCATTTTATTACTGATTTACTGACTCCAAATGAATTCAGCGCTGACTTTGGGAACTGACTTTCTCTGTTTACAAAGGGTCAGTACGCGAGAATTTGAAGTCAGTACTGTCCCGACAGCGTTTACATTAGGTCAATATGCTACTGTAAATCATACTTTAGGCACCATGGCATGAGTTGGCCACTGACTTACAAATACTTAGTTAAGATTTGGTTTAAAAGTTATTAATTATTTTCTTGGAGACAACATAATCGTTTTCTTGTTTAATTTAGTAAGTAAATTAGAAATAAGTTAAGCTTTTTATGGCTAGTCTGGCTTTGCTTTCTGCTTCCAATAAAGGTTTAGTCTGGTCTCAGTCCCACCTGTGGGATTAATACGGTACCTAAATGGGACTTTCGACCTACGCCGTATTCATTATAGTTTATTTATTTAACTACAGTAAATGAAACTTTGTATAGTTCTTTTTAGGGTTCAGTACGTACGAATGAAAAAACGGAAACGTCACCCATGGATTCATCAATACGGAACATCGACAACTTTACCGATTGTGATGAAACTTGGAATGTAGGTGCTTTTTTTATCCCAGAAAAATGTACTGTTCCTGTAGTATAGCATAAAAATTGCACAAACGACTGCTAAAACTCAAACTACCTATGCATTTAGAATACTTTTTTTTTATATACAACTGAAGTGGCAACCAAGCGTACGGCCCACAAGATGGTAAGCGGTTACCGCAGCCTATGGGCGTTTGCAATACCAGAGGTATCACTCGCGGGTTGCCACCGAGGCATAGATCGAAAGCCTCATGTGCTAGTAATTTCTCCGGAAACCATACCCTTCACACCGGAACACAGCAATGCGAGCATTACTGCTTTGCGGCAGAAATAGGTATGGTGGTAGTACTTTCCCGGACGTGTTCTATCACAAAGAACTCTGCTACTGTTAAACTTACCAGAGAAATTACTTTAAAAAATTCCAGAGTTGGCCACTGAATACAAACTTAAGATTAAAAGAAAAATTAAGATTCCTGTCAAAGAATAAACAAGATAAACTAGTAGAAGTATCCGTCCTTGTGAAGAATTAACCAAGTTTAGAAACGTGACTACAATTACACCATCCGCGCTTAACTCCTGCCTGGTACAGTTCATCGTGGAATTAGCTTGTGCATTCTATTACCAACTCGCCAAGACCAATCTTCTTCTTATTTAAAAATAAATTGCTGTGCGTTTGGCTCGATAAAACTCGAGAACGGCTGGACCGATTTGGCTAATTTTGGTCTTGAAATGTTTGTACGAGTCCAGGGAAGGTTTACGCTGAGAGCTGAAATTATGGAAAAATTGCGAAAAAAAATAACGCAAGTGAAACCGCGCCAGTCTACTAGTAAATAAATACTAAAAAAAAATATAAATACTTACAGCCTTACAAATAAACGTGGTCTAAACTTATTGGAATAAACGAATTTTTAATTTAATCCAAGGAATAACTTACAACGTTTATTTGTAAGGCTGTAATGTAAGTGTACCATAGTTATACCTACATGATTGTTCTCTGTTATTGTTACTTTATTAACAAATAACATCATGTTGCAAGCGTGATACGCTGCGGTAACCGCGTTCGAAGAGGAAGATAACTAGCATTGAACCAGCTGTTCTTGCGTACACTATGCTTGCAAAACTGTTGCCAGTAATTATGTAAATCGTTACAAAGTTACACAACTCACGATTAAGCCTGCTTATAATCTGTTTTGGTTGAGCTTAAAAATGCTTAAACGGCTTAAGTTTGCCGCTTAGGCGTGAAGTTAGAAATCTTGAATGAAACTACAGAAGTAATGGGAGAGAAGAACATTGTATTTCGTATCCATCTTTATTTTGTATCTTTCGCCTTGTGTTTTACCATTTACTAAAAGAAGACTTTCTAAAAAAGATCTTACTTTCTTACTAAAAGAAGATACTTAAGCTTATTTAAGCAATCAAATCTCAAATCTCTCGAAGCGTCGATTGGCTACGGCAGGTGGGAAAATTAATCTAAACTAAGAACATAGAACCGACAAAATTATTAGTACCTAGACCTGCTTAGACTTACCAGGACGCAAATCACAAAAAAAACCCTTTTGACGCCCTCAATCAGTTTGGCATCGTAAGCTATTGCAAACGTCCATAGGCTACGGTACCCTTACAATCAGTAAGTGGTAAAAAGCGGCGAGATGAAGTGGATCCATTCGTATGCGTCAACCTTAAATCATGAATATTAATGTGATTGTAAGAAGATTCAGAGCGCTCTTTGAGGTTTTATTTTATAAAACTTATTTGACTTCTACTTTGATATTTATTTGAGCCCCGAGGCGATAACAATGAGGTTATTTTTTTATTGTCGACTAGCTGTTGCCCGCGACTTCGTTCGCGTAATATCTACCTACGTATAAACCTTCCTTTGAAACATTAAAATTCTTTGGGTAGGTAGTTTAAAAAATTTAAAAGCGTACATTACATACAGAGGGACAAATAGACGGCCGGCGCCGGCGGCGGGAAGCCATTTTGTTTTATACCTACTATGTAAAGATGAATAATAAAGAATTGTTAATATTGTGCCGAAATTTGCGTGAAATTACATAAGATCAAACAAAAACTGTGGATTGGTAAAGTTACATGAAAACCTGATTAAAAAATTTGGTGCGGCACGGAATTTTACAATGGGTAACTATGACTGGACAATATTTTTTTTGTGATTTTTTGTTCTGTGGATAAAGCAGTATCAATAAAAAATAATAATTCTTAAAATACCAAATTTAATAAAAAAATACATTCAATAATTTACTTTTTCGCCGATCATGGTAAGTCTAAAATAATCTATAGGTAGTAAGTATTCGTTTAAAACTGTATTCACAGTTGTTTTACACTACCTACTAAAATCAATTTTTTTTACGAGTACTATGTCATCAAGTGACAAGATGGTCAAGTAGACGATGCTTTCGTGCCCGCAACAATAATCTCATCGGTTCCACAAATTAAAAGAAGAAGAAGAATATCATCGGTTCTTTTTCTTTTTCTTCGTTTATGGACTTTGCGGCTTTTGCCACAATTTTGCCAGTGTCAAGTGTATTACTTGGATTGTCGCTTAGCAACGTAAACGAAATTTGGAAAGAAATGGTGACTTTTCTTTCAAAATTCCCTTGGAAAGTCGTTGATCAAAACAAAAAACCGCTTCCACCGCAAACAATTTGTCAAACCAAACTAAACTGTCAACAGAAAACAATTAAAAAACGATACATTCACGCTACCGACTCAATTCAGCTGGATTTGCGGCTCTCCCGTTTTTTAAGCTCACCTAAGCATGATTGAAGCATTAATTCGTTGCTGTCAAAACGTTATTTCGTTTTGAATGCGGTGGCCGAAACGGTAAGTTTAATTTGGCGCGCTGAGAATGTCACTGATTCGCATTGACATTGACTTTGACGTTTCTGTAAGCGCTTTACCTACTTTTTTTTCAACAAAATGGCACTTGTTATTTTTGTTGTTCGAAATGGAAGAAAGATTTTTTTATTAAACTCGGTCGTCCTTTTCAACGAAGCTCAGTCAGTACCTAATGTGCTTATTAAAATGAGTTCGGTACGAAAGCAGGAAAATCGGCGAAAACAAGTTATTAGGGTATTCCTTTGTCAGCGAAATGAAGAATTGGGGTACGGTGCATTACAATGTCCCTAAAAGGGGGGTGGGGGGAGCTCTTAGTTTGTGTTGAAAAAGCACCAAGTCACCTACTTATTACTACTTATTACTACTTTACCTACCTACAGTATAAATGACTAGTAAGAGACTAAGGTTTAGCTCTATTTCGAAACTATTCAAAGTGAAATAGAGTTCCTTGTGATAGAGCTAATCCGGGGAAGAACTACCGCAAATGTATGTCTGATGTTGTAAGCGTACATAGGCTATGGTAACCGCTTACCATCAAGTGGGCCGTATCTACGTTTGCTTGTCACTTTAGTGGTAGGTAATTATAAAAAAAAACTATATATAAAGATTTTTTTGGAATTTAGCAGACATCTTAAATATTTTGGTTCTCTTGCTAGACACAATAATACACCTACTTATAATAATTATCACCTTGCAAAAGATACAAGACTCCTCGAAAAAGGGAAATAAATCGTATCAAAGTATACACGTCTAATCGTGACGAAAATCCTCGGAAAAAAACATTGTTTAGATAAATGTACTTGCAAACTATGTTTTACTTTAACTTAAGTAAACACGTAGTAATTAAGACGATAATCGTCTGAAATAACATCATTCGACTAAATGTTGTGTCGTGTCAAATAGAATGCTTCATTCAAACTCTTCAAGATTACAACGGTATAGAACTTCTTGCCACAAAACGTAAGAGAAACTCACCGTGTAAATGGGCCTTACATAATGAGTAACAGTAACTGTCTTGCTCAAAGGGCTTGTATTCAGGCTATGTTCTATTTTTAAATTCAAACGTAAGTGAGAATAGCGCAAGACATAAACGAACACCCGTACGAAGACTATCTTATTTCCCTTTCCCGCGTTTATCGAAATACTTTACACTTTTTACCCAGATTTTGTCCAGTTTTCCCCAGTTTTCCCCAGTGTTCCCCGCTTCGCTGAGACAATCATTAATCTGAAGTTTCATTGTCTGTAGTACAGTTGCACTGTTGTTTTTATTGCGATAGCGCTTTGTTTATTGAGCTGTCAAAGTTAGTTTAATTATTCACTGTTTTAAGCCACGTTCAGACGAGGAGAGTATCTCGCACACTAACTAGGCGATTAATAGGGTTCAACTTTTTAAAATACTTAATACGAGATGAAATTACTCATTTCAGGTTCAAAAGCCCCATATTCCCCTTATTCAAAACCCTTTATTCGGTAGATTACCTTGGGTTTGTTAGGTTGGTAAACTGTATTGGTAGGGTTTAATAATACATTGAACAAATATTTAATTACTTACACTGTAATTTACGTAGCTAACCATGTGTTCGGAACCCTCAATGGTTTTTGCCATTTTAATCTACTTCATTTAATTTACTGTTTAAGAAATGCTATGATTTAGGCTATGACTATGATGTTATTTTTTATAAGCAGAGAAAAAGCTTCTGTAGGTACCTGCTGATTTTTTTTTTAATATGGCGTCTGTCATTTATTATTGCTATGTCAATGAAAAAAATGCCAAACAAATGTTAACAACACTATGCTATGTAAATGACAGAAGAGTACACCTAGTTTTGCATAATCATGAATAACTTATGAACTGACCTGACACTGCATTGGCGCAAGATCAAGATGGACTCCACGTTAATTAGTTGCAATAAATAATTAATTTCATTAGATCTAACAAGGATTAATCTATCTAGATGTGATGTAATTGCTTATTCAGCATAGGTATCTAGGATTCATTAATATTAAGATATTCTAAACGACGACATTGCAAAATGCTAAATATGGTTGGTTAACTACATGCAGCGCCATCTATTGGCAAGTAGCAGAAATAAAAAATAACAAGTTCTTTGAAATTTTGTTTTGATTTATTCGTTTCTTTTTCTATTCTACGTTTACTATGTTTATTATAGAGTATAAATTAACAACTTTTTATTTACTTACATAATAATGAGCTTGATCTTCATGTTTAAAAATAATTTATAACAAAATATGATGCTTGTTAGTGCCATCTACCAACGGGTAGCGGTACTATCTAAGTATTTAATTAATAACTAACAAAGAACAATAACATATATACAGTAAAATTTCAACTATTTTCTTTTTTTAATTTTGAATGTTTAGTATTCCCTTAGTGTGATGGAACACTATAAAAAAACAAAAATAACCTTTTTTTTATTTCATTTCCTGACTAGGTAGTACTTTTTATTTTTTGTTTTCGCCTAGAAAATTCATTTTTACCTGCACTGTCCAAAGACCAACAAATCTCAACATCGTAAAATTCGACCACGTTCTATGTGTATCCACTTACGGTAGTTTTCAAATGAGCACTAGTACTCTACATCAAGCAAGTAAAGTAGGTCGCATGTTGCGCCGTAATTACACATAACACATGGTTACAACACGAATTTGTATGTGATGAATGAGTTTTGCATAAAAATTAAGGATGAAATCGTGTGGCATAATGCGAAGAGCGCTCGTGACCAAATTTAATGCTACAGGTGTTTTTTTTTTAATTTTGCAACTTTGTTGCCGGTTTACCTGACTAAAAAATTATAAGTATAACTTATTTTTCCGGTAACTCGTAGGAGTTAGCTATTACTTTAGTCGGTACCTCTTCACCGATATGCCGGTACCTACGTGAAAACATCCGTTTAAAATGAAAGATTGGAATATAATATAATATAATTCAATTAAAAGTATTAGGAAAGATTAAAAATAAATCCGTTTTGTGATTAAATATTTCTAATTTTCTAATTCTATTTTGCTTTTGACTAAGCTACTATTTTTCAACCCGCCAGCCAAATTAATGCTGATTATTGATAACTTATTTTTTGTAGTGGAGCAAGGAAACCACCGCAAATATCACTTTCACGAACACAAGAGATGCTAGAAATCTTTGTGGAGTGAGACTAGATTAATTATCATTACCTTAGTACTTTCATCTTGTGGTAGAGCAAGGTTACCACCACAAATATCACTTTCATAAACACAATACAGAGTAAGATTAGTTTGTTTTGCTTGTATCGTATCCAGTCGCAGGAAGTTGGTGAAGGCTCAGGTTCGGTCGTGAATGCTCTCTTTGGGGAAGGCCTATCAGCAGTAATAGATGACAATTTGTTGTTAAGATGTTATTATTTTATCTGTATAGAATAGACTCGAATAGAATAGTTTTAGTCAATTGTAGCTCTTCAACACAAAATCTACGTTCATTACCGAAACTAAATACTAAGACGCCACGCAACTTCATAGTTTCGTAAAGCCAGTGGGCGCTGTAACTTGTTTTTTCATTGTTTTTCCCCAACTCATTAAAATGCGGTCTACGTACAGAATATAAAGCTAACTGAATGGCGGAGACTTGGAATCCTGCCAATTTTTGTAATTTCCATACTAGTCTGCTGAGCCGTGTATTGATCTATGGATCTGCCCCGCGACTTTGTTCACGTTTTTACAAACTCAACACTGCACTTTTTTTACCTCTTTTTTACACCAATCGCGAATTCGTGAGACTGTCGGGGCTAAAAGCACGCATTTTTTTTGTATAAGTAACAACATTAAAGAAGGCACGCTTTGCGGTAGGTAATACTTGTCAATCATGACACTCAGTAAGAGTCCGTCTTATACCGCAGTGTTAAATATTCTGCCTTTAAGCGTTCATGTTTAGGCTTTAAAGGGCATTGTAGAAAGGGAAATTACTGAGACTTATAACTATGTCTCGAGGTGACGAGCCTAGTGTAATCTACGCAGGAATATGCAGAATGTCTCTAGCACGGTTTCGGCTGTGTGTGATGATGTGTGATATGATTTAAGATGGTGATATTCAGCCAGTAATGTGACAACTTTATTTTTTATAGAGATGCCTACATGTAGCGATGTGGCAAGAAATATCTACTTACGTTGGTCACATTACAATCTAGGGTCAGCGACATCAGGAAGAAAATATTCGTTATTTATGGCTAAGTAGGTACTTCATTATTCTGCTTTTGTATAAAATTCGCTCGGTAATTTGGCAATCCGAAGATATAAATAATAAATTAGTTTATGATAATACGGGTTTATGGAACTTGGTTTTTACTTTTGGGCTAAGGATTCATAAGCAGTGGGAAAGGCGGGAATTGAATGAGACCTACACTTTGTAAATAAAATATTAAAATTGAGGACGACAAAATAGTGCATAATGTATAAGTTGCGGTTTTGTTACTAGGTAAGCGATCTGTTCCAGACAACCTTGGGATGAAAAAGGGGATTCAGACCATACCGTTAGACTCGATCTCACATTCGGTAACAAATTAGGAGCTGCTCCCAGAATGGCCGAATGTTTAGCCACATTTTTTTCGTTGACGTTTGATCGGCTCGGAACCGTTTAATTACGGTATAAATACCGGTAACATTATCGTTCTTTCTTTAACCGGATTCTGAGTTCTATCACCTGATAGTTCAATATCAATAGTAGTACCTAACTCTTTTATAAAATAGCGGATGGTTAGTTTGTTCTATTATCGTGGTGCCTTGAAAATGAATACTAGATTTATTTTATATGGTTGATGTTTCCCCTACTCATAAAAATATGTTCCACCATTAAACATCTAACTTAAAAGCTGGAACTCGCAGTAACTTTCGGAAAGCGTACATATGCAATGCATATCGAAAATGTCGGACGGTTTTAAATGTGTAAATGCTCGCAAAGGTTCGCTGAAAAGCGTTGACCGCTGCTAACGTTTTGTTAAATAAATATTTTTCTATTCTATTCTATTCTATGTTGATGTTTTGTTTTCTGTCTGTATTATTCTACTGCATAGCAAAGGCCGCGCCTTATTTCATTATAATAAGTAGTATAACAATCTCTCCTTGTACCAATCCTTGTCAAATGTGTCCAGCAGGGCTGTTATGTACTTACCTAGTTTGTTTGCAATCAATTTCACTATGTTGCAATCAGAAACTGAAAAATTTGTTTGAATATGACGTCAATACCGTCTTGATTGCAACATAGTTGCCGAAAGCTCTGCAAGTCTGGGTTTTCAGCGATGTAGTTTTCCGTTTTATGTAGATAAATTTTAAGTAGGTACCTACCTTCACCTACATAATATTATGTAGGTAGATAATATAACAAATATTAATTTAGGTGATCAACCGGATTCACTCCATAGATAAGAGATCTGACATGGGTGGTCTATTATGGCGGCTTTAATGTTTTTATTAAAATGATACAAAATTAGGGTTTGACAAAATAGATTTATCCTAGCTTTGCTTGCGGCTTCACTGGTATCTGAATTGAAATAGGAGCTATTAAAGATTACTAAGACCTCATTGAGTTACAAATAAACATGCGACTAAAATGATTATACATTATTAGTGCATTCAAGTCAAGGAACAGGTTCCACGCACAAAAAAAAACATGATTTTGCATCGTCTCCGATTACGAACGACATAAAACGCTGGCCGTATTCCAGTGACCCAAAGCTTAACCGATACAAATCTGCACTGGACAGGCTATTATTGAAATTTTATACCGGCATTAATGTGAATTGCTGGGATACGTTGCATTTTGTACAATTTGTAGGGCAGTTACATTACGCTTGAGAGTTCCGAGGAACGGATTTTCAAAGAAAACTTTACAGTAATATTTGCCCGTTTATTCCTGTTTAAACTGCGAAATGCTTTTGTTCTGAAAACAGACTGCTGACAGCAAAGCGATGTTCGCTTTACGCGATATTTCGCGTAGATCTAACTAATCATATTTTATAAGGCAATATACTACACAATAAATGAAGTAGCAACTTTAGGTATTGCAAGCATTGATTTAAGAATAAATCAATGATTGCAAGCGTCTATAGTTTACGTTACGGTAATTCCGATTACCATCAGAGTGCTTAGTGCTTATTATGAAGAACTAACACGAAAAACGTTTGACAATCGTAAACGTTAACGTATCGTCAAGCTGTCAATTATGGAATTTTGGTAGTTCATTTAAAGCATTAAAGAGGCGCTTTTAGAAATCCTATACAAATGGACAGCTAGACGATAGGTACAGTCAGCAAAGAAAGGGTCTATCGCTTTTGACAAGAAGTTTCTGTGAAATCCTATGACATTCAAATGAACCTCAATCATTTGAATGTCATAGGATTTTAGGGTGGTAGACCACATTTTTTGCTGGCTGTACGTACGATTGTAAAACGGCTTTTTCATGTTTCTCAGGTGAGCTATTACGCGTAAAGGCCACTTAATTACAAATACCGTTTCTTTATTTTCTATTCACCATCAGTTGCCACTATAATAAAAATACGCTGTGGCTTACGTCCTTTCTCCTTGTTCCAGGCCTCCACAGCACCACGGAGCAGCGCTTCTGGCAGGGGTGGGAGGAGCGGCGGTGCCCTCCTACGCCCCCCCTGGCAGGTCCTTCTTCACCCCCCCGCTGCCACCCGAGTATAGGAACCCCTTTGCGGACAAGCCAACACTCAGAGGTACGATGCTCATCATTTTACTAACTACTGGGGACTGGTAGGGTTAAATATACATGGTTGCCTGGCTCTTTGTATACTTTAAGTGTACATAAGTGTACCTTTAAGTGTACCGAAAACCAGAAAACCAGCGCTATGGCATGAGTTGTTCTGTCATAGCACATGCTGAGTGGTGGTCATTTTTGTTACTCTATATATTTAGTAATAGCTGATGTAATGTTTTTAGTTGGTAACGAAATAAACGTTTTTTATTATTATTATTATTATTACCTACATTTGTAATTTTTTTTGTTTATATTTATTTTGTGGTGGTCAATAAAGTGTTATCTATCTATCTATCTAGATTCTAGATAATCTATACGCGACCCGTCCTGGTATTGCACTGGTTTTTTATACATACTTGAGTAATTATAAACCTTCATCTTGATTCAATTTACATTTAAAATTTATTGATCATATCCGCAATCAAAGCGTGTAGGCTAACATACAGACAGACAGACAGAGGGACTGACGGCGGGAATAGTTTTGTTTTAAATACCTAATATGTAGAGAGACTACTACTCCCTAGTAGTAGTATCTCTCTCCCTAGAGAGATATAATGAAAAAATATTTTGAGTGGGCGAATGACATTATAACAACACCTACCTAAGTACAACATCTGGAGGAAAGCAAGAAGTTTTTAAAAATCTTGATTAATATTTTGTTTGTCAATTTCAGGCACAAACACAGATGGGAACAACTATCTCAACCGGAGGCCTATCCCTCCGCCCTCGCTGGGCGCTGGCCACGAGCGGATACCCATCAGGCCTCCTGGACAGGTAAGCGTGCTATCTTCCCACAGCTGGGACCTGGGCCTACTCTTCAGCGAGAGTGCTTATTTACCTTGCATACTTTGCTTAATGGCTGATTATATAGGGTCAATTACTATCAATGAGACAAACTTTAGGTTCCACACATTAAAAAAAGTGTACATTTAAAAAAAATCTCGATTACCTTTTTCTGGACAAATAAGAGTAATCCTTATTGAAAATCGAAAAGGCAGCTCGCGGCGAGTATTGATGACCCGCATGTCAATAACTAAACGTGTCAATGACTTTCGCGTTTCAATGGCCCCCCTATAACCGCCACAGGGCTCGCGTGCTCAATGATAAATAATAATTAACCAGAAATACGTAATCGATTTACTCGAGATTTTCAGCAGAAAATATAAAAAAACAGGTACCTACACTTTTTTTATTGTGGAACCTATTCCTTTGTCACATTTTTAATGAATGACCCTGTATATGATTAAATGGTGCTGTGTGAAATGTCCGCCATATTTATTATTATATCCTCATCAGGAGACATCATCACCCCAAGTCCCGGCACCACCGCCAGCGCCGCCGCTGCCACCTGCCGGCATCGAGCCTCAGAAGAAGAAAGCTCTCAACAGCCCAAGCCATAAGGTATACCATCGAAAGTGCACAATACTGCTTCTAAACAGTAGTGTTCTGCCTCTAGGCAGAATATAGCACATACTTCTTGCTTATCCTAGGACTGCTTGTCCTAGGTAACACTTCTTGCCTATCCTAGGACAAATAGTCAATCAGAGGACAAGCAGTCCTAGGTATACTAGGATAGGCAAGCAGTGTTACCTAGGACAAGGAGTCCTAGGATAGGTAAGAAGTGTGTGCTTGTCCTAGGTAACACACACACAAGCCCCATTACAAAAATTGTTATAGTTGTCAGATTAAAACTTATGACACAGAATTGGCGAGCATTTTAAGACTGGATGATCTCTACCTAATTTTAAATCTCCCGATGATTCAATGATATGAGTCAATCAGAAAGCCTACGGTATCTCGGTCAATATGTGCTAATTGCGATGCTAATGCAACTAACTAATAAAATAAAGCTGAGTCGATCCCCGTTAGCCACTGCTTTCTTGTGAATCAGTTTTCTCGTATGAATATTGCAGTCAGATGTAATATTTGCGTAGCTAATGACATCATGTTCACACAGTAAGCGTTTTGGTGAATTTTTTTAAAAATGAGCTTTACAAGTAAAGGTGAACAAAAGGAAAAACTAATTTCTCTTAACTTGTATAGCAATAAAAATCATAATAAAATTAATTTACTTACTTAATTATTCAATCAACAGACTATAGAAAGTTTAATCTTATAATCTACCTATTAATTTTTGCCTGTGTTTAAGTTTTGTCTCTTTTCTTTTCCAGCCTGAAGATTTAGACGACATAAAGACAGACCAAGCCAACTTCACAGATTTCGTGCCGAATTCCCTCAACATACCAACCATCTCGCGAATCCTCTCCGGCTCCAACGGGAGGAAAGAGGACATCCCAGACGTCCTCCTCAGAACTGTCACCGCGAAACCTCAACACAACCAAGAGAGAACCAGTAAAAGTGACATATTCATAACTAAGGAAACTGGCGTTACTCTTTCAGACTCCAATAGGGATACTAGTACTGAAGGGGTCTTAGCAGTTTTAGATCCAGAGATGAACAACTTAGATAGGCCGCTGATGGTAGAAAATGGTGAAACTAATACACGAAGGAATTTACAATACTCAACTAAGATAAACGATAGTAGGAAGGACGATATTATGCCGGCTACAACCATAGGGTTTGAGCTAAAAGACCCAGAGATGTCTACGGAGAGGTATCACAATCTAGCTAATGTGAATTTAGATAAGAAACAAAAGGATAAAGGCAGTGAACCTATTCAAAGAACGGGCGAGAATTGGTCGTTCGCATGGAACGTCCATATTTACTTTGCGACCGTTATGTTCACAATACTAGCTGTTTACTCAATTTTCAAAATCATTATTTACAACAAGTTCACACACCTTTTCACACAATACTATTTCATAATCCTGCATCTGATTTTGGTGTTGGTGTGTCTTATGAGGATATTTTACATGTGCTATGATCCATACAACATCAATAACTCATTGCCTATTTCTATAAGCGAAATTTTGTTACATATTCCTGAAATATTCCTTAGCATAGCATTTGCTTGCACCATCCTGTTCCTCCTAAACAATAGTATTAACTTTAAGAACACATGTTGCGCATGTCTCATTCGTCCTAGAACGATCATTGTCGGCGGAGGATTACATCTCCTCTCCTGTCTAATGCTACATATCTTCGAAAATAGTAACACTATGCTAGGGCTAACGTGTCAAATTATATTTATCTTTGTCTGTCTCGTTTTAGGGTTATGCTATATCTACGTATATAAGACATTAAAAGATATATTACAGAAGAAGAGCCATACCTATATCAATGGCTTCCAAAATTTATACCAAGCTATACACATAAACTTGGCAACAGCTTTGCTGTTTGTGCTTATGGCTGGGTTACAAATCTTTGGAATCTTTGGCATAAAGAATCAAGTCAACATGACAAAATTCAATTGGCTACAATGGGGATACCAGCTATCGCTAAGGGTAATAGAAATTAGTATAGTGGCTCTTATCTCGTGGGTGATAAGCCTCAAAGTTGGTATAGTCGCGTTGCAGAACGAGAAAGCAGATGGCAACAAAATATCTGGTATGAACCTCTTCGCTTGCGCAGCCGGCTCCAGTAACGAGCAGTTTGAGTCGGACTACCCCGCCATTTGCAACACGAATACGAATCTCCACACATACACTCTAAGAACTGGTAAGCCTATCTACGAAGGCACCAGTCACCATCCAAATGTACCTGACCCGTGCTGCGGTGGGCCAGTGTTGGACCATCAGAGGTTCCAACTGAACACCTTGACCGGAAACTGTGACACCAACTCAGGTACAGAAAATTATTCTGGGCACAGTTCTATAGCCAACGCTGGCCATAGCAGTTCGACGGAATCGAGCAACGCTGCGTCTAGCCAAGGTGTGACCAACCATTTGATCAAACACCATCCGAACCTCGGTTATAACGGCATAGAGTCGGCCTCCGACGACCATTATTCCAACTGTGACCCCGCCATTCAATCACTGCAAGGAGATGATCCTTTAGACCACGAATACAATGTCATCCAATACGGCAGCAATAGTGATTTCATACGAGATATCAAAAACCAGAACTACAACGGAGGTTCGAACCGAAGCTCGCACAACTTCAAACACATGTCATACGACAGGGTTTCTTCTAGAACAAACAGCAATCCCAGAAAAAAACACAGACCTAAGAACAAGAACGTTCAGAACTGTATGACAATGGGGTACGACTCCATGGGTCATCACTACCATCAGCCACATTTACCCGACGAATACGGGAACTACGAATCAGAAAACGCGTCTTACCACGCTTCTGGTATACAAACCCTAAACCCCAATAGAAATTACGGCACTGAAGCTCAGGTCAGAACTTCTCAGCGGAGAAACTCTCCCCTGACGGTCAACTCTAGTGGTAGTCAGAAACGAGGTAAGGGAAACGGTTTCCCAGATAGGCCTAAGTCTACGGATCTTTACGGGTTCTCGGAAGAGCCTAGTGAGAGACCATACCCTACTCCTGCACCTAGGAATTGTAGTTATGAAGCGTCCTATTCCCAGCCTCAGGATGAGGTAGCCCAGCCTGACGGCAGCAGCATGTTGGTGGCCCAAGATGGTTTTGTCAGGTTTCGACCATTAGAAGACCCGTCTACTTGATTTACCATTACGCTGTCATGTACAGGGGATAATCTAAGTTTCTGACATTGCTCTGTTGAGAGCTTTTTTTTTTAAGGAAATTCGGCAACTATTCTGATCGTTCTGCCTATCTTAAGATAGGCTTTTGGCTGCTAAGCACCATAGAATTGCGTCGCTTGAGACAAAATCAGAAGGTATATTGTCTCATGAAATACGACCTTTTGATTTTATAAAATGAGCCACAGAGCTCAGAAATACGTAGTAACTTATTTAAACGTGTTTAATTAAAACTGTACGTCACAGCGTCTGAGATACAGCATTTTTACATAATTGTAAAAGTGGTTTGCATCAAAAAACATTAGAATTAAGTAAAATAAAATAATATCACTATGAATGTAACAATTTTTAAGAATATGTAAAATTGTAAATGTTTTAAAATAAGATATTATTAATCGAAATACGGCCTTTTGTAAATAGCATTTTCTTTTATTTATAAGTCAATTTATTTACTAAATAATACAGGCCCTTATTAATATCCTACATTAATTGCCATTTAAGTTAATCGATTTAGTGTGTAATATAATGATAATATAATTGTGATATATTAAAGTTTGTTTTAACAAATCTGTCCATAAAAATGTATGAGGATAAAAATATTTAAGTCCGTCTGTAAACTGGCCATTAAATACTTATCGATGTTGTTCAATCAGATTAAAACTCCGAATTTCTGTACAAATCAATTATTATATTGTACGTTATCTCATTCTAAACTTAATTTTAAAAATACCCCTATAAAATTTATCAGGCTATAACTTATAAAAATTGTAAATTCTGCACAGTTGACGTATAAAACATTTTGCAATGTAATAACAGTTTATTATATCAACAAACCACATTTTAGCTAGTCATCGCGACTTCATCCGAATTTTACCATCATCCTGCCATATTTGTTAATAATTATAGAGAAACTAGTAAAGTCAACTTGAGATTTATTTACAGTTTTAAGTCCTATAAACTTTGTAATGTTAGGCCTCAAGTTAATTTTGCCGGACCGTACAATTACCTAGCTTTACAAACAAATGTCGATTCAATGTAACACGTTTAGATAGTTTAATTGTAAAAATAAGGGAAAACGTTGCAAAATATTAGGCGGTGTACACTTTTCAGGTGTATAGGTTCTAAAAATTTCGAAAGTTTCCACTGTAACTTAACCAAATCATTTTAGTACATAAAGTTACAGATTTTTTCTATCGAGTCATCCACACTACTAGGTACACTACACTAGCAAATTCTTAGAGAGATTGTAGCTGTTATAAATATAAATCAGTTGTAATAATAGGTAGTTCGCTGAAACCGGCAAAATTTTTAGAACTACGCCTGTAAAACAAAGCTAAAAAAAAATCCTATGTATATAAACTATGGATAGAAGTAAGATTAGCGCGGTTGGTCATTTCAGAGACCACAGGCATGGCGATTTACTTATGGCGAATAAGTTTAAATAAATTTATGTTACCTACGTATGACAAAATTATCGTTTATTTCTACGACAAGATCTATAAATAAATACTTCAAAGCTAAGGAATAACAGTGTTTTTTAAATTCAGAGTTTGTATTTCTTTTGTAGTGTTTAAATACAAAAATCAAAATGGCGTAACTTTCTCATTGTGACTAGTTAAACACAAATTATCTCCGATTTAGAAAGCTGGTATTATCAGCTAACCAAATCGTCTTGAGGCTCAGGCATTATTTAAAATCATTCATATTTTTTTTTCATATATTACTTTAAATTTCAGTTTTATTCGCTGTAATGTAGATCATACTTAACATAACTTTGTAAATAAAAGGGCTACAAAATGTACCCAAAAAGGACAACCACGTCCATTTTTGTTTGTATAATATAATTTTCTTTTTTAATTAAAGACTGTACCTATATTGTTTAGGTATTATTTTAATAAAAACAATTAAAATGTATGATAATAAAAAAACGGTATTCAATGTGTTGTTTTATTTATGTACCTAACCCCTTAAAGTCAAATAAAAACACCGTTTATAAATAAAATATTTAATAAATTAACTGATCTAACACTTCATATTCTACATAAAATTAATTAAAATTAATGAACAAACTAAATATAAGTTTTTTACATAAACAAATGTACAGTCATAGAAATTAATAATTTCAAAATCGGGTTATAAATAACTCATATCGACAACCTAGATGGCGTAATGGAAGAGTGCTAGATTGAGAAGATTGAGAAACAAGACGTTCGGGTTCGATTCCCGCTGCGGAACAATCTAAGGCCTTCTATGAGTAAGTGTCAAGTAGGTTAACTCTCGGTTAGCTAATATAACTGTCCGAATGTCGGTCACAAAAGGTAACAAAAATATACCATTAATCTTAAAAATATATATTATCCAAAAGTTAAGATATTTGTATATTTGTGACTCAATCACGTCTAAACTATAAAAAGGTTTACTAAGATCTCTTGAATAGGCTACTTTAGATTTTGGTACACGATAATAACATAATATTTTTGGTTTTATACGCTATTATTTTCAAAACCTACATACATTGTACATTTACACAATTCCAAAAACAATGAATAATTCTAAAGAAATTTCTGACAAGACATAGCAAAAGTCAATCAAGCAAGACATTTAAAATAAGTTTGGTTGTCAACAACAATTTTATTTAATGATATTTCACGAAGACGCGTAAATCATTGCAAAATGAATCCTATATCAATAGAATTAAGTCACTGGACGAGCAATCGTGAAGTTAATAAACAATTACAATTAGATATTACAACCAGTACAATATGTCTAAAATAACCAATAATAATCTAAATAGTAAAATAAGAATAGGAAAAAAATACATTTCACTTACCTTATATCCTTGTATATTTTACTAAACAGAAAAAAAAAATGTTGTACAATATTTATCTAGAATCATTATGATTATAACTAGTCAAAATACATAGTGAACTTTACATATGTATTAATAAAATTATACACAAAAAATAATGTGTATTAGTTTAAATTCAGTCTTATATAAAATTCTGAGTTTACAATAAGACAAGGTACATATACAGTATTATACAGAGAACAACGATGTCAACTGTATATGTTAGTATAATTAATTAATTAATAAAGCGACATTCGGCGCGGTCCGATGGTTGACCGCTATTGGTACCCCCGCGTCTGCTAATTCGCAGGGAGAGTAAGTAAGCTCGTATGAGTCAGTGGCCAACTCAGATGACGGAGTTACTAGGCCGCCCAAGGCCTCTGTCATGGCCTAATAACTTTGAAAAAGCCGGGACCGCAGTCGGTCGACAGTTACGGAGGTACGAACGCCAGGGTAAACTACATGCGATATGATGTCAACTAGAATCATCGCTACCTATAATTTTGTTGTTTTTCCTCACCGAAAACTGTTCGCCTAAAAGTTTCATTACCTGCGCATGCGTTCTCCCCTCCTTATGGTATGCGTAGTTATCCTTCACGAATTGCGCAAATTCATTCATATTCCCCTTCCTGGCGGGCGTTGAGACTACGACGCCATCTTTGTTTTTCTTGTTGATAACAATCTCGAATATTCCGCGGCAGTAGCCGCAGCATTTTTTCGTTATGTCAATGGATTTCGAGTGGCGCTGGATGCTGGAAAGAGAGAATTATCATCAGTACAACAGAGAGAGAGAGAGAGAGAGAGAGAGAGAGAGAGAGAGAGAGAGAGAGAGAGAGAGAGAGAGAGAGAGAGAGAGAGAGAGAGAGAGAGAGAGAGAGAGAGAGAGAGAGAGAGAGAGAGAGAGAGAGAGAGTGAAAGAGAGAGAATGAAGTAATATCTACAGAAGTTAAACGGAAAAGAGATCTGTAGAAATGAGTATCTTTACATGGTATAAAACAAAGTTTCTTCCCGCTGTCTGTCCGTCTGTATGTAGTACGTTTAGATCTTTTAAACTACGCAACAGATTTTAATGCGGTTTTGATCAATAGATAGAGTGATTTAAGAGGAAGGTTTATACTTTTTTTTTTTTTTTTTACCACTAAAGTGGCAAAAAAGCGTACGGCCCACTTGATGGTAAGCGGTTACCGTTGTCTATGTACGCTTGCAACATAGATATTATCACTTGCGTGTTACCACCCTGAGACGTTAGATGGAAAGTCTCATGTGCCTGTAATTTCACCGGAAACCATACCCTTTGAACCGGAACTCAGCAATGCATTACTGCTTGGCGGCAAAAATAGGTATGGTGGTAGTCTTTCCCCGGACGAGCTTTAGAGTTTAAACACCGTGCGAGGCAGGTCGCTAGTAGAAATATATTTATGATAGTAATATATCCTCCATATCCGGTAGAGAAAACCGGTGGTCTAGTGGTAGTGACCCCGCCCGTGTTAGGATCGGAACTAAGGTCGTGGGTTCCAATCCGGTCGTGCACCTATGAATTTTTCGCTACGAAAAATTCATGTGCGCAATGCCAGTGCTCTCACACGGTGAAGGATAACATCGTGAGGAAACCGACATGATCAAGAACTAAAAATTCGAAAGATATGTGCCATCCACCAATCCGCATTGGGTCCGCGTGGTGGATCAAGACCCAATCACTCTTGCTTGAGAGTAGGCCAGTGTCCCAGCTGTGGGAACATTAGAAGGCTGTCATGATGAAATGATGATGCTTAATGGGTAATCAGAGGCAAGTCTACTATGTTATTCTCGATCGTGAGTAGGCCAGATGCTCCGATGCTCCAACAGTGGGATCTGTAGTTTAGAAAAACATTGCAAGGAAATCGACTTTAGCATGTCCAAGAACTAAAAATTCTAAAGACACGAACCATCCACCAATCCGCATTGGGTCCGCGTGGTAGACTCAATCACTCTCGCACGAGAGTAGACAAGTGCCTCAACTTCAGAAAGCTGAACATAAGGATAAACAAATAAGTACCTGTATCCACATTTGGAGCATTTATACGAATACTTGAAATGTATTTCCAGGTCATGACATCTAGATATCTCCCCTAATTCCGGGTAAATATTTAGTGCTTTTGCGGCCCTGTAATAAAAAACACTAATAATATAAATGCGTCAGTTTAAATGTTTGTAGCCAAAATACTTTTGTGTACCATGCAAGTAATGTCTTCGGCTCGAAGCGCCGATAGCTCCACCTACAGGGGAAGACATCCCAATGATTATTTCGTCCAAGCGAGATATGTCTCGATAGCTCAATTGGTAAAGCGCCCGCGTATCAAGCGGTGGTTGCGGGTTCAAATCCCGCTTGAGGCAAAATAATTTTTGGGATATTATAATCTTTAGTATTCCCCTAGTGTGATGGTTAACACTATAAAAACAAAAATAACCAATCATTATAACTGTCATTACTTACACATTCACATCTGCCATTACTTATACAACTTTTTTTTTATACAACTGAAGTGGCAACCAAGCGTACGGCCCACAAGATGGTAAGCGGTTACCGCAGCCTATGGACGCTTGTAATACCAGAGGTATCACTCGCGGGTTGCCACCTTGAGGTCGAAAGCCTCATGTGCCAGCAATTTCACCGGAAACCATACCCTTTACACCGGAACACAGCAATGCGAGCATTACTGCTCGGCCGCAGAAATAGGTATGGTGGTAGTCCTTCCCCGGACGAGCTCTATTACAGAGAACTCTACTACTCTTAGACTGTCTGTCTGTCACAGAACTGTCATTACACATGTACCTACATTATATCTTTACATAGTATAAAACAAAGTTGCTTCCCGCCTTGCTGTTTGTTCCTTTATGTATGTATGTATGTATGTATGTTTGCTTAGATCTTTTTGACGACCGATGTGGCGCAGCGGGCGTAGGTCCACCTGCGACACGAAGGTTGCGGGTGCGATTTCCGCCTCGGGTCAAATGTTTGTACGATCTACAAATATTTGTCCCGGGTGTTCTGCGTATTTTCTTTTTTAATAAAAATGTACCCATAACACAGCTCTGTTTAACAGCAGCTTACCTGGGGGCTAGATGATGCTGTGGATTGTCCAGCATTATTTATTTATTTATTTTATTATTACTTTTGAACAACGCAAAGAAAAATGCGGTTTTGCATCTAATAGATTAGTGAGACATTTGTCCCGCCTTGGGTAGTGTGAAATTATATTTTGGAGGAAAGTTTAGGACGTGTTTCATGAATAAAATCAGAAATTTTAAAAGTCGTAAAACAAACATTGTCCGCCTAGACCTGTAAAATACCCCCCCTTCGGTATTGAAAATACCCCTCCTTCGGAATTGTATAGACATTATGTAACACCGTGTTATATAATGTGTTTCAAAAGGCGTGCGTTGGCACTGCACTGGCACTGGCACTGGCACTGGCACTGGCTGTAACACCGTGTTAGATAAAGTGATTAAAGAGTAAGGTTCCGGCGTGGGTTGGCATTGGCATTGGCATTGGCATACCACTTCTTCCAGAGCGGTCCGTGTCCCGCGCGCAGCTGCTTGTCCAGCAGCCAGGTGGCGGCGTGGCACAGCTCGTGCACGAGCGTGTCGCGCAGGCGCGCCGGTGCGTCCACCACCTTGCTGGACAGCTTGATGCTCGACGTGCGGATGCGGTCGCCCATCGCGTTCTTTATCAGACGGTTCGTTGTTGTTCTGAAAATATGTACGAACTAGCAGTCCGTTTCCAGCTTCGCGCGGGTGCAATGAAACCACACCCGTGCAAAGCCGGGGCGGGTCGCTAGTAATAAAAATAGCTTATGTTACTCAGGGATAATGTAGCATTCTAATTATGAAAGAATTTCTGAAATAGGATCAGTAGTTTTTGAGTTTATTCGTAACAAACACATAATTATACAAAAATACAAATCTTTTCTCTTTATAATATTAGTGTAGATATCATTTTGCTGACCTTTTTTACCACCTAGCCCCAAACTAAGCAGTTTCTTTTTTTTTACACAACTGCAGTGGCAACAAAGCGTACGGCCCACAAGATGGTAAGCGGTTACCGCAGCCTATGGACGCTTGCAATACCAGAGGTATCACTTGCGGGTTGCCACCTTGAGGCTAAGATCGAAAGCCTCATGTGCCAGTAATTTCACCGGAAACCATACCCTTCACACCGGAACACAGCAATGGGAGCATTACTGATTTGCGGCAGAAATATCTGATAGTCTGATAGAATACTTATACATATTCAATACAATACAATCATGTGCTGAGCTCCCAGGCCCTATACAGGGAGAGCTCGTGACGTAGCTAGCTAAGTTGTTCTAACAGATCAACAAAGTTAAGCACTGTTCCGCGTAGTCATCGTTTGGATGGGTGACCGCCAGTGACAGTTTCAACTGAGCGCTCCCATGCTTCGGAGGGCACGTTAAGCAGTCGGTCCCGGCTTTTTCAAATTTGTTAGGAAATTACAGAGGCCTTCAGGCGGCCTAGAAACTCTGTCGTCATAGTTGGCCACTGACTCACACGAACTTACTTAGTTACTTACTTACAAGGGGTCGATTTTAATAAAAATAAAAACTGAATTAAAAAAAAACAATTTTCTCGAAAAATAAATGATTTATTAGTACTACGTACAGCATGGCCACTCCCTACCTCCCACCGGTTATACTTACCTCACCCGGCCGCAAGTTTGCCGGCACTGACGCCAAGGGCTAAGGCATGCGTTTATTTTGATTTTGTGTAGGTCCAAGCGCGCGTGCCAGCGCGAGCGAAAGTTTTCTATCTCGCTCTTGCTATAATTGGGTGGGGCCAACCATGACACTCACACATACAACGGCACCGTTTACGTACCCAAAATATGCGTGTGGTGATTGCGACGTGTTTGCTTCATACATTTTATTGAGTGTTTATTTTTGTTTTTTTAGTGTTAACCATCACATTAGGGGAATACTAAAGATTATAATATTCCAAAAATGATTTTGCCTAAAGCGGGATTTGAACCCGCAACCACCGCTTAATATGCGGGCGCTCTACCAATTGAGCTATCGAGACATATCTCGCTTGGACGAAATAACCATCATTCTCGACAATGAACTAAATTAACTTTAGACGAGAACGAATCCCGCTTGAGGCATAATATTTTTTGGGATATTATAATTTTTATTGTGTGTCCGGGGTGTGATTATTATAATTCAACTTACCCAGCGGTACTTCTAAGTTTACCATCCCACAGTACCGGCATGTCAGCATCCAAGGCATCATTGAATACAGCTTTATTAAACTCCCGATAAAGTCGTCTGGTCAATTGTTCTTTCAGTGTCTTGAAGTTATCCCTGTATTGTATCGCTTCGATGTGGCATCGCCATGATGGTATATTATCTGGAATTAAATAAGAATTAGTGGACTTTTATAATAGAACTAGACAATCTTCCCCAGCCACGGTAAACTTAAACACCCGTGCGAAGACGGGGCGGGTCGCTAGTAATAAATATAGTCTAAGATAATTGATAGATTCAGGCGTTACTTTGCGGAAATCCATTACAAGATAAAAAACAGACCAAAAATCTCTAGTACTACTCCGCTTTTAACCAATGAGGTCACAGTTAATACAGTTAACCCCAAAAGAAAAATATGAAACGTGTTTCATCCCTCTACGGGACATCATCAGGACCATCGACTTGTTCTCCGGCAGACGTGTTGCTCCGTCCGATATGCTTATGCGTGTAATTCATCATGACAGCCTTCTAATGTTCCCACTGTTTGGACACTGGCCTACTCTCAAGCAAGAGTGATTGGGTCTTGATCCACCACGCGGACCCAATGCGGATTGGTGGATGGCACATGTCTTTCGAATTTTTAGTTCTTGGACATGCCGGTTTCCTCACGATGTTTTCCTTCACCGTATGAGAGCACTGGTGTTGCGCACATAAATTTTTCGTAGCGAAAAATCCATTGGTGCACGACCGGATTCGATCCCACGACCTTACTTAGGATCGGAAGGCGGGGTCACTACTACTAGACCACCAGTGCTCTATAATTAGTTAGTACCTTTTTTTCTCTGGGTTAATCTGCAATCAGTTTTGCGACTGTATCAACTATTTATCTAACTAACTAGTTTTTCATCAATAATGGCAGGATAAACCTTCCTTGGATGAAGAAAAACGCATTAAAATTCGGTACGTAGTTAAAAAGATCTAAGCGTACATACAGAGGGATCGCGGGAAGTTTGTTTAATACTATGTAGAGATTAGTAACTAGCTGCTCACAACAGATCAACAAAGTTAAGCGCTGTTCCACCACCATTTGGGTGGGTGACCACCGGTCGAAATTTCAACTGAGTGTTCTGTCTGTACTTCAGAGGGCAAGTTAAGCAAGGTCCTGGCTATTTCAAAGTTGCTAGGCCACGACGGAGCGGCCTATTAACTGTACATCTGTTTGATTAAATTTATAGAATAATCAGTAGTTTACCTGCCAGAGAGGCCATAAAGCTCAACCTACGATCTCCCTTCTCACTCGGAGTGGCATAAATATTTTCAATTTTCCTCACCAACCCATCAATTTTATCTTTACTCCTGATTCCTGTCAGTTTACTGTCATTCTCTGTCAAATCATTTCTGATAATTTTAGCATTTGGTTTGTTAGCTGGATGGCCATTTTCAGAAGTTCCATTCATCACTCCCACTAATTCAGTAACAGACATTCCTTTAAGCTTAGCCTTTTTAGTGGTGCTATTAACATTTCTGCTTCTGCCTTTCTCTTTTATATCCGGAGTGCTTTGCACCTTTTCAGTAAACAGTTTCTTCTTGGATTTCTTCTCTGAATCACCAAAATTTGTCTCATTTCGTTTCAAATCAGAACTTGTCAAATATAACTCCTTATTTCTCTTCAGATCATGCCTAATATTCTCTTTTTCATCTTCCTCAAACTGCAGTTTCTTCGAAACACCGTCATAGTTATCATATTTCTTTGTGAGAGTTTTGAAAAGTGCTGGAATTGACTTCCATGTTTCTCCGTAAAGATCGCTGAGTAATTTCTTCTGCGATTGTTGAATTTCATTGATGGTGCATTTTTCATAGGACTCATTGGCAATGTCTTTGGGTGTGGTGGGTATTGGGTCGTTTCTGGGTGTGGCACATATGATGTGCTGGGCTGGCGACCATCCATCAATGCTGGGCCTGGATTCTGTGTTGTAATTTGGCGATTTGAATTCTCTTGAACAGTTGAATGACACCTGAAAAACAGGACCCACATGATAACTCATTAAGACCTAAACATTAAATCCAAAATTGTACCAGATCTGGGTATTTCTACATAGTTTAATAATGTATGTATTTATTTACAAAAAAATATTAGAACATTATGGATTTTATCAGATAACTGGTTCGCTTGTTTCTCATTGTATATACAAGCTTTGAATAGGAGTTTTAAAATGATTCCTAATATTTATTTTTACCTTATAATAATATACTTACTTAATAAGAACCATGAATTAAGAGATAGGTATAACTTAGGGTAAATGAAACAAGGTATTTTATAAGTAAGCTCAAAACCTACTTACATTGCCACACTTGCTAGGTTCCTTTTCAGATACCTTGATATTTGGTAAATCTCCATCAGAAAGCTCACTTGAGTCATTGATCGTTATTGGAGAATAGATTTTGGGTTTTCTTTGTAACTGCAACAGATAAACATAATAGAAATTTTTTGGCAGTTGTAATTTCTGCCAAATTTACCTACTCTGTTATAAATCAATTTCAATGGTTAAATATATAATATTGTGGCATTACTGACTGACATCGATACACAGCCTAAAGTCCATGACAGTTAAAATTTAGATGTTTTTTCAAGGGTGCATTATGAAAATAATTCCTGTAATGGAACTCCTAGAACAGTATACAGCAGAAAGATAAATTTTGAGTAAAAAAGTCAGAGCGGACACAAGTGAAGAGGCATTCCACCACTAAATGTATTAAAAAGGGATAGGGACATAGCTAAAGGGCCATAATCATTAACGTACTACCTCTGTTGGCTATTGTCTTTCAAAATCTATCATCCATAATCATTGTCATAATGACAAGGAAAGACCATTATCAAGTCACTATGCTACAGTGACAGTTTTTTTTATGAATAAGGGCAAGTCTTCGGATAGCCGATTGAATGCGATTTATTCATGGTTTTAACACAATAATATGCAGGTAAGCATGGAACTTACGCTAGATTTGAATTCTGCCTGTAATCTATCAAACGATTCGTCAATTGTTAGATTATCAAAGCTGCGATTCAACTTTTTAGGTTTCTCGTCCAGTTTCGCTTTGTTTTTCTTAAGTGAGAGCTTCAGAAATCCTGTAAAAATAATTGTTTTTTTATAATGACGGTCGCTGAAAGTTCGTTGAACTTAACTCAACTTTATCGAATGGTAAACTTACGATTCCTTTGACTGCACTGAGCCTTTTTAGAATCCATTTTGGCGTACGGCATTTTGTAGTTTTCAGTAAATCAGCATGATGGCATGCACGCAGTGTGAAAATAAATTTAAAAATATAATATTAGCCAGCCGCACTCACTGTTGCCGTTGGTTGGATATGGATTTTTTTAGATTCTTTCTTTGTTTGACTGTGTCTGACATTACTGTACTGACTTGTTTTTTCTATTCTGTGGTACTGACTTCTGTCTGACTTGATTAACTGAGCTGAGGAGACTGACTGGCTGAACTGACAGTGACAGATAAATAAATAATGAATGAAAGAAACCCGGTCATAGAAATTTAATTCATTCAGCTTTCTATCCGGAAATGGCTCCACTAGTATAACTATTCGCCGCTGGATGGCAGCCAAATCAAGTTTTTTTAGATAGGATAAACTTGACTAGATAGCGCTAGTAGTTACGTTAGAGTTTATTTGAAGCTATACACTGCCTGTGTTTTCTCAATCCACTAATTTGTTGATAAAACTGAAACTAACATGACTTACATCTTACATTACTTACGACTACCCCAGAAATCTAAATTACTTACAAAGTAATTTAGATAAACGAAAGTAAGTAGGTAGGTAGGTACCTAGTGCTATAGTTACCTAAGTAGTTATGGTAGGGTAAATTAGATAGTTTTATTTTACGTAAGTAGGTTATGCATTTACCTACTTACTTATCTTTACCTACAATATTCTTTTTACCGAAGGTACCTACGTACACAAGTAAATGCCTAAGTACTTTTAGACAATAGTCTAACCGTCTCTAACCTAATCGCAAGATTTGAATATTAACTTGAAATAAAAAAAAAGCAGTGAGCCTCTTGTAGCACAGCTCTGTTTACGTAGGTAGTTAGATACTTTAATATCTGTTCCTTGTTCTAGTAAGAAACAGCCCATCTTAGTGACATGAGCCGGCGTGATGTCGTGTCACTTTTAAATGAGCTAATTTAAAGCAATAAACTGACAAGTCTACCAAATTTCTACATCAAACGCTTACATAATATTATGTATCATTTATTTATTCACTTGTCTAGTCATCTTCACCCTTACCCTTTTACCTCACGCATGCGCAGAATACATGTTAAAATTGCATCCTTTCAACAGGACGACTTTTTAAAGATATTTTTGTGTTAACTAACTAAATCATGAAATGAATAAAAATACTTATTAGTAAAAATAGGGTAGTTTTGCTATAAATAACAGGTTTGACCTTTGTAAAGTCTTTAATATCCAGTCTAAGAAGCCCTGGCCGTTGTGAATGTTCAGCATAGTTTAAGGGGTCCACGCTTTCTGGTTGTAGCTGGTTTTGAAAATCGAATGTCTCCTGAAAAAGTCAGTTTGACGTCAGTCTTTGTGAGTAGCAGGCGAATTTGTGCCAATCATGTGATGGTGAGTTTAGTGCCACGAAATAGTGAATTAGAAAATGTGTTTGTGATAGAAATAAATAGAAGTGTAGTGTTTCTAGAGTTTTCGTTCTAGATTTTCGTAGACAGTTTATTTTTTTATTTGTTTAGAAAATCGATATTTTGCACGTGGACTGTTAGAAATGTGTTGTGGTAAAATGCATGTTAAGGAGAAGGTGGACGGCTCAATATGCAATAATGACCTCAAGATAAGTTGTGATAACGTAAAGAACTGCATGCGCTAAATTACGTTATTAAGCTTAGTTTTAAAATTTAGCCTTAAAAAATACCTAATAAGATTTATTTATGTAGATACTTAGATGATTTAGATATTGTTAGGTGGGTTTATATTTCAGTAGGGGTAATTTTTCATACAAATAAATCAATCGGTCACTTTATTGTTTTTAATCGTAAACGACTAGACGTAAACGGCCGACTTTGCCTATAAAATCATAATTGTCAACAAAACTTGAATATTATCGATAACAAATAGGTAATAGTAGGTTTATATTTTCTTAGGTACTAAGTAGGAGGACCTAGATGTACCTACGTCAAAAAGATTTTTTAAATCATTTAACTTTTTAATTAAAAAAAATCAATTCTTAAATTAATAAAGAGACAGTTTATATTTCATTAAATCTTTGGAATAATCTAAATCTAACTATTTTTATTTTATTATTTTTTTGAGATAATAATAACAAATACCAATTAAAATAAATATTTTGCTATCTATGCTTATCTACTGCTAAATAATAACAGTGCTACATACATTCTTTTTTTCTAATTTAATTCAATTCAATTATTCTTGAACAAAAATATTGCAAAAAGATCTTGGCAGCGGTGGGATTCGAACCCACGCCTCCGAGGAGACTGGTGCCTTAAACCAGCGCCTTAGACCGCTCGGCCACGCTACCACGTGTGCACAGAGTTGAAATTTAGTGTAATTAAACTTTAATTACATTCACAGTTTACGTTACAGTACGTCATGACTAGTGAAGTTATAGTGAATATAATTATCATCTCTTGGTGTTCAGTTCAGTTTAAAACTGTTTTCTTAACTAAAAAAAAATATCCATATTGAAACCCAGCTTCAAGACTAAAAAACTATTTCAAACAAATGGTTGCGTTGACTAATGATCAAACAACTGGACTTTTTTAACTATGGGTAAACTTAACATACCGATTGGTAATACATAACATAATTATTTATTGGTACTGCTTACAATAACTTTTTGAGTTTGCGGTATCATTGTTTGAAGGGAAAATCGATTGTTCCTTGTCCGGTGTTATCGTATTTTCCTGCACAATTCGTGATCACCAAACGCATGACTTGTTTTTCAATTAAGTCAACCTAGTCAACTAATAATAGTCACCCATTGTTGTATAGGTATTACCAATTTTTTACCCCGCACTAGCCTATTTAACCTACACATGAGTCCCTACATATATTTAGAATAATGCTATTGACAATCGTAAATAAATAATAAATAGCTACAAAGAATCTTAATAGTACCTAATCCCATGGAACTAATTGTTTTAACTAACTAAGTTTAATTGATAGATTCAGGCGTTACTTTGCGGAAATCCATTACAAGATAAAAAACAGACGAAAAATCTCTAGTACTATTCCGCTTAACCTTTTAACTGATGAGGTCACACAGTTACCACAGTTAACCTCAAAAGAAGGACTTTGGCTCCAGCGCTCGACGGAGCAACACGTCTGCCGGAGAACAAGTCGATGGTCCTGAGGATGTCCCGTGGAGGGATGAAACACGTGTCGATATTTTTCTTTTGAGGTTAACTGTGGTAACTGTGTGACCTCATCAGTTAAAAGGTTAAGCGGAATAGTACTAGAGATTTTTCGTCTGTTTTTTAACTAAGTTTAGATAATGCTACATGAGAATCGACATAATTTATGCACTACCGTAAGCCTAGAAATTTCTTGCCTAAACCTAATACAAATTGACAGCTGGACGATACGTTGACGTTTACGATTGCTAAAAGAATTATTCTAAGGCGAGTCTTCTTCTTCTTTTAATTTGTAGCGTCTGTGGCGGGGTTTGGCACCCGGGGCGAGTCGCTTACGTATGAACGTTGAAAGTAAAATTAGATAGATAGCTATTTGTGTTGTAGCCGTTTGTGATGTGCAAAGACAATTTAGTTAGAAAAAGCTCCATTGCGCATCGAAGCGGCTAACTTCACGGAAGCCTAGATCCGCCGAGAGAAAATTGACTCTATTAATTTTCAAAATAATTTGACAGACGACATAAATAAAAAAAAAATGAAAGAAGAAAACTATAGAATAGAATAGAATAGAAGAATAGAAAAATATTTATTTAACGCCACACAATTAACATAAAAATAAAAATAACAATAAAAATTAAAACTTAACTATTGTGACGAAAAAAAGGCAGCCACTCAGCATGTGCTGCAGACATAATGTGTCTGCAGCGCTGGTTTTCAAATGTATACACAAAATGTCCCGTAGCGGTAATCGAAACCGCATCTTGTGCCGAGCACAGTTAGTCACACAATAGAGGTATTTACCCATGTAATAAATACAAAATAACTAGGTGGTGAGGAAAACCTGTAATTCAAGACATGACATGAGCAAAGTGAGCAGTCTTTATCTTAACAGGTAGTTTTTTTTCATGCACAGTCATTGGGTATTGTTACATTACATTGGACTTTTCTGTCATACTGATGATTTTCACTGATGACACATTTATGTACCACATATTCCCACCACATTTGTGTGATGAATAACATTATAGAAGGTCCTAGTTTTTTTTTAGTTCGGCCGCCAAGCAAAATCGCGAGTTACCATCCTAAGACTAAAGATTTCTAAAGATTTATCACGTTGATAATGAATGACCTTATGTAGTCAAAGCCTGAGACATAGATCAAAAGTCTCATGTCAGCAATTTTACCGTTAACCATCATTTTCGAACCGGAACACATCAATTACTTGGCTGCAGAAATAGGTATGATGATGTGATGATGTGATTTGCCCTCAGGAGGTCATCCAGTCTAAAACTGCACGCCCCACCCCGAAAATTGAAGGGGCAGTTTATGACTGGATGATCTCTACATTTTGCAAGCCTTTGATGAGGATTAGGTACATTACTTATCATCATGACAGCCTTCTAATGTTCCCACTGTTGGGACACTGGCCTACTCTCAGGCGAGAGTGATTAGGTCTTAATCCACCACGCGGACCCAATGCGGATTGGTGGATGGCACATGTCTTTCGAATTTTTAGTTCTTGGACATGCCGGTTTCCTCACGATGTTTTCCTTCACCGTATGAGAGCACTGGCATTGCGCACATAAATTTTTCGAAACAGAAAAATCCATAGGTACACGACCGGGTTTGAACCCACGACCTTAAGATTGGAAGGCGGGGTCACTACCACTAGACCACAGTACTTATAGTTATGTTAAAAGTAAAGTTCTACCTCGAAGATCCACGTACTTAGAACAATCCTCGACTATTCTTCAGTGAGGGAATTACAATCACGTCATGTAACATCCTCAAGGCGATGATACATAGGTACGTGCTGTAGGTAGCTAGGTGTAGATACGTGTAAGCCATGCAAATGCAGTAATTCATAGTTTTCTGAAAGAAACTTCTACAAGGAAAGTAGGTAAGATGCATAAAATTAGAATAAGAATAAGAATGTAAATGTAACTATACAATACAAATAAATGTTTATTCATTAACTTAATCTATACTAATTGCGTTTGGAAACCCCCTTTAAATACATGTGTTGGGGATCCCGCTCTATTATAACAAGATTTTAACAACTTACTATGATAATGTAATGAAATTATTTTTATTATTTACTGAAATAAATTATATTATAATATTCTGTTCAACTCACAGCGGCAGGGCTATCGCATACCTGTATGGGCCTTTGTTACGTACCTATCGCCTACACCTGTATCGGCCTTTGTTTTCGTACCATCATTTTTTTTTAATAGCTTATGGGGTCCCACTACTGGGCTAAAGCCTTCTTCCATTTCTCACGGGCCAAAATCAAATCAATATCATAGTTACAGTAGGCTATCTCAACACCTAAATCTAATATAATATATTAATATAATCAATAAAATTACGCAATCAATTTATGATTGAAGATGTTCAATAAAGATGTTTACCACGGATTATTACTTAAATGTATTTGTGTTGTTTCTTTTTAATTACAACAAGAACTACAATAACAATAGACAAGAAATTTATATCTTATATTATGAATTAATATATGAATTGATATTAATATTAATATTATGAGTAGTAGAGTTCTTTGTGATAGAGCTCGTCCGGGGAAGGACTACCACCATATTTCTGCCGCCAAGCAGTAATGCTCGCATTGCTGTGTTCCGGTGTGAAGGGTATGGTTTCCGGTGAAATTACTCAAGGTGCCAACCCGCGAGTGATACTTCTGGTATTGCAAGCGTCCATAGGCTGCGGTAACCGCTTACCATCTCGTGGGCCGTAGCTTAGTTGCCACTTCAGTTGTATAAAAAAAAAATATGATAATTTAACAAATCACCCTCCTCGCTTTAGTGTCCACCTGCCCTAATTCAACGAAACAAAACAATTTAATAGCCACCAATTTAGATCAATTCGGTAGTTTTATTATGGAAATTTCCTATCTCATTTATTTTAGGTTTATGATTTTTATCATTGTTCAAAACAATTTCCGATAAAAATATTGTATTTATATTAGGTTAGTGGGTATTATATCGTCACTAAGTTACTATTGTATCGTCACTAGTTAAGCCACGAAAGCGCTCGTGACGTAGCTGGCTAAGTTGTTCTTATTAAATCAACGAAGTGAAGCACTGTTGTTGTTGTGAGCACTGATTGTCTAGTGGTAGTGACCCCGCCTTCCGATCCTAAGGTCGTGGGTTCGAATCCGGTCGTGCACCAATGGATTTTTCTGTTCGAACAATTTATGTGCGCAATGCCAGTGCTCTCATATGGTGAAGGAAAAAATCGTGGGGAAACCGACATGTCCAAGAACTAAAAATTCGAAAGACATGTGCCATCCACCAATCCGCATTGGGTCCGCGTGGTGGATTAAGACACTCTCACCTGAGAGTAGGCCAGTGTCCCAGCAGTGGGAACATTAGAAGGCTGTCATGAAGCACTGTTCCGCGTAGTCACTATTTAGATGGATTTCTGATTGTGTATGTATGCCAGTGGCAATTTCAACTGAGCGCTCCCGTGCTTCGGAGGGCACGTTGAGCAGTCAATCCCGGCTTTTTCACAATTGTTAGGCCATGACAGAGGCCTTCGGGCGGCCTCACACTGTCACCAGAGTTGGCCACTGACTCACACGAACATAATTACTTATTATTGTACTATTGTCGTAGAGCTAATTATGTGATATGTTTAAAATCATTCGCGGTCTTACTTAAAACGTTATTTAAATTAATACATTTTATCATTTTAACGATGTCTCTTCTAATAACAATCGTAAACGTTATCGTATCGTTGAGCTGTCAATTTGTATACATTTTTATCAGTGCCTCTTTAGTGCGTAAAATCCAATACAAAAATTCTATACAATTGCTAGTACGATTTGTTTACGATTGTCAAAAGCATTATTCCGAATTGTTGAAGTTGAGGATTGTTCTTGACTCTAATTAAAGTCAAGAACAACATAAAAACAATTAAGTCTAGAATCCTGGTTGAACGACCAAACGAGGAGACGGAAACTAGTTAGAACTTTAAAAATTAAAAATTCATTCATTTAGTTAAAACTTTAGGCCAATTATGAAACATATATTCCGAAGTTTCGGGCCGAAGTTTCATGCAATTTGACACCATGATTATTATAATAATTCTAGAATCGGTTCTGAAGACGGCACGTGACAGTGACATTAAACAAAACTTAAACATGAAAGTGAAACTTCAATAAGTGCTTCGTTTTCGTACGCTCTTTGTTCTGCTCCGAACAGGACAGATATTTTCATAATAAGCTAGCTGAACTCGAGTTGGAACTGATTAGAACGTTAACTTTGTTTATCAGAATCAGCCACCACCCGATCGGGTGGTGCTTAGAATGTAATGTCCCTCTACGCCGTAGAAGCTCGTAGACGTCTACGAAACGTCTAGTTGTAATTTCGTTATCCACAGGGGACCAAGGGCAAATCCGTTATTCAAGGTCAAAGTCCCAAAGTCCAAGGGCTTTCCTAAACTATTTTTAATGCTTTAATGCTGCTATGATATTTTATCTATATCATAATTCCAATACAGATCGATTAGAAATGCGTTTATGCCCCTGAGCGGGAATCGAACGAACGCCAATCGGGCAATTGCCCACCGCGCCACCGAGGTCAATCATATTCGTTATAATTTTTGTATAGGTACTGACTATTTTCATGTCGACTAAGTACATTTTAATCTATTATTATGACGTCAATAGAATTGATAATTTTGATGCTGATATTGATAAAATAATATCTGATCTTTCAGTGTGATTTAATTGCCATTTTATTTTTTTTGCTATTTTACCTACGTGTAGACAAACTAATGTATAGTTCGCACAGCGGATCTAGGCTTCCGTGAAGTTAGCCGTTTGTGATGCGCGAAGACAATTTAGTTTGAAAAAGCTCCATTGCGCATCGAAACGGCTAATTTCACGACGGCCGAGATCCGTTGTGAGAACTATACCTACCATTTAAAATGTGATAAAAATATATTAAAATATTATGCATGTTATACACAAAAGTATACTAAAAATATCAGATAAAAGATCAGGAATCGCATGAATGTTTTACAATAATCTTGTGAGAATCTGTATGTGTAAATGAGACTTATGATTATATTTAATTTAGATTTAATTTAGAATTTAGATAAGTAAATCAATCAATATGTACCTAATATAATTAATTTAATCAATCTGACACTGATATCTTCGTAGATAAATGTAGATTTATGAATAATGCTAGATTTCTTTTTTAATTGTACCCAATATAATACCCACAATACAGTTTTTTCTTGTGTGGGAACCATTGCTAACTGGACTACACTAGATCCATCAGTAAAAATATATTAGTAATGTAGTAAGTGCTAGCAATAATGTGCAGTGTTTTTTTTTCAAATGTACACTATTATTTTTACTGTAATAAATATTTTTTCATTTTCATTTTTCATTTAATTTAAAATAGATTGAACCACCGCGGGTTCTTTTTTTTTTTTTTTATACAACTGAAGTGGCAACCAAGCGTACGGCCCACAAGTTTATTTTGATTTTGGTAAGCGGTTACCGCAGCCTATGGACGCTTGCAATACCAGAAGTATCACTCACGGGTTGCCACCCTGAGACGTAGATGGTAAGTCTCATGTGCCTGTAATTTCACCGGAAACCATACCCTTCGGACCGGAACACAGCAATGCAAACATTACTGCTTTGCGGCAGAAATAGGTATGGTGGTAGTCCTTCCCCGGACGAGCTCTATCACAAAGAACTCTACTACTCTTCTCTTCTAACTTCTAAGCGTACATACATACTTTGTACATGTACAGATAGTGGACAACTAGACAAAGCTTGTACTATGAAGATCATAACAGATAACATACACATGGGTATACATTTTTTGGAAATAACATAGAAACACCCTGACCCGGTCAAATATTTGCATATACATAGACAGGGTCTTTGATTATTAGTGCGTACATATTCTTTTTTTTACATTTTGTCTGAAAAATCTCGAGTATATCAATTACGTTTTTCTGGTCAATTATTAATTATCCTTATTGAAAATCGAAAGGGGAGCGCGTGGCGCATGTCAATGACCCGCAACTTATTTTAACATGGCAACGAGTTTTCTTCATGGTGTTATTTTTAACGAGCTGACCCGCGCGGCTTCACCCGCGTTTTTACAGTTTTTATGCTATCCCACAGGAACAGTTCATTTTACCGGGATATAAAGTAGCTTATGTGTTATTCCAGGACTTAAGCTATCCACATTCCAAATTTCGGTTAAATCGTCACGGAGATATTTGTCCCGCAGCGGGAATCAAACCAGCAACCTTCTTACTTCTCAACCGTTCACTCGTCCGCCACCGAGATCGTTGAATAAACTTAGCATAGCCTTAGCCTATCTAACATAACTTAAGAGTAGTAGAGTTCTTTGTGATAGAGCTCGTCCGGGGAAGGACTACCACCATACCTATTTCTGCCGCCAAGCAGCAGTGCTCGCATTGCTGTGTTCCGGTTCGAAAGGTATGGTTTCCGGTGAAATTGCAGGCACATGAGACTTTCCATCTAACGTCTCAGGGTGGTAACACGCAAGTGATATCTATGATGTTGCATGCGTACATAGGCTACGGTAACCGCTGACCATCAAGTGGGCCGTACGCTTGGTTGCCACTTTAGTGGTATGTTGTTGTTGTTGTTGTCAGCCTGAGACTGTCCCACTGCTGGGCAAAGGCCTCCCTTTGAGTTTTCCAGACTTTGCGGTCTAACGCCATAAATACCTTAAAGTGTAAAAGTAAAAAAAGTAAAGTAAAAGTAAAGTACTTACTTACCTTTTTTACCTTTTATTGGTATTAAAAAAAAAATAAAAAAATAACAGTGCCCTGATAAAAAAACCAGGTTTTATTTCAAATTAATCTATTTCAAATATCATGTAAATCGGTTCAGTCGTTATGCGCGCCTGATAAATAAAATAAAGATATTTATGTAGAACACTAGTGGTAGTAGACACTCCGCTTTTTGATCCGAGTCATGGGTTCAAGTCGTGCCATGGATTTTACCACTTGAAAAATGTATGTGCGCAATGTACAATGCCGCTTTCAAACAAAGAAAAAACGTGGGGAATTGGCATTTCCAAAAACTAAAAATACAAAAGACGTCATCCCACCCGCACGTGGTTTAAAGATTTATCACGGGAATCTTCCCAGCAATGGGATTAATGTAAGAAAGCTGGCATGATGAATTTAAATCCTCGGCATCCATAACAATAGCAAGGGTCATGCCAAAAAAGCGATAGAAACCCCAGCCGGTGTTGTTGCCAGTTCTTTTACGGCATGGGCGCGCATTGGAACTGGTGTAAATTTTCCTAGCTTGTAAGACGTTTTAAAGTGATCCTTGTGATTCTACTGAAATAAATATTTTTTTATTTTGATTTTGATTTTTGCATAATTCTACTAATAATATAAATGCGAAATTCTGTGTGTGAATGTTTGTTACCAGGTATCTCTGTAACGACTTTACTGATTCTGATGAAATTTGGAATGTACGTAGATGGCTTAAATCCTGGAATAGCACACAGGCTACTTCTTAACCCGGAAAAAATACTGTTCCTGTACGCATAAAAAATACTGTTCCTGTGGGCATAAAAAATACTGTTCCTGTGGGCATAAAAAATACTGTTCCTGTGGGCATAAAAAATATTGTTCCTGTGGGCATTAAACTACTGTTCCTGTGGGCATAAAAAATACTGTTCCTGTGGGCATAAAAAATATTGTTCCTGTGGGCATTAAAAATACTGTTCCTGTGGGCATAAAAATACTGTTCCTGTGCGCATAAAAAATACTGTTCCTGTGAGCATAAAAAATACTGTTCCTGTGGGCGTAAAAAATACTGTTCCTGTGGGAGACTGTGGGCCTGGATTCCATCTGGTCAAATTATTTGGTTTTAAAATAAAATTACAGCCTTCATTTTTGAAGATAACGCCAAGTGTGAGTTAACTCAGACCTGGGACTTCTAGGTTACCTTTCAGTCGGAAGTTCCGAGCGGAACTTTAAACATAAAATTAATTAGGTAGGTATACTGAAGGAAACCAGGATTTTTTTCTTATTCAAAACCTGTATTTGATTATATATTAAAAAAAACATACCTATTTAATGTGAGTACATTACGTTAGTTAATGTAAAGCATATTTATTTAAAAAAATATAATGTAAAATTTTAAGTGTGTGTTATATATATTATACTACCTAAAAGATAATGATTTCTTTATCTATACAATACATAATTAATTATAAAGAGGAATCATTTATAAAATAAGTATCTAAGTAAGACATTTATCATTTATAAAAATAAAATTATCAGTTATAACTAATATCAGCTGATATAAAAAACATAAAATATTCATACTGATCGCGATTTTACTTACAAATATTATTTCAGTCACAAAAAACCTACCTAATATATTCTGTGATATTGTTTAAAACTAGCGCCAGAACTAAATAATTAATGTTTAAATTATGTGTTTTAAATGTGGTTTAAAACACATCGTTATTAAAAACTTTTTTTTTATAAATAAAACGACTTTTCAAGTATAATTTTATTTTAAATAACGTTTAAAAAGCTGCTAATGGATTAACTTAAACTTAACAAAATCAGATTATGATTCATCTGCGTCTATTTCTAAAATACAGTCCGTAAATCTTCTATCGATGGCGGATTTAAACTCTTTTACAAAGTTCACACGCATAATATTGTTGAGTTTAATGAACTGGGGTACCGGTATGTCTGTCTGCACCAACCCCTTTGAATCTTAGTACTCTTATCATTATCACTGATTGAGCTGTCCACCTGATATTAAAGCCAATGGCGTCTACCTGAGCGTTAGTCTAACCGCGAACGCGCTACCGAACGCACGTCATTTCGAAAATGTAAATTACGCACGGAAATGTAAAGAACCACACTGTCCAGTGTATTTGTAAATATTCGTAAAGTGTTATAAGTGAGTGTAATTTTTTTAATAATCCTGTGATATTAGTTTAAGGATCTGTGGAGATATCAGCAAGTAAGTGGTTTTTTTCTTGTGGTGTTTTTTGCATGCCGGCGCTTTGTGTGTTAGAATTAGAAAAAAAAAATAGTGCAGGTACCTCACCTAAGGAGTACTTAAGAGTACAATGACATGGCCAGCTGTATATTTGTAAAAGTATGCGTTGAATGGCGTCTGCAAATTCTGTGAGCTTGTGAATATATTCCATCTTATGAAAAGAATCCATAATTAATTCCCATATCGTCGCAGCCTCGAAACTTTGACTGGGGTTCTATCTTTTTAAATTTTTACTACGGTTAGACGCTATAGCTTTTTTTTTAACTGCTTTGAAAATTCAATAGAGTAATTTACATAAATATGTACATTATTTGAAATAAAAAATACATTTGATAACAAATTAAATACATTACAATTACAAATGTATATTTTGAAATCTGAAAAACTAGCAGGTAATTCAAAGAAAAACCTAAATCTTTATCAATAATTATCAACTGAATAATTTTTAAATACTTTGTTATAAATATTCCAGTCGATCCGCGATAACCTAATATATAATTATATTAAAATGTATAACAGAAATCAGGTGTAAAAGCGGTTAAAGTAGCTTATCTATAAAATGGACTAATCGATAAAGTATTTAATAACTTATTTTTATTTTGAACATCACAGCTCATTATTTATAACTTAGAGGACAACACTGACCTCGTCTTTTAGAAGTCTAACCTTTTTTAACAGTGAAACAGTGTCGAAATTGGTGAACTTTAACTATTAATTAGCTAATAATATTATGGTTTTTATTTGGTACATTATTACCAGACTTAGTAAATTATAAAAGAATCACTGTATATGTAAAAATAAACATAGGTACATTCAGCACCGGACGACTAACTGGGGGATGAATGATGTGACGATAAACGATAAAATGTTTTTTTCTAAATGTAATTTTGTTTCGATAAATACTTTAAAAAGTAGTAGTAGTAGTTTATAAGAGTAGTAGAGTTCTCTGTGATAGAGTTCGTCCGGGGAAGGACTACCACCATACCTATTTCTGCCGCCAAGCAGTAATGCTCGCATTGCTGTGTTCCGGTGCGAAGGGTATGGTTTCCGGTGAAATTACTGGCACATGAGGCTTTCGATCTTAGCCTCAAGGTGGCAACCCGCGAGTGATACCTCTGGTATTGCAAGCGTCCATAGGCTGCGGTAACCGGTTACAATCTCGTGGGCCGTACGCTTGGTTGCCACTTCAGTTGTATAAAAAAAATATATATATTTAATTATTAATTAAAAAGATCGTCTGTTTTTTATATACCTCATCCTTTTTTTATTTTTATGATTAAGTCTCGGCCTAAGTACTTAAAATATATAAAAATATATCACCATTAAATAAGCTCCTACATTCTATGAATACACAGAAACAAAAAAAAATTAAATATGTACATTACAAATATACAAAATACATATATGAAACAGTTGAGCCATACAGAGACCGTTATAGTTCTAATTCTAAATGGGGGTTTAGGATCTGCACTGACGTCCCGCATTGGGGTGTATTCTGCATTGATAGATACCGTTACAAACGGTATAGCTCAACTTATTCAAAATCAACTTGCTAAACTGACTATTATCTCTTCAAGAAACACTGGCACCAATAAGATAAGATAAAAAAGATAAATGTTTATTTCAAAATGGTCATCATAGTACACGAATAAAACATATTAACAATGGTAGGTAAGGTGCAGTTAAGTTATTATTATGCAATACAAGTAATGTATTACTGTGTGTAAGAAATGACCCGCTACCGGAGGATACGTTGAGCTCCTCGTTCTAACGAAGTATAAACTTGTATGTAGAAACAATAAAATAACTATTGTATATAATATCCTCTATAGTTTTGGACCAGTTCAGGGGTTGCATCCCTTAGAACTTCAGAGCTTGATCTATAAGAATGATAATCTTGTGCTGAATTAAAACTAAATTGAGCTGCCTTTTGCCGTGTCACTATAAGAGTACTAAACTTAAAACAAACCAGTAGTAATTACTTAATTTTAATATTCAGTAAATCATAATGTTTACAAATTTAGTGATTTAATTAAGTATTTATGTGCGGTTTTGTATTTATTTAAAATTGACTGGAATTTTGTCTATAGACATTTTTATGGAGTCGCATTACGCCTACCGCATATCGCAGAACCGATAACCGTTGGGGAATAAAGGTTCTCGAGTGGCGACCACGAACTGGAAAACGAAGTGTAGGACGGCCCCCCACTCGATGGACCGATGACATTAAAGCAGTCGCAGGAAGTCGGTGGATGGTGAAGGCCCAAAATCGGTCGTCGTGGCGCTCTTTGGGGGAGGCCTATGTCCAGCAGTGGACGTCTATCGGCTGATATGATGATGATGATGATGATTACGCCTACCAAAACGTCTGATAACTTTACCGTATTGTTTTATTACCAAATAGCATGCTGCAGTTTTGTCGATATAACAGAGGATATAAAACGGAAAATGATATCACAAATATTTGACAAGGTCAGACTATCCATGGGTTCCATATATTTTTATATTGCATAAATATTAAATCGAAAAACGATGTTTAGTATCGAGTAACGACCGCACGTTACTCGATACTAAAACATTTATCATCGGTGCAAACGGGCCACGAGCTTTAGTCACAAAACGCCACGACACGAGACTTAGCCACAAAGCTCCACGAGCTTTTGCCACAAAGCGCTACCTGCTGCAAACTGCTACAATGCTGGAAGCGACTACAGCACTACGTACAATTTGAGTTAGATGCATCGGTGAATTTTGTGTTTCATCACACTTTTCATAAAAGTAAGTTCGCATGTGTAAGTGGCTAACTCCGGTTACGGTGGTTCTAGGCCGCCCGAAGGCCTCTGTCATGGCCTAACAACTTTGAAAAAGCTGGGACCGACTGCTTAACGTGCCCTTCGAAGCACGGTAACGCTAGGTTGAAATTTCCACTGACGGTCACCCATCCAAATGATGACTACGAGGAACAGTGCTTAACTTCGTTGATCGGTTAAGAACAACTTAGCCAGCTACGTCACTTTCCATTAAATGAATGAACTATTATCACGGAATTTCCGGATTTTTTTATACCATTTTTCATTAAAAACGGAACTATTTAACATTAGGAAACACTTTTATTTTATTATTCGAGCTCATTATTATTAAATATAACAATTATAAGATAACAATATATTATTTAATATACTATGTCACACACACACATGCCCTCACAGACACAGTCAGTGGTCGGTGGCGTTTCGTGGCTTTTGCTCATTCGTGTGCGGCACACAAATACTTTCACAGACACAATGCAGTGGTAGGTGTTGTTTCGTGGCTTTTGCTCGTTCGTGTGCGGCACACACACACTCTCACAGACACAGTGCAGTGATCGGTGGCATTTCGTGGCTTTTGTTCGTTCGTGTGCGACGACGGTAAATAGACATTCATGTTAAAAGCAAGTCCGAGGCCAAGGGTACTATTTTTGCCACGAAAGTGTCGCAATGCATACAACTAAGCAATTTCTGCTGCGGTTTTTGTGAATAAACAAAAACATCCATTATTATAATTGATTTACTATTCTAGTCTTAAAATAGTTCTAATCTAGCTAGTTACAGTTCACTTTTTACTTATAACAATAATTTACTTATTTTTTTGTCAATTTTAAAAATTATTTAAAGAACACTAAAATTAAAAATAAAAATATATATAAATTTAAAATATTTGACTAACTTACTAACTTTATTGACTTAAAACGAATACATAGGTAAATGTATATCACGGTGATCCTATGACCCAGCGCTTCAGTAAGAGACCGTCTATGTGGGTACCACCCCAGAGTCATAACTCCTTCGTAGTATCAGGATAAAAATATGTGTCTTCAAGTCTCGAGCTCTATTTATACCTACCTAGTTTTATCCAAATAGGTTCAGCCGTTAAGCCATGATTGAGTGTCATAGTACCTATAGGTAAAGAAAAAAACTCGACTATAGTTGAGTTCTTGTAAATAGAGCTCGTCCGGGTAACTACTATATTTACTGCCTATTTCTGCCGCCAAGCAGTAATGTCGCATTGCTGTGTTCCGCTTCTGGTGAAACAGGCACATGAGACCTTCTATCTGCGTCTCATGATGGCAATTTGGGTATTGCAAGTGTCCATAGGCTACGGTAACCGCTTACCATCAGGTTGGCCGTACGCTTATTTTCCACTTTAGTAGTAAAATAATATTATTTTTTGCTCGTGCATATATATGCACGAGCATACATTTTCAGTCTTTTGCATTTATAATATTATGTATTAAAGAATAATAAAACCATACTAATAATAACATTAGTAAAGGCTCGGAGTTAATAACTGTGCAAATAATAAATAAAAATAAAAATAAAATAAATAATGCTGGACAATCCACACAGCATCATCTAGCCCCAAGGTAAGCTGCTGTTAAACAGAGCTGTATTATGGGTACTAGATGACTGATATATATTTAATACAATACAATACATAGATAGAAATTTTATTATATATAGAAAATACCCAGAACACCCGTAACAAATATCTGTAGATCGTACAAACATCTGTCCCGAGGCGGGAATCGAACCCGCAACCTCCTGCGTCGCAGGCGGACCTTCGCCCGCCGCGCCACATCGGTCGTCGTACTCACCAAGATATACTTTTGCTGACTTACATACGTTAATAGCATTACTCGCCTTAAGTATTACTCTGTGCCTTAAGCTCAAGATTAATATAATGAGGGTAGAAATTAAGGTCATTGTCCTCCAGTGCCCCCCTTAATTTCTGCACTTCAAATTAAAATCAACATTAACTAATTATTTTACAATGTGGTAAATCTTCCGCTTGTAAAATGATTGTCTTTATCTAGCATAATCTTTTTTTTTAAAGGTTATTTGTTCAGACATCTGTGATTTGTGTAATAATGTGTTTTGACAGATTCCTAAAGTACCCAGTTAGAGTAAATAATGACCAAGTTTCAAAATACCCGAATACTTGCAAAAATAGTTCTTAGTAATAGAAATCGTCCAGGGTTTTTTTTTATACAACTGAAGTGGCAACCAGCGTACGGCCCACAAGATGGTAAGCGGTTACCGCAGCCTATGGACGCTTGCAATACCAGAAGTATCACTCGCGGGTTGCCACCTTGAGGCTAAGATCGAAAGCCTCATGTGCCAGTAATTTCACCGGAAACCATACCCTATACACCGGAACACAGCAATGCGAGCATTACTGCTTGGCGGCAGAAATAGGTATGGTGGTAGTCCTTCCCCGGACGAGCTCTATCACAGAGAACTCTACTACTCTTAAATTATGTATTCCTAATTGTTCCGGGTCTAGGTGTTAACATTACACGGTATTTCATTATTAGGGCATAATATTCAAGGAAAAGTTCGGTTCCACACACAAAAAAATACCAACACCGTTTTTTTTAAAACATTTTGCTTAAAAATCTTGAGTAAATCGATTAAGTTTATCTGGTCAATTCTTAGTTATCCTTGTTGGAAATTGAAAGGGCATCGCGCGGCGCGTGTTTGAACCGCGCGTCAATAACCTGCACGTGTCACCTGTCACATTGTGTGTGGAATCTAGTCATTGAATATTATGCACTATTTATAAAATACCCTTTATAAATATGCTTTGTTCCCATAGTACAAGTTTTGCTTAGTTTATGGCTAGATCATCATGACAGCCTTCTAATGTTCCCACTGCTGGGACACTGGCCTACTCTCAATCGAGAGTGGTTGGGTCTTGATCCACCACTCGGACCCAATGCGGATTGGTGGATGGCACATGTCTTTCGAATTTTAAGTTCTTGGACATGCCGGTTTCCTCACGATGTTTTCCTTCACCGTATGAGAGCACTGGCATTGCGCACACAAATTTTTCGTAGCGAAAAATCCATTGGTGCACGACTGGATTCGAACCCACGACCTAAGGATCGGAAGGCGGGGTCACTACCACTAGACCACCAGTGCTCATGTTATGGCTAGATGTCGCTGTCTAAAAATTGCTCGCCAGTATTTATTATTATTAGTATTTGCTGATGTTTCGAAGCCATTTAGGAGCTCTTCTTCATGAGCACCGCCTGTGCTGTTCCACGGTTGAATACATTTAAATGAGAAAAACAAATGATAAACAGCCGTTCAGATAGATTTAAAAAACATTGTAATAATGCTTCATATAACAAATAACAATTAACATAAAATACTAAAATTAAAAATGTCATCGCGCTTTTACTGTGAATAAAATTTATTACTGGGAGGTTGTAATAGAAATTCATTGTTTTTTATTAATATTTATTCAGATGACGAGAACAGATGGCCTACAGGCGAATACCTATCTCATCAAAAACTTACTTACTTTTGTAAGAAAAAAGTTTATAAGTAATAAGATGTGACGCGGCGGGTGAAGGTCCGCCTGCGATGCAGGAGGTTGCGGGTTCGATTCCCGCTTTGGAACAAAAGTTTGTACCATTTGTTCCGGCTGTCATGGGTATTTCTATGAATAAAAAAAAAAAAGTTATGTATTGTATTGTATTAAGAATATCAGTCTTCACCCATAACACAAGCTCTGCTTAGCTTGGGGCTAGATGATGCTGTGTGGATTGTCTAGCATTATTTATTTAATCTATTATAGTATTTGTTCATCGACATAAGAATGCCTATTAGAAAAAGGAAAGCATCTGCGTTAATTAATTAAAACAATATTTTGTAGATTTTAATAGCACTTACTTTTTTTTAATAGCGTAAACGTGTGAATCTGAAAGTGCATCAGTCTGTGATGTGAGCATGTGTTTCGACTCAAATATCTCATATAGTACAATTTATTTATTAAAATTCTAATCTACAGTGGGGATTATCCTTATTGCTTTATTGTTAAGTATTGCTAATAAGTGTACAATAAGATTAGAGATATCTAACTGTTCTTGGATTTGTATTCTATATATTATATCCGGTTTCAATGAGTTAGGTGTGTTCTAGAATTTTGTTAAAGTACGTATACTGCATTGACAATTAGTCACTCTACACTCTACCTACACGATAATAATTCGATGAAAGAAAATAAGTAAGTAATTCGTATGAGTCAGTCAACTGGTGACAGAGTTTTTAAGCCGCCCGAAGGCCTCTGTCGTGGCCTAACAACTTTGAAAAGTCGAGCACGAAAATAGAACAATCTGTTATCGATTTCAAAGTAGGTTCCTCTTTCAAAGTAGGTTCCTCTGTCGCTTGTCGAGTCTCGTCACTCAATGCATTATAATGCAATAAAATTATAAGAATTATATAAAATTAATAATAATTAAATAGATTAATATAAGAGTTAAAACTATAGTGGTTAGAAATCATATTAAATTATTAACGGCTATTTAGCACTTGAATTTGTCATTATGCTGACGTTTCGAATGCGACCGCATTGTCTTTGGCTATCTTGTCAAAACGACATGGGTCTTCTCATTTTAATTATTTTTCTCGTGTTATTTTAGTTTTATTGCGTAAATTTGGTGGCAGTTTATCCAATTTAACTTGTTTACTTAGCACGATGGTAATTGAAATGGAGGGGTAATGTTGGTTGGTAATTTAGTCAAAGACTTTCCAGGAGAATTTTGAAAGAAAAGTCATTGTTTCTTTCCAAATTTCGTTTGTTTACGTTGCTAAGCGACAATCAAACTAATACACTTGACACTGGCAAAATTGTGGCAAACTAGCCACAGAGGCCATAAAACAAAAGAAGAAGAAGAATGCGACCGCGCGCCGTCGCGGGCGGTGCTCATGAAGAAGAGCTTCTAAATAGCTTCGAAACATCAGCATAATGACAAATTCAAGTGGTAAATAGCCGTTAATAATTTAATACATTAATATAATTCTAATAATAATTGCATATGGATGGGCCTTTGAGGCGCAATGACACTGTTTCTTATACACATTTCTTCAAACTTAGTCTCTTTCTTTTATCACAAAGGCTAATTATATTTAAAGTAGGTGTTTCTCTGTTGTCAAGTCTCATCTAGGCACAATAATAATATTAATAAATAATGCTGGACAATCCACACAGCATCATGTAGCCCCAAGTTATCAGAGCTTATGTTATGGGTAATATACAGGGTCATTCATTATCAACCTGACAAACTTAAGGGATAGGTTCCACACATTTATTATTAATACAATACTTATATATATATTTTTACACAGAATAGGAAGTAACATATACCTACAAGTAGGTACTTCCGGTAACCTCTAGAATCTAGGATATTAGGGTCTTGTAATTTCCATACAAAGATTAATTGACATATCTTTTGAATGTAATGTGAAATACTCTGAATAATAATAAACACAGTAATTCTAATCCTCTGTTAATGTGATTATCACGCATTAAATGTCTTCTAGTAGGAAGTCAGTTTTTCCTTTTAAAGTAAACCTGCCAGAGGAATTCACTATAAATAAGATAATTGTAATTTTTTCGAATAGTTACATTATATGCATAAGGAAAAGAATTTTAGAATTCTATACAAATTTTATAGATGTGTAAGTGACTTTTTTTACCAGCTAAGGATGACTGGTAAAAAATGCTGCATAGCATTAAGTCCGCCTATGTACATATTTTTGTGCAATAAAGAATTAAGTAAACAAATAAACACCCAGATCAGAAACAAATATTTGCAGACTATGCGAATATTTGTCCCCCAGCGGGTTCGAACCCGTAACATCTAGAAACGGGCATTCGCTATCGCGTCACCGAGGTCAGTATTTAAGTATTATCACGTGTATTATCCACCGTATTTTCACCGAGGTCAGTAATCTTTCCAGACGACTGTAATTTTTTTTTCTTTTTTTAGCGCAATGAAATGTGTCTGATGATGTTGCCTATGTATTCCGCCTGTATCGTCTTTCAGTGGCCTTACTCGGTCAATTAGATAAAGGTCGTTCATTGCAGATTTTAATAAAAAAGACAAGTGGAAGTAGGACTCGCACCTAGAAGGTTCCGTACTATAGAAAATAAGCTCGATTTCATAAAGCAGATATTTCCGTAAATTCTATCAAAATCACAAGAACCTTGTTTTAGTAACTTTTTATGCAAACTTTTTTACTCTCATTTTAGAGGTAAACGTAAAACCATTGTTTTCATTTTTGAGTTAATAAGTCAAAATTTCTCAATATAAGACTTTTTTTTTTGTTTCACAAGGGCTGGAAGCAGTCGCAGCATTAAATAAAGTATTCAAACTGTAGTTTTTTTACGTTATTCTATTTCAATTTCAAGTTGACACCTTTAGCCGTTCGAAGAGTAAAGAGTCTTGACAGGCAGACAGTACACGGATAACTTCCGTTTTTCCTTTTGAGGTACGGAGCTCTAAGACAGCGGCATTGTCAAAAAACTCCTTGTTAGTTTTTTCTGTCTTTTGTCCATATATCGCTATGTTTTGAGTGAGGTGTGTTTGACCTAAACAAGAGGGCTGTCTAAATCCTAAGTATTTTTTGTAATTGAGTTATCGGATATCATAATGATATTATTAATTGACAACCATTATAGCTAACTTACCTTGGGGCTAGATGATGCTGTGTGGATTGTCAAAAAATGTGGCGCGGCGGGCGAAGTTCCGCTTGCGACGCAGAAGGTCGCGGGTCCGATTCCCGCCTTGGAAAAAATGATTGATATTTTTTTTATTATACATAGATACCCAGAACACCCGGAAAAAAATTTGTAGATCGTACACATTTGTCCCAATGAAAAAATCGATTGCATCTATCTTCTCATCAATATTATTGACAATTTGCACGGTTCAGCTTATTTATGTTCGCACGGTAGAACTCTTCAGCAAGAGTCCGTCTTGTTGGGTACCACCGCAGTTTCAGATATTCTACCTCCAGTAGTGTGCAAGCTGCACTGTGTTTAGGTTTGAAGGGCACTGTAGCAAGTGAAATTACTGGGCGAAAGAGACTTAAGACATTGTTGTCTCGGGGTGATAAGCGCAGTGCAGTGCCACGCAAACACTTAAAAACTTTAGGCTTTGGGTGGCACTGCATCTGGCGTGGTGCTTAACATCAGGTGGGCGCCTTGATTGTCTTGTCACTTGCTTATATAAAAAAAAAGTTTCTTAGGTTGTCACCGACGTAAGTTGAACTACGATATATGTCGCGACTATCGTATATCGCTTTTTTATACCATCAGAGTCTAAGGCTTATATTCAATAACCATAATTGAGTTTGAATCGTGACTCAAGCATCGACTTGACCTAAGTACCTACTCTATGGAAAACTGTCAAAAATCTATGCTTTTTATAGGTCAAACGAGTCTTGTGTTTTGACTCAAAATGATACTATAGTCAAAACACAATTCGTTCTTGAAAACGGACTTAAGTCTGGGGAGAGTTTTTATTTTAAAAAGTTCTCAACCAAAAAGCCTTGAGCCAGAAATCATCTTCATTTGTAATAAAAAACTATACCTACTGCTGGTTCAATTGGTTTTGCATACCAATTGGTCCGGATAATTACGATTCGAGACGTCTTTTCAATGAGGGAATCTAATCATCTCAAGCGTCGATTCACGTCAGTGTTGCGTTTTAAATTACGTATTTATTATCGCTTTTTGAACAAATTGTCTGATACAATACAGATTACAATACTTACCTACCTGAAAATGTGCGCTTGAAAAATCTCTTTAAAAACATGGGTATTACAAACAAAAAAGAAAAAAGCTAAAAAAGAAAACTGCATAAAAAACTAACATGCAAAATATAAAAAAACAGATCTATATAGATGTGTTTCTTTTAGAATTCTTATATCTAATTTAAAAGTAAAAAATACAATAAATTAGTTTCGCCCGTTATCATGACAGCCTTTCAATGTTCCCACTAATTTAAGAGTAGTAGAGTTCTTTGTGATAGAGCTCGTCCGGGGAAGGACTACCACCATACTTATTTCTGCCGCCAAGCAGTAATGCTCGCATTGCTGTGTTCCGGTGTAAAGGGTATGGTTTCCGGTGAAATTACTGGCACATGAGGCTTTCTATCTTAGCCTCAAGGTGGCAACCCGAGAGTGATACCTCTGGTATTGCAAGCGTCCAAAGGCTGCGCTAACCGCTTACCATCTTGTGGGCCGTACGCTTGGTTGACACTTCAGTTGTATAAAAAAAAACCTGAAGGCTGTTATTATTAAAATACTCTGTATATTATAAATCACGAGAACTTTCTGTTCGCTTGGTGACACGATGTTATGTGTTATGTGATTGAGCTAATAATATTTATTTATTTCAGTTGATGAAAACTTTCAATAAATATTTTCATAAGTATCTTAGTGAAACTGTTTATCTGTTAAACTTACTGGGTACGAAGTACGAGTAATGATTGATTCAATTATTTATCTACTACTACGAATAAACTCAAAAACTACTGATCCGATTTCAAAAATTATTTCAACATTAGAATGTTACATTATCCCTGAGTAACATAGGCTATATTTATTACGAGCGACCCGCCCCAGTTTCGCATTGCACCCTTGCATAGCAGGGACAAACCAGCTAGTTGTTCATATATCTACTTAGTTTTAGAATTTCTTTTTTTTCCCCTTCCCCTGGGTTTTTGATAAAATCGACCTACTATGTTAGAAAAAGCGAATAAGGTTGAAAATTAATTAAAATAAAACTGCTTTATATTATATTTGTTGACGCGAAAACACCATGCATGTCTTTCACTAAAATAAACCCTAAAAGTAATTTTTACCCGAAGATTCTCATGTATTTTAGAATTCACGTAAAAATCGCTAGCGTACTCAAATAAAAAGATGCGGAAATTCCTCAAAATAATGCAGACGTTTTATTTTCAAACAATAAGTAAGTAATAAGACAAATTTTAGCTAATCTCTCACTAGGTTAGATATACAAAATTGAATTGTCCACGTGATAATGGTGAATGTTGCAACGTGTTTATTTTCATTCTGAGGTTGCAACGTTTTCAATTAATATTACGGGTTCAGCAATCTTTTAACTAACTGTTTATTATACTTTTTTTCAAGGCTTCATTTGTAATAATTATAATAAAATAAATAAATATCTTTAATAAATAAACTTTTAGACTAGGTATAGAAAAGGCTATGTCCAACAGTAGACGTCTATTGGCTGATAATAAAATAATTATAAAATATTATGATGATGATGATGATGATGATGATGATGAATAAAGGTCAAGGTTGGTCCTGGGGAACACCCTGTATAGCAATACCTTGTATTTTTATAATAAGCTATTATTTGCGCGTATTTACTACCTACAATCTAGCATTGGATTTTGATTAGGGTTAAGGCAATAATTATGTAAAAATGCAATATTTGCAATAATACAATATACTTACATGAGTCAGTCATTATTCTGTATAGCATTCGTATATCCTAGTATACCTATAATTTACTAGCATAGACCTAGAACGCACAGACCACACTAATCGCAAGAAAAATGTAACCGTTTTAGGGGTGCCGCTACCGACTCAGATCGTACTTAGGCTCGTTATTGCAAGGTTTTTAGTAGTACTTATTTTACTTACTTACGAAAGTTAGACCATGATGGAGTTCTTCAGGCATATTACCCAGAGTTGAAGAAACTATTAAACATAAACATTTTGGCGGGCAATTTTACACAGTGTATAATTGATAATTGTTCAAATACGTATTGTAGAATTAATTATAAATTTGCTATACATATCCGGACCGGATCACCAGAAATATATGAATCATATATTTTTTTGATATGCTTTCATACGTGTTTGTTAACATTTATACCTATTTTCTTATAATGATGGCATTCTAATTTCGTTTTTGCCTCTGTGTAAATTCTAAACTGTCTCGTAACTGTAATTAATTAGATAAGTGTATTGATAAGGACATGAACATAGATTTATTATTGCATTAATGACTAATTATTAGAACTAAGTAAACTATTATCTAACTTGCATGCAACGCCCTTACAGGGTCCATGTACTCACCTGCATTATCGTTAAGTTACACCTAAGCTGAATGTACATTGAGCATGAAATAAATGGAATGAAATGAAACAACGAATATTTGCGAAATCGTACCCATAACCTCTTGCATCTTAACCGGGTACTCGCCGGCGCCTCCGAGGTCGTCGCGACACGTCTATGCGTTTTAAGTCTATGGTTTCTCTGTATCTAGGCTTTGATTACTGCTTCAGGTTTATCATGTAGGTCACTTGCAGTTTTAAGTGCAGTATGACTGTACCTATCCAATAATAAACATCTTATTAATCGTCGAGACGTTTTATTTTTTTAATATTTTATTTTATTCTGGATTACATTTACGATTGATAGTCCATTTGTTTGTTAATCGTAAATGTAAATGTATAGTCCAGCTGAAAATAAATATACGTAAACGTTTACGATTGTCACAGTACGTGCGGCGATTTATTCATAGAAAATACCTTTTTTTTTTTTTTTTTTTTTATTGGTTATAGACAAGCGTTTGACCACCACCTCACCTGATGGTAAGCGATGGTGTGGTCGATGATGGAGCACGCTTGCCTAGAAAGAACCTGTTCACTCTAGCCTTAAAGACTCCTAAATTGTATTGTAAAAACAGACCCCGGCAACGAGTTCCATTCTTTACACGTGCTAATGAGAAAAGAAGATGAAAAGCGTTTGGTTCGGCATGGTGGGATGTCGACCAGATACGGATGATACGCTGCCGTACGCCTATTAGTCCGGTGGTAGAAAGGGGATGGAGGGACAAGGTCGTGAAGATCCTGCGCACAATCACCTGATTTAGAGGTTTTAGTATTTTTTATATATTTATGCAGAAACAATTTTTTTTCAATTTTTGGTTCACATAGCCTCTGACAATAATCCTCAACTACACACTATGCTTATTACAAATCGAATGCTGCAGAACTGTCGATGCTTGATACACTTTTTTTTAACTCAGACGGGTTATGAACCCGCGTTCTTCCGTTGGCCTTGGATAATATAACCGGGCTGGCAGCGAGTTCATCGTCATCACCATCGTATCAGGCAGTAGACGACTGAAACATAAGACTGCACAAGCCCCAAAGAAAAAAAACTATTTTTTTTTTTTTTTTTTTTTTTATACAACTGAATTGGCAACCAAGCGTACGGCCCACAAGATGGTAAGCGGTTACCGCAGCCTATGGACGCTTGCAATACCAGAGGTATCACTCGCGGGTTGCCAACTTGAGGCTAAGATCGAAAGCCTCATGTGCCAGTAATTTCACCGGAAACCATACCCTTCACACCAGAAAATTTAAAAATACATTTATTCAAATAAAAACATGTACAAGTAAATGTTGCAGCTCTGCCTTCTGTTGTGCTTCTGTGTTAGTTTAATGAAAAAGAGCGCCATGACTACCGATTATTGATTTAGAGTCTTCGTCTTCCTGCATCCATCCATCGGAGCGCTCGTGACGTAGTTGGCTAAGTTGTTCTTAACAGATCAACGAAGTTAAGCACTGTTCCGCGGGGTCATCATTTGGATGGGTGACTGCCAGTGGCAATTTTAACTGAGCGCTCCCGTGCTTCGGAGGGCACGTTAAGCAGTCGGTCCTGGATTTTTCAAAGTTGTTAGGCCACGACAGAGGCCTTTGGGCGGCCTAGAAACTCTGCCACCAGAGTTGGCCACTAACTCATACGAACGAACGAACGATCGGGTGGGGGACCGTCCTTCGTGCCAGTTCACGGTCGTCATTCGAGAGCCATTATTCCCCAGCAGTTATTAGTTTAATTAGGGTTAAAAAATGAATCTCATCTTAAAACAGCGACCTTCTCCGTAGTTCGTTCCAAAAATTAAGACAACAATGAGTTTTAGAGTAGTAATGTCGCAACGGTGTGGTCTAATGCTTTGCTTGCGAAAACTTGCTTTCACAATGCAGCAATACTGACTATGATTGCTTGGTAATATAACATAGGGTTCCGCAGTTGTAGTGAGAACGGAACGTAATCTTATTCAATCAAATCATTTTTTTCCAATCTGGGGGTTTTCTATGAATCAAGCTCTCTTGACGTAGCTGGCTAAGTAAGTAAGTAAGTAAGTAAGTAAGTTCATATGAGTCACTGGCCAACTCTGGTGACAGAGTTTCTAGACCGCCCGAAGGCCTCTGTCATGGCCTAACAACTTTGAAAAAACCAGGACCGACTGCTTAACGTGACTTCCGAAGCACGGGAGCGCTCAGTTGAAATTGCCACTGGCGGTCACCCATCAAAACAGTGCTTAAATTCGTGGATCTGTTAAGAACAACTTAGCCAGCTACGTCACGAGCGCTCCACGAGTCAACGAGAGCTGGCTAAGTTGTTCGTAACAACGAAGTTAAGCACTGTTCCGCGTAGTCACCTTTTGGGTAAGGTAGATAGTGGATTACCACTGACATTAGTCAGCTGAGCGCTTCCATGCTTCGGAGGGCACGTGAAGCTGTCGGTCCGATTTTTTCTAGGTTGTTAAGCCATGGTAAGGCCTTTAGACGGCCTATAACTCCTGACTCATACGAACTTAGATGAATCATAATATTTTCCTATTACCAATTAGATTAGAAATGGCAGGAAATGGCTCTGGGCGATTCATAATATGATTGCGTAATAAATTCATAATATATAAGGTCATTCATTATCAACCTGACAAACTTAAGGGGTAGGTTCCACACATAAAAAAAATATACTTGAACTTTTTTTTTCAAAACGTTTTTTTTTTATAATAAAAAAAAACATAAGGGGTAGGCCCTTATGTTTGTCAGGTTGATAATGAATGACCCTGTATATATTTTTTATTAAATTGTTGTGGCTAATTTAACATTGCAGTCATGCAGACATTGTGGTATTCTGTATGAATGTTTTCATTGAAAATTGGTAAAATAATCCACATAAAAAAAAAAATCTTAACACTTACGACAAAGGAATGTGGGAAAAGTATTGTTTTCAGATGAATTGCGCAATATTCAACTGAGGGTTGAAATATTTGCCTCGAAATGACAATGATTTAGACTGTGGCTATACTCTTGCGAGATTTTTGACTTTGTACTATGAGTTTTGGTTACATTCAACATGGTTCTATAATTTCTTTGGTTTTAGTTACTAAACCACCTGCTACGAAAAAATAACTGATTTCTTTAATTCATAGCAAATTATGAGTAATTACCCGTTTAACCCACAATTCTTCTACCCAATATTATTTTTACCCGTTCTACCCAAAATCAATTGTATTTTATTGTCAAAATTATAAAAAAAAAGTGTAGTCAAGATGCAATTCTTGTCTCCAATCTGAACATTATAAATACATTTTCATGTAATCTAAACTAAAATATGTCAAACTGTTTGCTTGGTTTCGAACCCGAGCCAGTATCCGGTGGGCTCACTACCGCTATACCAGTGCTCTCATCTCTGTACCTAGTTACCTAATCTATCTGGATGGTACGAGTATTATGCAACAGCCAGTCATTCCGGGAACCTACGTAAACAATGCCACGGTCGTCATTTAGCTCAGTTTCAAGGTATCTCGCTCTTAAATTAACTAATAGGCATGCACGTGCTTCGTACGAAACTGTTTGATAATGACGGAGTATACTTACCTTGATGACGGAGTTAGTATCTTAGAAGACGGAGTAGGTATTTTTGATGACGGAGTAGATAAGTAGCATTCATAACTAGTCCCAAACGAAGCTAATATACTATGAGAACCAGGTAACTGTTAGAATACATGCACTTGTGGCGTTGCGTTGTTTTCATTGGAGTTCTACCTACCAACTTACTGCAGGAACAAAGCTAAGTAGAAAGACACATCACCCCACACGCTACACTCTATTGTAGTTCGCGAGCAGGACCTCGCGAGTATAAAGAAATTAAAGTGAGCAATTAACTGCATTTTGCAGAGCTGTTCTGCTCTTCACGTCGAAGATCATCATCAGACCTACACCAAATTATAATGAGACCAACTTAAATTTACTGCCATTCCCACAGTTAGGCTCACTAAGGTCAGTAAATCTTTTAAAGGGCAATGTGTACGCTTCTTTAACAAAGTCCCAAGCGACATACAAAATTTATCAATTGTCAAATTTAAAAACTTAATTAAACAAAATCTGTCTCAAAAAGCTTACTATAAAACAACCGATTACCTAGATGATAAAAAAGCTTGGGACGAATGTGCTCCAACTCTACTTGGAATCCATAACAATAGCAAGGGTCATGCCAAAAAAGCGATAGGAACCCAGCCGGTGTTGTTGCCAGTTCTTTTACGGCATGGGCGCGTTGGAACTGGTGTAAATTTTCCTAGCTTGTAAGACGTTTCAAAGTGATCCTTGTGATTCTACTGAATAAATAATTTTTGATTTTGATTTTGATTTTTGCCTTTCAAATAAAAAAAAAACCATCGAAATCGGATTTCACAATAGAAGATAGTTACTCATTACTCATTGACTCAATATCCAGTAACCCCTTTTTGCCATTTTTTCCTTCCGAACAAAAATCCTCGACTACAAAAAAATTGTAAAATCTTTATACCTTTTTTTTTTTTTATACAACTGAAGTGGCAACCAAGCGTACGGCCCACAAGATGGTAAGCGGTTACCGCAGCCTATGGACGCTTGCAATACCAGAGGTATCACTCGCGGGTTGCCACCTTGAGGCTAAGATCGAAAGCCTCATGTGCCAGAAATTTCACCGGAAACCATACCCTTCACACCGGAACACAGCAATGCGAGCATTACTGCTTGGCGGCAGAAATAGGTATGGTGGTAGTCCTTCCCCGGACGAGCTCTATCACAAAGAACTCTACTACTCTGATACCTACTCGTAGTTACCAAGTTTCGTTTTCGTTCAGATCGGTTGTAAAATACGAAATGAAATTAAGAGCATAGGCTCTTCTCGCTTCGCTCGCTCGGTCCATTCATGAACAATAAGTATAAAGTACATAAGTTATTGTATTGTTTTCCACTCTTACCAACTAATCATAATTATATTAATCAATGATTTATAGTAAGTAGATACCTAATAATATTTCTTGTGGTTCTAATGCCGATCGAATTTATGACCTTATAAAATAGTTAATCCATTATTTTATGTTTCATTGTTCAATAACAATGGAGGTGCACGTCATTTGTAGTAATAACTAATAATATTTTATTTAAATGGTTATGCAAGTAACTCGGAAAATATAATAGCTTATATATATTATTTATAGTCCTTTTATATATCATGATACAGTTCGCGAGATGATGAAATAAAAATTAATAAATATTGGAGGACATTTTTACCTAGTCCCATTTAGCCTTAAACTAAGCAGAACTTGTGACTATGGAAATCGATAACTAATAAAATATTTAATGATGAATAATATCCCAAAAATCTTAACATTTACGACGATTATTTCGCCATAAGCGGGATTTGAACCCGCAACCACTGCTTGATACGCGGGTGCTCTACCAATTGAGCTATCGAGACATATCTCGCTTGATCTTATTATAATCTTTAGTATTCCCCTAATGTAATATTTAACACTATAAAAACAAAAAAATCGCTATCAATCCATTACACGCTTATATGGTACTCCTACAGGCACACCCCGGACACTCAATAAAATGTATTAATCAAACGCGTCGCAATCACCACATGCATGGTTTGTGTACGTAAACGGTGTCATTGTATGTGTGAGTGTCATGGTTGGCACCACACAATTATAGCAAGAGTGAGATACGCTTTCGCTCGCGCTTAGACCTACACAAAATCAAAATAAACGCGTGCCTTAGCCTTAGCTTCAGTGCCGGCGAAAGATGGCGTGTGGTGCCGGCAAACTCGCGACTGGGTTGAGGTAAGTAAAACCGGTGGGAGGTAGGGAGTGACCATTCTGTACGTAGTACTAATATCTGTTCTGTGCTATAGGTGTAAAAGAGAAGCCAGATGCAAGAACAAGCGATTGACAGCAATATAGACTTACACAATAGCCTAACACTTGCAGGTCATGCAAAGATCTGTCCCGCAGCGGATCGAACCCGGAACCTCTTGCTTCTAAACCAGACACTCGCCCACCACGTCACCGAGGTTGTCTATAAGAAAATAATAATACCATAGACGAGAAATAGGGCCTATTTCATAACCGCATTAGTGAGTAACGGAGCAAGAGTATTTGGGCCAAACGTGATGATTTCATGCACCACTTTATTCACTTTTTCGGCTTCACCTAGGTTTGCGTACAGATAGCAGAAAAAGTTAATTAGAAAATTAAAATGACGAAATGATTTACTTTGAACACTTTTCGATATACTTTTACCAGCTTCGCCTAGGTTTGTACAGATATCAGAAAAGATGATTTAGAAAATAAATTACTATTTTGATTTTTTTATTATTCTTGCACATAAACGTTATCTTCTCTTATTATTTGTTTATGAAACAATGACCAACCGAGCAATTCACATTGATTCATGTTATTTTAATAAACAAAACTTAATAAACATCAAAGCTTAATCCAAAACAATTGTTGTTGTTGTTGTTGTTGTCAGCCTGCACTGTCCCACTGCTGGGCAAAGGCCTCCCTTTGAGTTTTCCAGACTTTGCGGTCTAACGCCAATACCTTCCACTGATCACTGAAGGTGTTGAGTTCGTCTCGCCATCGCTTGCGTGGTCTACCGCGACGCCGCCTCACTGTCTCAGGGCTCCACTCAGTGGCAGTCATGGCCCACAGTTCATTCGGCATGCGGCAAACGTGCCCTGCCCAGTCCCACTTAAGCTTTGCAGCTTTTTGAGCTACATCGGTGACTTGCGTTTTGGAGCAATTATCAGTAAAAAAAAAACTTTTGTCGATAAACCTTAGCACTAAAGATTATAATATCCCAAAAAATATTGTGTGATGGTTAACACTATAAAAACAAAAATAACCAACCTTAGCACTAGTACTTAGTATTTAAGTACTAGTACCTACTAAAAAAAAGTAAAAATTCGAAAGTAGTAAGTAGTAAGTAAAAATTCGAAAGACATGTGCCATCCACCAATCCGCATTGGGTCCGCGTGGTGGATTAAGACCCAATCACTCGCCTGAGACATGTGCCATCCACCAATCCGCATTGGGTCCGCGTGGTGGATTAAGACCCAATCACTATCGCCTGAGAGTAGGCCAGTGTCCCAGCAGTGGGAACATAAGAAGGCTGTCATGATGATCATGATGAGTACCTACTCGTATAACAAAGCCGCTGCCCGCATCACCGTCTGTCCCTTTGTATGTCGTTTGGATTCACTTTATTATCACGAACAACTCTTTTGACAATCGTAAACGTTAACGTATCGTCTAGCTGTCAATTTGTTTAAAATTTTATTTTGGTAATTCATTTAACGCATTAAAGAGGCGCTGTTAAAAATCCTATTCAAATTGACAGCTGTACGACACGTTTTTATTTACGATTGTCAAACAAGTTTTTCGTGTTATGCGATAGACTCGCTACTTCTCTACCGATGTTCATAATTAGGGGTAGTATTTACATCTAGTTATGTGAGTTCAAAAAACCCTGAAGAAAAAAGTCAACAGCGGTCGAATCGGACGATCTTCGAATTGACAACGAATTAACGTTAATCACCATTTACCGATTGTTAAGTCGATTCTATGACCCAGCGCTGTCTCGGTCTGATTTCTAAATTAGGAAAAAAAATTAAAAGTAATTATGTTAAAAGTCAAAAATAATGGATTAATCCGAGGATCAACGAAACTAAACAAAGATCAAGAAAACGAAGAGCAGTGTCGTTGGCCTTGGTTCTACGGATTTCCTCGTTACGGATTCTATCGCGTTCGCGTTTGTTTCTTACTAAAAACCCAGAATAAATAAGTCTAATATTCATCATGACAGCCTTCTAATGTTCCCACTGCTGGGACACTGGCCTACTCTCAGGCGAGAGTGATTGGGTCTTAATCCACCACGCGGACCCAATGCGGATTGGCGGATGGCACATGTCTTTCGAATTTTTAGTTCTTGGACATGCCAGTTTCCTCACGATGTTTTCCTTCACCGTATGAGAGCACTGGCAATAATATTCATATATTAAATAAAATAAGTAAGGAACTACCGACACTCAAACTGGTGATCTTGAAACAGCTGAACAGATTTTGATAAAATGAACCATCGCTAAAAATCCTGCTATCAAAAAAAAACCATTCAAATCAGTTCTTCCGGTTAAGAGCTACGGTGCCACAGACAGACAGACAGACTATTTACCTTAAGTACTTGCCTTTTTGAGCGAAATGTTTCTAATTTTTTTTTTATTTATTATTTATATGTATATTTTTTGCGTCGGTAAAACTCAACCCCGAAGAGAGTGCAGTGTAAAGTTTGCAAGAATAATTCATAGCGAAGTTTAAAGTGGAACGAAGTTATAGCACTGTGTAATAAAATAAGTTATATTATAATTTAAAAGTAGGCAAAGTGAAGTAATAAGTTATGCTACAGTCAATTAGTGATAAAACTCTTTACAATCATGAATGAAGTATGAAAATCAGAAAAATATCTAAAAATATATTCAACTGAAATAATACAAGCTGTCACGGCTTTGCTTGTGTGGTGACGTAATAATACTTTAAATAATCATCATCATCATCCACAGCCCGATTTCACCCACTTCTGGGTATAGGCCTCCCTTTTTGTATCACACCTCTCGATCCTGTGCTAACCTAGATTTAATATTATTTAACCTGGATTTTTTAAATACTTCACAACAATTTTCATAAAAACCAGCTATTTAGCTACAAAAATAATAAAAAAACAAACATGCCTGAGTTATATACTTTCACATTTTAATATTAGTAAATAAGACGGCTGTAAAATAAAATTAATTGCTGTGCGTTAGTCTCGCTAAAACTCGAGAACAGATGGACCGATTTTGCTAATTTTGGTCTTAAAATGTTTTTAGGCGCGGGTTAGCTATTCATAGATAAATAAATAAATAAATAATGCTGAACAATCCACACAGCATCATCTAGCCCCAAGGTAAGCTGCTGTTAAACAGAGCTGTATTATGGGTACTAGATGACTGATATATACTTAATACAATACATAGATAATATATAAAACAAAATAAAATATGTACATAATTACATTACATTACAAAATATACAAAATACATATGAAACAGTTAATATAATATATATATATACAGAATATATAATAATAATAGATTATCGGAATTCGGAAATCAGAAAATTGCCGACGCGCATAACATTAACCATATGATGACTAAACGACCGTTATGCAAGTAGAGGGGAAAATGGTAGGCAAGTACCTAAAGTAAATAGTTTCCCAATTTTAAATAAACCTTCGCGTTGTAAATTGCATAAAGGTTGAGAAAGATTCGAATTTTAGGTTACAAGCGAAAATAGACTTTAAAGTTAATTTAATGGTGCATATTTTCTGATACCTGACGACCAATGTGGCGCGGCGGGCAAAGGTCCGCCTGCGACACAGGTGTTGCGAGTTCGATTCCCGCCTTGGAACAAAATGTTTGTACGATCTGCAAGTATTTGTTCCGGGTGTTCTGGGTATTTTCTATGTATAATGAAACATATTTATTTATGTAATTGAATACCCTTAGCACAAGCTCTGCTTAGCTTGGGGCTAGATGATGCTGTGTGGATTGACCAGCATTATTTATTTATTATTTACTGCCCATGGGATTTCTAGTTTGAGGTCTAAACATTTACTGAGACTTGAAAAAATAATAAAGTGGCAGAGTTTTGACTACGTGTTTGTGATTGTTCACAAATTTTGACGTAGCTGGCTAAGTTCATAACAGCAGGGCCATTATGTAATTCGGTGGCAATAGATTTCCCTTGATTTAAATAAAAAACTGACTTATTTTGTACGAATGTGACAGCTAATCGGATTGCAACCGAGTTGCGTAATCGCCCTACGATTCAACAAAGCGTGTAGTCACCGTTTGGTTAAGTGACCACCCGTGGTAATTTAAACTAAGCGCTTTTGTGCTACGGAGGGCACGTTAAACAAGTGAACAATACAAAGGTCACTAGACAATTTTTAGACCGGATTCCTCACGAGATTTTCCTTCACCGCGCATTGGCATTAAAAGCTAAACATTCGAAAGACCATCCACCAATCCGCATTGGGTCCGCTGAGGAGACCAGTGTCCCAGCAGTATATATACAAAGGCTGTGATAATGATGATGACGACTTTTCTCTTTGAACCGTCTTTAAAGTAAGCTAATATTCAATATCACAATAATAATTGTATTGCAAACATTGTATAGAACAGGTACTTATAAAACTAGGTGAAGTGTAGATAAAGATAAAATCTAAAGTGGTGAAAGACACCCGACCACTCTACATTGTTATTACAAAGCTATGCTCTCGAACAGTGAAGGAAAACATCGCGAGGATGCCGACATATCTTAGAACTAAAAACTTGAAAGTGTTTATCATTGAGTCTATAAGGTAGCGATAGCTATCTCGCTCTGATTTTTGTATTATCTTTGCGTAATGTACCTATACGAATACCGAATAAAAAAGCCTTATAACTATAAAACCTTATTAATGCTTACTGACTTGGTATGCAGTATACTTTACTTATTTAGACTATACGAGATCAAAAAATATGTAATCTCAATGTGCATTTTCATCTTTCCAGGCATGGTTGGATCTCCCGATGTGATCAAACCACTAGACAAGGTCGAGGACCAGTCTCCATACGTCAACGGCAAAGAAAACCCGGTCTACACCATCAGCGGTAAGTGCTGCCTCAGTGGCGTGGTGGGCAAGTTGAAAAGCGACAGGTTTCGGGTTTTATTCCCGCACTGAGGGACAAATCTTCATACATAATTCAACATTGCAGATAATCCTAAACTAGAAAAAGCTATGACGTGTTTTGTAAAATTTCGCATCCAATGCATCGCATTTTCCGAAATTCTTGGTTTTCGTGTTAAGCCGATATATAAAATTTAATTGCTTAGTCTTGCTAAAACTCAACAATGGCTGAACCGATTTGGCTAATTTTGATTTTAAATATTTGTGTAAGTCCAGGGAAGATTAAAACGGTGAGAAAAAAAACGCAAGTAAAACCGCACGGGTCAGCTATGTGAAAATGTCTGCCAATTCTATTATTTTAATTATTATTTTTCCGCCAATATTGTTTATTATTACTACTTACTACCGTTTCGCGTCTCACATTTAAGCTGGTAGTCAGCCTTTTGCGCTGTAAATAGTGGGCTCACGTGGGGTTAACATGAAAATTGCCGAGGCGCATAACTTTAATCGTAGTACTGTTATGACTTTCAAATAAACATAAACTGTCTGAGATGCTATTGACAAATAATAAAAAAACTATCTTATCTCTAAATGACACAATTTTCTCCGTAATAACTTGTCTGTGCGCGTTGCTAATGCTTCCCTGAATTTACTTTATTTACAACGTTCTTGGTTGTGTGACGGGCTGGAGAGTGTTTGGCAGAAAAAATAATATTGGCGGACATTTCACACAACGCCATCTAGCCCCACAATAAGAAACGCTTTTGTACTATGAATGGGAACTAGATAGCTGATAATACAAGTACTTATTGTACTTGTATTTATCCATTTTTTTTTGTAAAATACTAAAATGGTAAAAAAAAATTTTTTTTTATTTATCTCAACTCACAACAATTGGTACGAGATGTTTCGGTATCAGTTGTAATTTAATTCAATAATTCATTAGTTTTTTGTTCTAATGTAAAATGTTTATGCATATACAGATAGTTAAATAGAAGTAAGTAGGTTTTAAGTACATTTTTACGACTCATAATAAACACAAAACAATTAAATCGCGAGAATGTCTGTAATTAGATGATAATTTATGATTATCTGTAGATAAAATAAAGAACTATTTACACGATGTAACAACTCCCGTGTCTAATTCGGAACAAAGTGTCAAACTTTCTAAAAAATAATTATTGTATACCATTTTTATTTGCAATTTTAAAATGTTCTTTCAATTGGTTGACAAAGTAAACTTGCAATTATTCAAATTTTTGACCATGCGTTTAGATCAAGTGAGCGTGACGTTCCGCGTTTTAGAAGGCCTTTTGGTATTCTGCTAAAACAGTTGCCTAAGGCCACAACACACCGCCTCCATATACAGGACGTAGACGTAATCACGCACATCACACGCTAAGTCAAAGTCAAAATAATTTATTCTAGGATACACGTAATCACGCAGCACAAAGTCAAAGTCAAAAAAGTTGTATTCAATGAAATCCCTGAACACTTTGAAGCTAGGCGAATCCACGTTCCAACGCGCCCATGCCGTAAAATAACTGGCAACAACACTGGATAGGTGTTTATCGCTTTTTAGACATGACTTTTGCTATTGTTATGGATGCCAAGTAGAGTTGAAGCACATTCGTCCCAAGCTTTTTATCTAAATAATCAGTTATTTTATAAAGAGCTTTTTGATATAGCATGTTCGAACTTGTTTGGTGTGACGTTCAATAGGGAATATCATTGAATATAATCTCATCACTGCTCGCTGTAATGCGACGTTCCCGTTCCGTTCTGCGTAGGGTACGTGCCTGTTTGTCACATGGTAGCTGTCACGCATTACGTCTACATGCACGTGTATGTCACACAAGCGGTGTTTCATCTCGTACAGTTTCATAATTATAGCGCAGTGGTCGTGCACGTCTAATTATAGCGCAGTGGTGCAGTCGGTGTGATTTGGCCTTTATGCGTGACCTTTGCGCGTTTATCAATAGTAATAAGACGTTTGTAGACGCGCGGTTTCCTTGCTGTGATAATACCTCGCGTTAAGGCGGGTCGCCTATCTATGAACCGATTTCACCATTCTAACTAAACTTTTTAGCTTCAAAAGTTTGAAACTAAGTAGTTTAAAATCTCAGTTTTCATACAATTTGATAGCACTTGAAGGAAGCTCAGCTTAGCTAAACGCTGTTTAGTTTGGACAGAGAAATAGAACCTAAGAAACACCAGACCAGCCTTCTAATGTTAAATCTTTCCTTCTAATGTTCCCACAGCTGGGACATTTGCCAACTTTCTTTTGATTGGGTCATAATTCGTCACCACGCGGACCCAATGCGAATTGGTGGGATAGCACTAGTCCTTTTGAGTTTTTAGTTCTTAGACGGTTTACTCACAATGTTGTCCTTCACCGTTTTAAAAACCAATCATAATTTTCTAAAGTTGGTTTTAAATTATGAATAGTTTTTTTAATGACTTTTCGATTCAAGTAAGCCTTATTAGTAAGAAAAAATGTTTGTCAGAATATGTATAAAAAAGGCTTTTGTGACTGACTGCCAGATAAACGCACAGCCTAAGCCTTAATTCCATAAGTCCCAGAAACATGAAATTCGGCACGACCGACTAACCTTCATGAGGTTACTCTTCTCTCTTTCACACTGATTAAAAAATCTTCTACCACCAGTGGTTAGAGATAAGCAATCGTTTTTCTTACACACCGCAATACATTGCTTTTATGGTGTAGGGGTGCACTAGAAATGGATTTCCCGAAATTCTAATCCTACAGGACGCAGCAGAAAGATGAAGTTTGTAGAAAAAACTTAAAATGGACAAAGTCGCGGACGTTTAACTAGTAATAAAAAAAAAAAAAACGTTTTCACTAGTATGTAAATAAAATTCCAACAACTTAACACAATCAGAACATATTATTATCACAGTGATTTCAGATTACACCTGTTTTAGAATGAACATATTAGTTTTTATGTATATCTGTAAAATAGATGTTTTTTAATTACTTATCTATTCGAGCTGTGATAATCAAATTGGTTATTAATAGGTAGGTAGTTATGCCGATAAAACCAAACAAAATGTGCTTCAAAAGGTGATACCAAATCGCGGCCATGAAATAATGGTACGAGTTGAGGAAAATTATATTTTTGCGTATCGTCAACTCACATTTTAAAACATTTAGTAAGTTAGTATGAGTTAGTGGCCAACTCGGACGGAGCTATTAGGCCGCCCGGAAGCCTCCGCCATGGGCTAACAAATTTGAAAAAGCCTGGAGCGACTGCTTTACATGTTTTCACTTCTAAGAACCCAACAAAAAACTAATAATCTAATGTTTTTCTAAACATTTAACTGTGTTTTTTTTATGTCTGCATAAGACGATCAAAGCCAACAGCCGCAATGTCGGCCAAAAATTTGAGTTTAAAAAGTTCTGCATGGCACTGCACTGTGCTTTTCATCAGTAATTTATTTGCCCACAGTGCCCTTCAAACCTAAACACAATTCTTGCACATTACTGCTTGAAGGCATGAAGGTAGAACGTCTGACACTGGTGGTACTCACCAAGACGAACTCTTGCTGAAGAGTTCTACCAAATGGTAAAAACATTGTTTTTTTTGACTAATATTATGCACGTTTATGTTTTAGAGATCAATTTTATCTCAGGCACCACAGTAGCCTTATCGCCAAAAGGTGTCTTACCTAATTGAATCAATTGAACTGATGGTCTGTCCGCCTGCTTCATACTAGATTAACCACCTGACTCCTGCCGGTTATTGAGCATTAATGCGTTTTTAATTACTAGCTTTTATCTTAACGAGTCAATAACATTATAAAAAACTATAATTTGTGTGTGCATCTTTAATCAATTCTAATATTATATCAGCCGTTGGTGTCCCACTGCTGGGCAAAGGCCTCCCCCATTCCCTCCAGACGTCTCGATCCCCAAAAACCTCCAATCTACCAAAAAAAGTTTTTTTTTCATTACAGCATTCTTACCATTGCTGGGACACTGGCCTACTCTCAAGCGAGAGTGATTGGGTCATAATAATCCACCACGCGGACCCATTGAATTTAATATTATATTTATATTTTATAATTGCTATTTATTATAATACACAACTCCCAATCAGTCTGAAGATTAAAAAAAGGTCTACATTTTTCTTTAGATATAGATCTTTAGAAGAGACTCTATTATGAGTCGATATCAACAACTTGGTCTTTTTATTTAAGATTTTATTTTAAGATTTTCTTGATCTCATCTTCCCATCTAAGTTGTCTTCCACGTTTTCTATTCCTTTCAGCATCACAGTTTTAATTATAAAAAATATTCTATTCCTCCTATATTTTCTGTCAATTTTCACTTTGTTTCTTTAATAATTGGCATTGATTATGTTTCTTAATTTTAGTATTATCGACTTGGAACTATGCAATAGTTTATTGGCAGATAGGTACTTTAGTGCAGCCCAAAGCAGTTGTTTATTATTCATTTTTCTTTATTAGACTATAAGTATTTACTTACTTTATATACATATACACAACTTTGTAAATACCTATTGGCCGAAGTGATCGCCCAGCGACAAAGCCCTTCTTTTTTCAATAAATAAAAAAAATCAGCGCTGTATCGTAGGAATGTGCGTATGCGCAGGGAAACGGAGGCAGAAAGCAAACACCCGTGCCAAAACGTGCTCAGGACTTATCACGCGTTTTTATATAACGTTATTAAGGTGTTCAGGTAGATAATTCGTTTATTGATAATGTCATTATGTTAGATAATTGCTGTGATAATGAAATCCGGGAGATTATACAATAATTATTAGCTCTAAAACAGTCAATACTTGATACTCAACACGACAGTCGCTATATAGCAGTTTTCTTGATCCCAATTTATAATATCTGACATTGGCGTAATATTTTTTCCTGGCTTCCATCAACCAAACCTTGTTTTTCTAGTATAGAATAGTGTAAGAAACGAAACTTATTTGGCATGCATGTTTCTAAACACAGTCTAAAATGAGATATACGCATCTGAGGATGAAACTTGCCTACAAACGTAATAAATAGATACAAACTTCTAATTCCTATATCTCATTTTGGACTGAGTTTAGAGACATGCAAGTCAAATAAGTTTTGTTCGTATGTACCAGATAAACAAGGTCACATGATGGTCACAGAATGCGACAAAAAATAAAATAAAGTAAAAAGACGCCACCTTCCCTAGCTAGAGAATTCGGCATTGTCTGCAAATATTTGTACTTTTGAAAACAAGGTTGAATTAGGCGCTAGGTTTGCATTCATGAGTACAAAATGCCATATTCTAATACTTTTCCAATACCGATCGATCGGAACTGCGTTCAAGAGTAAGCCCCCTCCCCCCCACCCTCGAGCCAAAGAAACATAAGAGATGGGTTAAGATCGTCGTCAAAATTATTTATACACCCACTTAATCGCTCTCATTAAAGGTTAATAAAATGATTTTCAATGAAATGGCGTACATCTGAATAAATAGAGTATGTAAACAGTTTTGACGTCATAATTTGCTTTTACCTGAACACTATTTTCACAAGTTCATGACACAAACTTAACGCGGAAACGGGCATATATAAAACCTGAACAACTGTGACATCAACGTATCAGCATCAAGTCATCGAGTAGATATCGATAAAAAGGCTCTTTAGTCGACTCATCCCACTCTAATTTCATCCTACGGGATGAGTTGACTAAATAATTAATTGAATTAATAATTTATTAATTAATTATTAAATATTAATTAATTATTTTTTGTTGTTGAATTGATGCAATGAATAAAATGATCTGCTGAGGCATGTAGGCTTCTTAAAAAAACTGTGTAGTATTTGTAAAAAACTGGTTCATTTTTCATTTTCTAATGTTCCCATTGCTGGGACACTGGGCTACTCCTAAACGAGAGTGGGTCTTAATCCACTACGCGGACCCGATGCATATCGGAGCGTGTCCAAGATCTAATAATCCGAAAGACAGTTAGTTCTTGGACATGCTTTCCAGTTCGCGGTGCACGATCGGGTTTGAACCCACGACCTTAGGATCGAAAGGCAGGGTCACTACTACCAGACCACCAGTGCTTAATTATGTATAGTGGCGTCGTCTTAAAGTCGATCATTGACTCTACAGGAAAATGTTTTCTACGTGCCATCCATTTCCTTCCTGGTAATTATTGTACTGTCTTTGTCAACTAGCGACTTTGTGTGTTTATGTTTACGTGCACATGTTTTAACTATGTAGGTATAATAAGGGGTTTTCATCTCAAGTTATTAAAAAAAAAAGCTGTCTATTTAGATGGCGGTAGCTCAACTGGCGAGCCCAAGAGAATGTAAGCCCTACGTTTGGCGAGCTATGGTGAATGTGTAGGGAATTCAACATTGGTTGCTCCTGCTGTCACTGTCTGACATACCTCTGGCTGGTGTCAAAGTCATAGTACGTACTACGTAGTACATTAAATTTGGTCGTACTGGAGGAGTTAAATTATTTTGCCTCAAGCAGGACATGAACCCACAACCTTCCGCTTGACACGAGATGAAACAAAAACGAAGTTACTAACTTTTTTTTTGTTTTGATAACCTTTCTCAGTATGGCAGTAAGGCAGATAGCACTATCTGTCAAAGCAATCGGACCTACTTTTTTTTTTAAATTTCGAATCGAAAACCCCTCATTGTGCAGCCAGTTTTTTTTTTATTACTAATTCAACAAATTATTAATACTATTTAAAGTTAGAATAATAACACCTAAAAACCACTTAGGTATGAGTTGGTGCTACTGTGAGTCTATCTACGACGAGTCGTACAGGTCTGATCGTATCATCGGATCAGATCTAAAATCTGTAGGTCACTTAGCATCATCAAAAATCTAGGAACCAGCTGAGTTTGTTGCCAGATTCTTCTAGGCTGGGGCGCGTGGAACTGGCGTAAATTCACCTAGCTTTAAGACGTTTCAAAATGATCCTTGTGATGATTGAATAAAAATATATTTTACTTTTCTTTACTTTTACATCCACATCCGACTTCACCTACTGCTGGGTATAGGCCTCCCTTTGTATGTGCCACTCCTCTCGGTCCTGTGCTAGCCTCATCAAGAGGGTGTACTCTTGCGGACAAAAGCGATGTATCTATATGTGGTATATGTATATATATATGTGGTTCAGCTTATGTCCGTGAATGCTCTGAACTTAGTTGTCACCGACATAAGTTGAACTACGATATTTGTCACGATTATCGTTTGTCGCTTTGAAGACCCTCAGGTTAGACCTGTGATTTTTGTTATATCGTCTGCCCATCGCGCTGCTGGACGACCAACGTTTTTATAAACGTTCGTCCGAATGGACGAACAACGTCAAGACGTTGCGAATGCAACGTCTTGACGTTGTTCATCATCATCATATCAGCCGAATAGACGTCCACTGATGAACATAGGCCTCCTCCAAGACCGATTTCGAGCCTTCACCATCCACAGCGTCCTGTCACTAGTTTGATGTCATCAGTTCATCAAGTGGATGGCCGTCCTGTTCTTCGTTTTCCAGTTCGTGGTCGATCTGGTTTGCACGTGTTGATATCCGTGTACTTTCATTGCTTTGTAGATTTCCACGAGCAATATAACTTTAATTTGTCATGAATTTTCAATTCTGCTACATAATATTTTTACTACAACTTTGTTATACATTTTGATCTGTAACTTATTTGTTATCAATAAATTAGTACTATGATTATGACATGACTATTGAAAGAGAGAGATAATATCTCTTCGACTTTTCAATGGAGTTTATTATAAATGAATCGTAAACCTAAAGAAAACATAAAGAAAAGCGACAAACATAGTTATAACCTAAAAAATAAAGACAAATTATATTTATCTATTGACGACCAATGTGGCGCGGTGGGCGAAGGTCCGCCTGCGACACAGAGGTTGCGGTTTCGATTCCCGCCTTGAGACAAATGTTTGTAGGATCTGCAAATATTTGTTCCGGGTGTTCTGGGTGTTTTCTATGTATAATAAAAAATATCTATCTATGTATTGTATTGTATTAAATGTATATATCAGTCATCTAGTACCCATAATACAGCTCTGTTTAACAGCAGCTTACCTTGGGGCTAGATGATGCTGTGTGGATTGTCCAGCATTATTTATTTATTTATTTATCTATGACGAGACTCGCAAAAGTTCAAAAACAAGGCGAGTATAAACTACCAACTGCAATAACAAACTCGGAACATATCAAAGACTTTAAAAATAAAATTAAAACTTTTTTTATATCTAATGCATTTTATTAAATAAATGAGTTTATGAACATAACATTGATGGAATGTAATTTTTACCGTTGACCGATAATACTTATTAAATTTTGACACTCTAATACCTACTCTTTGACGATGACACTAAAATTTATAAATCTTTGACATTACTTATTATTTTTATTTTTTTTAGTGTTTAGGCCCGCATGCTTTGTTGTTTCATGTGATTATTATTTAATGTAAATCTTATTGTAATGTTTTTATTGGCTTATCGAATGGATTATACTGTAATATGTGACTTGCTTTGTATAACGGACTTTGTTATAATATGGTAAAATAAATAAATACAAATGCAACCATTTCAGTCTCGACCTTTCAAGGTTTCTAGAAGAAAAGTACTTTACCTACATCATTACAACTGATAGCTCAGTAATTGAGTCGAAGTCAATGAAGTATTCAATAAATTACATGAGGATTATTTTAATAGTCTTTTATATAGACGTGTTTTCCTCAGGAAAATTTGTAGAGTATGCACCTACCTACATAAATAGAGAGATTCTTAGTTTTAATCAAATCATTTTGTTTACATCCCTGATTTTGTTCTGGTTTATTTAATTACTTATCGGTTGGTGTGTGGAGAATTACTGAGCTGAGGTATAAATTACAATAATTTATATCGACGCTATCTTTCTTTCACTAGTAAAAACACATGGTTTTACTTATAGTGGATATAATAGTCACAATCTTCACGGCGAATGAATATAGTGAAAGAAAGATTAGTGTCGATATAAATTATTGTAATTTATGGCGCTCCCTGGAGCGCGGAACATTTTTCTTGATCCCAAATGCCTGTATCTGGTTAAAATCTGTCATGTTCATTGACATAAGAATGACAAGGAAAGACTGCATTTACTTTAGCGAGTTAAAATGACAGTGAGGGTATTAAATATAACGTCCAGTATATGGTCTTTTTTTATATACTTTGCGAGAACCGATTTCATTTAACTCCTAAGTCATCAATTCTGTCTGCTTACTCAATTGAATATTTCGAGCTATGACAATACATATTACCAACCGCTCAAATTACAAATACTTACACAATCATTACAACAGACAGACAAAGACTTATCTATCGTAGTTTGTATAATAACAAATGATAAGCCTATAGACCTATGCATGTATACGCGATACACCGCTTAGATACGCGGTACTACTTAATTTTAATGTGCCACCAAACTTTTAATATGCTATGATATATATTTTTGTTTACTAGATGTGTACTATAGCAGACGTTTTAACGTAGTACTTAACGAATGTGAGTACTCAGACAAACCCTAGTACTAGCAGACTTAACGTAGTACTTGACGACTCAGACAAACCCTAGGTGGTTTTTGGGTACAATATTAAATTACATGTAAAATATTATTGTAGATATAAATAAAATAAAAAAAACTTAACATTTTTCCAAACGGGTAAGTTTGTATAAGAACCAGTAGGGAGCCTATTATGAAAATGTTTACTTGCAGCTAAACAAAATACAAAGCACTTGTGCCGTGCCGGCTTCGAGACTGATTTCAGTATTAATTTGTTTCATGGTACGAATTGCAAGATTGGACAAAAATTGTACGCAGGGAATGCTACCGGATTTCACTTCCCATAGCACCAGTAACCGCCGTTATTATCTGAACAGACATTTACATTACAAATTCACTATCACAATAATAATTGTGGGTACTTGCAAACACAACAATTTAACTGTCAATAGTGTTATAGACCCTACCGGTGTCACTACAGGAATGTTACTTTACGTTTAAACTTTGTTTTAGTCCAATGTGAAGATAAAGACATTTAGGAACTAGGGAGTTACTTGAAGATATTAAATGGGTTGATAATTATATTACGTGTGGTCCATGAGACTAGGAAAGTATGGGGTGAAAGTGAATGATTTTGATAAGCAAAAAGTAATATTTTTGCAAAAAAGGTGACTTGTTTAAAAAGTGAAATGTTAAATCCTAAATAATATTTTAGCTAGATATAGTTAGAAGTGCAAGATTTTCTCGAGTGGAACTGCGTGTTAGGACAAAAAAAAATATATTTTTGCAGCAATGTAAATTTAAATTAATCTCAATTTAAACAATAACAAAACCTCGACTCTTATCAATGATAAAAAGTGATAAAAAAAGCAATTACTCTCAGTTTCTTCAGAGCTTGGCGTTTTTAAGGAAGCCTGATTTCCGCAATTTTCTTCTTAAAAGTTAATTTTCTGGTCAGTTCGTTTTACGTCTCGATCTAGTCAATTGTGTTACATAAATGTAATAAATTTAATAAAATTCATTTACTATCGTTAACTTTTCGAAAAACCTACGTTTTGAAACGTACGTCTTTAAAAATACGGCAATCTTCTATTCATTTTAATTACAATAAGACGAATTGATAAATTTAAAATGGCGTTGCTGATTTTCGGTATGAGTTTGGAAGCAGTAGTGGATAAATTCTTCAACAAGTACCATGGATATACTATTATAGGTGAGTTAACACAAGCAGTAGATTTTTTTTTAATTATGTATATTTTTACTACATTCAAAAATTCAAGTACTTTTAGAACACTTTGTGTGGGCCAAGAAAATTCTGCCAATATCCTTTTTTTAGCCCTCGGTGAAACAAGTCTACAAGTTTACTATGTTTTTTTTTGCAATTATTTAATCTTCAGTCTTCACAGATGTACCGGTACGTGAAAGCACGTTTTTAAAATAATATACGATAGTTTTATTAGTAAAAATAATGACTTGTGTATGAAAATTTTCACTTCCCTAAACCTTCGGAATTTACTTGCACTTCCTTATTAGATAAGAAGCATTTATTGCACTCGTATACCTACCGACTATAACAGACAAAGGAACAGCCAGCCCGCATGACAGTAATAACAAGTCATAACTTTTAATTGTATACATAACTTGACACTGGCAAAATTGTGGCAAACTAGCCACAGAGGCCATAAAACAAAAGAAGAAGAAGAATAGAGAGTTGACAGACGAGCTAAGGCACAGTGGGCAGTGATCCTTCCGATCCGTGGTAGTCGGTTTGAACCCGGTCGTGCAAAAATGGATTTTTCTATTCGACAAATTCACATAAATCATGGCAGCCTCGAAATGTTCCCACTGCTGGGATACTGGCCTACTCTCGAGTGATTAGTCTTAACCCACAATGCGGACCTAATGCGAAGGGTGGATTAAAATGTTATTCGATTTTTGGTACTTAGACATGCCGGTTTTTGCACGATGTTTTCCTTCACCGTTTAAGAAGCATTGCGTAAATATTTCGAGTGGAAAAGCCCATTGGTGCACTACCACTACCACTAGACCATCAGTGAGGTGACGACCGATGTGGCGCAGCGGGCGCAGGTCCGCCTGCGATGCGGAGGTTGCGGGTTCGATTCCCGCCTCGGGTCAAATGTTTGTACGAATTACAAATATTTGATCTGGGTGTTCTGGGTATTTTCTATATATAATAAAAAATATCTATCTATGTATTGTATTGTACAGTAATCTAGTACTCATAATACAGTTCTGTTTAACAGCAGCTTACCTTGGGGCTAGATGATGCTGTGTGGATTGTCCAGCATTATTTATTTTTATTTTATTTTATCAGCATTCAGCTTATTTTATGCTTGTAGAAATATATAATTATATACGACATAGCCTTGACTCGGTTTTGGCTTTCTACCCATGGCCATGGTATGTTGGTAACCGCAGCAAGAAATCGATAGTAAGGTCTAAATTTAGGCTATGTAAGAGCACTAGTGGTCCAGTGGTAGGTGAACCCACCTTCCGATCCTAAGGTTGTGAGTTCGTTAACGATATAAGTAGCAACATGTTTTTTTTTTGGAAAAAAATTGTGCTCTATTCCGAATATTCCGATGTTATCATGGTGAAGGAAAACTTTGTAACCGGCACGACCAAGAACGAATTCTACTGACGAACCAAGGGCCAAGGCTGCTTATTCGATGCTAGCACAATTACAGTTGGTTTATAGGCTTTTGACACTTTCTCTATACCTGGTGGTAGACCTCTTCAAGAGTCCATCTTGATGCATACCACTGCAGTGCCAGATATTCTACCTCCAAGCAGTAGTGTGCAAGCATTAAGGGCACTGTAGCAAATGAAATTACTGGGCGAAAGCGTGCTATCTCGCTCTTACTATAATTGGGTGGGGCCGACTATGACATTCATACATACAACGGCACCGTTTACGTCCACAAACCATGCATGTGGTGATTGCGACGCGTTTGCTTCATACATTTTATTGTGTGTCCGGGGTGCGACTATAGGTACTATCTCAGTATTGGCCGATGACGTAACATGTCACAGTGACATTGTCGTCTGTGACACGGCCAACTGTGATACACGAAGTTTGTCACGTTCGACTTTGAAGTGGTTGTTGTCATTGATATCATTTGATGAGCGCGCATCTACTACACGCATGTACCCACTTGAACTAATACAAAATGAGTAAGTAAGAGTAAGTAAGAGTAAGTTAAAGATAAGGTATTTATATGCTACTAAAATTATCGTCGTAAAAGATCAAGATTGAAAAGAATTGCTAAAGCCGCGTTCAACCAAAGATAGCTGCTATTAGACGAGGACAGTAGCAACACTGCGCAATGTTCAAGTTAACAGAGCAGATTTCGTGGACAGCGCAGTACGCGGAGTGAAATGCATTTTAATTTCAACAACTCATCTTATTACCTTAACATTTGTGTATAATATTTGTAATGTACATATTTTAATTTGTTAATAAAGGTTATACTTTAACTAAACGGTGTTGTACTAGAAATTCGAGCGGCTTCCGTTCCCGCTGTGATACAAATGTCTGCATGATCTACAAATTGTTGTAATTTCTAACTCTAAAGTATGATTTACATTGAGTCAGTAGCAAAGTCAGTGCTGACTCCAAATTCGAGCACAAGACTACCTAACCTAATCTCAATGGATTCGGAGTCAGTAAAACGTTGTCAGGTCAGTACTGGTATCAATGTTCTCGCGTACTGACCCTTTGTAAACAGAGAAAGTCAGTTCTCAAAGTCAGCACTGACTTCATTTGAAGTCAGTCACTGACAATGAATTCTTGTATGGGCTGACGAACCAAAAGCGCGAGGCAGTCGAATCTAAATACGTATGGCGCCTTTGTTACATTAATGCGAATTCCTCGCGCGGAAACTATTAGCTTATCTCGGACTTTATTGCCTGCCGCTTAAATCTACATAATCCACAATCCTACCAATAGATATCTATCATCATCACATCAGTGTAAAAGTAACACACTCTCAGTTTTTGGTCGACAGTCCGCGTTAGCTAGCACACATCGTCGTAGATCGAAGCTCTCAATATTTGACGACGTATTACTAAATTGGGGGAGGCCTTTGCCCAGCAGTGGGACACCAACGGCTGATATAATAATAATAATATAATAATTACTAAATTGTCAATTCGCAAAAGATCACGTACTAGCTGAAGCTATCCCTGAAGCTTTAAAAAAGTTGTGCTGTGAGTGAAACGAAACTATTATTTTGTACTAGATACTAGTCTACTACAGGTTAACCTGTAGTATTAGCTAACTACAGGTTAACCTGGTTATTTTAGTTTTTATAGTGTTAACCATCACATTAGGGGAATACTAAAAATTATAATATCCCAAAAAATATTTCTGATTGAGGCGAAATAGGTTATATAATATAATCTACAGGTTAACCTGTTGTTTACTAGTACTATTTTGTGTGTAGTAAACTAGTTACACTAACCTAATTAAGAAAATGAAATGAAAATGAAAAAAGTGTTTATTACTGCATAATACATCATAAAAGGAACAACATACAACTAGGTAGGTACAACAATGGGATATCGAAAACTATAGTATGTATACATGCAGAAACTGTTATAAAAATAGGGTGATGTCTTATGATCCCCGCACTAGGCTAAGCCTGAATCGTGGGAACCTACGATGTCGTCAATATTTAAAAAATCCGGGATTGACAGCATAACGTGCTATCCTAATAGTGACGCGAAACAACGCATAGCTTCGTCATCGAGTATAAAACCTAGGGTATATCCTCGATGAACTTCGTTGATCTGTTTGATTCAATAATAATATTCAATTAGGACATTGAATAATGATTAGTTTCAGCTGCTAAATAAAACGACGCTGAAGATAAATAGATATTGGTGGACATTTTACACAATGCCATCTAGCCAAAAACTAAGCAAAGCTATGGGAACCAGCTATGATAACTCATTAACTACCGTATTATCTATACTAATATTATAAAGAGAGAAAATTTGTATTATTATATTTTTATTTGTTACGAATAAACTCAAAAACTACTGGTCTGATTTCAAAAATTATTTCACCATTAGAAAGCTACATTATCCCTGAGTAACATAGGTTATATTTATTACTAGCGACCCGCCCCGGCTTCGCATGCGATCTCATTGCACCCGCGCGAAGCAGGGACGGACTGCTAGTGTTATATATGTACGAGCTGACCCGCGCGGCTTCAACTGCGTTTATTACAGTTTTTACGCTATCCCACAAGAACAGTGCATTTTTTCGGGATAAAAAACCATGTGTTAATCCAGGACTTAAGCCATCTACATTTAAAATATCATCCCAATCGGTAAAGTCGTCAAGGAGATACGTTGTAACAAACATACACACGTACAGACTTTCGCTTTTGCAAACATTTATCCCGTAGCGGGGTAACAAACCTGCAACCTTTCGCTTCTCAACCGAGCACCCATCCACCGCGCCACCGAGGTCGTCAATAGTCAACAGTCTCCTATCTTTGTAAATCATCTTAATTACAAAGATAAAATACGATTGTAAATAAAAATGATTTCAATTGTTCGTTTTCCGTTTAAAGTTTCATTTGAGTACAATGTCAAATTATTGCGAAAACCTAAGACAATATTTTTTATAGTATCTTTAATTTTATTACTCAAAAGATAATTTGTAATTGTTCCAGATGAAATTGGCACCGTCGACAGTAACTACAACATGTCTTCGATAAACTCTTCGAATGGTGACCTGAAGAGTCTCGGAGATCCACCAGACAAGAAGATAGCAGAAGCAGACGCCGAGAAGCAGCCCTTATCAGGGGTAAGTTTTACAAACAGTTAAACCATCAACAACAACAACAATCTTTGATTTGTCAAATCAGGGTCATAACTTTACAATACAAATTTAAGAGTAGTAGAGTTCTTTGTGATAGAGCTCGTCCGGGGAAGGACTACCACCATACCTATTTCTGCCGCCAAGCAGTAATGCTCGCATTGCTGTGTTCCGGTTTGAAGGGTATGGTTTCCGGTGAAATTACAGGCACATGAGACTTTCCATCTAACGTCTCAGGGTGGTAACACGCAAGTAATATCTTTGATGTTGCATGCTATGTACATAGGCTACGGTAACCTCTGACCATCAAGTGGGCCGTACGCTTGGTTGCCACTTTAGTGGTATAAAAAAAAAATACAAACTGATCACCCAGCAAGTATAATGTTCAGATATCAGTAGGTACATGTCATAGATACGACGTATATTGTAACCAAATTGTACCCATTTAAAATCAGTAGCATTACTTGTAAAGATGTTTTTACATGATAAGTGATAACATTGTAGGCATTCGGGTAGCTTGTAAAGAACAGATATAATCAATGTTGGAAGCTAACTCTCACGAACTTCTTACATAGTACATCATAACAGTTTCAAAATCTTTAGATAATCTAATGATAATGTCACTTGTCTGTCTAGCATACAAGAATGACTATTATTGTTCATATTTTCTGACATGACATGACAATTATTATTATTTAGATACATATTAACATTAATCAAATCCAAAAAAAATTAATATAAATGATCAGTTTTGCATGAATATTAATTTTATAAGCTATCATTATGAATCGTCACGTACAAATTTATTTATTATTAGGTACCAACATTATCATTCAATTCATGACATACTTACCTATCTATCTACTTTCTTAAAATAAATACCTAATGCATAAACCTCGACCTTTTTCCATGTTGCAATACCCTAATAACAGGGTTAATGTGTGATACTACTTATTCTGTAACAACTACATAATGTACCATATGACAGCAATAAATGTATTGATTGATTGATTGATTGCATATCTATTATTATTATGTTATAATACTTATAATAGACAGTTTCTTTAATGAATAGGGGGGTAAGTTCTGGAGTCCTAAAACTTTTAAAGTGTAGGGTTGCTCTAAGGAGAAATCCCCGAAATTGAACTCTAGAAGACGCAGTTGGACTTGGAAGATGGAAAGTACAAAAGAAAAAGTGTAAATAATGAATACTGGCGGTCATTTCTACACAACGCCATCTTTCTCCAAACTAAGCAAAGCTTGGTTATTTTTGTTTTTATAGTGTTAACCGTCACACTAGGGGAATATTAAAAATTAGATTATCCCAAAAATGATTTCGCCTCAAGCGGGATTTGAACCTCCGCTTGATACGCGGGTGCTCTGCCAATTGAGCTATCGAGGCACATCTCGCTTGTTCGAAATAATGCTTAGGATGTCTTCGGCTCGAAGCGCCGATAGCTCACAAACGCTACAGGGGAAACGTTGCAAGCAAAGCCTCATAGAAAAATCCAGTATCGAAACAAGTGTTTGCAGATAACGTAAACATTTGTCCCGCAGCGGGGTCGGGGATTGAACCTGCAACTTCTCGCTTCTCGGGTACTTGCCACCGCATCCTCAAGCTCAAAGTGAACAAAGTCGCGGGGCCTACCACTAGTTTTAGATAAAATCATATAGTAGCACTTCCGACTAGATGACACGTGTCGAGATTTCGGGAATGATACCAAATCTGTAGTGTACCCGATACGGCTTCGTAAAAAATATCTTCATCGTTCGTTACAAAGTAGTAGGTAATTAAATCACTTCATAGTATAAAACAAAGTCGATTCCCGCTGTCTGTCCCTATATATCTGTATGTATAAGTACTACCTTCCTAACTATTAAGGATTCTAAGCATTTAGGACAAGCCCAAGAGTTTTTAAATGTTTATAATTATATATTATGTTTATGCTAAGTTAAATAAAAAAAAAGCACGGAAGCATTTAGCAGAAAACTAGAAAATACTAGGTATAGTAAAAAAAAAAAACTACGCAACGGATTTTGATGCGGTTTTTTAATAGATTCAAGAGGAAGGTTTTTATGTAGCTTAAAGCACCCGTGCGAAGCCGGGTGGGTCGCTAGTATTATTCATCATCATCATCATGACAGCCTTCTAATGTTCCCACTGCTGGGACACTGGCCTACTCTCTGGCGAGAGTGATAGGGTCTTAATCCACCACGCGGACCCAATGCGGATTGGCGGATGGCACATGTCTTTCGAGTTTTTAGTTCTTGGACATGCCGGTTTCCTCACGATGTTTTCCTTCACCGTATGAGAGCACTGGCATTGCGCACATACATTTTTCGAACAGAAAAATCCATTGGTGCACGACCGGGTTTGAACCCACGACCTTAGGATCGGAAGGCTACCACTAGACCACCGGTGCCTAGTATTAGTATTATTATAGGTATGTACCACACAGGGGCCTTATTCGCTATGACCAAACGCGGGCTCGTTACGATATCTGCGTGGAATCGTTGTCGACGAGCCACGTTTTATAGCTCTTCTGACTGTTTTTTAAACTCAACCTTCAATAGCGAAACTATCGCTATTGAAACAACACAGATACGGAAAACCATTTTACTATTTCACACCATGGCACGTATAGAACACGTTAATAAGATAGATAGATAGATAGATATCTCTTTATTGTACACCTTAAAAAATAAATACAGAAAGGATAAAAACATTTTCATAAAAGTGTAACAATGGGCGGCCTTATCACTAAAAGCGATCTCTTCCAGGCAACTTTAGGATGGATTGGAAAAGAAAGAACAAATGAGATTAGATTTAAGTTACACGTTATTGGTAAGGAATCTCTATGTCATAGCGAATAAGCCCCCAGGCACTCAAATATACGGCCTACCTGGTGATATATTTTTTATACCGCTAAAGTGGCAACCAAGCGTACGGCCCCTTGATGGTAAGCAGTTACACTAGCCTATATACGCTTGCATTATCAGAAATATCACTCGCGCGTTTCTACCCTAAGACGTTATATTGAAAGTCTCATGAGCCTTTAATTTCACAGCACGAGCATTACTGCTTGGCAGAAATAGTATGGTGGTTGAATGGAGAAGGACATAGGCTACTTTTTATGTATGTACCACGAGAGCAAATGCGCGTGCGGCTAATTCCATAAATACTGGTTGTTGAAGTAATTCTATACAAACAAATGCACTGTTTGTTTTGGAAATCGATATTGTTTGCACTCTTGTTAAATGTGTTAAAACAATGAGTAAGTAAACACTCGTGTACTCATCAGTATTGCTGTAAAGACAGACACGTACATCATACAGATATTTATCTACTAAATGGAGCATTTCATTGATTTTGTTCACAATTCTCACTTGGGATTGAATAAATTAACATAGAGTAACTTTCAGCAACACGCGAGTTGCACGGCATTATTGTTATCTATTGTAACCACAATTATGTTGACAGTTTTCAAAAGTTAGGCAACGTTACTTTAATACCACGGCAACATAATATACTAACAATCATAACTTTTTGCTATCGGATCGGATGAATGTTACCCGTAACACTTTGAAATGTTGCCCTGCGAAAAAAAACTGCGGTGTGCACTTTTATAGATATCTGTTGAAAAGACGCAATTTATGGTTGCTTTTGTGGTCTGGATTTCCTTTGTCAAAATATTTTACGTATTACTCTATGGTCGAAACGATTGTTTATGTGAATTGTGGTGAAACGTCATGTCTATGGGTTTTTTTCTACGAACTACGGCGTTTACGGTTACATGAAAGAAATAAAAACAGAAGGGAAAGCCGAGTTTGTTATATTTTTACATCTACATACAATACAATACTTAACAAAGTCTTCTTAACCTGCTAGTGTGTCTACGCACAACATCAAACCTGAAAATAGGGTAATTCGGTAATTCCTTGGGATCTCCAAAATGCAGTTTACACAAGTTTATAGTCAAAGATGCAACCCATAGATGGGTGTAGTTGTAACTGATTATTACTGATCTGTTCACAATTTAAATACTGTTTTGTTCACAATTTTGCCAGTGGAGTGTCTCTCTTGCTCGGGCTTAAAAGAACAGAAGTCATGAGAAGAACTATCATGATGTATTGTACCTTGGTGGCGCGGTGGGCGTGTGCTCGATTGAGAAGCGATAGGTTGCCGGTTAAATTCCCGCTACGAGACAAATGCTTGCATGTTCTGCAAATATCCGCACTCACAAGGAGAGACTATGTGACTTTACGCTAGGTCTTTCTTTCTTTTTTGTGTATAAATTTATTTGTTTTTTGGTTTTTGACCTTTTTTTCATGACTTTTTACTGCTCTCCTATTCATGTCATGTCATGACAGCCTTCTAATGTTCCCACTGCTGGGACACTGGCCTACTCTCAGGCGAGAGTGATTGGGTCTTAATCCACCACGCGGACCCAATGCGGATTGGTGGATGGCACATGTCTTTCGAATTCTTAGTTCTTGGACATGCCGGTTTCCTCACGATGTTTTCCTTCACCGTATGAGAGCACTGGCATTGAGCACATACATTTTTCTAACAGAAAAATCCATTGGTGCACGACCGGGTTTGAACCCATGACCTTAGGATCGGAAGGCGGGGTCACTACCACTAGACCACCGGTGCTCTGCTCTCCTATTATGTGTGTCAAATAAACAAATTCTTATTCTTATTCTTATTCTTATTTGTCCCAGGGTGTTGTGGTAATATAGGTACTTAGTTTCTGATATCCACGAAATAAGGAATCCTAGTGTGGGGTCCATCCAGCGGGTCAGTAGAGATGGTCAAATTTTCTGAGTAGACAGTTTGAGATGGATATTAGTTGCTAACAAAGTTATGTGATCAACTGTACTGTCTAATAAGACAATTTGACCATATATCTACCGTATTATTTGACAGTTTCAGATGGAGAACAATGGATATTACTAGCTAACAAAATTATGTGATTAACTGTACTGTCTAGACAATTTGACCATATATCTACTGTCTTATTTGACAGTTTGAAATGGATATTATTTGAGATTAGTTTCTAACAGTATGTGATGAACCCGCAGGTCTGTTTACAACTGTTTATGTTTATATTGTTCTTTGTTACAGAAGAAGGAAGAAAAATGGTGGACCACACTGATGCAAGTGGCAGTTCCGTTCTTCATCGCTGGATGCGGCACCATCGGAGCTGGCCTTGTCTTGGGCACAGTCAGGGTAAGTTACTACTCTTCAGTTCTTACTAATTTATGTGCTATCGGTCCTGACACTACTCCTACTCAACACAATTCCTATCGGTACTACCCACAGAATAGATTTCTGTTCTGTGATTATACCTAACCCCGATACAGGTATGCTATAATGCATCTTATTATCAAAGACTAAGAGATGGTATTACTAGAAAACAGGCGCCTGTGTTGCATAACTAACTTTTTCAACACACTTGCTTATAAAGTGGCTCTATGGTCATCGAAATTAGGGACAGAGTGACACCCATAATCAAACTATGACTTTTTCATTGCTATAACTCACTAGTGAGTTATAGATTTTTTTTTGTTATTTTTCAACACACTTGCTTATAAAGTGGCTCTATGGTCATCGCAATAAGGCACAGAATGACACCCATAATCAAACTATGACTTTTTCATTGCTATAACTCACTAGTGAGTTATAGATTTTTTTTTGTTATTTTATTATGAGTTTTTTTTGTTATTTTATTCACAAGTGTGTTGAAAAACGTCGTATGATACACGTGTGTATTGATGATTACCGTCCTCGGCTATCTTAAGACCCTATGGCGCCTCAGCGGTATATAATCACCAATGTTACACACTAGTACCATAATGTACCATATGTCCAAATGTATACTATTTTGTACCTTAAATCAAAGAATGACAGATGGAGCGTGGAAATAGAGTGAAATAAATTCCGAATGAAATTGTGCAATTGTTACGTACCAAAATTACAAACACAGCAGTAACAAAACAGCAATAAATTAGATAACTGCATTGAAATTGGGTTTACATCGGAATTTTCATTGGATTCAAGAGAAGGCCTTTTTAAAGTTCGTAACTCCGTAATAACAGAGTTGGCCGCTGACTCATGCGAACTCATGCTAAAGTTTATAGGCTGTAACTGTGGTAGCAAAGTTTATAGGCACAAAAGTCTTCCATAGTCAACTATTATATTATTATTATTATATCAGCCGTTGGTGTCCTACTGCTGGGCAAAGGCCACCCCCAATTCCCTCCAGACGTCTCGATCCCGAGCCAAAAACCTCCAATCTACCAAAAATTTATCCAGTTCGTCCCGCCATCTTCGTTTTGGTCTGCCGCGTTGCCTTCTCGCTGGGTCAGGGCGCCACTCGGTCACATAGTCAACTGTTAAAAAAAAAGAGTTAAGTAACTACTTCCTGAGATGAAAAAATGCTAGCGTCTGGATTGGCCAAAGACTTTTGGTCATAAATATGTTAAATCACATAGGTACTAAAAGATTTTTTTTTATTGAAACCTCTTTAAGTTTTAACTTGTTTTGCAAGGATTTTAAAAATGGGCCTCAACCCAAACGCACTTCTGCTTGGAGGCAGAATTATCTGCGGCACCCACCAAGACGGACTCTTGCTGAAGATTCCTACCACCAGGTTGATGATCTGATGATCTAGCCTGGGGAATTACAGCCTTGGAGCTATTCGCAACAAAGCTTTAGCTCAAGCATTCTTCTTTGTTTACACTACGTTATTCATGGTCATTATTTGGTAATGCGCGATAATATGCAATAGTTGAGAGCCGTGAAGATTTGGAGATATGAAAATAGTAATCACTGGTTGCAAAACTTTCCGGGTGATAGCTTATGCACACGGCGACATTCGAACGCGACTAGACACGCTGCAAATGCAAATCGTAGAAACTTACCCTTTTTCGTAAAAGTATGATGATATCACTAGATGGTAAGCGGTTACCGCAGTCTATGGACGCTTGCATGGCAGAGGTATCACTCACGACTTGCGACCCTGAGACGTAGATCAAAAGTTTCATGTGCCTGTAATTTCACCGAAATCCATACCCTTCGAACCGGAACACTGCAATGCAATGACGGCAGAAATAGGTATGGTGGTAGTCTTCCCCCGGACGAGCTATATTACAAAGAACTCTACTACTCTTCAAAGAACTCCTTGTCAGATTTGGAAGACACATTAGCTAACAGAGGTTTATTGTATGATAATGAATAAGCTAAAAACGCTGTGAACGCGCATTTTGCGTTCATGAAACACGCTTACGAAAGACGTCGTGTGCATAGGTTTGACTGGTGGAAGGCGACTTTGGCTGCTGAGTCTAGATAGTAAATAAATAATAAATAAATAATGTTGGACAATCCACACAGCATCATCTAGCCTCAAGCTAAGCAGAGCTTGTGTTATAGTATTAAATGATATACTTAATAATTCAATTTATAGATAGATAGAAATTAAAGATTTTCAAATGGCGACCACGAACTGTAATACGAAATGTAGGACGGCCTCCTACTCAATGGACTGATGACATTAAAGCGGTCGCAGGAAGTCTGTGAATGGTGCAGGCTCAAAATCAGTCCTCATGGCGCTCTTTGGGGAGGCTATGTCCAGCAGTGGACGTTTATCGGATGGTATGATGATGATGGTGATGATGATGATGATATAGAAAATACGAGAACATCGGAACAAATATTTGCAAATCGTTTAAACATTTGTCTCAAGGCATCGAACCCGCAACCTCTTGCGTCGCAGGAGGAACTTCGCCCGCCGCGCCACATCGGTCGTCTTGTCATATAATTTTACCTTGTAAACTATGTATAGAGTAAATGTAGAGTAAATATTGGCGGACTATGAACACAACGCCATCTAGCCCTAGACTAAGCAAAGCTTGTGTTATGGGAAGATTAACTAATAGAATACATAAATTGTTATGTTTATTTATTTTCAGGATTGGGATGTTTTCGTCAACATATCAGCCATATTCGTGCTTGTGCCATCTCTGTCAGGATTGAAAGGTAAGAGCTAAATGTTTTACTAGCTTTTCGCTGCACCTTCTGTTATAAAATATAGATAGATAATTGACCGGGAATAGGACATAATCTACTTTTTATCCCGAAAAAGTACGGTTTCCGAGTTCCACGCGAACGAAGCCGCGGGCATCAGCTAGTTTTATGTTTTTACATGCCTGGAACTAAAATAATAGTTTTTTTTTTTTTTTTTTTGAGGGGACTCCCTTTTCCGCATTTGGACTCGTGGTTGGTCCATTATGCGTGGGTACTGGCTACGAATGTAACCAGCCTAACTCCTCCCAGAAGCACAGAAGCTTCCTGGGATCTTCACAGGCTTCGAGAAGTGACCTCGGTGTGCCGAGGGTTTGTGTTCGTTGGGTGGCTACTCCCGCGCATTCCAGGACTACGTGGGCAGCTGTTTCTTCTTCGGCTAGACAGCCTCTGCAGAGTGGACTGTCTGTGGCTCCGATGTTAAAGAGGAGTTTGTTCAGGGGACAGTGTCCTGTTAGGGTCCCCACGATGGTTTTGAGTTCTATTCTTGTTAGGTACAATAGACGACGTGTCAGTCGTTTGGAGGCAGTTGGTATCGCTGCCCTCGACTGAAATGATAGTTTGAATATAATATTTTTTTCGCTTTTTGAGATGTTCACCAATATTATAACCAGTAGCAGTTGGGTGTGTGCTAGTTTTCCGCCTAAGGTTCGAAGGTTTGGACCAAACTCGAAGGCACTATTCTTTTTTTTTTTTTTTTTTTTTTTTTTTTTATACAACTGAAGTGGCTACCAAGCGTACGGCCCACATGATGGTAAGCGGTTACCGCAGCCTATGGACGCTTGCAATACCAGAAGTATCACTCACGGGTTGCCACCCTGAGACGTAGATGGTAAGTCTCATGTGCCTGTAATTTCACCGGAAACCATACCCTTCGGACCGGAACACAGCAATGCAAACATTACTGCTTTGCGGCAGAAATAGGTATGGTGGTAGTCCTTCCTCGGACGAGCTCTATCACAAAGAACTCTACTACTATTCTCCGAATAAATCGTAGTTATTCGCGAGTAAACTGACAGATTACTTGTATTATTTAGCAAATCTTTATAAAATGTACCTAAGTAAATTGTTAGATAGTGAGACACTCGTGTCGCAGCTAACTGCTGCTACCTACTCGTAGGCTACACTGAAAACCAGCGCTACAGATTAAGTCTGTAGCACATGCTGAGGGCCTGCCTATTTTTTTCGTCACAATAGTTTAGTTTTAATTTGTATTGTTATTTTATGTTTATTGTGTGGCGCTAAATAAATATTTTTCTATTCTATTAGAAATATATTTTCTATTTGACATTTCTTATTCCGCGGAACGGTTGTTTTAGAAGTTGGTCGAATCCTCCCTAATTCGTAGTTATTTGCGAGTAAAGTGACAGTTTACTTGTATTTGACATTTCTTATTCCGCGGAATAGTTATTCCAGAAGTTTGTCGAATCCACCCTAAGTAGTAGAAAAACAAGGATACATACTCGCGTGTGAACGCGACTTTAGATAACCATAATACAAGTTTCAAACAAAGGATCTTATATCAAAGTTGTTTTAAATTACTTTCTTCCCACAAACGATCACCTAATCTCTTGTTTAAACTAAACAATGAATAACGCACGTGTTTAAAGAAACGTGATTTAATGAGTGTACCGGTACCGGTAGTGACCATTCGATTCTTAGGTCACTGGTTCGAAACCCAGCCCTACACCAGTACATTTTATGATAGATAATAATAACCAGTTGGCAATTTGCAAGGAATTTTTAACAGCGCATCTTTCGTCACATTGATTATTGAATTGACAGCTGATGACAGTTTCAATGAAGTATTACCATAGGATAAAAATTTTCCATACTTGATTTAGGGGACAAGTGTAGCTCATTGCACTGGCGACCCTGGTAACTATAACGTTGACAGAGTAATTGATGGTGCAACCCATTTTGGAAAATGTAACTGTTAGTGGTATATATATATTTTTTTTTTTATGTAAGCAAGTTACAAGACAATCAAGCCCCTGACGCCCGACTGATGTTAAGCACCACGCCTGACTATAACAGATTGGTGTTGGTTATTGTTAAAGTTTACTATGACTGTTACGATAAGAGAAGATTTGGTGCAATCCAGCCTGTGTATAACAACGGACAATACGTTTATGATTTTTGTCGGTCAATGCTTACAAACAGTGAAGGAAAACATCGTTAGGAAACTGGCATCAACGGCATGAAATGGCATGACTAAGAACTAACAAAATTAAGAGACACTTATCATTCATTCATATGTCAAAATCAAAAATCAAAAATTAAGATAAATACTTTAAAAAGTAGTAGTAGTAGTTTATAAGAGTAGTAGAGTTCTCTGTGATAGAGTTCGTCCGGGGAAGGACTACCACCATACCTATTTCTGCCGCCAAGCAGTAATGCTCGCATTGCTGTGTTCCGGTGCGAAGGGTATGGTTTCCGGTGAAATTACTGGCACATGAGGCTTTCGATCTTAGCCTCAAGGTGGCAACCCGCGAGTGATACCTCTGGTATTGCAAGCGTCCATAGGCTGCGGTAACCGGTTACAATCTCGTGGGCCGTACGCTTGGTTGCCACTTCAGTTGTATAAAAAAAATATATATATTTAATTATTAATTAAAACGCCTATCACTCTCCTTTGAGAGTAGGCTAGAGTCCCAGCAGTGGAAACATTAGCATGCTGTCATGATGATTGTCAGTCAGTCAGTAACGTAATATTTTTATATTAGGATGACATGTGTATGAACTCGAGTTTCTACCTTTGTCCGCAACACAATGACGAGTAATTACCTATCATTGAGAAGATTGAAGAGAATGACAGATTTTTATCGCAAAAACTATGTTGTTCGCGTGAGTGACAGGAAACCATTCAAAAGCATCGAAGAGTAGTAAATCAATCACTAGGTATAGTTCTCTCGGCGGATCTAGGCTTCCGTGAAGTTAGCAGTTTCGCGATTTTTGACAGTTCTATAAAATATCTTATAATTCTGTCAAATTTTTGTACTGAAAACAAGTGTACAGTTGAATTTGGCGCTAGGTTACTCAAGAGTACTAAATGTCATATTTAAATACCGATCGCGTTTAAACCGCTCCCTTTGATTGATTGGAATCAATCATCATCATAGCCAGTAGACGTCTACTACTGGACGAGTTACGCCGTCCTAAGTTTTCTTTTCCAATTCGTCGCCATTCGAGCCTTTATTGCCCAATGGTTTTTCTTTCTGCAAGATAATTATATGACCTGCCTACTTGCTACTTCAACTTACTTACGTGGTACCTTACACATACCTTTATCCTATTTATTTATTATACAAATAAAAAATTAGAGGCTAAAAATACTCTCTTATTGGTAACACACATTCACACACACCCACAGAGACTTAAGATATTAGTAGGATAGAAATAAATATAAATAAGGATAAGTGATAGATTCAGGCGTTACTTTGCGGAATATTTTTCTTTTGAGGTTAACTGTGGTAACTGTGTGACCTCATCAGTTAAAAGGTTAAGCGGAATAGTACTAGAGATTTTTCGTCTGTTTTTTATCTTATAAATAAGGACCAAATGTAGAGACGCTTATACGAGTTTAATACAACAGTATTTGTCAAATACCCATTTTATAATAAACAGTGTTCGTACCTGCGCGCTACGGCTGGGTCACCGCTACTCTGCGTGGAAAATGTGTTTTTGCATGTTTGTAAAAGTTAAATGCTCTGTTTATAAAGCAGTTATTTTAAACTGACTTATAACCGACACAAAAAAATAAGGTTCCATGTTTAGGAACTATTTATTTTTTATATTACACCGATTACTGCGTAATGGATGGTGCTATTTTAATGGATATTTTGTTGTTTTGTAGAAGATGATTCCGAGATTCCGTACAAAATTCACTTTCGAGAGAGAGTACACTTCCCATAAAGTTTGAATAAATATTGCTTATAAAATACTTATAATGAACTCATTGAATTAACCTGAAAATAATAAATAAATAAATATATAGTTCCCCTCGTAACTTATTAGGATTTTCACAAAACAGTACAGTCACTATTTAGATGTGTGACCAATGGTAATTTAAACTGAGCGCTTCCTTGCTTCGGAGGGTACGTTAAGCTGTCCGTCTCGGCTTTTTCAAAGTTAGGTCATAACGGAGGCCTATTATCTCCATCACCTAAGTAAGTTCGTACGAGTCAGTGGCCAACTCTGGTGACATAATTTTTAGGGCGCCCGGAAGCCTCTGTCATGGCCTAACAACTTGGAAAAATCCGAGACCGACTGCTTAACGTGCCCTCCGAAGCTCGGGAGCGCTCAGTTGAATTGCCACTGGCGGTCACCCATCCAAATGGTGACTACGCGGAACAGTGCTCAACTTCGTTTATTTGTTAGAAACAACTTAGCTAGCTACGTCACGAGCACTCCTCTTTTCAGTTTTTTCATCACCTATGTTAGCCACAGACTCATACAAACTTACTACAGTAAGATTTTTATCATTATGTTGTGACAAAAATCACATGTTTCAAATATTTTTACTTAATAATTTATCAATGTAGATAATTAAGTACTTATAATCTATTTAATCTATTTCAACACAAACCGTTGTTCCACTGTGTTATCGTCAGATTGTGAAGATAATCTTTGTAAGATTGTACCTTACAGTGTCAATAATAAAGGTTAAAACTGAATGTATTTGTTGATCAGATAATAATTAACTGGTAAAATTACCGATGCAACGCTCAGGCTCAGCGTTGATACGGCTTTGTTTGATAAACACTGATGCGAGCATCGAACCCGCTATACCATAGTGTAATTATACGACAAAGAGAATTCCAAGGGTACTTAATCATCGTTGGGGTGGTTGACCCCGAGTGACATATTAAATCTACGGGTCCTCTACAAGGCTGTTATGCCTTTGACAGGTTGTACCACAGAACTATATTTAAGTAGAAGGAGTGAGTGTATGTACCTCGCGTGCCGAAAAGACGGGCTAAGTAAGGGCTGAGTAACCTCTTTACTCGCCGCAAAACTCAGTTTGCTCCCAACCGGGGGCGGTGTGGTGGTAAGGCAGTGCCTAGAATCGGTTTGTCGCGTGCTTATCGATGCTTTTAGATCATTCATTTTCGCGCGGCTTACGTTTCCCATCACTTAAATACATTTGTGTGTAAAATACAAATGTTACACGCAAAATGTTACACGTTCGGTTTCCATACAAATCGACGAACTCTTTCATTCTACTTAAATATAGTTCTGTGGGTTGTACCGAATAAATAACTGTCAAAACAATAATTGATAGATTTAGGCGTTACTTTGCAGAAATCCATAAGAAGATAAAAAACAGACGAAAAATCTCTAGTACACTAGTTAGACTTTGGCTCCAGCGCTCGACGGAGCAACACGTTTGCCGGAGAACAAGTCGATGGTCCTGATGATGTCCCGTGGAGGGATAAAACACGTGTCGATATTTTTCTTTTGAGATTAACTGTATTAACTGTGTGACCTCATTGGTTAAAAGATTAAGCGGAGTAGTACTAGAGTTTTTCGTCTGTTTTTTTGTCAAAACAATGTTATGAGAGAATGCGTTCATTTATTACGATTAGTGAAATAAATTATTCTTATTTAGGTAGGTGCAATTTGCTTCGCAGGCTTATCATTATGTCCGCTATGCCGCGTATCCCACGCTACGCCGCTACACCGTAGCGGATACTTCTACGTAATCAGAGTCCCTATAAAAATAAGAAAAATATAGTTTTATTAGAACTTAGGAGTTTTAGAGTCATTGAGACATGAGATTAAAATTAATTAAAAATGAAAAGTGCGAGCAAGACACGTCTTCATAAAGGGTTCCGTGCTGTAGAAGAGGACTCCGCTTCATTTCTTGACCGCAATAAGTTCCAGTCAGTAAATTCTTTCGAAATTGTTAGAGCTCTCTTCGATTTTCAGCCACTCTTCCTTACAACACTTTTACTATTATATTTATATTTTCAGACTTTTTAATTTATTTTTGTCACCAAGTTTCACATTCGAAATTTCTGAATTGTACTACAATTATATTTAGGTTGGATTCGTCCAAACTCGGATAGGCGCTATGCTCCGAGTAAATCGTAGTTATTTGCGAGTAAACTGCCAGTTTCCATAAAATTTACATTTCTTATTCCGCGGAATAGTTATTCCAAAAGATGGTCGAATCCACCCTTAGTCTGACAACTTACATGGGTCCAATGGTGTTAGTAAACTCACAAACTGTCTTAGGCTAAGTTAGTTTTTTAACAGTGACAGATTTATTAAATTATTAACGGCTTGACGTGACGTGACGTGACGCGTGAGTATTCGCCGAGCAACCGTCGAACGCGGTCGCGGGCGGTGCTCATGAAGAAAAGCTTCTAAATAGCTTCAAAGTCAAAGTCAAAAATGATTTATTTCAATAAAATCACAAGGATCATTTTGAAACGTCTTAAAGCTAGGTGAAAACTTCGAAACGTCAGCATAAATGACTAATTCAAGTGGTAAATAGCCGTTAATTATTTAATATGATTTCTAACCACTATAGTTTTAACTCTTTATTGAGTACACAATAAAGAGTTAAAACTATAGTGATTAGTCAAAGTTATAGTGTACACAATATATTTTATTTAGTTACTTAGTAGTAGTCCGTCCCAGCTTCGCGTGGGTGCAATGAAACCGCACCCGTGCGAAGCCGGGGCAGGTCGCTAGTAATAAATATAGCCTATGTTACTCAGGGTTAACGTAGCATTCTAATGGTAAAAGAATTTTTGAAATCGGACCAGTAGTTTTTGAGTTTATTCGTAACAAACAAAAATACAAATATACAAATCTTTCCTCTTTATAACATTAGTATAGACTAGCTGACCCGCGCGGTTTCACTCGCGTTATTTTTCACGTTTTTCTCACCGTTTAAACCTTTTACAAATTTTAAAACCAAAATTTTCCTAATCGGCCTAGCCTAGTTGTCGAGTTTTAGCGAGACTAATGCATAGCAATTCATTTTTATATATATAAGAAGATTATTTTATTTAGTTTTATAACAGTTTTGTGTCGGTTCCAGGAAACCTGGACATGTGCCTGGCATCGCGGCTCTCGACGCAAGCAAACCTGGGCAACATGGAGTCCACGAGAGAGGTCATATCCATGGTTGTCGGGAACATATCATTAGTGCAGGTCAGAGTCACAAAAAAACTAAATTTTTACTAAAAACGGGATTACCATGATCTGTGAATTTTATTGTTTCCTGATATTTCGGTTACATGCACTACGTTTCAGAATGATCCTTGTGATATGATTGAATAAATATATATTTTTACTTTACATGATCACGTGAAAACTGTTCTCTTTATTAATTAACATAATTTTCTACTTCTCTTCTTCACTTCCTATCTCAACGAAATGTAACCTAAAAATAACAGGAATTAATATTTGTTTTAATGCAATAAATGAATGATATGAAATGAAAAATACCATGTTTTTCGTCAGGTGCAAGCAATAGTGGCTGCTACAGTGGTGTCAATATTCGCTATAGTGGTGAACACCATCACCGATCGCGCCATCAATGGCTCCTACGTGCTGTTGCTGATCGCGTCAGCTGTCTTCACGGCTACCACCACCTGCTTCGTGCTTGGTGAGTTGGGCGTAATACCTCACCATAGTGACAAGACGGTCAAGCTTAACTTCTTAAGTTCAGCGTGGCACTGCACTGCGCTCATCACCCCGAGACATTGTTGTATCATTGTCTCTTTTGCCCAGTAATTTGACTTGCTACAGTGCCCTTCAAACCTAAATACAGTAATACTTGCACACTACTTTTTTTCGGTTGCGGGTTCGATTCCCGCCTTGGGACAAATGTTTGTCCCGGGTGTTCTGGTTATTTACTTAAAATATCTATCTATGTATTGTATAGTATTAAGTATCAGTCATCATAACACAAGCTCTGCTTAGCTGGGGGCTGGATGATGCTGTGTGGATTGTCCAGCATTATTTATTTTTACATATTTTACGTATAAATAAGTTGGTAGAATCCACACTTTAGTAGTGTAAAATAAAAATCTAAAAATAAACAATTTCGAGCAAGTGATTGCAGACTCGGGTGCGCAGTTGTATTCATATAAAGCTCTTTTCCCAGACTTCGTGATGGTGATGGTAATTTACGGCTCGCACAAGTTCAAAGTGAACCCGGACAACGTCGCTACTCCACTGGCGGCGTCCATCGGGGACATAGTCAGCAATACTGTGCTCGCGGTCACTGCACAATATATGTACGAGCAGATACGTAAGTATTTTTTTTTTTCATAATCATAATCATAATCATTTATTGTTTGCGAACCTAGGTAACATAAAATGATGGTAATGCTAACATATGAGCTCTAGATCCTACCATTTGGGCATACAAACATTTACAAACATTACATTTAAAATAGTTTAAATTAACACAAAACAGTAATATTAAAAAGAAAATGTCAAATGTGGTTTCAATTAAAATGTGTCATGTATCTAATTAAATTGTTCAAATGTCAAGAAAATGATAAAAACGGATCGACTTCTTTCACACCGATCACTCTCTCACCCTTGTTATTGTCGTGCAAAGGAGGAACTTGCAACGTGACATTGGCGAAATTGTGGCCATCCCCACAAAGGCCACCTAACCAAGAATTGAATTGAATTGAAATAATGATAGAAGAGATAGTACAACTTAGTTATGTTCAATAATAATTCGATCATTCAAGAACTCATTTACGGTGTAATACGCTTTTTGAACTAGAATCTCACCCAATTTGCTCTTGAATTCATTTATGAGCACGAACAGATTTAGAGATTTTATTATAATTTTTTTTAAGTCAGCTTGTCACTTACAAGACGATCAAGTCGCCCGCCTGATGTTAAGCATCACGCTTGACCATAGCTGATGCAGAACGCTTAAAGTTTTTTAAGTTTTTCATGGCACTGCACTGCGCTCATCACCCCGAGACGTTGTTGTTAAGTCTCTTTCGCCCAGTAATTTCACTTGCTACTAAACACAGTAAAATTTTCTCTTTTGAAGTCGGTTAAAAAGACTCGTTCTAGAGTAGGTCGGTTTAAATGATTTATCTAGTGGTAGGACTCTTCAGCAAGAGTCCGTCTTGGTGGGTACCACTGCAGTGCCAGATATTTTACCTCCAAGCAGCAGTGTGCAAGCATTACTGTGTTTTGATTGTGGTGAATCATTTGTAAAATTGTAACAACATTGCTTATTTTTATAAGGATAATAATCTACTAGCAGTGATACTATTTGATAAGATTGACGATTAAATATTTAGGTGTTCCGCATATCTACCTGATAATCAAAGGTATTTTTGTAGTTTAGAGTACTTGAACTTACCAGTTTCACTGTTTTATCGATTTGTCTGCCCAGATTTGTAACCCAACTTTTGGAAAATTAAAATAAAACTTATCGCTTACACTTATTACATATTTTTTTAATCATACAAGGACCTGACGGACCCTCTTCCGGTAAGTTTATTTAAAGAAATACGCATTACAAATATACTTGTTTTTTTTTTACAATCAAACACATTTAGTTGATTTATTCAGGCGTGTCTTTACGGAAATATACTCTATGTTTTTTTTTTTTTTTTATACTACTAAATTGGTAACCAAGCGTACGGCCCACTTGATGGTCAGCGGTTACCGTAGCCTATGTACGCATGCAACATCATAGATATCACTTGCGTGTTACCACCCTGAGACGTTAGATGGTAAGTCTCATGTGCCTGTAATTTCACCGGAAACCATACCCTTCGAACCGGAACACAGCAATGCGAGCATTACTGCTTGGCGGCAGAAATAGGTATGGTGGTAGTCCTTCCCCGGACGAGCTCTATCACAAAGAACTCTACTACTCTTGCCTTGATACTCTAGCCTATGATACTCTAGCCTTGCACCTTTCTCCTGAATCATTCTAAAATTTATGGAATCCACCATCATTAGTATTTGTAACATGTAACATATTCTATTCTATTATCTGTTGCGTAGTTTAAAATATCTAAGCGTACATACATACAGGGACAGACAGCGGGAAGCGATTGTTTTTTAAGTACTATGTAATAAAGATTAAAAGATTAAATGGACAAACAATCTCTAGTACTATTCCGCTAAACATTTTGTTTTGTTTTTTTAGATTGTATCGCGGCTAGTGTCTGTACTTTGCAAGGTTTTGTAGATTACGCTTTACAGGCAAGTAGCTGGTGAGCACCGGTGGTCTATGAGCACCGGTGGTCTAGTGGTAGTGACCCCGCCTTCCAATCCTAAGGTCGTGGGTTCAAACCCGGTCGTGCACCAATGGATTTTTCTGTTCGAAAAATTTATGTGCGCAATGCCAGTGCTCTCATACGGTGAAGGAAAACATCGTGAGGAAACCGGCATGTCCAAGAACTAAAAATTCGAAAGACATGTACCATCCACCAATCCGCATTGGGTCCGCGTGGTGGATTAAGACCCAATCACTCTCGCCTGAGAGTAGGCCAGTGTCCCAGCAGTGGGAACATTAGAAGGCTGTCATGATGAGCTGGTGAGCGGGTTCTTTGTTTTGTTGTCTTAATTAATTAGAAAGTTTAGCGGAATAGTACTAGACATTGGTGTCCATACCTATTTCTGCCGCCAAGCAGTAATGCTCGCATTGCTGTGTTCCGGTTCGAAGGGTATGGTTTCCGGTGAAATTACAGGCACATGAGACTTTCCATCTTACGTCTCAGGGTGGTAACACGCAAGTGATATCTATGATGTTGCATGCGTACATAGGCTACGGTAACCGCTGACCATCAAGTGGGCCGTACGCTTGGTTGCCACTGGTATAAAAAAAAAAAAAAAAAACTAAATTAAAGTAAAGTAAGTAAAGTAAATAAACTAAAAATGTTGCCGTCCTTTTGTAATGAATTAAAATACAAAGGGCCGCGATACTTTAAGTTAGCTAAGTTTAGAAAAGGCTACAAGAGAATCGACACCATTGTTCGTTTATTTAAAACATGTTTTTATTAATTTACATCATACGTTTCAAAATTGTTAAAACAAACAAAAACTAAGTTCGTGGGAGTCAGTGGCCAATTTTAATGACGGAGTTAATAGGTCGCCTGAAAGCTTCCGCCATGACTTAACAACTTTAAAAAAGCCAGGACCGAGACGGCTTAACATGCCCTCCGAAGCATGAATGAACCATTCATTTGGATGGCTACGCAAAACAGTGCTTAATTTTAATAATCTGTTAAGGATAACACAACCAGCTATGCCAAGAACGCTTCACTTACACAGTAATTAAGTAGGTACCTTGACTAAGCTCTGTCCCTCGCACTAGGTGTCTTATAAACTTGTGTAGAATCGTTACTTTGTTCAACAGAGGTATCACTATGGCAGCCAATAGTTCTGATCTGCGTGTACTACAGCCTGTTACCACTGTGGGTTTTCGTGGTCTACCGGAACAGGTATACGAAGGTGGTGCTGACCAACGGCTGGACTCCAGTCATCTCCGCTCTCTTCATCAGTGGGTAAGTTAGATAACTCAAAAATATTCTACTGAACTGGAAAACGAAGTATCGCAGGAATTCTGTAGATGGTGAAGGCTCAGGATCAGTGGCTGACATGATTATGATGATGAACCTACCTCTGCACTGGAGGATATTTTTGACATTCGTATCGACTTAGCGTACCTAGTTTAGTAAACCTGTAGCACGAGTAAAGAATTAAACTCGTTGCCGGGGTCTGTTTTTCCGCACCGATACAAATTAGGAGTCTTCTAGGCAAGCGTGCTTCATCACCCGAGGTCCGATCTACGGTCCAAGTTACTACTACAAACTAAGACATCTGTAAAATTCCAATGTTATGATGCCACTACCAGCGAGATGGTGATACCACTATCTAGGGAAAATACAACACTGTAAATAAGCTTATCTGATAGTGTAGGACATACAACATCAATTGAAAAAAAAATATATATATATCCTCCTTCTTCCAGAATCGGAGGCATAGTCTTAGATCAAGCGGTGGACCACTACCGAGGCTACGAAGTCTTCCAGCCAATCGTCAACGGCATCGGCGGTAACCTGGTATGCGTGCAGTCTTCGAGGATGGCCACTCATCTCCATCAGACCGCTATCCCTGGGGAATTACCAGAAGGCACCAAGATTATGGAATGGCCTTGGAGGACACTGTTTTTCGGAAGTAAGGCTTCGCTCCTTCAAATTTTTTAGCAACTAGTATTACCAGGCTAGCTACCTCAGTAAAAGTCTGTCTTGGTCATCTATACCCATAACACAAGCTCTGCTTAGCTTAGGGCTAAATAATACTATTTATTTGATTGATTTGTTATTTATAGAAGTTATTAAGAGATGTTTTCTTTTCAGCTACTGCAGCTAAAGTGGCTCGTATGTTGCTGATCCTGGCTGTCTGCGGGCAGATCATCTTCATGGTGGTGGCTGATTTTGTGTACCAGGGCATGGTGACCATCCAAGTGCCGTTTGGGATCACGTATCTCATGTGCTCACTGTTACAGGTAACACTTATAACAACTTCCTCGGAATTAAAGCTATCCATGTCAGGGAATCCATAAGTAAGTTCGTATGAGCCAGTGTCCAATTCTCTGCCGCTTTCGCTGCTGGTGACGTCTGCCTCAAGGCTTCCGGCGTGGCCTTTGAAAAAGCCAGAACCGACAGCACAAACAGATACGCTCCCTGAGCGCTTCCGTGCTTCGGAAGCTGTGATGTTGCAAATATTTACCATATCTTACTTCCCCAGGTCATGGTACTCTTATATCTTTCGTACATCCTGATCCACTACATGTGGAAGAAGAAGAAGGATCCTGACAACGCTGCTATCCCCTACCTCACTGCTTTAGGGGATCTTCTCGGATCAGTATTTTTGGGCCTGGCATTCGTGATCCTCTCGATCTTTGGAATGGGTTACGGGAACAACGTACAGTGAATTGGTGGAGAACGTGTATGGGTATAGCCGCGTATAAGTCGAAAGTCGTCCTCGCCATACCAGACACTCCGTATAGCGGAACAGGCACCGTTTTTACTTTTTGAATAGGTTTACTTGGGGAGAGATTCTTGCAGGCGATTAGTGTAACAATTTCCCAAGCGATTATCGTCTTTCGCACAACTCCCAAAAGCTTTTGAACTTAAATTTGACTTTTAAGCTTATTGGCAAACCAAAATACCTCAGACGAAAGGCAGCGGGTGCCGCCGTCCTTTTCCCACGCGAAACCCGCGTCATTCGCTATTCACGACCTACGCCCCTTTAAATTGCTTGGGCGACGCAGGGAGATGTCTGAGTTATCTGGTTTGACTATAGGGAAAGCATTTTGAAAGTAAAAAACGTAGATAACGTAGATTCTTGGTGAATTTATAGAGCGACTTTGATTTGAGCGATTAGACTCGAATCAAGTCGAGCCTAATCGAATCACAATAATTTGCTTTAAACTTATAAAACTGCGTCAATTAGCAGCGCGTGGAGCCCACTTGATCGTCAAGTTCGATGCGATACGATTCGACTCGGCGCGGTACGATTTGACTCGGTGAGTTTCGTCAATAGTGGACGCCACGCCTAGGCGGTTTAGGTTTCCGCTTTGTACTGCGTAGTTTTTAACTTAATGATCGTAGCCAAAGATCGATTTCAAAAGGCGTTACCTATTTAATGCCTAAGAGCTCGGCCACAGTAAAGAAGCGTAGGCGGGAATGCGCGCTCACGGTATTCTATAGCAACAGTATTATCTTAAATAATTAAATTGGGGCAATTAATTAAATAAATAATATGAAAATGGTTAACATTAAATTATGTAGGTATTTGAATGAGGGTTTGTTTTATGTAGGTAATTATGTTTTTTCCATTCTTCAACCTACTACTACTTACTACTTATAATTTTAATTCAATTTAATATTACTTCTTGAACTAAATTTAGAGAATTTGTTGATACTTGTTCATCTTTTCGCTTACATTAATAAGACTAGACCTTAGTAGAGGCTTTAGTTCTCTGGCCATGTAGATTTGCTATGTAGCGTTTTAGTTATATTTGACAATCCGCGTCCGCTACCGTCCCCGCGTCTGCGTACGCGCTTGACTGCGGCCGAGGCCTTACTTGAACTATTTTGCTAACTTTTTTGTAATTTATTATGTTGTTGACATAGTGAGAATTAAAATGCAATGTTAATTGTAAAATGTTCCTTACACTAGCAATATTTTATATTGTGACATCACAATATAGTTGTACATGGTTATTTTTTGGTTCTAATGGCTGGCTATGTGACTGAGACCATTAAATTTGCAAACTTACGAAAATACTTTAAAACATTTTAGAGCAATTCATCCCTTGCTGTATTTATGTTACTCTCCAAGTTTTGTATAAGTTTTAAATTATTTTTTTTGATGTTTGTTGATTATGTAGGCGACAGAACCGGCACTGGTTAACGTGACCGAAAAATAACCATGTTTTAAACAGATAGATAAATATTAGTGCCAAGATTACTGAATGAAATTGTATATTATTATGTATCTAATCAGATTCTAGTTATTTATTTTTATTACATTTTATATAGAATAATACAGCTAATACAAATGTATGAAACAATTATGTAGGTAGGATAAAACACATTAATTTAATTTAAGTAATTGATATTTTTTTCGAACAGTAATTACCTAAGTACTTTGTTCATAAAATTTAGAAGAATTAGGCGTAGCTGTGATAACAATTTTAGAATGTGATTTCAATCAATTAATGTGACACCAATTTTATAAGGCACTAGCCGATCTGTCCCAGTTTCATACGGGTGCAATGAAACCGCACCCGTGCAAAGCCGGGGCAGGTCGTTAGTAATAAATATAACCTATGTTACTCAGGGATAATGTAGCATTCTAATGGTGAAATAATTTTAGAAATCGGACCAGTAGTTTTTGAGTTTATTCGTAACAAACAAAAATACAAATCTTTCCTCGTTATAATATTAGTATAGATTAACTTCATATTACTGATACCTAAATTAAATGATGCAACATACATAAATACGAATTAAGATACGTTTGTTACGTTTGTTTGAGATGAGTTCTTTAATCAATTTTCAAATATATTTTTAATGTTTAACTGAAATGATTAGAAACAGGTTACCATAACATTAAACAATGAATTATGTTAGTTATTTAAAATAGCACCAAAATTCCTAAATAATGTCAATAAGATACATTTTAAAGGAATCGTCGATCTAAGTTTTACCGAATTAAAATAATAAAAAAATAAAAAAAATGTTTTAGAGGAAATGAGTACAATATAGCAATTTTAGAGTAAGCTATATGAGGCCTAACTATTAATTTATTATTTAAATAATATTAACAATTGTTTGTATTAAACGCATTTTAAACTTGACTATGAAAACAAAAAGCAATTAACTATTTTATGTATTGTGTGAAATATCTGCCATTATTTACTTTTAAATAAATGGTTAAAATTAATACTTTTTTGACTTGCAAGATTATTTGCCTATATTTTATGTTGTGACTTAAAAAAATATAAAAATTTGGTTCAGCCCATTAAAATAAGTTTTGTAAACAGGCCACAATAGATAATAATATGGACTACGAATACATCGCCAATACACGATCTATTAACTAGATCTAAGGCTTTAAAAACAATTTTATGTAAAAAAAAATTGTGTTACCTTTTAATTAATTTTGTGTTAAGAAAATAAAATGAAGTGTTTCAAATAGTTCCGTTTTTAATGACATTAATATGCGATACAAAATCCGGTGGCTCTGTTCGAAGGTCCGTGGGGCGAAAATCGGTAGTATGATCGTACTCATTCGGAAACACGAACTTCAATAAATATAATTTAAACCGTAGTACTGTGTAACGGCCCGTACTAGCATAAGTTTAAGATATATTTTTGAATGAATGATGTGATACAAATGAGATTTTTATGTGTATATAGTGAATTGTTATGTAGTACGTAAATTATTGAACTGTTAAGTAGTTCCAATTAATAAAAAAGCTTGCCGTTGTAACGTGTGAGAGAGAAAGATAAAAGTTTACCCGAACTGTTATTATGTAAGCATATCGCTGTAGTCGATCTTGCATACGTAGGGTACGCAACGCACTGTAGGTGTGAAAGAGACGGCATGACGCAGCAACAAGCGAACGACAGCGACGGAATTACATAACCCTACCGGGTGGTAGGACTCTTCCAAGAGCCCCGTCTTGGTGGGTATTGACAAATATATATTTTATTAAAGCAGTGCGGAAAATATAAAAAAAAATGTTTCAAATTGTTTTGAAGTTTAGTTTTTTATAAGTATAATGATTATCATATTAGCCAATAGATTGATTCAGGCGTTACATTGCGAAAATCCAATAAGGGTGGAATCGAACAACATGACAACTATTTTGCGGAACAAGAAATGTCAAATACAAATAAACTTTCAGTTTACTCGTGAATAACTACGAGTTTGGTCGAATCCAGCCCTAGTAAAATATATTAAATAAACGAAAAATCTTTAGTACTATTCCGCTAAACTTTCTAACGAATCGTTCGTTCGTTCTAACGTTCGTAACGTGCAAACAAATGCAATGTTTTTTTTGTTTGTTGTCCCAGTAAGTTTAGCAAAATAGTACTAGAGTTGTTTTGTCTATTTATCATCTTGTGATGACGTAGATAAGGAACGAAATGCCTTGATCTTTGAATCCGCGACCGTACTGTACACGCATGGTTATTTTTGGCCATATTTACTATGAATTGACCAAAATATATCATGTACCTACTACATGCTTACAGCCATGTTTTTTCGATATTATTATTGTAGTATCTAGTTATTTTAAATTATGTTGTAGACGGTCATGGACTGGCAATATTTTTTTTAAACCTATCTAGGTCATGTATGTGTTATCCCATCGACCGATCAAGTTATATTTGCATCTAAGAGCCTGTTTTTGTAACTGTCAAAAGGCCCGGTTTGTTAATCTGTTGTTATTGTAACTTGTGATTAAAAATGACAATGAGCGCTCCCTTGAAAATGAAATTAACGGTTTTAACAAATGGTAACCAAATTAACTATGGATTTAATAACCGGCGCTACATAGTTGTGGTAGGTTAGGAATATTGTAAAAGCATGTAGGTACTTAGTTTATTTATATTTATTTACATTAAACATAAATTCCTATTGTTAGAAATATTAATTTATAGTTAAATATACATTCCACTGCAGCTACAGATAATAGATAATGATTGTAAAAATATTGTAAATCATTTTTTTGGACTTTAGTTTTGTACCATGATTGTATTTTTAGCGATGTGATGTCCATTTTAGTGTTAATGTATTATTATTTTAAAATAAAAAATAAAGTCAATATTTTATTTTTATTACTTGTACTAAACAAATACCATCTTCTTACCTACCTTTAGAGACAAATTATTTGTAAGATGATTATTGTATCTATCTATGAACGCTAGCAATACCGAGGTATCACTTGCCCTGAGACATAGATCAAGTCTCATGTGCCTGAGTAATTTCACTGACACATGAGATTCGCTATTTAGATAAACATAAAAAAGTGCAAGTATCAAGAAAATTCTCATAGATGGCGTTAACATTCGAAAAATTCAAGCTCGATCTAGTAAAAATCTACTGTTTCACCGGCAATCATGCTCTTTTAAAAAGTACAAGCTTCAAGAAAATTCTCACAGATGGAGCTAGCATCCGAGAAATTCAAGTTTAACCTAGCGAATATCTTTTATTTATGAAAATATACGATACTTTCGCAATTTTTAACTCGCATAAATATTTTGCGAGAAAGTGAAAAATATGGTATAATTATTAAATAATAAAAAATGCAAGATGTAGAGTACCTACGTAACTTCATTTTATATCATTTTTTTCCTGCACTGGAACCTAAAAAATACCTGTAACAATTCAGTATTCTAAAAAATTGGGCCATGTTTTATTGGGCCAATATGCAAACAACCCAATAAATTCAGTGTGTAGCAAATTCGCTTCTAGCAAATATCACAGAACCAATGAAGAAAACATGCCTACAGTTACTTATTTCCACCACCGCCACCGCCGCGGCGCTACTGAGCATTTGCAATAACATTTAGTTAGGTAGCAATCGCTGTTTGTTAGTTTTTATAAAAAAATATAGATAATAAATAATATAGATATATAATATAGATAAATACTACAAGGTAGATTACTTTTATATTAAAGGATTCATGAAAGTTCACAAGTAGTTACCTCAGTATATAAAATAGTTATTCATGACTTTAATATAGTTTATACATTTGACTATAGAGTGTCGACAAATATACTTCGTGAATTTTATTCTATTTTTAACCGACTTCAAAAAAAGAGGTTTTCTACGATGTTGCTGTTCACGATGTGGATGTTTAATATTACTTTTTAAGTGGTCCCATATCAATTTTATAGAAATTTGTTCAACGGTTTAAAAAAAAAACACGTAAAAAAAAGTGTTCATTCTCTCGTATCTCCACAATTTATCAAAACATTTTTTTTAGTTAAAAGACGTTTTTTGTTTTTTTTTTGGTTTCCTAATTATTATTATCAAAAAGATTATATCATGTCATAAAACCGGGTTATAAACTTACTAGAAGACGCTACGAAGCTAGGTAGGTATACATATAAGACTTGACTATGTAGGTCTACGTAAGTTTAGCAAATAGGTAGTACATGTACCAGAGTCATGGATTTAGGATACCTAACAGTGTATAATATAATGTAAAAAATCGTACCAGGATCATGCAAGAAGCCTTTACGGAACAGCAGATAAATGACAATTGCCGTGGGAAAGTAATTCACTACGCCCAACTGTTTTAACTGCTTTTATAGGCCCTGCTAATGATGATGGAATTATAACTTCTTCAAGATTCAGTTATTAAGAAAAGAATTCACTACGACCAACTGTTTTAATGGCTTTTAAAGGCCTAGCCAATAATGATGGAGTTAGGATATGGATACCTTCAAGATTCAGTTAGTGATAGTGATGACATCGATACAGGTCCAGGACATCGATTGCAGCGAGCAGTCACCTGTTCCTGGTTCTGACAGGGCAGTGGATCGTTAGCGGCGCGGAGGGCGGGCGGGCTGGGCGCCGGCGCGGCGCAGGGCGGGCGGAGCCAGTCGCCCGCGAGCCTCGGTCTGGCGCGCCGTCTTCGCTCCCACCGCACCACCACCCAACGCGCATGCGACTATCGATCGCCACCAAATCTAGGTTAGCCGGCTAAATTTAAAGGTGCGTTCAGAATTCAAGGTTGACGCGGGCGCAGCTCTGAAATAAACCTAAATGAACACGTCTTAACACGAAGGGATAAGGCTGATTGTCGCTCGGTAAACAGCGTAATGGCGGACTGCGAATTATGTAAGAATCGTAGTTGTTTTCAAATTGTGATATAGGATAGTTTAGTGTCAGTGTTTGGTCTATTTTTTGTTTCTGGGATTATCTGACGGTTAGTAAGAGGTGTGAGTGTGGAGATAAATATAACGCGAGCTCCCCGCGCGTGGTGATGCTACAAACATTACGTTTAAAACATACTAATCTTGTCTGCATATTTCCATCAGTTTCCCTAATAGTTTTCTAACAGATCTATCTTAGTTTCATGGTTTTAATCCTTCTTAACCTACTTACTCACTCGGACTCACAGACCGCATGAGGTAACGACTCAGTTCATATTGATCGGACCAAACAATTGGTGGTTTTACTAATTTGTTGTATTACATATATTATAAGCATCTAGTCTGAACTATCGGTAGTGAAATGAATAAACAAGTTGAAATCGAATTTGTTACACACTACGTCAACAATTGATCGATATAAAAACACAAATCGTGAAAAACATCGTTATAATACAGCCTGAGTGTAACCTCTTTCTGGGATCAACAATAAAATTATTGTTATTTATAGGTAGTAAGTAGTACTGAAAATTATCTGTGGCTTTTAATATCTATGAACTCGGCCAAAACTATTATCAACCAGCATTAAAAGCATAAATTAAACAGATGAACGTCTTACAAAATATCTATAATAGTATAAGTATGATATACTTAGCTACTTACAAGTAAATACCTAGTTTAGTACTAACGGATAGAGTCCTAGTACTAACCTATAAAAGAGCTTCCACCAACCTTTAAGAGATGGCGCTACTAGTAACTATTGACTAAATAAAATAGTTTCCGCGTGAATACGAATAATTCATAACCTTTCATTTATTCATGTCGGTTTCGTGAGATATCTAACTCATGTCAAAATAAAAGTAAAATAGGCAATGATTATCGCAAAATACTTAGCTTACTTGAGGTTATTTCTCTTAGATACCTTATACCAAGTTATAAAAATAGTTTATTTAAATATTAAATATCTAAAAGAAAACTAACTAACCTGTATTACAAAAAACACATTTAAATAACATTACAAACGTAAGGTTTTCGCACGCATAGAAATAAGAATTTCCTAAAATATGTTTGTAAGTAGGTACTTAATATTATGTAATAGATCTCAAATCGATTTTACAAAGAAAAGACTTCAACGCGCTCCACGTTTTTGTAACTTAATTCAGAAATAGGCAGAAACTTAGATGCTTAATACAATATAGGTAACTAAGTATAGTTCTCACGGTGGATCTCGGCCGTCTTGAAGTTAGCCGTTTCGATGCGAATGGAGCTTTTTCTAACTAAATTGTCTTTGCGCATCACAAGCGGGTATCTTCACGGAAGCCTAGATCCGCTGTGCGAACTATACCTAGCTATATAAAATGTATCTATATTTTTATGCGAAATAAAAACAGATACTTAATTTATTCGTTTTCCTATTTTGAATCAAGTTTAATCTGTTTTATGCATGTACTACACGGTAGGTAATGTAAAATCGTGCCTGTCCCTACCGATTTACATCGATATCGATGTAGAATATTATAATTTAGTCTGAAACCCGCATATAATTTATATCAAGGTGTGTTGGCTCTCGTTGAACAATTATAAAATCTGAAGTGTTTTAATCAATGTAATACACTAGTGTATTTCCTTTAAAATATTTGACTAACCAAAACGCAAGACATAATCTTGTGTTTCCTGTAGGTAAAAGCTAAAGGCTTACGCAGGTTTTGTTATTCCACTACTTAATAAAGTATGCGTCTCGTTGAAAAAAAAAAATTGTTCTTTTTCTTGAGTTTGCTACGTCTTCCAAGCAAACTATTTTTATATTACATGACAGGATAGGTAGTTTCTTATTTAAAGAAATGGCTTATTTTTTTATTAACAACAAGAGTATTAAATACTATAGTAATAGCAACATATTATATCTATCAATCTACGTAAACGTTATAAATATTACAAAGACTGCAGTTCCCATTCCCGTAACGGGAGCGTAGTGGCAGCACTACGGAATGTTGACGACCCCTGACATTTGCCGAGGTCAGGGGTCGGCAGTGGCTCGTAAGTAGGATAAAGTTTACACTTTTGGACGGCTCCAAGGCTTTTATTATTATGTAATTTTAAAAGGTTGGCGCTTATATTTGATTTTATTGGGAGCGTTAGCATTTTATTACTCGTTCAAATTTACAACATACTTACATAATATGTCTAATATACATGCGTAAGAACATTTAATGAGTTTAAGCCGTAAATTACCTCTTGATTTCCATTTTATACGAAAAAAATACCCTAACAAACCCTATAATTTCATTCAGGTTTGAAATTATTAAATAAATAGCGACATATCCCGGCTTCATATGGTTTGTAAACTATACGTACCACAACGTACCTATAACCATGGATCACTCTAACTATTTATAAAAACCGCATTAAAATCTGTTTCGTATGTAGGTATAGTGTAGGGGATACATATGTAAGATCAACATTCATTTGAACCACCGCAGTAGCAGTAGAAACGCCCAAAAAAACGTTCAAATTCGAGACAGATTCGGAAAACCAAAACCTTAATCGTAGACCGACAGGTACCTATTATTAGATATTTGTATTTTTTATAAAAAAAATCTTTTGAACGACACAATTTGCCTCAACACAACCCTATAGCTATAGCGTAGAGTGTTGTATATTTCCAGTAGTTTCAGATAGCTTCTACAGCCGAGTACAGAGTGGAGTAGTAACCGATCTAGAGCCGTGTAAAAGGCGAGCGCGTACCACTTTTGTTTGAAGCGTATCGTCGTTGTGGCTCAGTTTACGCTGGTTGTGTTCACAATGCAAAATGACAATGCCATTTTATCGTAGAGCGCCATCTGTTTTCCTGTGACGTCGAGTGATGAGTATGATGTGATGACCCACTGTGGCCAAAGCTTATTGAAAAGCACAAAGAATAGGTACAGTCAACCGATAGGTATGTCGCTGTAAAAGGTTTCACAGAAAATGTTTCACACAACTTTTCAAATGTTATATTTCAAAAGCAATGACGTTACGCTATAATTAAATATAAAATATACGCTATAATTAAATAGATTGAAAATATTCTAGTACTTACTAATAATAAACTTACAAATTGTTCTTTTATTTATTATTTTTAATTAACACAATTTATTTTACATTTAATTAATACTGTACCCTAAAACCACCAAAGGTTTGTCTAGGTAACATCAGTAAAAAGTTTTACCATAAATACCCTACCATAATTTTGACGAAAAGAGTAACAAACTTTCCTCTAGACGCTGGACAAATCATTTTTACTTTGTCTAAGAATCGTGTTTAAGAAATAAAGTATGTTGTCGACCAAACATTAGAGTAAAACGCTGTGCTTTGAGTTCGTGCGTTTTATAATACGAGGTCACGACTCTCGATACAATGTGCTGATTGTGTATCAATGATAATAAATAAAAATAATATTAGCCTTTATTACCGAATTATTATTTTTTACATTACAACTTAAAAATTATATATTTTTTCTTAGACATCAGCTTGTCCGCAGACATAGGCCTATTTATCAATGAGTAATTACTTAAGTAATTATGTAAGAGTAATAACGTATACCTACAAAAAAGATTAATAAACTTAATTGTCATGTTTTGTTTCAGGTAAGTCAACAAAAACATTACGTTTGAAAAACATTTGCATTGCTGAAAAAGGGACAGGTAAAACTTAGTTTAGTTAAATAAATAAGTATGTAAGTACATTTATATAGCGACTATAAAACATTGTTCATAAATAAAACCTGCATTTCACGGTTTCACTTTATTTTTTTTCGCAATTTTTCCATAATTTCAAACATTTCAAGACCAAAATTACCCAAATCAGTCTAGCCGTTCTCAAGTTTTAGCAAGGCTAACGCACAGCAATTAATTTTTATGTTTACAGAAGAAGATATATAATCATTAAACTGTTGAAACTAATAAAATATTCACAATTTTTGTATTGTCCAAAAGTTTGGGTATTTGTATATTTGTATAAATCACGCCGTAACTTTTGAACCGCTTTGACGAAACTTAGAATAGTAATAATTATAATAGTAAAAATATATACTAAATAATAAGCTGGTAAGATAAAAGTATAGATAGATAACTCTGCCTTTGTATCTACAAAACAATTAGCGGCTGCATTCTATAAACAGGGGAAGGCGACAGTATTTTGCACCTTATGCCTTTAAGTATAAGGGCGATAGGGCACATCTGTGCATTATTACAGTCATTACTCTATGACGCAGTGCAACGAGAACAGCCCAGTCACTACATTTTTATTTTATCAGAAAATTCCCAAAATTCAGATGTGATATAGTTATTCGCTAAGTAATTTAACTTGCTACAGTGCCATTCAAACCTAAACACAGTAATGCTTACTGAAGACTGAGTATCTGGCACTGCGGTGGTACCCACCAAGACGGACTCTTGCTAAAAAGTCCTACCACCAGGTAATTTTGATTTCCTTCACAATACCTTTGCCGTGTTCTGTCTGTCCGAATAAAGTTATTTTCTCTCCTTCTTCCTATTACAGAACTACGTACTCATAAAAAAATTTGCAAAAAAGGTAAAGTTTTTGAGCGAAACATTGTTAACTAAGATTTCTATTGTGTATTTCTTTTTATGATAATAAAACCACGAAGCGGAATAAATAATAACATGTAAATCTCAGAGAAATTTGGGTTCCTCGAAAAAAACGACAATCAGCTGTGTCGGTGCAAAAAAAACTATTTTGGCAGAAATTAATGTAAATAGAAGAAAAAACCATATTAATTCGAATTTGAAAAATAACCCTAGGTATTACCGCGAAATTCTTAACAAAAAACCTTCAATTTTTGCTTGATGCAAATGTCATTCGCTCTGATTTGTGTTTAACAATCTAACATGATGGATTATTTCCTTATTTTGTTGAATATTTCGTAGCTTTTTTTATTCAAAATATTATAAATCTCCAAAAAAAAAATTATTTTCTGTCGTTTTTCTTTCATATGGCATGGAACCTTTTTCACGCATAATTTTATCAATTCTTGGTTACTGTACCGGCCGGGTGGTAACCCGGCGCGTCCATTGGCCCGCGCTGGCCGCACTGCACGGCACGCAACGGGTAATTCGGTATGATTTCACATGGCGATGGCACTGCGTCCACTGACTGAGCCGCCCCTACCGCACCGCACGCCGCAGGAGCAAGATAATTAAAATCCGTTGCGTGATATGCGTGCGGTGCAGACGACGCGGGCCAATGAACGCGTACGTTTAGTCGCGTCGCGGTGCGGTGACAGGCTCATTTGTCTGGAGGAATGCACCAACCATTTCCTGAAGACTGTGCATCGCGCTCTGGCGTAGCTCCAGGTACTAACAGAAATAGCTCGCGACATCCATGTGGTTTCATATTCTGTGGTTGGATTGCCACAGACGAATAATAGTTTTTAACAGACTTAAAAAAAAGTTCAAACAATTCAACTGTATTTTTTTATTTTGAATGTTTGTTACGCGATTTCTACCACTAATTATGAATTGATTTTGATGATTCTTTTTTTGTTTGATAGGTAATACTTCAGAATAGATCCCATATCAATTTTATCAATATCGGTTTAGTACTTTATGGATCAATCATAAAAAACGTGTCAAACAATACATCGTCGCGTGTCACAACTATCTGCCGAAACATTTTTTAAAAATTAATAATTAAAATATAAGTTTCACTTGACCTCAGCATAATATACATAGATCGTATTTTAGTAAGTTACGAAAGTACTTCGTCTTAATTTAGTTCAAGCAAGCATTAATTAAGCATTGCCATTGCCATTCTACGTGGTTATGCTGACAGCAGGTAACGCTTCCGTCTGGCTGTGATTTGGATCAGTTGAGCTATCTATAGATCGTTTATAAGTCTTTAGATAATTAAATATAAAAATTATATAAAAATATATTAAATAACACCTTAAGCAACCAAATGTACATAATATGAGCAATGAATAAATGAATTATGAAATAAACAGTTTATATAAATAGTGTAATAAGTGTTTTGTATATTCCTAAGGTTCCTTTTGTAGGTTTCACTCGTGGTTTTGCAGATTTTTAATAGTTATTCTGCTGTTCGAGGCGGAGACAAATCCAACAAATCAAAAATCATGAAATCGGTGCCGTCTGCACCAATTCTCGAGTTATAAATGGTATAACTAACACGACATTGTTATGTATAGATTTTTATTTTGTTCTGTAAATAAAATGTTGATTAAATATAACATTATTAACACCATTATTATTTAAGTTTATAATCAAAATTATAAAAATGTCTACAAAAAGTATTTAGTATTATTAAATTAGTGTGGCTAATATTACAACTTTTTTACAGCTGTTCAATGTCGACAGCATTCAACAGATTAGAACAAAAGATTTATAGCTTCTATTTTGTTCGACAAATAGAAAAATTCATTGCAGTCCCTTATGAAAATAGACCCGCCGTCAGAATAATTTAGAGTTAGTCGAAAAACGATTAAAAATAAATCTGTACCGGACTAGGACTAGTGTGCACCAACGCTTTAACCAGCGATTATTGTAACCGAGCATTTAACTATGTTATGACATATAGCTAGTATATACAGAGGCGTAAGTTTTCAGTTTTGTAAGTAAGTAAAAGACAAAACAAATCTGAATATATGTATCCAATTATTGTTAAATCTTTAAACAATAGTAAAATATTTACAAAATATAATAAGTACTTGGTTACAGGTTTGTAAAATTAAATAATCTACCAGAAAACATCGTACAATGTAATTGTTTCTGTTGGTTTTTTATAGCAAGTGACAAGTCATTCACCTAATGTTAAGCGCCACGCCTGACCCTAACAGTTTCGGTGTCACAAAAACTGCTTTGTTGCGGCCCGACTATAATGCAGTGCCACACAGCATGCGCAATAACATGCGAGCGGTTAAAAGCCGGTTATCGTGTTGGTGAAACTGAGCCGTGGGTAATAAAACAATACATTGTCCAGAAGCTTTGTTCTGTACGATTTATTATCGATTAAAATTAATCGAGTTTAGATAGCTACCCAAATTGTTATTCACTGATTCGTTTTAGCTATTATCAACTCGATGGCAACTGTTTGAGACAAATGTTTGCATGATCTGAGTACCAATGTTAAAAGAACCAGTGTGACGTTGAACCAAATAAATGCAAAAAGAGTGACGAATCAAATTGACAGATTTTATAATGTCAAAATATAATTATTGTTAGAGAAAAAATAAAAAAAATCTGTTTTATTAATTTGACCGTATAATGAAGCCGTTTTTAATTTATTTTAAATTAATTAATTTTGTGCCACACAACAAACATACAAATAACTATTTTTATAATATCCGAGTCTGCCCGCGACCACACTTGTACAAGCACAATCGAAACGTTGCTAAACGTAAAACGCGATAAATTCCCTTTACAAAAATCCATTCCATTCAGTCAAAGTTCCATTCCATCAAGAAAATTAAATATATTTTTTTTTAATAAAAAATAACTCAACTAACTTAGTTTAAATAATAAAAGTATGCTTTTTAATCGTGAATGTTTAAAACTGTCCCAAATAACAATTTAAAAAACTACATTAATTTGAAGAAAAAAAAAACAAACTTAGCATTTATAGATACATTTGTATGGTAACTGTTAGCGCTGGTTTTCAGCCTAACAGTTACCATACAAATGTATGTGAGCCTGTGAGTAGTAGCAGTAACTGCAACACAAGATCATCATCATGACAGCCTTCTAATGTTCCCATTGTTGGGACACTGACCTACTCTCGGGCAAAAGTGATGTTTTCATTCACCGTATGACCGCTGGCATTGCGTACATATTTTTTTCCGATTAGGATCGGAAGGTCACTACCACTAGACCACCGGCAATACACAAATATAATAACATGTTGGCTAACCTATATTTAGCCTACTTGACACTTACTCAAGGTTTGTGAAATAGGCCCTAAGATAATAAGGTTGACACTACTCAAAGTTTAGAACTTATATTATTAGACATAAATAGCATTAAAAATATTCCATAAAAAGGTTTCGATCCAACTCGAAACAAGAATACTTATAAAATATCTTACGAAACTACACTTTTTAAAGCCCCCTTATTAACCGACTTCCGTATAACGAAGTGCTAAGATCGAAATTCGCTTGGGAATGGTGAAACGGCATGAATGTGCGGGGGTTAGTGGGGAACAGTGGATGACTTGCCAAGTTGTTGCTTGATGATCTGGTGGACAATTTCTGATTACCGGACTATTAGCACGAAGGAATTTGCAAATGGTTTTTCTAAAGATACATTTTGTTAGAAAACAATTTAAAAACATCAGGATACAAAAAGTTTGGCAGGTAGATGCCTAGGCGGGATTTGAACCCACGTCTTACAAATTTGCGGCGCGTGGTTTTTTTTTTCAGCCCGAATTGTGTTATGGATACTATATGACTGATAATATTACAATACAATAATTTTTAACAAAATAAAATATGTACATAATTACATTACATTACAAAATATACAAAATACATATGAAACAGTTGAGCCATCTAAAGACCGTTACAAACGACCTATAGATAGCTCAACTGATCCAAATCACTACCAGACGGAAGCGTTCTCAACATGCAATACAATGAAAAATGTTTATTTCAATTTCAATGACAAGAAGTACAGTTTTACACTCTTGGATTGGAGTCTCCTTTTAAGCAAAAAAAGAATTTGCTTGTATTAGGAGAATACATAGATAGATATTTTTATTATACATAGAAAATACCAGGAACAAATATTTGCAGATAGTACAAATATTCGTCTCAAGGCGGATATAAAACCCGTTACCTCCTGCATCGCAGGCGGACCTTCAGCCGCCGCGCCACATCGGTCGTCAAATATGTGTATAGGTTTTAAAGATATACACTCGAGAGCAATGAATCCGGGTCACTCAAAGAATCCAAAAAATCTCTAAATTGGTGTATTGAAGATTGGTCGAAAGTTATGTTCTCCGACGAATCAAAATTTATGCTCTACAAGCACGATGGAAGACACAGAGTGTATAGAAGACCAGGGGAAAGATTCAAGCAAGCATGCATCGAAGAAAAAGTAGCCTACGGTGGTGGGTCTGTACTTGTGTGGGCCGGAATTTCCTCTGAAAGTCGCACAGAGCTGGTGATCATAGAAAACGGCTCTTTAACTAGCGTAAGATATGTGGAAGAAATCCTCAACGAACACGTTGGTCCATTTATGGTCAATTTGGGTGAGGATGCTATATTTATGCATGACAATGCCCGACCTCATACAGGTAGGATTGTGAATGACTACCTTCAAGAGATGAACATTACTTGTATGGAGTGGCCAGCGCGCAGCCCGGATATCAACCCGATCGAGCATGCTTGGGACGAGCTAGGGAGATGCGTAAAACAACGAAACCCTCCCCCAATCACGCTTCCTGAGCTCAAAATTGCTCTCACAGAGGAATGGGAGAATATTCCCCAAAATCGTATGAGGAACTTGGTGTACAGCATGCCAAACCGCGTAAACGCAGTAATGGAAGCACGAGGAGGTAATACGAAGTATTGAAATTCAAGAAAATCGTCATAAAGTTCAAAAATTTCATGTTTCCTATTTTTGTTTTAAGGAGAGATCAGCAGTTTTTTTTCTTTATGTAATTTTGTGTAAATAAAATGTATGGTGACTCATATTTTTTTAACTTTCATTTAAGGAGTATTAAATTGTCTATTAAATACAATTTATTGCATTAACCTAGCATTCTTACTTTCCGAGATTTTTTGGATTCTTTGAGTGACCCGGATTCATTGCTCTCGAGTGTACTAGAAAAATTTGTGTACCTACTAAAACAGAAATTCTCGAAATTCAAATCCGAGACGCAATGGGAAAAAGCTTCAAAATAAACAGATTTTTATTTTGATGCTTTTGCAACATTTAATAAAATCAGCGTGGACAAAAGTCGCGGGCGATCCACTAGTAAACAAATAAAATAAGAAGCTTAGTACTATAATAAAATACATAACAAATAAGTAATTCTACTAATATTTTATTACGAATGTCTACGTGGGTGTTTTTTTTTTTTTATGTCATTTGGAGGCAAACAGGCTTACGGCCCGCCTGATGGTAAGCGGTTACCGTCGCCTATTGACATCAACAACACCAGAAGTACAGTTGATGCGTTGCCTGCCCTGGATGACTCTTTTTATATTTCCCTTAAAGCGGCCCATATTGTAGCTCAGCGGAAAGACAGCGGAAGGAAGCTCATTCCACAACTTGCACGTATTGGGAAGAAAAGTTCTCGCAAAGCGTGTTGTGCGAGATACCCACGTGTCGATGAGATGTGGATGAGCCTTGTTCCGCTGACGTGAGGTACGGTGGTAGAACCTTGTGGTGTGTGTGAATGTTTGTTACCACACCACATATCTCCGCGAAGACTCTGCCGATTGTTATGAAATTTGGAATGTAGATAGCTTAAGTCTGGAATAACACATAGGCTACTTTTTATTCCGGATAAATGTACTGTTCCTGTGGGATAGTATAAAAGTGCAAAAACGCGGGTGAAGCCGCGCGGGTTAGCTCGTAGGTAATAAAATTTATCATTGAGATTAATAGTAACGTTCCTATCGTTGGTAATTACTATTAAACGTACATTATACAGGTAGTAGACACGCAGTTCTAATATTAAAAATTCCATTCTGTATTTTCACGATAATCGACGTCGTTCGCCATCTTGCCAATAATGACGTCACAGTATCGTCAGCGTCATCGCACCCCGATGTCAGAGCGATATACCTGAAGAGTAACGTAAAATTATACAATGTATAAAATACCTTTAGATATGTGATAATGTAATATTTGTTTTAACGTCACAGGCATTTTTGTGCGACGAACGCTTGTCGGCACACTCTTGATCGCATTCTTTGATACCTTAATGCGATTATCTTCCGACTCTACTTGGCATCCATAACAATAGCAAGGGTCATGCCAAAAAAGCGATAGGAACCCAGCCGGTGTTGTTGCCAGTTCTTTTACGGCATGGGCGCGTTGGAACTGGTGTAAATTTTCCTAGCTTGTAAGACGTTTCAAAGTGATCCTTGTGATTCTACTGAAATAAATAATTTCTGATTTTATTTTGATTTGATTTGAGTAGCTTTGTCAATCGTCGATTATGCCAGTAATTAAAAAGAAAGTACGAGTAAGGGAAATTATACAAGTGGGAAAATGATAATATCAGTAGGAAAATGGCACCGTTAGTAAAAGGGGTACCTGTGAGAAAATGATACAGCCAGTCAGCCAGCCAGCTAAATACAACACTTTTTAATTTGGAATTATATAAAAACCGAAATAAAAGTGTATCAATCGATTAATTTTTATTATTACTAATGCGTACGAACCGCTTGTTTTGTACCTGAGCACAGCATGGGTTTGTTTACTTCATTTTTTATTGTATTGCTTTCTACGCGTAGGTAGTTAAGAACAATACTTACTTACTTAAGTTATTTTATTATTGCCTATTCCTTATCTAGTTAACTCGTGGATAACGGGGCTGATTGCACTTGTAGTAATATTTCATAAGTTAGTAATTAAGCATATAGTAACATTTAAGTGTTGTTGTTTGTTATCCCAAATAAATATAAATAAATAAAAAAATAAAATACCTAATGTGTGTAAATTATGTACATATTTATGTTCAATAAGTAAACCTTTAACTTTTTTGTAAATACATATTTATTTAGGCCGCAAACTGAAAGCATCATTTAAAACACCAAGTAAATTGCAGGTATCATTACCGCAGGTAGCGCGCAGGTGCCGTTACGGCACCACTTCCGGTCCGCGGCAGTACTTCCGGTCCGTTAAATACGTTACGTTATGACACGTGACATTCACGTGGGATTGTGGGATGAAATGTGGAGATTAAAAAGACTTTAGAATAAACGGTGATGCTTTTTGTAAACGCTAATTTGTATTTAAAATACTTTCATTTTAATTTTCATAAAAAAACTTTCGGGGCTTCGCATGGGTGCTATAAATAAACCTTTCTCTTGAATTACGTCTATCTATTGCTGAAAACCGCATTAAAATCCGTTGTTTAGTTTAAAAGATCTATGCTTTCATACATACATACATTATACAAGAGATGATATGTATTTTTGTTTATTGTACATAAACTCTAAAATTAATAGTCCGATTTCAAAAATTATTTTACCATCAGAGTGCTTCATTATCCCTGTGTAACATAGGTTATATTTATTACTAGCGACCCGCCCCGGCTTTGGCTAGTAATAGCCTTTGTTACTCAGGCATAATGTAGCATTATAATGTTGAAATAATTTTTGAAATTGGACCAGTAGTTTTGAGTTTATTCGTAACAAACAAAATACAAATATTTCCTCTATAAAATATTTGTATATTAGTAATAGTACTCTAAGTAGTAAGAGTTTTCTATATCTATAGAGATATAGAAAACTCTTACGTTACTGACTGACGTTAAAATCTTCTTCTTCTTTTGTTTTATGGCCTCTGTGGCTAGTTTGCCACAATTTTGCCAGTGTCAAGTGTATTAGTTTGATTGTCGCTTAACAACGTAAACAAACGAAATTTGGAAAGAAACGATGACTTTTCTTTCAAAATTCTCCTGGAAGTCTTTGACTAAATTACCAACCAACATTACCCCTCCATCTCAATTACTAACACTTGTGCTAAGTAAACAAGTTAAATTGGATAAACTGCCACCAAATTTACGCAATAAAACTTAAAATAACACGAGAAAAATAATTAAAATGGGAAGACCCATGTCGTTTTGACAAGATAGCCAAAGACAATCGACGTTAAAATCTAGTCATCTTCGTTCATTGACATAAGAATGAAAAGGAAAGACAGTGTGTTTATGAATAAGGTCACTAGTCTTCTACCGTATTGACAAGTAGGTGCCTAGTGAATGTAGGTTCCCGCGGGAGGGCGTGTGATGACGTCACCGCTATACGTCACTCAGCAGGGTACCAAGTCCCGCTCGTGTTGTACAGTCAGCGTCCGAAGTTCATCTACATTTGATGTATTTTAATCTTAAATATCATCGGAACCCGTAGATTAATATAACTTGTTATACTAATAAGAGCATACCCGCATCAGCGACCGAAGTTCATGAACATTTTGATGTATTTAAATCTTAAATATCTTTGGATCTCGTAGATTATTATAACTTTTTATACAAATAAGAGCTGACTCGCGCGGTTCTACCCGCGTTTTGTCAGTTTTTATGCTATCCCGTAGGAACAGTCAATTCATCCGGGATTAAAAGTAGCCTATATTTAATCCAGAACTCAAACCAAAAACATTTTTTGGACAATCCACACAGCGTCATGTAGCCCCAAGGTAAGCTGCTGTTAAACAGAGCTGTATTATGGGTACTAGATGACTGATATAATACTTAATACATAGATAGATATTTTTTTATTATACTTTTATAGAAAATACCCAGAACACCCGGAGCAAATATTTGTAGATCGTACAAACATTTGACCCGAGGCGGGAATCGAAACCGCAACCTCCGCGTCGCAGGCGGACCTGCGCCAGCTGCGCCACATCGGTCGTCATTTAATCACACCACTATACAGACTTTGGCTTTTATAAATAAATAAATACATAAATAGATTAAGCAGCTTTATAGTTACAACTTTATAACGTGAAGAAAAATCGACATGGAATTCTTAAATTGTTCATGCCAACAGATGTCACTGACTGTACCTAAGGTATGTATACAATACGTATGGAATAGAACAATGATCTGATCTATGATTCTATCTATTCTTTAACTTACTAATATTATAAATGGGTAATTTTAGATGATTGTATGCTTGAGGGAGTATCAAACCAGAACGGCTGAAGTACTCAATACACAATTCATTTATTGCTCTCGTATGGTTGGTTCATTTACAGTTGTTATATAATAGGTGGTAGTATCACATATGAACCCTGTAAAAGGATATGACAACATGGAGATAGGCCGAAGTTTAAATAAGTAGGAAGTAAGTTGATAAATTAAGTAGAGAAGCACATAGACTGCTTTTTTTTCGGGAAAATGTTCAGTTTCCGTGGGATAAATAACTGTTTTACCGCAAGTAATACCGAAACGCAGCTAGTCCTAATCTATGATTGCCTCGGAACAAATGTTTGTACGATCTACAAATATTTGTTCCGGGTGTTCTGGGTATTTTCTATATATAATAAAAAATATCTATATTGTGTATCGTATTGTATTTTATATAAATATATATCAGTCATCTAGTACCCATAATACAGCTCTGTTTAACAGCAGCTTACCTTGGGGCTAGGTGATGCTGTGTGGATTGTCCGGCATTATTTATTTATTTATTTATTTATTTATTTATGATTTATACAAATACAATTACAAATATTTTATTAACCACAAATACAAATGTTGACACAGTAGTGATTCACTGGTTTCTGAGTTAGTTTTCACTGTGTTTCAGAAAGACTGTTGATTCCCTAATATGTAACCTATGAATATGGCAAAAGAACATTTTGTATGTTATCTAAATAAAAACGATAAGTAATCTAATATTATTCTCTCTGTGTAAATAACCTTAAACACTATTTTAAAAGATGAATACAAAAATATAATTAAAAAAAATGTACAACGTCAAAATCCACTATATTATTTAGGTACTTACATCTAATAGATATATATAATATATCTATTAAAATTTATATTTATAAAGCACTCCGTTTGGAAGTCACCATTTTTTGGTTTGGAATAACGCTTGCATTTCTAATTTCAAACATAACTAAGTTAAGTTAAAAGCAGAATGCGTTCCGCTGTAGCATTTTAACCAAAATGTTTTAGTTACGTATGTACATGTATAGTTCTCTCGGCGGATCTAGGCTTCCGTGAAGTTAGCCGTTTAGATGCGCAATGGAGCTTTTTCTAACTAAATTGACTTTGCGCATCACAAACGGCTAGCTTCACGGAAGCCTAGATCCGCTGTGCGAACTATAGCTCGTTCGTTCGTTCGTTTGTATGAGTCAGTGGCCAACTCTGGTGACGGAGTTTCTAGGCCGCCCGAAGGCCTCTGTCATGGCCTAACAACTTTAAAAAAGCCGGGACCGACTGTTTAACGTGCCCTCGCACGGGAGCGCTCAGTTGAAGTTGCCACTGCCGGTTACCCATCCAAATGGTGACCCCGCGGAACAGTGCTTAACTTCGTTGATCTGTTAAGAACAACTTAGCCAGCTACGTCACGAGCGCTCCTGTACATGTAGCGAAAGAGCATCTTTTGTTTTTAACCTATTTTTAACACAGAAACAAAAGGATGCTAATATCAAAAAACTTCTCGACGTTTTGCATATCATATACCATTTTGGAGTATAGAAAAATCATATTAACTCTGTATTGGCACTCTAAAACAACATCGTCAGTTTCCGTGCCAAGTCTCTGGCTTCTCGAAGTAAGAGACACTCCGACAGGGTGGCGACGGCTCGCCCTTGACCCACCCCCTTCACCCCCTCGAGGGGTTGATATACCAAGTATAGTATAGTAGGGTTGAACTGGAATTATTAGAGATTTAGTCTAGATATCCTGTAACAAAGTGGCCATGTTCTTGAAAATATTGTGATGTAACTTGCGGCTCAGTTAGCTCCGCACTAATGACCATGTATTTCCTGTAGGTTAAGCTGGCTAAGCTGAGAGGATGATGTAGGTGCTGGGCAAGCCTACTTCATCTAAAAATATGTCCCAAACACCACAGCATCTGCATTTCACACAACCAGTGTGTGCAACAAGTGTAACCAAGAAGTTTGTGCTAAGAGTAGTAGAGTTCTTTGTGATAGAGCTCTTCCGGGGAAGGACTACCACCATATCTACCTATTTCTGCCGCCAAGCAGTAATGCTCACATTTGCTGTGTTCCGGTTCGAAGGGTATGGTTTCCGGTGAAATTACAGGCACATGAGACTTTCCATCTAACGTCTCAGGGTGGTAACACGCAATGATATTGCTTATTATGATGTTGCTTGCGTACATAGGCTGCGGTAACTGCTGACCATCAAGTGGGCCGTACGCTTGGTTGAAACTTTAGTAGTAAAAAAAAAAAAAAAAAATAAAAAAAAACAACTTGCGTCTAGATACTTTTTAAATAATCTTCAAACTCTGTCACCAGAGTTGGCTATTGACTCATACGAACTTACTTACTTTTTAATAGATGGTGAAGACCTTGGTGGTCATGTTCTTGAATATCACGTAGGGTGTAGATAATAGAAATGTAAGCTCCAGTAAGTTCCAGTGACAATAATGGCAACTCCCCTTTTTACAGAAAAGAGAGGCAAGCACAGCGGATCTAGGCTTCCGTGAAGTTAGCCGTTAGTGATGCGCAAAGACAATTTAGTTTGAAAAAGCTCCATTGCGCACCGAAGCGGCTAATTTCACGACGGCCGAGATCCGTTGTGAGAACTATATATTATTATTATTATATTATAAACTTTATTTCAGGCAACATTAGAAAAGTTACAGAGATGTAAAAAACTTATTCTACGGCCCATATAGAATAAGTTTTTTACATCTCTGTATATATTAGTACCTTGATCGTTTTTATTAACTAAAAACAATTCCGAAACATTTCCTCGATACTGATACAGAAACACCGAGACTAGAAACGTAATAATATATATAAATCGAAGATCATACAGACATAACTCATAAATAAATCTTATAAATCTCTGTGCCAATTTCATTTAGATCCGTTCAGCTGTTCTGGCGTGATTGAGTTACAAACATTTATCCAAAACTTAATATAAGTTAATATACTATACATGTCAATCTTTTATAGATAATATTAGTGCGATTTCGACGCCACAAATTAAAAAAAGAAGAAGAAGAATCACGAGATGTCATCGTTTTGCCACATATCTAATCAAGACTGGTTCACAGCCGTTCTCTGGGTAAAATGAAACGTGCCAGCCCTAGCTCACCCCACTAATCGCGTACAAAGCCATGACCTAAGATTTACATGATATTATGTGAAGTTCTAAGTCTTAATTCATTGCGAGCTGTGGGTATTGCATAGCAATGAGAGATACTTAAAACAGAGATAAATAAGGCATTATGTACTTAACAAATAGAAAACTGGCTCATGTGTAGTGTAGACGTGGTAGAAATTTATAATGTTTAGGTATTAAGTGTACCAGTAGAATTATAAGTACCTATTAGCATTAAAATTTGTATGCAGTGCATGTTTTAGTAAGTTTTTATGAGTGGCCTAGGTAAAGTTAATAAGCCGCCATAACCATAAGGCCTCTATCGTGGCCTAACTTTTTTATTATGCCCACTATTATAGTGAGCCTAATAAATAAGTAAAAAAGTCATGTAGGTAGTGTAAATAAATAAGTGTAAAAATAAAAAAGTTAAATAAAATACTAGACGTTTCACTTACACAGTCATTCATATTGGTATCCATATGTGACTCTGGTGAGATCGTTTTTCAACTGAAATGAGAACATTTCTATTTTTTTTCAATATCATGACATATAAGCGTAAAAAATAATTAATTTCCCTACACAAAAAACTTGGGCCAAGTAAAGAGCTGAAAAGTAAGACGATCTCTAAATATATTATGGCCCATAATTTATGGGCCTTATACGGCATGCAATGTGGGGCGATAGCAGGTTCTTTGGGAATTATTTAAAATATGTAATACAGTTTAACATAAAAGTATAGATTTTTTTTTAAATAAAACTTGATTATCAATTAAAAGGTTATGTATACAAGTGTAAGCCTTAGTTTACTGTAAACAATAGTACCTACTCAGCTTATCGTTAAACATAGTCGTTAACGATAGCTCGTCAAACGACACTTCCGCACCGTTAACTGCAGACCTTGAATAGAGGAGGCTTTAAATGTTATTACTCATGCAGTAATGGCGTGATCAATGCAAACGAGACCTTATGATTACAATCATAAACCCACTGTATACTTACACAATCAAACTAATAAAACCTACATATAAATGCAGAAGTTTGGATGTTTGTCCTTTAGCTCGATAACCACAGAACCGATTTGACTGATATTTAAAACAGAATGATAATAAATAATGCTGGACAATGAGCCCTTTTCGTCTCAAGTTATTAAAGGAACAATTTTAAATTTTACTAGGTACTGTACGTAGTACTAGGTAACTGGTGATGTAAATAAATAATCTTTTTTTTTTATGTGTGTACCTACACTATATGTGTACATATAAAATACACGAAAAAAAATTGATATATCAACATACAATATTATTTACATCGCCACAGTTGTCCTCCGACTCATGCAAACTTACTTACTGACTTAATAATATTACAAAAAACCTTGCAAAAACCCTACGAATGTTTACAAGCTAAGTGCACATGCATTTATGGTAGCTACATAATTATGGATATAAGTATGGTTACGTACGTGTGGATATGTGAAAGAATAAAGGCTCCCGTCGACTTACAATCGCAACTAAAAGCCACTTTCCAAGTTTCATCTAAGAGTGCATAAGTAAAGTACTGTGTAGCTTACTGTGTACATATATTATACAGATTGTGTACATAATAGTATGTGGTTTTATTGGAGTTTAACAAGACAGCTATCGAGGCACAGAATGATTATATTTGTTAACAGAAATCCGTGCTCTTGTTCTTGTTCAAAACGAGATAGAAAATTGGTGGGTACATTGAAAAGTTAATTTACCAAGTTTATTTTCGGTGATATTCTATCAGCTAAAGAAAGATAAATGAAAAGTGATAGTCTGAATGACCGAATCAGTTTTTAGATGGTTTTAGTAGTATTTTTACACCCGGAATTCAGTAGTCAGTATCATTTATTGCATCATAATTATAGGGTAATACATAACAGATCTTAATTCTAAATAATAATCAAAGCAGTCAACGCATTATGTACCCTGTACAGGGTTGCACTTTTAAAATTGTGTAGAAGCAGACGGATCTAAGTGTTATTGGGTAGTTTGTGATAAAAATAAAAATATTTTTTCATAAGGGTCGGAACTTAGAATAATAACACGAGTTGGAAGTAGAAATGGCTGTGAGAGTTAGTTTTAAAAGCTTTTACTTAACGCATTTTCAATAGCACGCATCCAAATATCGAATAGTGGTCGATTTATTTATCTTGGTCTTTATATAATTTTGGCTTCTCTTCAATAACGATTTGATGATACATCCATCTCTCTCTGAACCGAACCATCGTTTTATTTCAATCAATTCAGAGTTCAGAGTAGACTGGTGATGGCCTAGTTTAATAACAATAAAAGCATGCGTCATTCATTGTTTTTTATTGGTTTACTTGCGTCAAATGTAGTAAAACGTATTAAAATTGAAGATTTCGAAATTTTCATTAAAGATTGATGCCAGTTTTTATATGAAGTAGTTTCATTACGAATCGTTGCAAAATTGTTATTATAGCAATCATTAGTGCTGAAAATATTTTGCAAATGTCACCATGACTATTCGTGTAAGTAAATAAATAAATAACTCATAAGTAAATAAAAGTTTTTAACAAATGCATTTGACTATGGTTCACGTCCTAACTAATTTCTATAGATCATAACAGATGGCGTTAGGTTAGCGATCTAGGAACCTTTTTATGATCTTTTACCAAACATTTTGTTTACTTGAATTATTTTATTTCAATATTTTAATAGTTTGCTGTTATGAAAACTGTTTTTGAAAGTTCATTATGAACTTTACAAATATTTTGAAGGTATTATGATTTTTGTCTGAAAATTCTAAATCGCGCAAGCAATGTTTGTGTTTAAAATATGTTAAATATAAGTTCTAATGCCTTACCATCGGGTGGTCGGTTCTACACAGTAAGCCAGCTTTCGAGGGGCTGGTCTCCTCCCTCGACTTATATGTTTCTTCAACACTCTCTATGTCTTCATGTGTTCGAAAACAACTCAAAATTTGAAAAAAAAAATTGTCACTTGACCGTTTAGAGAAATTCTCAACCCCACTGAAGTAGAACCCTTGACCATCTTTTGCCATTTTATCTAAATTATTTAAATATATTTTTATACATATATTCAAGAGTCAAAAAAACATTTTTTTATGTCAGAAAAAACGAGGCAATGAAGAGTAGGTGGTGGTCTAGTGGTAGTGAACACGCCTTCCGATCCTAAAGACGTGGGTTCGAATCCAGTCGTGCAACAATGGATTTTTCACTACGAAAAATGTATGTGCGCTATGCCAGTGCTCTGAAAAGTGAAGTCAGTAGAAAAGAAACTGATAAGTATTCTGTATTTAATGAGGTTTCGAGAATTAATAATAAATTATCTCTATTAGAATTTTGAGATCCTTTTGTTCTAGTTTAAGCCCATCCACTTAATAAGCAAAATATAATCCTCTAATCCTATAGACGACCGATGTGGCGCGGCAGCTTGCGTGTTCGAATTTTTGTACGATCTGCAAATTTTTTTTTAGGTATTCTTGGATTTTTTTATGTTTTATAACAAAAACCTATATATTATTGTATTGCAGTAAATATTTACATCTAGTACCCAACACAAGCTCTGCTTAACTTGGGCCTGTATATAATAACTAAAAATTGACCAATTAAACTTTATCGATTTATTCAAGTTTTTAAAAAAGGTACATGTATTTTTTTTGTGTGTGGAACCTATTCCTTGAATATTAAGCACTAAGTAAGTAAATATAATAAAAGACCCTGCATAATATTTCAACATCCTAATGGGTATTTAAATTCGTATGAAAATAACACAGCGTGCTTTTTAAAAGCTAGCACAAATTGTTTTGTATAGGATAAAGTTTGCAGTAAAACTAATAAAACTGAGTTCTTTATTATTTTAATGAATCAATAATTTAAAAGACAATTTTAATTTTAATTAATTAAACTTGAACAGTGTTGCTACGAAGTGTAGCACAACATTCGTAGCCGTAGAGGGCTACGTAAACACCTACGCAACGCTACGCCGCGTAGACCTTACTAATACAAACTGTTTGGACATTGATGATAAAATTAAGACGAAAGCTAGCAAGTATATTTTTAAATTCTAATCATATAAAACTTTTTCTCTAAACTGTGGCCTCATTTTATGTATGTTATTTGTTTTTACTGTACATTTTGTAAGCAGAAAAAATATGTTTCTATTTCAAACAGAAAGCTACTCGTAAAGTGCTTGAAATATGTACAATGTAATTAGACCAAACTACCGCCGCTCTGGTACTGAATGAAGCAATTATTTTGTTCCACAAACAGCACAAAAACTGTCCACAATTAACATTTTTCTTTCCACTCCATTCTAATCAGAGCGTCTCTTGTTCCAGGTTAATGTGCCCGTGTGACAGAGACAGAATACCCGCACACGCTGAAAACGCCTTATATGGAGCGGGACGGGTATAGTTCACGTGATTCGTCACGTATTAAAAGTCACAGAACCCGCGGATGTAGATAATACTGCCTAATCTGTGTCAGGACTTGCCTTTCATGATGCGTGATTGAGATTCGTTCTTAGGGTTATTGGGATAAGGTCGGCATTGGGTGTGAGGACGGTGCGTGGTGACCGGGCGACTAGTGTGATGCAGCGAAGGTTGCGGAGACAACTACTGGTGCAGCATATCCTGCTGGTCTGACGAATCCAGTCAGGTAAGTCCTCTTCTTCATTTTCACTAAAAACGGGCTACTCAATAAAACTCACAAATCATCTGATGGTAGGACTTTTCAGCAAGAGTCCATCTTGGTGGGTACCACCGCAATGTCAGATATTCTACCTCCAAGCAGTAGTGTGCAAGCATTATTGGGCACTGTAGCAAGTGAAATTACTAGGCGAAAGAGACTTAACAATAACGTCTCGGGGTGATGTGGCACTGCATCTGCTATAGTCAGGCGTGGTGCTTAACACCAGGCAGGCGTCTTGATCGTCTTGTCACTTGCTGACATAAAAAAAACATGATACCATAATAATGTATTTTTTATTGATTCCCGTTTTTAGTGAAGTGGCATATAATATAAACCATGATAGTTTTAAATACTTTTTCTTCTTCGTTTATGGTTTCTGTGGCTTGTATGTCCGGTAAGTCTTAGTTCCTTATTTATTTAGCTGCCAGCCGCGGTTTCGCTCGTGGTCTCAGGATAATGAGTAAATAGGCCATAATAAATTAATTCACCACGCTTACCCAATGTATACTGGATGGCACATGTCATTCGAATGTTAAGTTCTTGAACATGCCGGTTTTCCTAGATGTTTTACTTTACTGAGAAGAGAACACAGTAAATAGAAATTGGGATTGGATCGGAATTGTCATTGGATTCAAGAGTAAGGCACCAGGTATTAGTACAACAAAAGCATGATAGGGAAAGCCGAAGACCGGGAGAAGGCCATGGAGACAGCAGTGTACTGCAAGAGGTTAAAACTATTATGATATTTTGAAGGTTTGCATAATCTGCAAATATTTGTTCCTGGTCTGGGTGTTTCTATGTATTTTGTGGCCGTTGACTCATACAAAGTTACTTAATTTTATGTGCCTACTTATTACTAAAAGTATGCAAGTAAGTAGAAAAGAAAGCTCAAAGTCGCCCAACGAGCTATGTAAAGAGCTATGCTGGGAGTTTCATTACGCGATCGAAACCGCAATGAGGAAATCCGTAGAACCAAAGTCACCGACATAGCTCTTAGAATTATTATGCCATATAGCTCGCAGAAACGATAGCCGCTGGGGAGTGGCGACCACGAACTGGAAAACGAAGTGTAGGAGGCGTCGTCATGGCGCTCTTTGGAGGAGGCCTATGTCCAGCAGTAGACGTCTATCGGCTGATATGATGATGATGATGATGAATGTTTTGCATAGGTACCCCATTCTGGGTTATACTCTTCCAAGTTTTATGAGGTCATTGACACCACAGAACTGTTCTGTGATATACACAGCCGTGTGATTGCTTTTAACTTTTAGCAAGGCGTTTCCTTTGTTCATATTTAATTTTCAGAAACTGTACCTAATACTTTGTGTGTGGTATTAGTTATTTTTAAATACCTATTTTCTGCGTTTATGATAACAATGTTTTCTATGTTGAACAACTACCTACATACAAATATGAGAGATCGGGCGGCAGCAAAAATAATGTCCTAGAGACATAAAAATTCAAAATATGAGGTCCTAAACCTATTTTATGGGCGGCAGCCGGCAAGCACGTTTAATTAGCAACTGCCATGCTACCTACCCGTTTCACGCGCAACCCGCGTGAACCGCGTCTCACGCTCCCTCCGCTCTCCTGTAAATTCGCAAGGGGACGTCTGACTTATTTGGTTGGTGTCGGTTTATTAGTCACATTGACGTCAACGCGTAAGTTACCTATGTCAATACTCAGTGAGAATGGGCGTATGCCGGTATGCGGAGCGCAGACACGCAGAGTAACTTCAGTATAGTACGCTAAGTAGGTAATAACAATAAATAATGCTGGACAATCCACACAACATTGGGTCAGTGCTAACTTTAAACAGAGTCAGTGCTGACTTCGAGAACTGACTAAACTTGCTCTGTTTACAAAAAGTCAGTTTTACCGACAGCATTTCACTAACTCCGAATCCATTTCCATTATGTCAGTAGCGGGTCAGCACTGTCTTGGCTCGACTTTGAAGTCAGTCACTGACTTTCTACTGACTCAATGTAAATCATACTCAACAATACGTACGATTTTTTTACACATCATGGTAAAAATGGTAAAAATCCTGAGTAAATGAATATACTTAATATGAATACCTACTTTACCTAAATATATAATATTTACCTAGGTACTCTTAAACTGTTCCATATTGTTCAAAAGCGTTGGTGCTATGGTATTTGCAATAAAATGGGTGAAAAACTTAAATATGTCAAGCACACGAGACGTAAATAATGAGGTCGAATCGTTAAAAGCGAATGATCACTTTCAGAGAAGTGTGCATAAATCAAGCCGTTTGCTGAAATAAAATCTATAAATCAATACAATCATGAATCACGCACGACAGCCATTTAATGTTATGACGATTCTATGACCAGCGCTATCTCGCTCTGGTTTCTAGGATAGGAACATACAATATAAATAATAACAACAAGCTGTTTTCACGTGTTTTTCTTCCCGGGTTCTTTCTTTCAGCCGTTTACAAGTTTTAGCGAGACTTAGTAACAGAATTTCTTTTTTTTTAAACCATTAAAGTGGCAACTAAGCGTACGGCCCACAAGATGGTAAGCGGTTACCGCAGCCTATCAGCCTATGGGCGCTTGCAATACCAGAGGTATCACTCACGGGCTGCCACCCTGAGACATTAGATGGAAAGTCTCATGTGCCTGTAATTTCACCGGAAACCATACCCTTCGAACCGGAACACAGCAATGCGAGCATTACTGTTTGGCGGCAGAAATAGGTATGGTGGTAGTCCTTCCCCGGACGAGCTCTATCACAAAGAACTCTACTACTATTATTTTATTATAGGTAAGTAAGTACTATGGACGTATATTGTTTATGAATAAGAAGATTGTTTCACTTGCTTTTTAATTAGCTAAATACCAGTTAGGATAACCTATTTCTTTTCGTAAGGTACCTAAGTAGGTACCTACTACGTATGGTAGGTAGGTAGGTAAGGCTTCGTACCTACCATCAAAGTCCTTGCTACCTGCTAACTTGCGAACAAAATCTGTTCATCAGAATCAAATCTCCTAGAAGCCGTAGGATTTGTGAAGCTCGCCCAATTATTTCAGCAAGAGATTATGGCGGGAAAATTTTCCCCTAGGTAGGTAAGTAGGTACCTAATTATAAAATTTATAAAAATTAAATATTAGACATTAGCATAGGTACCTACCTGCTAATGTCTAAATTAATATATAAGGTAATATAATTAAGGTATATTTAAGATAAGTAGAAAATCTTATCAGCCGCTGCTGGCTCAACTGCCATTTATAAGCCCCACTAATAGCAAAAATAACTGAAATCAAACAAAAAGTTATTTTTAGTTGGTTGCTCGACCTGCTTTCATCCATTTTGATACGTGATCACACATTTTTTCGACTTGAGTGAGAACATTCTCCTTACTTTTTGGTTCTCGCGTTATTGGTAGAACGCACCGGTACCTATTCAGTTGCTTATTATAAATTAACTAACAAAAAAAACAAAATTTTTAGGCTTCAGATACACGTGAGGCAATTCGTTTTTGGCGACTAATTTGGCGACCTAGTTGGTCACCAAAAAGCTTACTTTTTAATTTGTTTTATTTATTATTTGCAAAATATATTTTGCCAATATTTCTTTTTTATCTTGCCTACCTTTTAGGCGACGAATATCGCTCATAAGTTAGTCTACCGTTCAGACATAATAATATTAGAACGTTACGTAGGTACCTAAAGTTGGTTTTTAAAAAACTATTACTACTTAGCACCCACATAGCGCGTCAACAAAACGTCGTGACTTTTGTTTTTAAATAAATTAAAGAAACGTTTAGTTGCTAAAGTGCCCCAGTAAATTAGTTTTACTAAATTCATCTTCTGATTGTTGCGGCGCTTTAAGCGATGTAAGGAAGTAAGCAGTGCTTCTCGACTTGAGAAGGTATTTCGCTGCAGCGCTGCGAGATGGCAGTGCGGATCGATGCTGGCTGTGTTGCGCGCGCCGTCGATGACGTCATCGTCGCCGGGCGGGCCGATCGGGACCATTTTTAAAAGAAGTTGAACCTCAATAATATCTCGGTTTGTTTTAATTATGTCAGCTATGGAAAGAAAACTTAGCTTTTCCTCAATCAGAGTTTGTGGTTGGTAATAAGAATCTATTAAGATATACGGTACCTACCTACATAGCTACGCACCACGTGCTCAACGTGCGGTTATTCAATATTCTTTAGGTTTCCAAAATAAAAACGAAACCTAAAAATTATCAAATAATTATTAACAAGAAATAAACTTTGATTAAAATACACTGCGGCAAAAATCTTATCATTTTATCAATAATGAACAGTGCGTCAAATGAATCTTGGCGTGCGTCAGTAGATATCATTACCTACTGGCTTATTATTAGTACCTACTTAATTTCTTTTATTTTACACAAGTCTTTTAAAAAAATCTAGATTAACCTAGCTTGAGACAATAATTTATTTTTGACCAACTAAAGATGCATTTTTTTCATTATCTTTTAGGGGATTAACTTCTGCCAATATATATCTGACACAACAAACGGTGATTAACTGACAGGGACAGTTATTGAACAACCGCCATTTATATTACTTGACGCATAATCTAAGATTATTAAAAAAAACCCTCTCTTAATACTCTTAAATTATAATAATATTATTATTACAATAATTATTACAGTAATAATTAAAACGCCCTTGTAAAATGATTAACACAATGGTCACATAATACCTGAGTAGCTATAGATAAATTGATCAGTCAATACCTAAAATAGTGAGGCACATAAAGTTGTTTGATAGACGTATTGACTATCTTTTGTTTAGTCTGTCTATTGTTTGAACACTGGCTATTTTAGATGTGGTGTGTGTGAAGTAGCAGTTGATGAACCAGTTCGTTTAACTACCTACGTGGGTACCTAAAGTAAAATTATTAATTATTTTGACAGAACAAAACTTAAAGGTTGCCTCAGAGCAAATAAACACAAGAGTATTGACTAAGTTCATTGCTTCTTTATTTGTATAAATCCTATATATTTATAGCTAGGTACGATTCAAACCCAACGCACATTACTTTGAAAAATCACTGACGTAGGTAGGTACCTACATTTCTATTATAACGATACAGTCACTGATCTTGTTTTGTTTCATGTAGATATTTTGGGATTTATGAAGGTCCAACTGTTTTCTATCCAACCACTCACCTTGAACTGTTCGATTGTCTTCCTGAACAGTATAAATCATGATGTCACTGCTGTCGATTCGATTAGCAAATGGTGTTTTCAGAGCAAATACTGGTTGTATTTCTATAAAATGTAGGTATTATGGGATAGTACCTAGTATTCCTATACCTAGTATTTCTATAAAATGTAGGTAATAAGGAATAGTAGTAGTAGTTCGAAAAAGCTCGATTATGCATCGAAACGGCTAACTTCATGACAGCCCTTCAAGTAGGTAAGGTAGGTACTAGTATCAAGTAAGTAAGTATTATACAAAAAATCTTAAAGTTAATGTTCATGGTACCTACCTACAGCTACCACCTACTAAATTACTATAACCTATAAGGATGGTTCAGTATAATCGATGTTTCTTTGAAAAGTGGGTTTTCCTCAATGCTTAAAATCCCTAAATCCATTTAATTCAGTCCAGGAAAAAATCTCTAACTCCTTGTTTTAATTCCAATAAATATGAAATTAACATGCTGAGTGGCTGCCTTTTTTTCGTCACAATAGTTTAGTTTTAATTTGTTTTGTTATTTTTATTTTTATGTTTATTGTGTGGCGTTAAATAAATATTTTTCTATTCTATTCTATTCTATTCAATAAGTAACTTTTTTTTAATTTTAAGAGCGTGTAAGCCTATAGGTAACTAATTATTAAAAAAAAAACCCATGGCTATGAATTTATATTTAAAACTATATTTTTTTCACTAAATTACCTATATAACCTACAACCAAAAAACTGTAAAATGGACTTATTGACTTTTAGAAATGAGCCATCTTTATCTTAACTACCTTCAAACAAAATAATAACGTCATAAGGACCTACGTATTGTTAATAATTACTATTTTAAACTACTAACAATACAAGTAAGTGAAAAAATACTGTTTTTAGTGGCTGAACTTATTTGGATGAACTTTATAGGTAGGTACTGTACCTAAGTAGTTATTTTGTAACCTGGCAAAGCATTTAACTACCTACTTTTATAAAAACACTTAGCATGTTAGCAAAACCGTACCTAAGCAACATTTAATTTCAAAACAAATATTTATTTGTGATAACCTGATAACATTTGACGCATTGCTATTGTGCCTCACTCAAGGCACGTATTTCTCCACAAGGCAACACTGAAATACTTAGCAGATAAGGTGGTTTGAGCACAATTTTACCAAGGTTGTACAATCGAAGCAATCAGAAGTTGCTTATGATATAGCAGGTGAAAATTATTTACATGGATCGCATGCTCAGGGCTATCATCTTATTAATGACATGCTGATCCGCGCAGCGTTTACTTGCAGTTTTTCAGTTAATATGCCATTCCACAAGAACAGTAAAGTTTTCCGGATTATAAGTAGGTAACCTATGTATTCTTCCAGGATTTAGGCCATTCCAAATTTCGTCACAATCGGTTAAGTCGTCACGGAGATACGTGGTAACAAACATACACACAGAAGACTGTCGCATTTAAAATATTAGTAGGATTTTTATTTTGCTTTGACAAAAACAGTCTAAAAAGGTACTTGGCTTTGAATTAAAAAAAAAAATTAAAGTTACTGCTTAGAATATAGGTACGGCACGACTATTAAATAACCTAACGACTGTCATGTAGATAATCGTAGCCAAGAATATATTATTTTATTAGAACTGTCTGTAGATTGCATGGCCATTATTGACTGTACTAAATGTAAAAGCTTTTACATAACAGCTAGTACCCAAGATATCATATTCTTTTGAAATCGATCGGTTAATACAAGCGCGAGCTTGTCATTCACTGACGTCGCGGCCCGTGCCTGACGCATGCGCGTCTGGCAAATGTCTATCCCGTACGGATATAGATGAGTGTTGGAATTACATATTTTTGTAGCGCACTGAGATCTTTTCATATTGGTCGTATAACTAGTCGCCGGAATTCATGGTCGAGCAGTTATCTCATTTTTGTCGCATCGCGCTATAGATAACAATGCTGTTATAATATAATATTTTATCAATTAAGAGATAGCAGGACCGCTTCTATTCATATAATAATAAATGAAAAGTAAACTGCGACAACTTGGTACCGGTCGGCCGTGGAGATAGTCGTGTAGTGTACGGGGTGCGAGTAGTCGACTCGTGAAGTCGTAAGAGGCGGTGAGTTCGTGTGTAGCGGGCCTTAGAGCCAGTCAGCAGAGCGGACTCAGAACGCGCGGTCGCGCGGCGCGTTTCACGGTGCTTGTAGTTTTTTAGTTTGACAGTTGGCGCGTTTTTCGTTATAGTTCAACTAGAATATTTCTTGTGGAAATCATAGATTTAAGTTAGTGTAATCTGTGTTTTTCTGTTTTTAATATCAAGTGCTCGACTGGATTTGTGAATTTAGCACGCCGGCTGTGAGTAGTAGCACGCCCCGTGCTCGGCTGTGTTGTGCTGAATTTTTGTGATTTCTCTTTGAGAAATAGTTTTGTGGAGATACTTTCTCGCTCCAAGGACTCACAGAGGTATGTACTTTCTTAAAATTACATATTAAAGCTGTGAATATTTCTAAAAGTTTACATTTTGATGTCATTTCGCTTGCGTTCTCAAAAGAACGGGTTCTCAAGTTCCAAATAAAGCAAGTGGTCGGTTTGTAGCGTCATTTATTGCGAGTTTACAAATTCACCTGTAGAAACACTTCAAATTAGTTGTCTAGCAATTTTCCCTTGATCCGGGCGAGGACTGGGCCGACGCAGCTGTGCGTACGTAATGTGTAAAAATAAATAGGTACCTACGTGGGTAATATCGAGACATGCCGGTTTTGCTGAGGACAACGTATTATTAGAAGTATTATAACACTTGCTGTACTTATAGGTTATGTTTATAAAATAATCAAAAGGTTCAAGGCTGACTTTAAACCTGCACACAATTACCTAAACATTTTGAACCTAAACTTCTGGTTGAATATAACTCTAATTATATTTGAATGGAGTTTTTATTTAGGTACTGGAGTTGCTTAGATACAAGAGTTTTGTGATTTTGGTATTCTTTCTCCATAATGTTACTTGGTATTTCTAATTATTTTACTCTATAATGAAATCCTTATTAGAAAACAATATGTCATAGAGATCAACAATAATTTATGTTTTAACTTGAGGTCATCATCATTATCATCACCATCCACAGCCCGACTTCACTCACTGCTGGATATACGCCGCCCATTGTAGTAAAAGAAGAAGAAAGAAAGAAAGAAAAATTATTTATTGACACACACATAGAAAAAATACAGAGATAAAAAGTAGGCAAGTAGTAGTAGTAAGTAGTAGATAAAAGGTACAAAAACAAGGTAAAAAAAAAAGATACAGTATGTAGGTACTACCTAAAACTACCTATTTTTTAGTGCCACTTCTCTTGGTCATTAAAAGTTACTACTGTACTTAAGTGATGTAGTACCTACCTATAGTTCCTACCTAGATTATAAGTACCTACATTGTAGTGCCCCTACGGGGCTCTTGTTGCGGACAGTATTAACTAATAAGACCTATGTACCTACAAACCAACTTGAAGCGAAGCTTAAATAAATTATATGATATGATATGGTCCTGTGCTATCTTATCCAGGTTCCTTGAGATCATTTAGAAATAAAAGGGTCAATCCGTGTCAAACGCTACCACACCAAGTTTTTTAAAGATTTTTTTTTTTTACATAAATAGCTGCTCAAGGAAGCCTAATTACATTGAATCATATGAATTGACTGAAAATTTTAACATAAAATATTTTGTTACTATTTTTTTTTCTTATATTGAAGTATGAGAAAATACTTGCCCGATGGTAGAGATTTTAGAGCTAAAAATGATAATGCTGTAAAACTATTAAGACGTTACTTGTCTGAGCTAACTTTGCGTCACTTTGAGTAGTGATACACAAACTGCTTGGTAAACGTAAATTTTTCTGTAAATAAGTAAGTTTTCCTTTGTTTAAAGTACTTTAAAATAGGGAAATCGCATGTTACACCTGTTACAGAAATAAGGTAAAAGTTTAATCTGTAGCTTTGCTGTTGCACTGACAGCTTCATGGCTTTTGGAGAGTAAGGGTATGTTTGCAAACAAATGGCCAATGTCTTAGATTTTATACTGAACTTTGTAAATAACGATAATTTCGCTAATCAAATTGCGTTACGCCCGTTACGTAACGAGTGTAATACTGTTATAAAGAGGCTTTGCAGGTGCAAAAAATAGCTTTTAAGTAAGTTTGAAAGCGGATTGGGTCTTTCTATAAAGGCATATTGTTAGTAACCTCGGTTTTAGTAATATTACGTAACAATATGGATTTTTCAAAATTTTTGTTTTTTTATGGCAAATATAAGTTTTAGTTGCTGTTATTAAACTTTGATTGTTTATTGGTTGTTAAGGTGTAATGACTTTTAATAATATTATTTGAAAATATTAATAAAATTTTATTTGATCACAGTATTGGTATTATTGAAAAGTAACCCGTAAATTAAACTTTTTATGACATTACGTGAGTTCCTACATCATTAAGTTTGTTTTTTGTTTCAATATGATCTAAAAATTAAAGATTTTTTGTTTCACATTCGTACGCGTTACGCCCGTTACAAAAGCTTGTTACGCCCGTTACGCACAAATATTTACGTAAATTTAAAATTATCGCCTGTTTTTATTCAATAAATATTGTAGATGGTGGGTTAATTTTTATTTATAAAACAAGGCTAATTCGCAGATTTCCGAAAAAATCACGCGCCATCCGGAAATTAGAGATAAAATCAAGTTACGCCCGTTACGGTACTTGAGGCAGATTTTCTCAAAAACTATGAAACTTATAGAAAACTAAAATTAATATTAAATTACTTAATATAAGCTAAAAGGTGATTGATAAAGTTATAAAACTAATATGCTTCCCTTATAAAACATTCTTAAATTAGCAGTTGAAAGCGTACGACCTGTTACACCCGTTACACGGAATGACCCAAAACATGTTTTCAGTCAACAACAAAATTGATTAATCTAATCATTTAACTAAAATAGGTTTAACCCTTATTAGTTGTTCATTTATTGCGTACATTATTTCTTGATCACTGAGATTTAGGTCACTGGTCAATACCCTGGTGACCTGGTCAATATGTAGTCTATATATAGGTTGAACAACATGACTTAAAATATACAGGTCTTGAATTGTTTAGTGCAAAGTGGAGCCATTTTCTGATTATTTATTCCATTGATTGTTTTGTCACAGATTATTTTCTAGTTACACTTTAACCATCTAGGTATATGCATATATACTGATCAGATCAATTCAATGACTGATTGAACTTCACACAAACTTAACATTCATAATTGATTTGTATAATAATCATCATGACAGCCTTCTAATGTTCCCACTGCTGGGACACTGGCCTACTTTTGAGCAAGAGTAATTGGGTCAAATCCACGTTGTGGACCCAATGCGGATTGGTGGATGGGACATCATGTCTTTCAATTCATGTCTGTCAATTATTAATTCTTGGACTTGCCGATTTCCTCACAATGTTTTCCTTCACCGTATGAGAGCACAGGCATTGCGCACATAAATTTTTAAAAATCCATCGGTGCATGACCGGATTCAAACCCACGACCTTAGGATCGGAAGATGGAGTCACTACCACTAGACCACCAGTGCTCTTTTTTGTATAATTTTTTGTATAATAAGATTGAACTCAATTTATAATTAATGAGCTAACATACACTATGTGCATGTCATTGAACCTTTGAAACCATTGACCTTGTAATAAATAAATATATTAGGTATATTACATAACATAAAATTTATGTTTTCAATTTGGGTGTTGACACCTTTGATCATTATATTCTGAAGACATGTGCCATCCACCAAACCGCATTTGGCCGATGTGGTGGATTCAAACCCAATCACTCTGGCTTGAGAGTAGCCCAGTGTCCCAGCGGTTGGATCATTAGAAGGCTGTCATGGTGATGATGACTATTAGATAATGACAAACAGAGATAGTTTTAACCAAATTATAAACTTAAATATCTTGTGTTTTGAATTAAAGACATAATTGACCAATAGTTGATCACTTATCATTAGGTATTTCATTTCATGGCTGCACATCTGGGGACACAGAGCAGTGCTCTCTAGACCACCAGGGTCTAGAGAGCACTGGTGGTCTAGTGGTAGTGACCCCGCCTTCCAATCCTAAGGTCGTGGGTTCAAACCCGGTCGTGCACCTATGGATTTTTCTGTTTCGAAAAATTTATGTGCGCAATGCCAGTGCTCTCATACGGTGAAGGAAAACATCGTGAGGAAACCGGCATGTCCAAGAACTAAAAATTCGAAAGACATGATGTGCCATCCACCAATCCGCATTGGGTCCGCGTGGTGGATTAAGACCTAATCACTCTCGCCTGAGAGTCCCAACAGTGGGAACATTAAAATGCTGTCATGATGATGATGATGATGACATCTGGTGACTATCACATATTATCAGAAGTAAAGTTTTTATGTAAAAAATTGATATAGGTATAATGACAAAAGTAATTAAGAGGTAAGGAGAGCCTTTGAAAGAGGTGAAATGGAAAATGTATGTTTCTATGAAAATAAAGGGAAGCAGGTACTTCCATGCAGACAAAGTCGCGTGCTGGTCAGTTAGTAGTACTCAGCGGTCGGTCCCGGCTTTTTCAAAGTTGTTAGGCCATGACAGAGGTCTTCGGGCGGTCTAGAAACTCTGTCACCAGAGTTGGCCATTGAATCATAGGAACTAATTAACTAATATACTTTATTTGCTCTGTCCTTATATAATATTCATGGTTCAATATTTTATTACACATAGCTGTTTTGTATTGATATTTAGTTTGGCTACCTGCCAGCATGACAGAATATATAGTGTTCTACTATGCAAGCTATCAACAAGCTGTTTCACTGCAAATAAGCAAAACTGAAAGCTCTAACGGAAACTGTACTGTAATACCAGTTCAAATACCATATACCTAAACTACATTAAAATTTTGTAGCAAGCAAATAGTCCAGTTTAACTTGAAATTACCTAATTAATTGTTGCACTGACTTATTATTTTTATACAACTGAAGTGGCAACCAAGCGTACGGCCCACAAGATGGTAAGCGGTTACCGCAGCCTATGGACGCTTGCAATACCAGATAGGTATCACTCGCGGGTTGCCACCTTGAGGCTATGATCGAAAGCCTCATGTGCCAGTAATTTCACCGGAAACCATACCCTTCACACCGGAACACAGCAATGCGAGCATTACTGCTTGGCGGCAGAAATAGGTATGGTGGTAGTCCTTCCCCGGACGAACTCTATCACAGAGAACTCTACTACTCTTAGACCACAGATATTTCAGAATACAAAAACTATAAAAATTACTAAAAATTCTGTGTATGCAAAATCTATTTTGATTTGGGTAGAGTGCTAAGAACAAATTGATTTTTAAATTCAATCCCAACAGAAAAACCAGATTATAATTCTGTCTTTTAATCCAATAAATGGAAAGGCAGGCGTTTGGGAGTAACTTGAATCGAAAACCTCTCATTGGAGTGCAATGGCGGGCGGCGCACCCATAGAGTAGATGAGTTATCGTGTTTAAGTGTGTGTTCGATTTTTGACCAGCACTCCGACGCGCGGATTGGACGAAATAAAGCACCCGTTTACGGTATATACATTTGTGATGACCGTATTGGCGCGGCGGGCGAAGGTCTTTTCTGCCGCCAAGCAGTAATGCTCGCATTGCTGTGTTCCGGTTCGAAGGGTATGGTTTCCGGTGAAATTACAGGCACATGAGACTTACCATCTAACGTCTCAGGGTGGTAACACGCAAGTGATATCTATGATGTTGCATGCGTACATAGACTACGGTAACCGCTGACCATCAAGTGGGCCGTACGCTTGGTTACCACTTTAGTAGTATAAAAAAAAAAAAAAAAAAAAAAGGTCCGCCTGCGACGCGGTTGTTGCGGGTTTAATTCCCGCCTCAGGAAAAATGTTTGGACGATCTGCAAATATTTGTTCCAGGTGTTCTGGGTATTTTTATGTATAATAAAAATATCTATATATGCATTGTATTCGTATTATATCAGTCATCTAGTACATATAACACAAGCTCTGCTTAGCTTGGGGCTAGATGCTGTGTGGATTGTCCAGCATAAAAGAAAAAGAGAAATGTTGTTTCTAGCTAGACTCGTCATTTCGATGAACCATTAAAAATAAAAGAAAAATAACGAAACGAAACGCGCCATAATATTGAATTTACATCAATGTAAAAGTTTATGTGACTAGTGACTCAAGCTAGCATAGCATGATATCATACTAAAGAGGCGGAATTTGTAGTCGGAATAATAATTAAGCTCATTCATACAATAAATCTTTTCTATCTTATAAAAGGCCGGAGCGGTACCGAGGACTTGTCCTCGTTTCGCGTGGGGAATAAAACTAAATGGGGTGGGCTTCTCTGGTTATAGGGTTGTCTGTCTGTTGTTGGCCATTAAACTTCTCTTTTGAACTCTTTTCCTCTAGCCCTACGTGGGGCCTGGGGCCCAACCATGAACTCTTATAGCGATTCAAATGAAGACATAAACTAAATTGTCAAAAAAAATTATACCATGACATGATTGTCTAATTGATTTCATGGTACAAAATTTTTTGACAATTTAGTTTAAGTCTTCATTTAAATCGCTATAAGAGTTCATGTTTGGGCCCCAGAACTTTGAGTAAGTTTCAAGTAGGATAGCGTTTAGCGATACACCTCAGGCTAAGTCTATCAGTTCATAGATTGATATAAGTACTTGGACTGAGCGCTGTTAACAAACTTGATTGAATCTAATTGAATCCATAAGTTTGCTAGTTTTTCCGAATCTTATTCCAATCAAATTAACCCGTGAGCCATGTTGATGAACTTTAAACAATTTATAAATTTAGTAGGTTGTATGCTTAAAAAACACGCAATATTCACGACTCTGAATTCAAGCATTAATAAACTTTTAAAAACATAATTTCCTTAAATCACAGTTCTAATTGCCAACCCTAAAACCAGATTTCAAATTGCAATGTCCTTTAGCTATAACATTCGTCTGGGGTAATTTGGCAGTGCTCTGCTGTACAATACCACTAAATAGGGGAAATATGTCTAGATAGGAATGGGGGAGAATGGCCTCTTTATGAAAATAAATAGGTCTTTGACAGCAGCTTCCTCGTACATCATGGTCTTTGAAGAATAGCTTATTATACATACTTAATCAGTCCATCACAATAATGTATGATCTAATCTTATAAAATAGTCTTCTTAATTGACCACTAGATTCTTTTGTCAGAAAGCCAGTTGATGTCCTTAAAGGATACTTCAGAAATAAATTCGATAACATCGCGCGAGTGATTCCCCTGGTATTGCAAGCGTCCATAGACTACGGTAACTAGGCCCGTATGCTTGTTTGTCACTTTAGTGGTATTTTCAAAAATAAATTCATCTGTCTTATGCATGACTATCTAGAAAAAATAAACAAAGATAGAATGTATATTTTGGAAACCATAGACGAAAAACGCATATAGACCATAGTTTTGAACGTGTTTTGAACGAAAGTATGTAGAACTTTGAACAAAATTATAAGTCTATTATACATAGATCCCAAAGTTTTACTTAAAATTAAAGACTATAGCAATCTATGTAATGTAAAGCGTAATTACGGTCGTTTAAACGCAAAGCTGGGCACAACAAATAACATTGCAAGTAATGACTTTTTCCATAAAAACTGGAACCTATAGAACTGATGTTCGCACTATGAGATGACCTATCTGCAACCCGATCTGAGTCTGTTCTGTCTGTTCTCTCCTAAAACGGTTACATTCACAAGTACCGCGGACCTATGCGTTATGATGTACGAGTATCTATCAAACATAATATAGATCCATCGATAGTTCAGAACTTGGGAGGGCAGATGCTCACAACCGTGTATTTTAGATATCCACTCGTCTCTGCAGCGTCACAGGCGCGTGCGTCACTCAACGCGAATAGAAACGGTGACCCTCGCTCGCTACAGGTGACGCCAGCGTCGCTGCGCGTGACGGACGACTGTACTTACTCCTTGTCTTCAGAAGCATGTTAGGTAGCCCTTGAATCGCATCAAATCCTGCTTTCCAATAAGGTATACCCAAAGCCAGATACTCGAATTAATTTAAAAATATTATATGAACGACTATTTACCAATTGTTTTTGTCATTTATGTTAACGTTTCGAAGACGCTCTTCTTCTGAGCAACCAACGCCCGCGACAGAGTTCAGGTTGCTCGGCGAGTACTGTTTTAAAATGATTTTTAACCATCAAATACAACCAGCTTCAGTTCTACAACTCCAATTTACTTACTAGAGTTAACACTCTCAAAATTTTTTGTAGAAAATCGTAAGAAAACAGTCCTAGAAAAAGGCTCCTCCGCGAGACGCAACTTATCCATACACAATGGAGGATCTGTTTTCAAGGTCCTTGCAAAGATCGGGATCTTTCATCCTACACAAAACACTATTTATAAAGTATACTGTGACTAAACCCACACAGGGCACTGACACTAGCTTAGGTGGGTTAGGTACCATTGAAATTTCGTAATAGGCAATGTAAATAGAATAATAGCAACAATTAATTTGAATCTGAACTTTTCGTCCATAGATAAATGGTCAAATTCTTGAAACCGACGACGGGAATATTTGACTGTTTCAGTCAAGTGGATTCGGGCATAGCATGCGAATGCCCGGTTCGACTATGACAAATGACGTCTTTCATCCCGAAACACATAAAAACGGCTCGGGAGAAACGTCCCATATTCACTATTTATCACCCCAAAGGGCGGTTTGTTTTCGTCGTACCATTTGTTCGTAATTTCGGGGACGTATGAATAGTAATGGGAGACCTTGGGAGGTCCTAAATTTTACTCGAGACGTCAGTAGGCGGATTGGAAGGAAATCACCATTAGAGACTGATTATGATTGTGTCTGTCGTTATAAATTACTCTGTAATGCTTTTAAAAGAACTCGAGCAAAGCATTTTGGTCCTACGAGCCGGATTGGAATTTTGGCTGAGTTTTTGATGAGAATGAACTAAAACATTGGTGTCTAAACATTTCTAACAGATAACCCCATCGCTTATCATGACTGCCATGGCTTTGCTTCGGTTCGGTGAACCTGTCACTCGATCCGGTTCCTAAAATATCAATATACTTCGAAATTGTAACTTATCTTTCGGCTTTCGGTGCCAATTTTGTTTATGGTTTAAAAACAGAAATTAAAGAGTTGTAGGTATTTAATAAATTTATGAAATTACTCAGATGAAATATTAATTTTGCTAAAATTATATTACTTATCAAACTATTTTTAATGATATCAGTGAGATTGATGAAGTACCTATTTATTCTGTGACTGATACTGCGTGATTGAGTAATAACAATAAACATTCACAAACACAGAAAAATATAAGCACAGAACAAATACCTATTAGTACTACGATAGAAGTTAGATTTTGTCTGCTGCTTTGCTTACGTGGTACACAAAGTAGGCAAAAAAGTAACCTATTTTATTCCATTCTCCTTGGAACGACCATCGAAGACTTTCGACTACAAAAGTCTCCTTTTAATAAAACGGATAAAACCGCCCTATCGCTTCTGGGGCTTGTCGAGAACTATTTATTATTCAATGAATGTTTCATCCTTCTGCTAACACAGTACTTTATTAAATATTGGTTGACACACAACACCATCTAGCAGTAAACTAAGCAATCTTGTAAATACTATGGGAACCAGATAGTTGATAGACTTATGTACATATTTATGTACATATGTATAATACACAGTACAATCTAGGTTCATTACACTCATGTATGGAGCCCACAGCTACAACAGTCAGCAGAGCATGTTACTGCAGCGCCTACTGCTTAAAAACAGTAGGCATTATGCTGAGTCGAGGCCAATTAGCTGACTATGGCAGACTGACATGTCTCCTAAATCTTGTGTAAAATGGCTAGTCACTGATATTTTTCCTTTCTAATTTATGTTTCTATATTTTATGTGCTTGTATGTTTTGTGTGCTAAGTTGCAGACAAATGTGTTGCTGTGGCATGGTGTTGACCTTTGTACAAACAAATATTCAAATGGATTAGTAAGATAGAGTACGTTCCAAGCGGCTGTGAATTACCACTCTTATCGCCATCTTTAGTGTCAATTGACACGGGCCAAGGGTCGAAATGCCTGACATCATCACATCACCCCGTAGGTGTCGAATCGAACCAAGCAATTAAAACGTTATAGTCATACGCGTATTTTTCTAGCGGATTTCGGCCGACAAGTGAAGTTAGCCGTTTATATGCGTAATGGAGCATTTCGAACTAAATTGTCTTTGCGCATCACAAACGGCTAACTTCACGACAGCCGAAATCCGCTGGCAAGATGTTTGGAAGTCGATGTCTGTATTAGAGTCTGTCAGGGTTAATAAAAATCAGATTTAAAAAAAAAACCAAATTAATCGGATTAACTTGATTTTAATCAGATTTATTTGATTTTAACTGAATACTTCATTTATTTACATATTCCTTTTTTTTTAATTTAGTTGTCAATTAATATAAAAAAAACACATCTCTTTATTTATTTTAATTAAGTATAAAAACACAAAAAAACATAACAGTAGTTCTAAAATTATGAATTCAAGAAAATCAAGATAAATTAAATGATTTAAATCATCTCAACCCCCGAGTCTGCAGCTGGCGCACTCCTTATAGTTCGCTCAGTGGATCTAGGCTTCCGTGAAGTTAGCCGTTTGTGATGCGCAAAGACAATTTAGTTTGAAAAAGCTCCATTGCGCATCGAAACGGCTAATTTCACGGAAGCCTAGATCCGCTGTGCGAACTATACATTGATTACAAAGTTTCGGCATCGAGCCAAAACTATGCTGTGCTCCAGATAAGTTGAAGAATGTAGATGGACATTTCTTATGACTAAGCACCCCTAGTTTTTGGGGTAGCAGTTGGTAGGGCTTAGTTTGCATGTTAAGGGGATGGCCACACAGAAAAAACGTAAGACGACGACGCGTCACGGACGCGGCGCCTTTTTCATTCGAAATTTATAAAAACGTCACGACGAAAAGACGGGGCGACACGACGGTTACTTGTCTGCGTCCTATTGCCAAACATAAAGAAAAGACGGGACACGGGCACGGGTCACGGGGACCCGAACCGAAAACCACAATGCCGCCCACTCTCGCGAGCCGCCTTCGGCCTTCGTGTCTATGCCCCGTCTTTTAAAATACTTTAAAAAGTCACATCCGAGCCCGTCGGCGTCGCGTCTACCCTACATCCTGTCCGCGATGCGTCCTTATGTTTTCCCTCGTCCTCATCTTATATCTTTTCTGTGTGGCCAGCCCTTTAGATCAACTACGTTGAAGTTAACTTCAACACGGTCAACGTTTTCATTTAAACATTAAGCTTGCCTGTTTAGGTCAACTAGGTTAAGTCGTATTCAGTTCAATCAACATTTTCATTGGTGACCTCTTGTGGTTAGATAGAATTGAGTGCTCTTTTACGGGTCGTAGTAAGCTGTTGACGCCCCCTATGTATGACACTACGCTATGTTACGGTCTTTCGCTAGTATTTTTTTTTTTTGACTGTAACAGCGTAGGTGGTAAAGTTATTCTTTGGCAAGAGCAGAAATCGAAACGCAACTTTGATTAAAACTGAGAAAAGGGACTAATCACACTCACATGTGCAATGCCGCCGTGCTGTCATGATGATGATGATGATGGTGATGATAAATAAATACCTTTAATATTTTAGCAAGCTAGAACATAAAACACGACCAATCTTTCAATAACTACATTCCGAATTAGCACAGTTTATGTTTGTGTGTAAAAAATTTGATGTACTGTTTAGAATCTGGTACCTATCTGTGGACCGGTTTGCGTGGGCCGAGTCGTGGGTGATTCACCGACAAAGATGGCGGTGGTAACAATAAGTAATTATCGAACGTGCTCTGTCGTTGCTTTTATCCTGGATTTATAAACGATTAGCTGTTGCCCGCGACTTCGTTCGCGTGGATCTCTAGAACCGTAAATTTACCGGGAGAAAAATTAGCAGGTTATGTTCTATCCCCGGTCATTACCTATCTAGCTAATAGATGTTTTAAATTTCAGCCAAATCGGTCCAGTGGTTGTCGAGTAATAGAGGATGGACATGCAAACTTTTGCATTATAATAGGTTTTTTTTTTTTTATTTAAGTAAATTATAATATGCGTCACTGTGATGTATTTTTGAGCATAAATCCCGAACTGTCGATCCGATCTGCATGAAATTTGGTAGGTCGATATAGCAAAGACATTGAGAATGCCGATAGGTTGTACTTGAGTTTGGTGGTAGTACTTATATGAGTTAAATGAGACAGATATGGCTACAACGTTGGTTTCAAAGCCATCGATGTAGTCAATCAATCATAGCATAACAAACCGCGAAACCATCATGTGATTTAAAACTTCGTGTATTCCCGATGTCCCCATTAACCGTGTCCCCGTTAATGGGGACAGTGGGATTTATTCATGTAGACCAGGTACTTGTTTGTGAATTTAAGAACCATTTTAATATATTTTAGCACATTTTTTGTTTACTATCTGCTGTTACCATAACAAAACTATGATCTCCCGTTCACTGACCTAATGGATGACCAAGAATAAATAAGTGACACGAAGTAACCTTGGCAAAAGCACAGAGGCAAAAGGTCATGATGACTAATAATAATAATACTTTGATGTTGTGACAAGCTTGTTATCACAACTTCCGTTCTGTGGTCAGACCATAAAAGACTCATGTATTTTGACAAGCTCACATAGAACCAAACCACCCAGTTATGAAGACTTAAAATTACTTTCCAATCCAGTTACAAACTTGATTCCTTATTAAATAATCTTCTATTCTGCTGCCATGCGAGATGGTCTTGCTTTTTTGTTGAAAGATCAGAATAGTACCAAACTAATAATTTTCTATTCAAAGGGGATTATTATATTCAGGTAATTCAATAATCTAAGTATTTTATTGAAATATTTTTTCAGAATAGTAAATGAGATTTACCCTTCAAAGGGGATTTTGGGATTTTTTTGTGCCAAAATCCTCTTTAGACTGTGCTTGAAGCTTCAATTTCAATTTTTCAAAGAGGATTTAGACACTAACCCACTCAAATCATAATTCATTAATTTGTTTGTAAACAAGTAAATACAATTGAGATGGTAAACAGATATTTAAATTACAAGTGCAACTTAAAATGTAATTTAAGTTGTCATCATGCCATATACTCGTAGTGTGACCATGAAGTTATATGAAGCAAGTGTAAAAGCTTTTAGTGACATTATGCTAAATAACGTTTAATATTTTACTAATAAAATTATCGTGAATTACCACAGAACATAAATTGTTTTTTTTTTAAACTGATGTTTTCACGTACCGGTAAGTACAGGGTCATTCACTATCAACCTGCCAAACTTAAGGGATAGGTTCCACACCATATAAAAAAATATGTGTACCATATATTTTTTAATGTCAGTCGAAACAGTGTCAGTGTCTTTTCACTGATATATGTATAGTATAAGGTCTATATCAGTGAAAAACCACAGACACTGTTTCGACTGAAATTCGACATTTTTCATCTGAAGAGCGCTGTGTCCACCCTGATTAAGAATTTAACTTGAAATTATTTTAAGAGTTCAGAGAAGATTTAGACATTTAATCAAAAATTAAGTGAAAACAGTGTCAGTGCCTGTTCCTTTACTTATAACGGTACGAGTAAACAGCCGTTTTAAAAAAAAAATTATGTTGATGACGTTCTTACCACGTGGTCTGTCGGACCTTGCAGGTCCGTGCTCGAGGTCGCTGAGGATTACATCATTGCACGCCTCTTATTTGTCATACATCAGATTTACTACCAATTAAGTTTATTACTTTGCGTACGGAAATCGTTTCATCTCTGTTGGGAATTACGGGCTCTGCCAAGTCTTGTGTTGTGGTTGGTCGACGGTAAGGAAGCTTGCTTGTGGATGTGGCTACGCTCTTGTTGCACTAATCCTACTAAGTTGTTTAGCCATGACAGAGGCCTTCGAGCGGCCTAAAACTCTATCATCAGAGTTGTCCACTGACTCATACAAAACGAACGAATGAACGAATATTATTAATGCGAAAGTCTGTGTATATTTGTTACCACGTATCTCCGTGACGACTTAACCGATTGTGATGAAATTTAGAATGTAATGGCTTAAGTCCTGGAATAACACATCGGCTAATTTTTATCTCGGAAAAAATGTCTGTTCCTGTGGGATAGCATATAGATAGATAGCAGTCAGCTCGTATTATGCATGATAAGTATGTAGTTTTAAATAAATAAAAAAGACGTGTTAGTACATTTAAAAGTCTTAAAACTATGTTAATAGGTGCTGGATATGAGTTCCTGGTCACTTCTAGGTCAATAAATTTAGCGTCATGGCATTTTTTGGGGAAGGCCTATGTCATCATCATCATCATCCGCAGCCTGACTTCATCCACAGCTGGGTACATGCCTCCCTTAGTTTCTGGCCTATGTCACAGAACAAATATTAGCCTATGTCTAGAAATGGACGTCTATTGGCTGATACGATAAGAATATTTAGTCTAACTCTATACAAAGTAAATTTGAAAGAAATAATCGTGGAAAAAAGATAAGGAAGTCGAGTTACATCAAAATATTGATAATCGAATTGATTTTGCCGCAGTGCGATTTGATCGATAAATTCTTGCGCGCTATTGGGGTTATCGATAATTTGTTACCAACAGACGCCGTGTATCAATTTATCAATATCGGAATATGGCATTTCTTTATGAATTTTGAATGCAATTTCGGCTATTTATGTACGTACGAAGCGCTCATTACGTTGCTGGCTAAGTGGTTCATAATTCATAACAGATCAACGCCAGTTTTTATAACACCACTAGTAAAAAACTCCGTGATTTTGTCCGTACATTTTTTTAAAATTGTATTTCAGTTTTATCCTTTAAACTGCTAAACAATTTAAATAACCTTTCTTGGGTTGGATTCGACCAAACTCGGCACTCTTCTTCGAATAAATCGTAGAGTTATTCGAGTGTAAAAGTGTAAACAGTTTACTTGTATTTGACATTTCTTATTCCGAACAATTGTTATTCCGAAAGTTGGTCGAATCCAGCCTTAGTACACCCCTTACATAAAACATCCTCAAAATTAAAATTAAAATAGTTAATAGTTTGCGGTTTAGGCTTTGCACTGTAACACAAATCGTAGTCAGTATGTCACCAAGCCTTCTATAATATACTAGCAGCTCGTCCCGGCTTCGCACGGACGGATGGAATTAAATTATAGCCTTGTTACCAGGTATAATGTAATTCTGACAGTGAAATCTTTTTTGCAACAGGACCACTATTAGTTTTTGAATTTATTCGTACAAATACTTGACAAATCTTTCCTCTTTATAATATTAGTAAGTGAGATATAGGTAAAATATTGATAAAAGATTCGCAACGAAGTTTTTACATTCGAATAAATACGTTCAAGTTAATACGTTCCTCTACTAATACTTCTGACATAACATAATACATCTTTGCAAGGTCCAATTTTACATTCTTCTGTTTCAAGGTTTCCTTTTTTGTAGCTTGTTGTTTGCTTTGGAATTAGCAAGATGTGTGAAATTAAATTTTATTCAATGTCATTGCAGTCTCAAGACAATCTCTTTTTTGTCATTTTTAACTGAGAAGTTAGTGATTTCGTGGGAGTCAGTGGCCAGAAATGGAGACGCAAGAAGCGCTAACTAGTTCTATTCTCACTGTAATATAAAATTCGCTGCAATATAATTTAAGAGTAGTAGAGTTATCTGAGATAGAGCTCGTCCGGAAAAGGACCACCACCATACCTATTTCTGCCGCCAAGCAGTAATGCTCGCATTGCTGTGTTCCGGTGTGAAGGGTATTATGGTTTCCGGTGAAATTACTGGCACATGAGGCTTTCGATCTTAGCCTCGAGGTGGCAACCCGCGAGTGATACCTCTGGTATTGTAAGCGTCCTTAGGCTGCGGTAACCGCTTACCATCTTGTGGGCCGTACGCTTGGTTGCCACTTCAGTTGTATAAAAAAAATTGTTATGCTAACAATTTTTTTTTGCATAATCTCTCCATTCTATAAAACTTATTATGACTCACACGAACTTACTTAGTGACTATTTTGCAAAAAATCAACTTCGACAAACACGGTTCACAACTAAAAGCGGCCATAAATTTAACAAGCAGTCCTTAAAACTTTAACTGGAACCCAGTTTCAAGTTGGTTGAGAAAAACCAAGGTTCCATTGCAAAAAGTACGTTCCAGAACACGCGACCAGGCGACTGCGAAGGTTGAGCGACCCGATTATAAAAGAAGCTAGCTGATGCCCGCTTCTTCGTTCGCGTGGAACTCGGAGACCTTACATTTTTCAATGATAAAAATCAGCCTATAATCTATTCCCAGTCATTATTTATCTGTGTTTTAAATTTTAGCCAAATCGGATCTGTGGTTGTCTAGATAGAGAAACAAACATCCATTTCAAACTACAACTTTCGCATTATAATATTAATGTGATCTGAATGAAAATGTGACGATATTTCTGGCAGTACTCCCCTGGTAGTGGAACATAACTTGGCGTGTCGCCCAGTGAGGAGACGGTTCGCAGAGTCGCGGTGCCATTGGTCCTTAGACTATGCTTAGAATTTAATTGTCGTGTCGGTCTCACTTCCCAAAACATGGCCCAGAGAGGCAATTACTGGATAAATGCATTGAATCGCCGACTGAACTGCAAAAGCTGTCTAACAATGCAAACCTAACTGGGAGATAAAACGAATCTATAAGAAAGATGTTTTATGTGACTTTAAAGTCAGCTCATTTTGAATACGGGACAAGTAGATATCCAAGGGCTTTATCTCACTGGGACATCTTGGTGGCGCCATCAGCGGGTGATTCAGTCGCCAACACCAAATGGTTGAGCAATGAAGCGGACACCAAGTGAGGTACCCTCCTACAGCTGTAAGGCTTGACCCGGTGGAGCTACTGGTGTCCTAGTGAGATGAGCCCTAAGGATCTAAGAGTATTGATGAAGCGAACGGTTATCCACTTTGTATTTGGTAATTAACGAAAACCCTTTTTCAGCTTCATGTGTGTAAAAGTAGTAGGTACCTTACTACATTTGGCCTGTCTCGGGGTCTGGCAAAGAGCCACTCTTGTACTTGGCTTCGATTCTAGGTCAGATAGTCATTTATTGGTATAAAAACCAGGTCGAAGACCTTTACAGAGTTGAAAACGAATATCATAAGTCATAACACAATATAGTATACCATGTACGTAGTAAGTGTGTACTGTGTAGTAGAAAGTTGAAACTACTGAAATACTACTTACCTTAAAAATATTAAAACTCAAGACAAGAAGTGGAAATCTTTGGGTAAACATTTTTGGTTCGATGTGTTCTAGATAGTCAAATCCAATATCTCTTAAAGTAACCTGGAACGGTGCTCACGGGATGACGTCAGAAAGCCTTTACTCCAGGTCCGGTTATTCGAGCCTTTTATTCGCCGAAAAAGCTTCAGCAAACATTTATAAAGCGTTTTCGGCCCACATCGGTCCGCTTTTCCAAACACTAGTCACAAAGTCGCGAGCCAACAAAAATGTGGACGATAACATGGGGCTCATAGGTTACTGTGTAGTAATCGCTCGTGATTTTACAATACAGACAAATATAAACAGCAGGATTTCTCTAGTTTTCTCTAAAGCTACAATAAGAGCTCATAGTGTCATTATCAGGATAAGTTTTCGATTTCACACGCTTCGAATGATATTATAAACAAAGTTTCTTCGAGACTTTGCCATACTTAAATAAAACTGCTCGTTTTTATACTGCCTGGAGGCTTTAGTCATAGCCTAAAGGTACAAGTCCGAGATGGGCTATAGGCTGCGACCACAGACGAAACTGCGGCTAGCGGCTGTTGATGGCTGTAGGCTGTAGTTTGCGGTTGCTGTTTGCAACCGCAAACTACAGCCTACAGCCATTCATATCGGACTTGTACCTTTATCATTGACTTACACAGCACTGTTTAAAAAGTGTTAAACTCAAAATATACACTTCACCATTATTTTCTTAAAATGTTCCATAACCACACAGTGTCATAGTTTTTGAGCCAAGTACAAACATCTGTTAGAATCATCGATCGATGCCGTTCGCAAAGGTGTAGCCTTAAAACATGGTTTGGGATGGTCAACCGCTATACTATTACAACTGACTACCGTTTGAGAGTGCATTGTGCACACGTACCTATTTTTACAATGAAAAAATCCTTTCGTGCTCTCTCACTGCTCGACCGGGTTCGATGGAACGCCATTGACGCTAGCGACAGGGTCGCACAATTACAGTGCTAAAAGCTAAAAGCTCGATTAGATATTTTGATAACAGCCAACTGTTTTCTTTACACTGTGGCTGTACAGCGATTAAACAGCGGATGATGGGTCTTGGGGTATATTTACGCGATTGCTGGAAATCGCTTTCATTACACTTTGTTACGACCATTGTACCGATTTTTTTACGTTTTTCCGGAAGGTCTAAATCCGTTGTTATTTTTTGTGTTCTGTACCAGTTTTGGAAAAACGAAACACCCAATGGTTTCACTCCGATCGTCTTTTACAATATAATTTTGATTGGCCTTAGACGTACAAAACACCTATTGGCGAGATCGACTCTAATTTACACGTAACACGAGTAATTAGGTAGGTAGTAGGTACTTTATTTGATACTGTTTTATGAGCGTATACAACAGCAATTAAATTATTACATACCGAAGCTAAACCTAAGTTTAAAGTGAGAGGGTAGGTATGTGTGGAGCGCCAAAGGTTCCTTTGCCAAAACTAAGCCTAGTTCGTACCAAGGTACTTATACCACTTGTACTTACCGAGTTGCGGCTGGGGTGTATTAAGGTGTAGGTGAACTTAGATCTCATTAGTTAAGCCCCGTTCCCTGTAATTGATAAACTTGCTGAAATATGGCTACAATAAAGTCGACTAGACGTTATTAATGATTTTGCACTGAGGAGTGAATAATGTGAGTGAAAGCAATTTGAATAGGACGCTAGTTTTTGTTGATAGCGGTTGGGAAGGTCACCTGAAGCAAACAATGTGACCTGTTTACAAGAAATGTACCTTAGTCACCTTTTCAGTTTTCAGTAACATCTAGATATAAATATGGTTGATCTGTGCAGTGTACTCAGCTTCCTTTTGTTTCTTGTTTATCGTTGTTTTAAGTAAATATATATTTTAAGGTCAATAGCTAACCTTATCGCTGTGTGTCTACTGCCTAGCGTTTCCTCTTATTAATTATTATGTGGAGAGGACACATTCATTATCTCCGACATTAAAGGTCCTAGACAATGGCGAGACGATTTATGTCCCAAAGATATTCTGACAGACAGGCGAAAGAAATACTTAGTTGCTTAGAACGTTTCGTATGAGTTAAGCAAGTAACCTTGGTGTGGGATAGAGTTCTTAGACTAGCCGAATGTGAAAAGTAAAGATTATGAAGATAACGTCAAAGGACATTCTTTAATACCGAGTTTTAAAAATAGAAAAAGGGTATTGTGATTTACGAAGACCAAAAGCGTAAAAGCAGTCTACAATTTAATGTGATCCAGGAATGAAAACTTGTCATTGAGCTTATCTAATCTAAAGCCATCAGTCTGAAGTTTCCCACGACAGGTCCCGAATGAACGCAAACGTACGTAATGGACTTGAGCAAAGTCGACTCAAATTAAATGAACTTGTAACACCTATTTGCGACGACAAATGGATGGTGATAGATGACTGAGATAAAAGGAATTGTAGAGTTTTGATCGTTCGTTAGAATTGGCAGTCAAAGTTTAATGGGACAGTATTTTTCATTTATGTTCTCTGTTTTCTGTCTTGGATAGGGTTCTGCTTCTACCAATTAGATCATTTCATATCGGCACTACAAAATTGTATTTTTTGTGCACGACTAAATGCATATAAGGTTAACGCGATTTCTATTCTACGTGAAGAAATATTGATTAACGATCGGAAGTATAAAGTTGTACGAGTCTCGGTCGATCTGGCAAAGAGTTGTGATTGCTCTAGTTTTCTCTATCGACTAGTTCTTACGCTTACTTCTGATTGATAGTGTTCTAGTTCTGAATCGGTGTCACAATAGCAAAGTTTTTCGCTGCCTCTGAAATCTTTGTCTGAATGTGTATCTGTTTTTATTTTATTGATAAATCAGGAAACAGGCGATTAGCTTATACGTAATTACTTACTTAATATTAGCTCCTTTTTTTATCGTTTTTAATTTTTTTCGCCTCTTACTTTGCTTTCTTTGTGTATTTAAACAATATTTTGTTACGATGCAGCCATTTGAAGCTGTGTCCAACAGATCTTGTTTAAGACAAGTCCCCTATTGTGGTCCATCTATTGTAGCTCCATCACCGCTAACTCGATGTGAATGAGCTAGTAACTTTGCGTTGGCGCTTATTGAATTGTTTGACACGCAATCCTGTATACCTATAATTCACAGCATAGGCGTCACTAAACGTATGCCTTTGTTAGGGGCTTGGAGACTATCCAACTGTTTTGTTTTTGTTTTAGTTTTATTAGCTACTTTATAGTTGTTCTTTTCTATCCAAGACCTATCTTGATTATTTTTACTTATTGACAACTTCTAGTAAGTACAGGGTATTTTATTATTAATGCAAAATATATAAGGAATAGGTTTTACACACGAAATGAAAAATACATATGAGTAACATACTTCTGTTTTTTAATCTCGAGTAAATCGGTAAAGTTTATTTGATCAATTTATTAGTTATCCTTGTTGGAAATCGAAAGGGCAGCAATAAACAAAGGTAGGTCCTTGAATATTATGCACTTTTTAATAATTAAATAATCATAAGTATATGAATAAATACCTACCTAAAACTAGGTTATTGTTAATGTGGTGTGCAGTGAGAGTTTGAAGTGGCTTGTGGGTGTCCTAAACCTGAATAAGTATATTAAAAAGCTATACTCACTTCGGCATAACTGTCAATTTTGGCGAGTGGGCCTGCGAGTTTACGCCTCCACCATAAACTCGCTCGTCTCCAGCGTAATTAAGGACATCACTGTCCGCTCTGTCCTGAACCCTTCGAGTTATGACGTGACGTAAAAGAGCCGTTAAATTGAGTAATCTGTAAATGTAAAGATTTTTGGGCCCATATTGAAGGCGTTTTATGAGTTTGACCTTGAAAGCATCGGTTGGCTATGAATCTTTTGGTTATAAAGTCTGATTATAATTTTATTATCAATCATCACGCAATATACTAAATTTACCTATAAAAATTGAAGCGATTTTCTTTATTGACTTACTGACTGGCAATTAACGCATAGCCGGAACCTGAATCAAGGCGTGTGTTCCTTTGATTTGTTTTATTGTGACACGCGCGGATGAACTAAAATTCACCTAGCTTCAAAACGTTTCAGAACGATCCTTGTGATTTTATTGAATAAAACTAAGTATTTTAAATTTGAATTAAAATTAAGACTAAATTAATTCCCGAAATTCAACTCCTAGAAGACGCAGCGAGAAGATGAAATTTGTATAAAAAAAGTCTGTGCAAATATCGTCGCGGGACGTTTCCCATTTTCTGCCATAGATATTAGATAGATCAGCTATTCTGCCTACATTTTTGCTTGGTATGTCTTTCTTTTCCAATTTTAAAGTGTCAGCATATCAACAGAACATCAACGAATCAACAAATCCATGACCCATTTTCCGAATTAAATGACCCGCATGGAGTAAAACAGTTGGACAGAATGATGAACAAGCAAACCATTCCACAGTTTAAACAGTCGTGGCGTTTTCTCTGCCAAGTTTATACAAGCGACTATTTACACACTGAATAATAAGCATCGGTATATTGTTGCACATGATGTATCCGCGGTTTCTCTTGCAAAAGAGTCCATAGAAGTGCTCATTAATTAAATACATTGCATTCTCCCACTATGCGATACCAACATTCAGCAATGCAAACTCAATACTACTGCCAACTATATGTATCACTTTTAGGCAAAAACAACTACCTGGCAGAAATTTATATATACCCTTTGTGAAGGCCTGTCTAAAGTTTAAGTTGGTTAGCCGCTTATATTCGAATTTTAGCGTGATTAAAGCAAACAACCTCAATTTCGCATTTATAGCACTTTATAGTGAGCGCTGGACTCACTCATTTGTTTACGCCAGTTTACATTGTCGTAGACCTAAATCCAGTTAGTGATCTAGGTTATCGTATCGATAGTAAATTGGCAATTGGTTACTATGCTATGGTAGCGAGGACGCTTCACACTATATTATTATTAAGAATGGCTTTTGTTAAAATCGATTTATATTAGAGGGTGTTAATTTACTCATGTTATTGCAAGCTATCCTTGTTATGATTATAACTTCTTGCTTATTATTATCCTCAATTCCTCATCCGTCACAATCGTAACTTCATAAGTTATTTATAACTTAAAAGTTATTTTATTTAAAGTTACAAAATAATTATGTAAACCGTGCAGGACTCTAAAAGCCTGAATATTCGTCACAAGTTTTAATTATAGTAGGTTCAGCTTTCAAACTGTTTTTACGTAAAACAATTTTATTACATTCATTACCATTCATTTCAGTTTTGTTCTAATTCAAAACTATTAGGTCGGCTAGCACAGGTTTATTTTAAAACTCTAGTCTAATGAATCGAGCATCGTTAATTTCATACCGCTTTACAGCCCTTATAAAACTACCGTCATGAAAGTAAATTACAGTTGGGTATAACTACTTATAAAAGTCTGGAGGGCGCAACTTTCCTTGTAACAAATGTTGCAAGTTCCCTGTTCTGTTTCTAAAATATGGACGGAAAGTTTTCGGTATTTGTGGAGTCGGGATTTACAAGCAACATTTTTACGTTTTCTTTCGGAAGTCGTAATCACCCGTAGACACGCTATGTTTCTCGTTAGTATCTTTGCGAGTCGTGACGTCTATTTTTACCCTTTTCTTTGAATTTAACTGTCTTCTAGCCACACACAGGGTCCTTCTTAGTTTCATAGTTTATTTATCAGCTTGAGGTAAGAATTTGTATATACCCTTAGTAGAAGGTGAAATATAGGACCTAGATGTAACCATTCAGTGTGACTTTCAAACTTTTGTGCCTTCTTCCGAATTTGAACTTTTAACCTATTAACTTTATCATTATTTTGCAGACTATTTTAAGTTCTCATTCAGGCCTAGAACAAAGCTAATGAGCATGATGATTGAGTTTCCTTATTTTAGAGGTTTAAAATGAATATATAATCTATACATACTCTCAACCATCGTGCATCCGGGCCGTAATCCAATTTGCTTTATGAAATTCCTGTAATGCCATTCTACATTCACTATCCTTGAGCCAAGGTGATGTACTATAGCAGATATTCGTTGTGACATCATTTGACATAAGCCTTTTACAGCCTTCGAGCATACGGAATGATATTAATAACTCGGGTCAAGGCGTGCACCGTTTAGGCCCTCCCTTCAGGCCTTTGCCACTTCATATCGGATTTAACGTGAACTAAGCTATTATTATTCTTATTATTATTCTTATTATTAAGAGTAGTAGAGTTCTTTGTGATAGAGCTCGTCCGGGGAAGGACTACCACCATACCTATTTCTGCCGCCAAGTAGTAAAGTTTGCATTGCTGTGTTCCGGTTCGAAGGGTATGGTTTCCGGTGAAATTACAGGCACATGAGACTTTAGATCTACGTCTCAGGGTGGCAACCCGTGAGTGATACCTCTGGTATTGCAAGCGTCCATAGGCTGCGGTAACCGCTTACCATCTTGTGGGCCGTACGCTTGGTTGCCACTTAAGTAGTAAAAAAAAAAACAAAAGCTTTATCTCGGGAAGTTTAGGTTCAGTTATGCAATTCAGAAAATACGAACAGATACCCATGAATGGACCGACTATAGTAAAACAGTCACAGAATCTAAGGACGGAGGCGGTTTAAGACTCGTCATGGTATTTGTTAAAAGAAGGTAATTAGTTTACCAAAACTATCGTGAACTATATCATTCATTTTAAAAACGGGTGTATTCACGTACCGGTATATCGGTGAAGAGGTACCGACACTGAAAATGAAAGAAGGTAATTATGTCCTGCAGTGGGCGTCTATTTAATGATGATGCAAACTATGCAAATATAAGACAGTATCCAAGAAAGAAAGACAGAATGAAGGATATTTTTGGCCTATTGGTTCCGTAAAACCAAATAGGTCAGAGCGTCAGTGATAAATGAGTATTGTGTATTCGTTATATTTAAAAACGGCGACAATATCGATGGCTTTTAATATCCGGGTTTCGGACTTTTTGCTACTAAAACTTTTTTATATATTTTAACGAGCTGACACGCGCGGCTTCCCCGCATTTTTGCAGTTTTTTGCTATCCCACAGGAACAGTCAGTTTTTCGGGATAAAAAGTAGCTTATGTGTTATTCCAGGACTTAAGCTATCTACATTTCAAACTTTATCACAATCGGTTAAGTCGTCAAGGAGATACGTGGTAACAAACATACACACAATACACACACAGACTTTCGCATTTATAATATTAGTGGATTACTTAATAAAGTATTTTTTTATCATGACGGATCGGGCTTTGATGTTTAATTTGTGTTAGGAAACCTTGCCTTTCATACAGGGTTTTATTTCGAAGGTCGAAAAGTTTCTTGCTAATTAAAAGTCGCTTACTTTTGTTTTGTTTGACCGATTCTTTCTTGATCACCATGTTATAATCGTTTTAGCTATTTTACGTTCGCTTTAATTAATCGTCATACCTTTTTTAGCAATTACAGGAGTCGTAAAAGCAGACCCATTAGCTTTCATGAAGAACTTTAACTGCATTAGTCATTGATTATTTTATATCTTTGCTTTAGTTGACTCAATAAAATGTAAAGCTAAACATAGTTACGTCAAAGGATACAATGCGCTAGGTCGACTTTGATTTCAAAGCCGGTCTGAAAAAACGGATATGCCCAAGTTACGTAATCGGACGTTGACTTTTCAGAATTAAAAATGTAAAGGGGGCGTGCTACACGTTCAGCTTACACTTGACCGTTTCATTAGATCGGAATCAACACAAACCCGTCGCGTGAAGATTTAATTAAAAATGAAAGGCCCTGTGTCAGCCGCTGTAATTCCACGTCGATTATTCTTTCGGCTCTTCTCGCGACTGCTGACGTCCTTTTCTGGCAGCCTATATTGTTTCCGTGCCAAGTCTGTACCTATATCGAACCGTACGATCTAGCCAGCTTTATAGATTTTATTCGGAATTCCTATTGTTGCTAGGTCTCGGTGGTAGAGGCGTGGGCTTCGTGCGGCGGTCGCAAGTAATGTGGTCGCAGAGTAGTGTGGTTAAGAGGAAGTGCATCAGACGTAAGTGTGGGTAACCTTGATGGTGCAGCTCGGCAGCTCGCCGCGTCTGCCCGGGCCGACGGTCGATTTTCACTTGGAGCATCAGCGCCCGTGTCTAGCCCGGGTGGGCGTGGTCTTCGAGCCGGTCAATAGCACGGCATCGTCCCTCTCTTTCGCTCTTGCCTCGATTACTAGCTTCCATCCCGCTCGCTCCGGGGATGATTGAAACGTCTGATGCCGCAGGCGCCCCGCGCGCCCCCTCGCCAAGGACGTTCAGTGAATCCGTCCCTCTCTGCTGCGATAGCACGTGTGCCCGTTACTATTCCATAATATAATGTGTGCCCCCCTGGTGCCGCGCGAAAATTCACAGCCAATTATGAGTCAAGTGCCTGATGTATTTGGCAAATTATATGCCTGAAAGGAATACCGATGTCGCTTTTAGCGATGGTGGCCCGCGCTAGGGGACTATTAGGTGCTCCCGTGAAGTGATATGGAGATTAGAAGTATTTCGGGAAACTGCACCTCTTCGTGTTTTCCGTCCTGTGCGCTTTCTTTTCTCGCTACTGCACTTGTGATACTTCCAGGTACGTACTTTGTCTCAGAGCATTCCCTCAACTGTGACATAACCTATTGCCTCGTGCCAATGCCTAAAGTCCTAGTGTTCTTTCCGAAATATGACAATATTACCAAGAAGTCGTCGCCTGGCTGTCGCCGGGAGACTAGACACATTATAATTATACATCTAGCCAACAAGGGCGGGCATTCTGGAAGTGACTCATCCGAATTCGACATCGATCGACTCTCTGGTATAAGAACACATTAAAGGTAAACGAATTTGACCTACTATGCTGAAGCTGATTGGAGTGACACGGTTTGTTTTACGCTTCATATACGAAACTGAATGAGATACGCGGATAGAGAGAGACTTCGACGACGCCGATAACATCTGATAATTCGCTTTAAAGTCATACGTCCATCACCATACATTTTTAAGCATTGCATTTGATTCCTCATAACATAATACATATGCATACCATAAAGGTTCTTAAATTATTGATCTTCACATTACTAAATAAGGGCATATAAAGCTGAATGTAATCAGACGTAGTTAACATGCTCTACCGGTTCATATCTAATGGGTAAAGAAGTAATAAAAGAGATGAAGCTAACATATTCAAGAGTTTTAAAATAATACCCAATTGTTACGACATACATTCAGATTCCATGTAAGTGTATTAGTAGTACCCTATAGAAACTACCATGATATCACAGTACACAACACCCAGTCCTGGACCTAGAACAAATATATGCAGACGCTAACATCTGTCCCACTCTGGAAGTCGACCATGCACTTCCAGCTTCTCAGCCTATCGGTCTCTGCGCGCCACAGAAGGCGCCACGCCACGCCACATGATATAATATAAAGTTTATTCGGGTTATTTAAAGTTATATAGCACGAACACAAGCGGTCATAGAATAGATGACGTCATACCGATGACAACATCGTCTCGGCCCCTTTGGCTATACGCTTCGATGCATTCTGCATTATATTTTGCGACCTCCATTGTCTTTAAACATGATGCCATCTGATACGAAAAGACGGTTTAATATTCAGTGAATATCCTTATTCGGAATTGCTTCTGCATTATTCCTTTTTACATTGCGAAAAAGACCGACGGATTCGGAAGATTCTCGAACTAACTTTGTTTTAAATAATCAAATATTTTCTTAAGTAATCAAAGCTGTTGACATACAAATAGTCTTTCCAATATAACTGTTTGTTAAATAAAGTACAGTAAGCATTTAATGTGGAAACGCAATGCAAGAAGATGATAAAAATTACACAATGTAAAAAGGGTAAAAATATGATAAAACGTATGGAGCAACGGTATCATTTGGACTTGTATTTTTTTTTTATACAACTGAAGTGGCAACCAAGCGTACGGCCCACAAGATGGTAAGCGGTTACCGCAGCCTATGGACGCTTGCAATACCAGAGGTAACCCTCGCGGGTTGCCACCTTCAGGCTAAGATCGAAAGCCTCATGTGCCAGTAATTTCACCGGAAACCATACCCTTCACACCGGAACACAGCAATGCGAGCATTACTGCTTGGCCGCATAAATAGGTATGGTGGTAGTCCTTCCCCGGACGAGCTCTATCACAAAAACTCTACTACTCTTATATATCTGTTATTTCAAAATACAGCAGAATCACAGAACAGATCAGAAGACTGCCGTTTTTTAAAGCATCAACAGTAAGTATCTACCTACCGTGTGTGATGTAATTGTTAATACAATAGTGCGATGTTGTTTAAAAGAACGACACTACAAAGCAGTAGTAATCATAGACCTGGCTCACGCCACGTCACGGCCTTAATTCACACAACAAACATATTGCGAGATTAAACGACTACAATTACGGCCAGTTTTCATGCAATGCGGTTTTCAAAGAGTTTTTTGATGGCATCTCTGGTTTGATAGTAAAACCGTTAATGCTTCTGTTGCCTTGCAATAACAATGAATGTACTATCCTGCCCACGGACAAATAAAACAAGATAGATGAATTGTTTTTCGCTATTTCGGGACGCTGGCTGTCTCATTTGTTATCTCCAAGCTATATTGATCTTTGGTTACGTTTAACCTTTTGAAATTATTTCTAGAAAAATAGCGCCTCGTCTTAGAACTTAATTTCCGGTAATTTTTTTAATCTTTGTCTCATTTTGTTACTAACTCTTTTCACTGACCATTCATCATCAATGGGATAGGGTTTAATGATCCTGCTCATGTAATCATCTCATAGTGATCGTGATTAGAATTAATTCGGTTTTAAAATTTTATCGATCATTTTAAGTAATTTAATTAGGTCTATGTGGCGAAAATTTATATTCTCATTAGCACGAGTAAAGAATGGAACTCGATGCAGGGGTCTGTAATTCCAGACCAATACAATTTAGGGAGTCCGTGTATTAAGTAGGTAAATTTATAATTTATCCTTATATTTTTTCTTGTTCTTTATTTATGTTAATAATTTGAGTTTTACTTAGAACTCTATAGTAATCAAAACGCTCGACGGTACTTTCTTTATTTTAACAAATTTCAATAAAGTTATAAAATAATAAGTGTGTTTAAAACCTACATTTACATTTTTTACAGTTCCTGTTAGATAAACGAGTATATTTTCTAACCTTTCACATAATTGTCGTTTCCTAGAATGAGGTGAGCAATCTTATCATGAATTACATTTTGCCGCTGTGCTTACGCTCTCTTGTCTTAAGTTACTATAAACGTACGGTACGTGTCTTCTTCATAAATCTTTTTGCCTTGATGAAGAGTTTACTTAACATATTGTGGTAAATACATTATAATAAAGGCTCTATATTTTTATTATAGTGCTGTTGTGTGTTTAAGAATCATGTTGAATGATAAGGCTTATTTGCACTTCTGTTGCGAGGTGATAAGGAAATAATATAATATTTAAAATGATAAAAACGAATAAACCTTGAGCTAATAGTTCTATTTACTTTACTCTTAGTGGATAAAGATATGTAGGACGCTAATGTTATCTAGGAAAACGATAAGTAATTAGGTTATAAAAAATTCTACTTTACCATGAAGAACTCTTTAAAAATTCTGTAAATAATTATCCAGTAACAGTGTGAAAAATAATAATGCACAAAATTTAATTACTTTTGACTTCTGTGATAAAACAGAAATACACCTGTTCCATAGCCAAAAAAATTGTGTGTTCTGGTAATACGTCTCACCGCACGACATTCGACAAATATTTATCGACGACTTTGTTGATTTACTCTCCCGCCTCTGCCCTGCACCCTTAAATATTCACCTAAAGCGATAACATGAAAAGATAAAAAGTAGGGGCTTATTTAGACTTTTTGAGGACGCCGCGAGTGGTTCTGTCGATGGTATCGTCGATAGGAACGCAGCCAGCCGGCTTTGTAGATAAATCGCAAAGTTTAATTCAATACAGGTTTGGGTTTGCCGACCCAATAATTTAAATTGTTGAGTTATTTCGCTTAGAGGGTTTCGCTCTTGAAATCGTGGTTTCTTTTATGACTCGTGCTCGGATCCTACCTAAAATAATAGAGTTATTTCCAAGACAGCTACCTTATTACATGCCTTGCTTGATATCTTATGTTCTTGTGTCTTGAATACTAGGTAGCATCCTAAACCACAATATCGATACTGATACAGTTGTCAGTAATTAATCTGTCTCAATTTGATCCACATTGAGATACAAATTGAGCTTAGAACGATTTAGACTCCAAAGCGTTCTAAGCTATTATACAATACCCAGAGGAATCTGACAATACAATAATTAATTCTCCAAATGTAAGCCAATAAGGTGCCCCAAATTGGAGCGATGTGAACTTCCGGCACAGAAAAACAGACTCGTATGTGTTTGTGGCAAGCACAAGCTATATTGTAACTTAAAATTAGCGTCTGACTGCTCAAATTAAAAATTTAATGATTAGCACCGGTCACCAACTTATTGAATACTCCACTTCTACGAATCGGTATTAGACAAGTATTGGAATATGACATTTTATGACAACCTAGCGCCAAATTCAAACTTATTTCTAAGGGTACAAAAATTTTACAGCGGTAATTTAAAATTAAATTTAAATTGATATTGAATCGAGTTTCTTCGGTAATTTTCCCGGTACGACATGGTCCTCTCATTGTAATTGTTTTTTCTCGTGTTATTTTGAGTTTTATTGCGTAAATTTGGTGGCAGTGCAATACGACTCGTAGTCTTGGCACAAGTGTAAGTGATTGAAATGGAAGGGTTATGTTTGTTTGTAATTTGGTCGAATGTTTGTCCTATAATAAATGAACGCCATCATTTATTTCAAAATTTTAATCGTCAAATTAGAAATTCGAACTTGATACATTTTTGGACTGAATAATGGTACAGTCCAAAAACGAATCCCTTGAAATTTGTATACGTTTACATTACTTGACACTGGCAATATTGTCTGCTGTTAAGACAGACTGCCATTAAAAAAAAATATGAATTTGGGATTGAAATAGCGTTGAAGAGTAAGGCCTCTGGTTCATAACGCCATTTTTTAAACAAGCTAGAGTAGAGAATATCTATGTCAAGAGTCGGTTGCAAGTAGGGCGTATAGAAAGAATGTCTGTTGATGATAACTTTATAATGGTTAATCGGATTAACCCGATGCAGATAAAAAGTTTAGTAGTATCCGATATAATTGAGAATACTTAAAATTATAATGATTATATTTACGTAATTAGTATCGGATTAGAGAGCTAAGCATGACAATTGAAAACAAGCAAACAGTACTAATTCTAGAGGCATTAGGTACTTTAAAATTTACCCATAACTAAACATTAGCAAACGCCATTTAATTTAAATCGTGTAGTAAACTAGAAAGAGCAAATGCTAAAAGAGCTGAGGTCGCGCCTTGGGAGGTTCCATACTAAATGCAATGTCAGCGAGCTCATAGAACTCCTTCACTTCGCTCGTTTCATTTGTAGAGAGAAGCGAGTGAGCTACTGACCAACGATACTCACGCATTCAGGCGTGCGTAAAATTTACGATTACCATTGTAGATAAACGCAGGAATTCATGGTAAGGGCCCCCGCCTCGTACCGGGAATTGCATTCGGCAACCGACGTCGACCGACGTGCCGGTACTACAAACCGCTCTGTAATTAGTCATTCGGCCATTTGGAACCCATTCTGTCTTTTGTTTCGAGAAGTACAATGGCAACGGTTCCGGGCATCAGCGTGTAAAAATATACTACAGGCCTCTAATACGCCTTGTTTCTTAATATAGTAGCTAGTTCTCTACAATTTATTTGGGCATTAGGTATCTACTTCCTGTCTTTAAAAGTTCCTGGCAGTAGACAAAAGCATTACAGATCCTGTTTTGACAAGGGGAGCTCTATTTTTATGCTCCTTTGGAAGGTTAGGTTCGAATGTGCATTTGCGTGTACTCCCAATTCAAAAGAATTTTACTCAAAGTCAGCAGTTCCTGTTACAATAAGACGGTAAAATTCCTCATGTTTTCCGCGCTACGTTAAGCAAATGAAGTGGTTGGTTATGGTCGTTTTCAACGGTCTTTGGCGTCGTAAAACTGGACGGTAAATGTAATATAGCTGACTGACATTGACTATGCAAGGGAGTTATTGGTCAAATAACTTCATCTTGGTAGGGTTTCTCTACATTCACACTCTATGTCCAGTTTCAACTGAGTTCAAAATTTTTAAGTCACAAAAAGAAGTTTGATACTAAAAACCAGTCTAAAACTGCACGCCCCTCTCCAAAAATCGCTAAGTTATCACATTTAAATCTATGACAAACGCAGTGGAGAGGCGGTCAGTTTTAGACTGGATGATCTCTACCAAAAATACGTGGATGCTCTGCCAATTGATATATTGATGCCAATATTTTTTGGGATATTGTAATAATTTATTATTTTGGCCTAACTAATAAATAACCAATTGAATGATTAACGAAAATAGATTACCAATAACAGTTTACTAGGAGTTTTCAAGTTTAATAACGAGATTTTTTGCCAATCTAAGACATTCCAACTATATCTATTACAGAACTATATATAGCTACAGAGCCTTTCGAAGCAAAAAGGTGACTTTTGCCAACGGCTGATCTCGTCAGTCTAAAACAGGGGTAATAAAATAGCCGTTAATAAACTGTTTCCACAAAACCCGTATGGTGTATGTCAAACCATTTCTGTTTTGAATTAGTACAGAATTAGTAATTCGATAGGCCCATTTGGGCTCCCTTTGCTTAATGGATAAGCAGCTATTTAAGATGCGGAAGCACGCCCCCCGTGACCATTCGAATTCCAGACTCGCTTCAAACTGATTAAAATAGCTCGGTCTGGTTTGACGGAGTATGAATATTTGGAGCTACCTGGCTTTTAATAATCCATACCACCCGTCTACTAAAGGATACTTGGTGAACTTTCATGTTGCCCTGTATTTTGCTTACATGTTTTACCGATGGAAATTACAGGAAACGTGAACTGTAATATTGAAATAATAGGTTAGCGAATTTTATTACTTTTTATTTTATTTTGCTTTGTGGTTTTGATAAAGCGTAGCATAGGGAATGATAATGCTAGCTAAGCTATCGTGCGTGGTGTATCAAAAGCGAGTCTTGTTTTAATTAAAAGTTTGGATGAGTCAGTTAGAACTGTATTAATATAGGTTACGCAGTTTAAAATTAACCAGGAAATATCTATTTAGACTAGACTACAACTATGACGACACTCCGCTGGAATCTAAATGAGATCATACTTATTTTATACCTACCTTATTACAACATGCACTTTAAAATAATTACAATTTGTGCAAGTATTTTATTCTTATATTTGGTATCATTGTTCACAGATCGCACCCTGCAGCATAATAGGGAGCCATACGCTACGGCGGAAAGACGGGTGCGACACGCACTCGTGGTACGTAACTTTCTACTTAAAGAATACCCTACCTATACCTTTGATTTATGTTCCCACGGCCTCTTGAGTTCCAAGAGTCACCGTTATCTTCTCTCTCTGTTACGTCCAGTATTGGTCACGTCACATGTTCACGACCGAATTTTGTTTTCTGCTAGTTTCCTTTTACGTTTTCGTCCGCATGTCAATTAAATCCACCGGATTTCAGCTTTGTGACCATAATTCATTTGAAATCGTCTTAACCTTTTATTTTTATTGCATCAATGTTACTTTGGCATTCGTGTTTGTTTCTGTTTCAGCCAGGTAGGTAGATGTTAACGATTAAGAACTTACTTTCTTGTAAAATGCCTGTATTAATTCAAATCAATATTACGTTTGGCATACTCAACTCAATGTAATCGATACATTACATCCATCATCAGTGTTTTTAAAAAATCACTACATCATACATTAATTCAATTGATGTTTATTATAATATCCGTGAATCAGTTTACATGTAGATACTAAACTACTGAACTGATGAGTTTACTCGAGTTTAATTTATTATTATGTATGCTTAGGATATGGTCATTCAAACAACAAACGCCCGAAAATGGAGTCACCAACAGAAGTGTCATGCACATTAGGCATGGCACGGCGCTAGCATAAACAAGCAAAAAAAAAAAACAATTCATTATATTATAATCAGTTCACTGATGTCATGTATATTGTGAATCAAGTTTTGTATTTTTCTCATGATTGAGCTGAATATAATGTTTTATTTCTTGATAAATAGAATTCGCAACTTTGTTAAGTTGTAGTGCGCTATCGTCGTTTGTACTTTAGTAATTATCCTCATCAATAATACGTCTTCTACATTATAATTGCCTAATCTCTAGCGTCGCTTTACTTTAACTGCTTATTGTGTTGTCCTTTTACTATCACATTCTTTGCCAGCGTCAGTGGCACAAGCACCAACTACTGTACATGTTTTTCATTTTTTACATTTTTTAGTGAGTATTACTAACCTGTTACTACGTGAGTATTCCAGTCTTTTACATTTGAGCATACGTTTGAATGGTTTGGAACTGAATATTTAAACAAATGTGACTTTACTGATAAACATTTATTTTCCTTATTATATTTGAGAGTAAACATGAATTTGAATATTTATTTTGTTCACACTCCTGTTTAGGCACCGTATTTCGGCTGTCAACGTGTCAGTTCGATTCGCTACCGACCGACACGTTTCCAATCTGAATTGAATTTCTCTTTTCGTATCGATTTTTGCACAATACGAGGCCACTGCTGTTCAAATCGTTCTCGCTCGTCTGTTTTTATTGAACTTTCATTAGTACAGACGCGTGATCATCTCTTTTTGATCTCACGTTCGGTTCTACGATTTGTTTTCAGTTTTGATGCTCTATTTGTATTTCTTGTCTCAATGAATAATCCGTGCTTTTAGACTGTCTTTCCTAGTTTTATTTCTTGAAGAATATTGTGACGTTCTGATTATTTATATTAGGTAGGTGCATGCCACAGTAATAATTAAAATTAGTTATTATTTTTATATTAAAATATGTAAATAAAGGCAGCAAGAAAACACTAATGTTTACAAAGAGATAGAGATGCAGGTCTTTTTGACTGTAATACGTGTGTTCTTTACCGTGATCAATTTGATATAAAACTTCGCATTAGCAATAGTATTTTAACCCTTTTTATAGCTCGTCGTGAAAGACCTCCATGCATATCACGTCCAGGGTCGGGCGCGAGCTCCTCGCAAATTCAATTAACTCGTACATCACGGTAAATGTATCGCGCTATTTCAATTTAGGTTACATTATTCTGACAATAGATAAAGCTCACGACAATAAATAAGGACAAAAAGGGATAATTGTAAAATCAGTAAATAGATTGCTTTTGATTCGTCCACATAGCCCTTAAAAGCTCATAACATACTAGTTTCTGTTGATTGTCTGCCTGCCATGTCAATTTAGCATTGTGTACTTACGTACAGTGTATTATAGTATGTAATCAATTATTATGCTTATGTAAAATTCGTTCTTCGTTACATTTAGCTCCTGAAACCAGTTCGTTCGTTCTTTCGAATGAGTCGGTGGCCATGACAGAGCCTCTGATGACAGAGTTTCTAGGCCGCCCGAAGGCCTCTGTCAACCAGTTGAAATAAGTAGTTATAAAGCAGATTCAGCACATAAAGAAAAATGTAGTTTTGGAACTTGATCTGCCAATCCAAGAATGCTGAACTTAATAATTATAACACAAGTTATCAAAAGCCCAACCTCCCCGCCACAAAAGCTATTGTAATCAAACTGTGTTTCATCATCATCAATCTTGCACGGTCGTACATCAATATCCAAAATCACTTCAATACCAGAACCCAATTACATCAAGCTGGGCCAACTCAAAACACGGCCTATTTTAGGATCCATTCACACTATCAAGTCCCACACGGGCTTTAGCCACGCGGTTTTTATGTTCAATCGACCGTAGATAGGTTGATGGCGTCATAAAAAAAATCTAAATATTTTGGTATATTGTGTAGTAAGTGTACAATCGATTGTTTGGTCAAAAAAAGGCCACTTGCTAAGTGTTGTCTGTAGATCTGTTTGGTTAGATGCTCGAACTACTTGTTTATATTACCATTTTTTCTTCTTACTTTCCACTGCAAGTGTCTCCCCATCCTTCCTCTCTTTCGATCTTGTGCCATCTTTGATTTTACCCTAACCCCGATATAAAAGTGAAATAAATAATGCTGGACAATCCACACAGCATCATCTAGCCCCAAGGTAAGCTGCTGTTAAACTGTTTGTGTTTATGGTACTAGATGACGGATATATACTTAATACAATACAATACATAGATAGATATTTTTTATTATATATAGAAAATACCCAGAGCACCCGGAAAAATTATTTGTAGATCGTACAAACATTTGACCCGAGGCGGGAATCGAACCCGCAACCTCCGCGTCGCAGGTGGACCTGCGCCCGCTGCGCCACATCGGTCGTCAAAATGCTTGAATGAAATGAATGCTTGCCAGTATAATACAGAAATTGCGCGGATTGCTAGTGTTAGATTATACTTAAAAACTCCACTCTGTTGCTAAGCTAAACGTGTAGATATGAAATACCATTACTGAAATGGAAGCAGATTTAAAATTGGCACGATATTTCGTATAAAGGCTACGTGGAGTAAGGGAATGTAACGTGTATTGAAACGAAACTACATTATCTGATTGGTTTCGAGCTGGTAAAATTTTTGGATTCTACTTTCCTTCGTATGTTTTTCAGGTTTCTTTAAAGGAACACTTCGCTCTTGTAAGATCAAACTAAAAGGTTCAACTAAGTGGAATAACAAGTGATTCCAAAATAACATCTTTGGAAGCGGGTTCTTTCTTACCTTTAGAACTTATCTCAATTCAAGTGTTAGGAAGCCTGTCCAAATGATTAATTTACTTTTTGTAATTGGGTTCAGCGGCAACATAATCTTATCATAGCTACACGTAGGTATTAGTATAGTATTAGTTTGAGTGACCGGTCAAGATACCTACACACTTCACTCAATTTATCAACAAAAATAAATTCGTTGCAAACGACATACATTCGTACAATTGTGTCAACTTAGTCAACTTGCATTACCGGGACAAGTTTGCGGTCCCATCTCCCGAATCCACTGCAATCAATTATGTCTGCCACCATCTCTGTGTCACACGATTCTGAACCTTCAGGCTTCGGGAGCTTTAAAGCTATACTCCTCTGAAAACTGTCACCATTTCTCTTTTGCCCTGGTTACCCAACTTTGAACCTTACTGCTAAGAGTTAGTATTCACCGTTGTCTAGGCCAGTTTAGTCCTTTAGTCGGCCTAAATATCGGTCTGCTACACAATTTTGGATCTTATTGTAAAGGCTGATAGAATATAATGGTGTAAATTCGGTTCCAGTTATTGCATTCGTACTGTCAAGCCACATGTGGGATTGTGGGGTTAGTTGCTGCTTTAATTTTGTGGTCAGTGGCTTAGGGGAGTACAGTGTAGTGCAGTATAGTTTAATATTAAATGAATAGTTTTGTCCGAAGCATGACTGTTTAGTTTCTGTTATTTTATTTTGTTAAAGGGAGCTTTTTTTCACGCATTCTGTTGTTGGTTGGTTTCTCCAAATCGACCTACCTTGTCCAAAACTATATAAATATATATATATATATATATTTTTTTATACAACTGAAGTGGCAACTAAGCGTACGGCCCACAAGATGATAAGCGGTTACCGCAGCCTATGGACGCTTGCAATACCAGAGGTATCACTCGCGGGTTGCCACCTTGAGGCTAAGATCGAAAGCCTCATGTGCCAGTAATTTCACCGGAAACCCTTCACACCGGAACACAGCAATGCGAGCATTACTGCTTGGCGGCAGAAATAGGTATGGTGGTAGTCCTTCCCCAGACGAGCTCTATCACAGAGAACTCTACTACTCTACGATTAATTATTATTAATCTTCTTCTTCATATTTAGTTATAATTTACCTATCCCTAATTTGGTTAGAACATCCTTCACACAGTACAACCCTACCGTATTGTGAAGTGGTCTGTGCATGTTTTATTTTTTTTTCAACCTTCGCATAAAAAGAGGGTTCGGTTGGTGTTGAAGTCTTTTGTCTGTCTGCAGCATTTGGGATCGTAGCTTTCAAAACATTAGAAAGAAAAGAAAAAACAACAACCGAATTCAATGCGGCATTAAAATAAAATGTTTTTCGAGATAGCTTTAGCTGTTCGGTGGAAAGTTAGTGCTTCTGTTTTCAGAAACATGACGAAAAATTCTGTAATATTTTTTTAAATATTACTACCACCTATTTTTAACATTGCCAGAAACGCGTACGAACATTTTTATATTTGTTCTTCTTCTCAACACCATACAACTTTTACATACATTTTTCTAGCAGCATTCAGTCTAGCCTGAATCCAATGAAATGAAACTTCATAACGCTCTGAATGAACTAACTACATTTCATTCCCTGGAGAGTGATGCTATTGACTAAGTTAAGCATAGTAACTTGGTTAATGAATAACAGAATAGACAACGTGAAGTGGGCTAAGCGTTTATGATATTAGTTTGTGATGCCAATTGAATAAAAACCTCTTTGAGGAATCAAATGTCTAGTGTAATATGCTATAGAGTTAGAGCAACGTCACAGATGAACCTGCATGAGCTTAGAATAGTGATAGTTGATAATGTATACTCGACACTGCGCCATTTAGCCCCAAACTTAGCAAAGCTTGTACTATGTACCAGAAAACTCAAAATCATTTCCCAAGATCTCTGAAAAATCCGGGACCGACAGATTAACGTGCCTTTCGAAGCACGGAAGCGCTAACGGTCACACATCTAAATGGTGCCCTGTGGAAAGTTGCTTAACTTCGTTAATCTGATAAGGCGCCAGCTCAGCCAGTCATGATTACACGTACTGGATGATTGTAAGTGATCAGTGAAAACAATAATTGTCATGAAAATGTACCTGGTAGTTAGTCCGTCCCTTCTACCTAAAAAAAAGGGTCAAAGCATGAATATAATGGTAATTACATAAGTGATGAACTGGCAGTATTCCAAATACGATAGAATCGATAAATCATTTCAACAATATATGAACAACGCTAAGGACATTGAAGTGCGTCATATGACCTAGGTGTGCATTCCATTGCAAAATGAGACAGTTGAAAGCTTGGGTTTTAGTTTGATCAGATTCAATAGGAGGATGATGCTGTAGTAGATACTTTAACATTGGCAAAATTGTTTCAATCAAATATAAAAATGTGAGCTCATTTAATGTATTTAAGCATGTACTATTTAATCACGTAATTAATAACTTTTAAATGCAAAAATGCGTTCTATGGGCCCATCCCAAATTTTTTACATGAACGACCTACTTTAAGATAATTTAAGATTGTGTTGTTCTCATATAAATAAGTGACATGTATTTTGTCTTTTTGAGAATAAAAATATTTAAACCTAAAAAAACCTAAATCACAGCTACAGAAGCCATCAAAATAAGATAAGAAAGAAAAGAAGTAGTACATTTCAATGGTGAAATGCTAGTAAATGCTATTGTTATAAGGCCCATTTTAGCTGTTCCAAATTTTATGGCTGTGTAGCCAAATGTAGCCAATTTACTAAATTATATTTATTTTCAGTTCAGGAATAATCTGCATAAAAGTGTCGCAGTCCCTCGTCCTCTATTTCATTAAATTAGTTTCTGTTTTTATTTTATGCAAAAACTGTCTGGAACTTTCCATATTATAATAACTATCAAACGTAGAGTACTCGCCTTAATACGAGAAGCCCTTTTCAACGCTCATCTATAAACATCACAGTATTCAACGTCGTCACGCCAAGCTTTGAGCAATAAAAATATTCTCAAAAATAACACCTTCATAAAAACCATCGTTGTAACGTGTTTGCTGGATACAAAAAGGTCTTCCACAATTTTATGCGTGAGAGAGCATTTTTTGTGAAAGTTCATTGAACTCGTTTTCATCCATTTTTATGGGCATTCTTCTGTCTCGATTCTGTGCCTTTTCACGCGATACTTTGAGTCAGTTTACGTAACCGTGAAAGAGTTGAATGCATTTCTGTTTTTCACTCCTGAATTATGTTGATGTGAATGTCTTATTTTATTTTATTGTTTTCTTTCTTTGTCATAATTTGTTGAAAAATTCCCAAGCTACAGAAACATTGGAATGCATTTTTTTGCTTCAATGTATGTATCTCTTACATACATTGAAGCAAAAAAATGCTTACTCTTCTCTAAAATTTACTCGAATTGCTTAGCTTTCTTATGAATGTGAAAGCTTTAACCAACTTGTAGAATGGAATAAATGAGACATATACATTCACTTCACATATATATATTTTTTTTTTATATCGAAGCAAAGAAGTGTCATCAGGTCACCCATCCAAATTATGATTCATGGCTGTTATTATAGTGATTGACCTAGAGTAAAGAAGATTCAAGACACAAAAAAAACAATGTGAGACAAACTGCTCATTCTTTTTAATTAAATTCTGAAATTCTTTAAAATAATCCGATCATATAAAATAAAATATTAAATAAGCTATTACATCTCTCTGCAAATACAACTATTTCATTCAAATAAATGACCGTTCCGATCTGCGAAATGGATATAAAAAATGTCTAAATCTCTGCAATAAAATTTCCGGAATCGTTTCAGAAAATCCCACTTAGGCATAATTTTCAGAATTTAATGTAATTAAAACGCAACCGTTTTTGTTTGGAACGTCACTTAATTAACTGTAATCCGGCCTTTGCGGAATAAACTTTTCCCTACAGCTTAATGTCCAAAGAGTATTGCATCATCATCATCACTGGCAGCCTCTGAATTACTGAGCATAAAAATATTGTATTATCATTGTGTTTCGATCGATTTGTTCATTTCATTCATTTCATTTCGACTTCCTCCCTGCAGTCGTTCGCCTGATGTTAAGCGCCACGCCTGACCATAATAGTTGCAGTGTCGCATAAACCTTGAAGTTTAAAGTTCTGCGTGGCACTGCACTGCGCTCGACGCACCGAGACATAGCTATCAAGTCTCTTTCGCCCAGTAATTTCACTTGCTACAGTGTCCTTTAAACTTATACACAGTAATGCTTGCACACTACTGCTTGGAGGTAGAATATCTGGCACTGCGGTGGAAATTTGCTGAAGAGCTTTTACCTACCACCAGGTAAAACCTGGTTATTCCGTGCTTTAGTAGATAGTAGGCTTGCTGAACAATGGAGGTTCTGTCGATCTGTAAAGTTTTAATGAAGGAGTCTTATTAAGTTTAATTTTGAAGATATTTTTTTCAACCATCGTCTGCTCGCCAGTGTGCTAAGGGCTTATCAAAAGACAATCTTACAGGGCTGAGAAGAAGTAAAAGAATCTTTAAAAATAATATCTTTATTTAGTTTCAACCTTTAAACCAAGATGAAAAGTAGGAAAGGGAGGAATGGAAGGAAAGAAAGTAATTAAAAAAGTTAAAGAAAAAATAGTTTTAGTTCAGATGTCAAGTTGGCATGAAGGAAATGGCATAGATACATTTATTTTTTTACATTAAATTAGGATCACTATCATTTGTATTTTTTATCAAAACCTATTTTGACTTCTTATAAACATTTAGTATGTTAGTTTTGTTTAGAAAAAAGTCCGAACATAGCGCTGTAATAATCTCATACATCGTGGTTCGTATTTTTGGCTCTTTCTAACTTAGTAGGTTCTTTTAAAAATTCTAAGCTTTGCTATGTGATATTAAATCCCAATGGACATTGCCTAGTCCACCTTATCTGAATCATAAGTCTTGATTAGCTCGACACTCGACGTGTCCAGAATATTGATACAGCACGTGTTATGGGTTTCGTGCATGTACAGGAAATAGCTGTATTTGATTTATGACAATATGGAGAGGTGGGTGTGTTTGAAATTTTGATGATTTTCGATCGACGTGTTGCCAGTAACATCCATAGCAACGGACGGAAGTTTTCGTTTTTGGCTTAAGATTTATTCGGTACCACGTACACAAGCGAAACTGGCTTTGCTTTTTACTGCATGGAAGTTAACCACTAGTATCTCATAAGCTCTGACACTCGAACTCTACAATACGCTACTAATCCCTGTATCAGAAAGTACAAGTAGGTATTTATTTACATAGTTGGTTTGGCACCACGAGAAAAATACTCGCAGATCAAGCAACATTTGGCCAGTCAGTCTCCCGCCATGCCGCAGAGGTCAATTCAAAGGTCAATTGTCTATTAACTTAATCGAAAGTATACTTACTACAAGGAACATGCTTAGACACGTCAAAGTTTCATCGATAAATCAACTTCCAATACCGACACCGTACCAGGAGAGCAGAAATCAGAAGGGGATCGATCGGGTATTCAGCCCGCGCTCGGCCCAGTGTCACCGCTAATCAGACTATCTAGTGACCTGCGGTCAGGCGTTACGGCCTTAATGGAAAATAGCAAAATGTACAGAGGTCGGTAAGCGATATGGTGCGGGGACACTTTGGGGGTGTAAATAAAGGCAAAAGGTTTTCTAATGGGACGTATTAAAGATATCTATCGCATCAGATTTAGAAATACATTATCGTTCAAGGAACACATGAAATTAGCCAGCTAAGCTTCTAGAATTAAGGATGCGCGGACGAGTTTGCGGGTGTTCCTATAGTCATATCTCATAAATCCACAATGGTTTTTTGTTTCATTCAATCCTTGCGCTAAGCAGCGTCATATTTCATCTTAATCGTGTTTACTTTCAGTGCAAAATGTACCACTAAGCTATTTACCCTGCCTCCTGATTCTAGTGCACTCGATTAATAACCTAGTTATTAGTTTGCGGCGATAAAATTATGTATTATGTCCTCCTGTTACCTCTACAAAGCGGGAAATGACACCTGTCTAACCGGAACTGTGTTATGGGGACCGAGGTACTGGGACTAATTATATTAATGCTCCTCTAGAGTTGTAAAAAAATGCCTCTTGATTTTTCTGGTTTATTTCTACATGTGATTGAGTTTTTCTTTTCGTAACTTGCTGGATGCATCTGCAGGTATATCGAAATGAGAGTTTACATGCTTTTGGTTTCTTTGGAAACTACTTACTGGCCATGTGTCAAGTAAAACCTGTGAATTCAGTTAATGTTACCCGATTTAAAATTATTCTTACGATTTTAAGAGTATAGTTGTTTGGTTTTTGGCATCTAGTGGTCTCGAATCGGGGGCTGGTTTCGCTACAAATTCTTGATTGCCTCACGTACCCGACAATATTTTTATACATTATGGGCAACGTTTAAACTTTATACGGTGTTTTTAGGAATATTTCTCAAGATGAAGGCGTCGGGAGAGACGTGCGCGGAATTGGAAGGGTTCTCTACTGTAGGCTGATGTACTGTAACAGGTTATGGTTATGTACTATGAATATTGATTGCGGGTGTTACCGCACAGCAAAAAAAAAAATAGTGCTGTGCTGTATATGTACAACGTTATATGGATTTTTCTATTCGAAAAATGTATGCCAGTGCTCGATACGTCGAGGAAAACATTGTGAAGAAACCGGCTTGTCCAAGACCTAAAAAGTTAAAATCTCGAAAGACATACGTCATCCATCTATCCGCATTAGGTCCGCGTTGTGGATTAAGTAAGACTTTCTCGGATTATTCACTCTCGCCCGAGAGTAGGCAAGTGTCCCATCTGTAGAAACATTAGGCTTTCATGATGATGACTCTTGGGATTCGATTTACTTTAATTTAATGGCCATGAACTTAGGTTCTAAAAATAGTTATGGTTTTATTCAAAAAAATACCATAATTTTTAGACTTTAATAAGTTAGAGTTTAGTCGCGTGTTAAAGCTAATGATTTATATTCGAGAGTACTTACTACCATAATTTTATAAAGAGATTAGTAACTGACTTATCAATTATTAATAGGCTATTGTATGCAAAGTTATCATAATTGATTTATGAACTCCCGACTTGGTAATTAGCATTTATTTGAATAATCTATTTCGGTATCTATGCCGTTTCGCTGTATTGAGCAAACGGGGTATTATCCCTTCGTCTAAACGGGTAACTTCAATTAGTTCTCTATGACTGTGACGTCATAGAACTGACTTATCAGTAATATTGTATTGTCATCTTTATGTAAACGGCAAATCAATTTATCTCTTATAACTCTGGTTCTTTCTAATGATCAGATTTACAGAATGTAGTATTTTATTTTTGCCACTTTCAACAATTGGTTGCGCTGACTATTATTTAATAGATTCTCTTCAAATAACCATTTAAATATATTTCTACTAGAAAAGTTTGTTCCAAGTTAAAAACAGAGTTTTTCCACGTAGAAAAACAAAGTTCACGACTATGCTATAAGCAGAAAGTTTTAATTTTCTTTTATGAAACGGCAGGCATAGCAACAACAGATTTTTCTATAAATGTGAGTTTCTTTGTCGTATTCAGTACTTTATAACAAGCGGTTCCACTGTTGAGTAAATGAAAAGAGTATATTACTATCAGAATATAATACAAATTTTGCGTTACTGACTGAACTGAACTAACAATCAACGAACAGCCAGCAAGGTGCAAGCAAGGTGAAATTACTGGCACCTGAGGCTTTCGATCTTAGCCTCAAGGTGGCAACCCGCGAGTGATACCTCTGGTATTGCAAGCGTCCATAGGCTGCGGTAACCGCTTACCATCTTGTGGGCCGTACGCTTGGTTGCCACTTCAGTTGTATAAAAAAAAAAAAGCCAAAATGGTAATCGCTAGATATATAGTTTTCAGTGCGTTGTATGAAAAGGAATTTCTAAAATTTCACTTTCAAAAGATGGTACAAAAGAACTGCATGTAAAAGATAGCGCGGATAAAGTTTTAGGGCGTTAAATTTCAGTACTTACGGCTTAGGCTGTGCGTTGATTGTCAGTCAGTCAGTCACGCAAAGATTACTTAATGCTAGTGGAGCGCCCCGCGACTTAGTCCGCGTTGAGTTTATTATACGCGCTTCATCTTCCCGCTGAGTCTTGAGAGTTGAGTTTTGGTAATTCCTTACTTATGTCTGTGCGTTGATCTGTCACGAAAATCTTTATATTCTGAAGATGGGGAAGGAGGTTAACTGTTAAAATAATAGACAATTGCCCGATAAAATCGATCAGTTCAAATCATCTACCCCCAGCAAACGATTAGTTAGAACGTGAACACAAGGTCTACCTGATAAATCACACCTAGCCGGTGCGATGTACGGCCGGATCGCGTGTCTGCACCGCCTTTATCTTGGCCACACCTGGCTTTCGCGACTAGTTATTAGAACCTGGCCTGGGTACTTATTAAGAACGTTTATTGGGTCTGAAGGTGAGGTTTTGAAGGAAACGACGAATAAATCCAACGCAAATTTCGTAGATGCATGTCATTCATGGCACTATAAGCAGTCCTGTGCTCTGTTGGTTATCTAGGAGTATCGTCATGCTGTGCAGAGAGTCTACTCTTGTGTACAAAAGCTATATATCTTCCAGTTTTCATGGTTCAGCTTATAACCATCAATGCTCCGAACTTAGTTGTTACCGACATAAGTTGAACTACGATAATTGCCACGATTATCATTTGTCGTTTTCAAAGATAACCCCTCTGAAGCCTGCCGGCCTATCAAAATAGCTGATTTACGGTGGCCGGAAAAGAGACCAATGTCGAACCCCCAATATTTTCTGCCATCTTGAACAACATACAGGTTCGCTTTGCGAACGTCGCCGTCGCGTCGATTGTTCCAATGAATACAGTTAAGCTTGCAATTGAGATTGTTTGCTCCAAGTTCAGGAAACTTGCTAAGTAACTATTATTTAAGCTGCTCAGGCTTATTGACCCATTAGAACGTTCTCTTTGAACGAGGTCACATTCGACCCGAGAACGGGGGCTGGGTTTAGAGCATATCTGAGGTTCAATTTAAGCAGTAGTTTGAAACCAGTTATATCTAAGATCAATGACTATTTTACCTGCTAGGTATATGTCATCATCATCATCAGTAACCTATAACTTCTTATAAAAATGATTAAGTAGCGTCCATTTACGAAGCTTTTAGGCGCATACGTTTGTTAGATTAGGTCTGCATAAATCTGTTTTAAATCAGTATAATCTGAGCTGAGTCGGAGGTTTTCAGAGTCGGGTTTCGCTGAAGCTTGAGCTGCAAATAAACCAAAATAACTAAATTATATACCTATGTTACTTCCCATAAAGACAAGGACATGAAAAGAACCTCTAAGGTGCACTGAAATCTTATATTTCACCATCGTCAAAAGACCCTAAAACTATACTTACTATTTTGTATTGACTTTTTTATTCTAACCGTCCCACTGCTGGGCAAAGGTCTCCCCCAAGGATTTCCACTTATCTCTATCCTGAACTTTCTCCCACCATATCTAAAGTGTCGAGATCGTAACAAAAATAATATAAACAGAGATAACTAAAAGCGACTACCCGCAAGTTTAACGCAAAGTATTGTCAGTGCATCAAGTGCATGCTATTAGCGCCCTACAGGGGTGCACAAACGCAAGGGTGGCTGGCATCCGGGTTGAGTGCTGTTGAACGGCTAGCAATCAGGTCGAGAAGGACCCATCTGTGTTGGCAACTTATGAAGTTATGAACGACAGTTGATGTACTGCCGAATATCAGTGTGTATCGCATTAGCCGCTTCACTCTAGTGCCTACTTCTTATGAGGAAATTATAAAAATTAAGCTTTGAATCTAAATGATTAGATTGGTCCTCAAAGGGTGTAAGGCGTTACTTTGCCGTAACAAAGTTTTTACTAACACGGAAGGTACTACATTAACGCCATTTTGTACTTTACTTTGTTTATATTTTGTATACTCATAAACATGTGTTCGTTTGGAAATAAAAAACATATCTTATCTTATCTATCTTAACTCTCACATAAGGGCAACCACAGAAGACCAGCGCTATGGCATGAGTTGTTCTGCCTTAGCACATGCTGAGTGGTGGTCATTTTTGTTGTTATAAAATGTAATTTTGTAGTTGGTAACAAAATAAACGTTATTATTATTATAATATCAAGTTTTAGAATTAGCTATGCAGACCAGTTTTAACGTATTTTAGCAACACTCTTGTTAAGTCATGATGGAGGTCTTCAGGCGGCCTATTAACTCCGTCACCAGAGTTGGCCACTGACTCTTACGATTTTCCTTACTTTTAACATAGCTTATTGTGTAAGAAACCTCTCTTAGCATAACACCGAAGAAAACGGGTTTGTCTATAGAAAGTGATATTTGCTTGAAGACAAAATCGTTTAGAGCGCTTATGAGAGCAATCTTTTCTATCATATCATCGGCATCGATTTGGCAGTCGCTAGGCATGCTAGCGTTTGAGTAGACTCCGCACTTTTAAAAGCTATATATATTTTACTAATAGAACTATCGTGAACTATATCATTCATTTTAAAAACGGGTGTTTTCACGTCCCGGTATATCGGTGAAGAGGTACCGACGCGACACTGTTTCGAATCAATTTTGGTACCTCTTCACCGATATAACGGTACGTGAAAACACCCGTTTTTAAATTGAAAGTTATATATATCTTGAGATTTAACTAGTCGCACCCTCGTTAAACTGGTTTCTACAGTTAGCGGCGCCGACAATCTTTGAGTTTACTCTCCGTCTTATTAGATTGCCTATTCAGGGCTATTTATTACCTCTTAAACCTCGATGAGCTTTTAAAAGGGGCTCTCTGTCTATAAAAAATATACATCAGTGTGCCTAAAAGTAGACGTTCCTTAATCCTTTCACAGCGTTAGTTGTTTGATTCCAACCAGTTTTAAATGTATATCAGAATCACAACTAAATATATTTTTATAGTTGGGTTATTGACTTACTGTCTAGTTTTCAATCAAAGCACAACCAAAACTTATGATACAATAGCTAGTTTATCAATAATTTCACAAGGAATTACCAATTTTCTTGTTTAAGTGACGTAGAAAGAACGTCGTTCTTTTAACATTATTATCATCACACGGTTAAACGAAAATTTTCATATTAAAATAACACTACATTTGTTTTTCATTCGTGTACTGTTAAAGTATTTTTGTTTTCATTATTCCTAGCTTATTTCCATTTCCTTATATTATTTAAGCTGCTCAGGCTTATTGACCCATTAGAACGTTCTCTTTGAACGAGGTCACATTCGACCCGAGAACGGGGGCTGGGTTTAGAGCATATCTGAGGTTCAATTTAAGCAGTAGTTTGAAACCAGTTATATCTAAGATCAATGACTATTTTACCTGCTAGGTATATGTCATCATCATCATCAGTAACCTATAACTTCTTATAAAAATGATTAAGTAGCGTCCATTTACGAAGCTTTTAGGCGCATACGTTTGTTAGATTAGGTCTGCATAAATCTGTTTTAAATCAGTATAATCTGAGCTGAGTCGGAGGTTTTCAGAGTCGGGTTTCGCTGAAGCTTGAGCTGCAAATAAACCAAAATAACTAAATTATATACCTATGTTACTTCCCATAAAGACAAGGACATGAAAAGAACCTCTAAGGTGCACTGAAATCTTATATTTCACCATCGTCAAAAGACCCTAAAACTATACTTACTATTTTGTATTGACTTTTTTATTCTAACCGTCCCACTGCTGGGCAAAGGTCTCCCCCAAGGATTTCCACTTATCTCTATCCTGAACTTTCTCCCACCATATCTAAAGTGTCGAGATCGTAACAAAAATAATATAAACAGAGATAACTAAAAGCGACTACCCGCAAGTTTAACGCAAAGTATTGTCAGTGCATCAAGTGCATGCTATTAGCGCCCTACAGGGGTGCACAAACGCAAGGGTGGCTGGCATCCGGGTTGAGTGCTGTTGAACGGCTAGCAATCAGGTCGAGAAGGACCCATCTGTGTTGGCAACTTATGAAGTTATGAACGACAGTTGATGTACTGCCGAATATCAGTGTGTATCGCATTAGCCGCTTCACTCTAGTGCCTACTTCTTATGAGGAAATTATAAAAATTAAGCTTTGAATCTAAATGATTAGATTGGTCCTCAAAGGGTGTAAGGCGTTACTTTGCCGTAACAAAGTTTTTACTAACACGGAAGGTACTACATTAACGCCATTTTGTACTTTACTTTGTTTATATTTTGTATACTCATAAACATGTGTTCGTTTGGAAATAAAAAACATATCTTATCTTATCTATCTTAACTCTCACATAAGGGCAACCACAGAAGACCAGCGCTATGGCATGAGTTGTTCTGCCTTAGCACATGCTGAGTGGTGGTCATTTTTGTTGTTATAAAATGTAATTTTGTAGTTGGTAACAAAATAAACGTTATTATTATTATAATATCAAGTTTTAGAATTAGCTATGCAGACCAGTTTTAACGTATTTTAGCAACACTCTTGTTAAGTCATGATGGAGGTCTTCAGGCGGCCTATTAACTCCGTCACCAGAGTTGGCCACTGACTCTTACGATTTTCCTTACTTTTAACATAGCTTATTGTGTAAGAAACCTCTCTTAGCATAACACCGAAGAAAACGGGTTTGTCTACAGAAAGTGATATTTGCTTGAAGACAAAATCGTTTAGAGCGCTTATGAGAGCAATCTTTTCTATCATATCATCGGCATCGATTTGGCAGTCGCTAGGCATGCTAGCGTTTGAGTAGACTCCGCACTTTTAAAAGCTATATATATTTTACTAATAGAACTATCGTGAACTATATCATTCATTTTAAAAACGGGTGTTTTCACGTCCCGGTATATCGGTGAAGAGGTACCGACGCGACACTGTTTCGAATCAATTTTGGTACCTCTTCACCGATATAACGGTACGTGAAAACACCCGTTTTTAAATTGAAAGTTATATATATCTTGAGATTTAACTAGTCGCACCCTCGTTAAACTGGTTTCTACAGTTAGCGGCGCCGACAATCTTTGAGTTTACTCTCCGTCTTATTAGATTGCCTATTCAGGGCTATTTATTACCTCTTAAACCTCGATGAGCTTTTAAAAGGGGCTCTCTGTCTATAAAAAATATACATCAGTGTGCCTAAAAGTAGACGTTCCTTAATCCTTTCACAGCGTTAGTTGTTTGATTCCAACCAGTTTTAAATGTATATCAGAATCACAACTAAATATATTTTTATAGTTGGGTTATTGACTTACTGTCTAGTTTTCAATCAAAGCACAACCAAAACTTATGATACAATAGCTAGTTTATCAATAATTTCACAAGGAATTACCAATTTTCTTGTTTAAGTGACGTAGAAAGAACGTCGTTCTTTTAACATTATTATCATCACACGGTTAAACGAAAATTTTCATATTAAAATAACACTACATTTGTTTTTCATTCGTGTACTGTTAAAGTATTTTTGTTTTCATTATTCCTAGCTTATTTCCATTTCCAGAAATAATTTCCACAAACATGTTTTGTCCAAATTATCTACACAAACATTTGAAAACATTTAAACTGAGCGAAACAGAAACGAATTTCAAAGCGTAGGTATATTTAGATTAATAGCTCCTTTGAAGGCAAATACATTGTGACTTCATGTAAATTGTTCACATGGAGTATTTCACTTCGAATCAGCTTAATTGTAAATTGTACTTTATCGCGCACGATTAAATGCTACATTTGCATACACTTCTCTAACAGATTGGATTACTGATTTTTTTTGTGTGATGTGACTGATTTTATGGTTATTTTGTAATTTTTTATATTAATTAAAATATTGCATGCCTTGACAAAGGTAGAATACATTGTTCCTAAATTGTATTATTTAACCGTCATCTACATTTCAAGCAATAAATTACTTTGACTTTAATAATTATCAAATTATTTGATCGCTGGCCGTAGATGGATAAAGTAAACCTAGGATTGCGATAAAAAACCATAAACAAAAGGAGGCCTATACCACCTATACCGAACAGTGGGTGAACTCAGGCTATGGATGATGATGATTATGATTCAATCACACCCATGACAAATGACACTATATAATCGGTCATCGGATCTCTCCGATTCAGTTTTGTATCCCAGCCAGAACACACCAAACACAATAGTTAGCCATAAAACAAAGACATCCATAAAATAATTTAAAGGTTATTTATTTTTATTTTTTTATACAACTGAAGTGGCAACCAAGCGTACGGCCCACAAGATGGTTAGCGGTTACCGCAACCTATAGACGCTTGCAATACCAGAGGTATCACTTGCGGGTTGTCACTTTGAGACTAAGATCGAAAGCCTCATGTGCCAGTAATTTCACCGGAAACCATACCCTTCACACCGGAACACAGCAATGCGAGCATTACTGCTTTGCGGCAGAAATAGGTATGGTGGTAGTCCTTCCCCGGACGAGCTCTATCACAGAGAACTCTACTTCTCTAAATATAACTACTAAATATAAGGAATAACCAAATTTTTCAATATCTTTAACTTAGATGTAGCTACAAATTCATTCAATCGCAGTATTCGCAGCTTTTTTTTTTTATACCACTAAAGTGGCAACCAAGCGTACGGCCCACTTGATGGTCAGCGGTTACCGTAGCCTATGTACGCATGCAACATCATAGATATCACTTGCGTGTTACCACCCTGAGACGTTAGATGGAAAGTCTCATGTGCCTGTAATTTCACCGGAAACCATACCCTTCAAACCGGAACACAGCAATGAAAGCATTACTGCTTGGCGGCAGAAATAGGTAATGTGGTAGTCTTTTCCCGGACGAGCTCTATCACAAAGAACAGTTGCCATGCAGTTGGCGTCAGACTTCAAAGTATTTGTTCTTGTGTCTTACAAACGTTACGGAGTACTATTCGAAATGGAATTAAAAGCAAATGTTTGTTATCTATTCGTGCAATAACTTCCGCTACAGTTGTTCGGCTAACATATGCAGGGAGGTTGTGTATTCAGTGAGTTTATGGGGTACTTAACCCTCTCTTTTTTGGCAGGCATTGTGTTAGTCTGTTTGCTTTGGGCCATTGTTTTCTTGCCTTGAGGCGTTTTCGTAATTGTCTTAATTTTGCGTAGTTTCTGTAGCTTTTCAATTTTAGCTCTTATTTATTTTGATTTGTGTTTTTGTTCCTAACTAAAGATACATGGGTGTATGATTCCTTCTTTTTTTGTAATAATATTGTTATAACCTCGCTAACAATTCCTGTGGATCCACGTGACGTTACAACAACTTATAAAAGCTGTCAATTACTCACCTCAACGTCAATTTAAGATATTCTAACTTCTTCTTCTTAATTTGTGGCATCTGTGGCTGAGTTTGTCACAATTTTGTCAATATCGACAGGGTTGAAACAGTAAGACGACTGGATCTGAGACTTAAGATGGTCGATTTAACAGAGGGAGACCATAATTTTGTAACAAGGTGATTTGTTATTACATATTCGACTTTTCATTCTATGATTGATCCATATTTATCTCAGTACAAGTACCCTATTATGTATGACACTTCATTGTCCCGTCAGAAGACTTTATTAGCTCGTAAAAGAACATTATAGCATTTTCAGGTGTATAAACATCCTTAGTGACCTGACAGATTATATAACAGTGCTATTTTACTGAAGGTTCACTTTCACTAACCCTGTTTCTTCAGGTAAGTGATGGTCGTAAAGTGATCATAAATTACCAGTTACACGAGAATCGAATTCAGGCTATATTTCTTTTGTGGTTTGTTCGTTTAGGCTGCGTTTCCACCAGAGATGTGCGAGGATGTGTAGCGAGGAAAGTGTTTAGGAACCAATAGAATCACTTGATTAAAGCTGTCAGAGCGAGGCTAGATAAATGAAGTGATTATTTTTCCTAACAAACACATCCTCGCACATTTCTGGTGGAAACGCAGCCTTACCCTTGTCAATTTTGACAGTGGCATAGCAGGGCTGTAGCATTCACAGGTGGACCCAAAATACTTTTTGTACAAGATATTTATTATACCTTTAAATTGAGCTATCAGCTCAATTTAAAAGTATAATGCAGGCTATCGCAACTTAAACTCCAAGCAATGGCGTGCAAGCATATACTGAGTTGAGGTATAAAGGGCACTGTAGCATAAAAACCTCGCACCAGTACAGTAATACAGTCCACTACGTTGCAAATTTTCAACACAAGCCCCCTTACCTGGAAATATACTTTATCCCCGTTAATTGCGGGGGTTAGCATCCCCGCCACCCTGCGCGGTGGTGTGTAGGTGTGAACACCGCCCTTGTTAATTATGCGCCGACATCGAGGTGCATTGGTCTGAAAGTTTTATATACTAACCATAAAACCTGTATATTATGAAGTTCACATTTTCTGTCTTTGACACTCACCATATAATCTATTCGGATTCTGACTGATTGTCATGCAAATACCAGTAGATATTTTGATATAAATTTATATACTTAATAGAATACAATACATTAAAATAAATAACAGAGTAGTAATTAGGTATAATTACGATTTAAATAATTCATCCAACCTATAGAAGGATTTCTCGACCAGCCATTTTTTCAATTTTCTTTTTAAAGAGTTCAGAGACTGGGCATCGATCACATTCACGGGGAGACGATTATAAACCTTTGGCCCCATAATGTGCACTAGCTTTGACGTCTTTGTGAGGCGGCGTGGAATTTCTCTCAACCTCTGCGCATTCCTTTTGTGGTACCTATGCTCATCCCCCAGCCTTGCAAACTCATCTATGTGATTTCGCACATAGAGAGCTGCTTGGTAGATGACAAGGGAGGAAACTATCATTATACGCAGAGATTTGAACAGCGGACTTGCTGACTGAGGTCTGTCGTGAAGCTCTCACTATTGCAATATACTCGTAGGTCTTTTAACTTTACATTCATCATCTTTGACATTTAACTGCCATTAACTGACTTAGTTATAGTACGTCGTACATTGATTTACAGCTAATCAATGTTTAAGTCCGATAAAATATTTATGGAAGCAACAATATACAGATTCTTGTTCAGATTATGTTGATCTTGGCATAGAAAATGTTATGAGTATTCTGTATTATCTAAATACAAAATTGTATTCCTACAACTTCTATGTATTGTCTAACATGTCTTAAAACGTTTTACAATTACGATTGTTGATTCTTCTGTTCAATTTTGTAGTTCTTGTGACTTGTGGCTTATTTATCTTTCATCAGCTTGAAAGATAAATAAGGCACATAACAATCTTTGATGCCCGAAATTAACCAATTCCACCCTTTCTCTTTGTTTCCCTGGGAACAAGATTTATCTTACATTTCGTTTTAGCCTTTTTACTATTATTTATCTATTTCCTTAGTTAAGTTCGTGAATCATTACATGCATTTACGTAACTTTCTTCTCGAGATTGGACTCATGAATACAAAAATTTACCTTGATATCTATAGTCGAGATTCACTCAAAATAGACCACAGCTTTTGGTTTTAGCCATTAGGGATGAAAAACTGCCAGTAATCATATTAAACCTGAAATACGGTGTGTATGCTGATAGCTTTTTGTTATGTAACCACTGGCAGATGTCCAAAAATGAGAAATTTTGATACCCTTCGAAGGTCAAGTTTGTACGTGAATGTCTTTAAATATGCTGAGATATGATAAAGTAAAGTATGCTCGTTATTTTGTATGAAGTCTCAAAACACGAGTCACACATATATCTGCATTTACTTCTTCGCATCACAGATATCTGAGTTAAGTTTGAAATGTTTTTAAAGTACAAACTTTGACAATTCTGTAACTCGTATTATTTGTAAAGAAACTTCTGGCTCGTCCTTCTCGAAACTTTTAGCAGCTGTTGTGTCATTAACGTATTTTCAAGGCGAGTGGGTTCAAGAAGCAAGCGAGGGTTGCATAATATGTGGGCCTATCTAACTACCTTAATGTTCGTGAAAACGACTGATACCATAAATATCATCATCATCAGCCGATAGACGTCCACTGCTGATCATAGGCCTCCCTGAAAAAGTGCCATGACGACCTATTTTGAGCCATACCATCCACCGATTTCCTTTCCTGCGACCACTTTAATGTGGCCGATCCACACTGCCACTTCAACTTGATAAACAACATTCCAGAAATGCAGATTGGTTTAATCGTCTTTTGAATTTTTAGTTCTTGGTCATGCCGGTTTCCTCTCGATGTTTTCCTTTGCGATTTGAGAGTACTGGCATTGTGCACATACATTTTTCGAATAAAAAATCCATTGGTTTAAACCCATGGGTTTAGACCCTTAGGTTCGGAAGACGGGTTCACTACCACTAAAACACCAGTGCTCATTGAATTGTTGGTAAAATGCTATAGTTTCACAAATCTTAAGTATTTTCGTGTTGTTTCAGAGCTAGAGGGTTGTCGGGCTTGGTGCGGGCGGCGGCCGCGAGCCCGGCACCATGGCTACGGTGGAAGGGCGGCCGGCGCAATATGGCGTCTCGCTGCGCCAGCTGCGCGAGCTCATGGAGTCGCGCGGCAGCGAGGGCCTCGCCAGGATCAACGCGCTCGGCGGGCCGCAGGAGATATGCAGGAAGTTGTACACGTCACCCACAGACGGTAAGTCATAAGTCATAACCCTATACACATTGGCGCTTAGCTTGCCTTGCACTGCCAGCTAGGCGAGCGACGAGTGTCACCTGGAGATATGGCAAGGCAAAGTACATTGTCCGTGTTGGTGGTATTGACGTTCACTCGGCAAAGTTGGGCTATATATTGGGGACTTTGATGCAAGCAATTTAACCAGCCAAAGCAGCGGAGATAACGAATGGTGGCTGAGATACTGGCAGCTCCGAGACTTTTTCACCTTCGACAGGTTACATTGTAAGGGCAGTAAGGGCGCGTAGGACCCGGCTTGCAAAAGGACCTGCATGATAAAAACCTTTTTTTATCAAGGACCTTCCAGTTAAGATTTATGCCGTTCATCCCACAAGGGCGTTATGCTAGATTGTCCTTCTGATGCAGAGCGATATCACCGATACTGATATTATCAGCTGGGTTAACAGAATTGAATAGACAGTGCTCTCAAAGCTTTTCCCAATTTTAATAGAAACAATATGTGTTAGATTATTAGAGGCTAGCTTAAAGGAATTTAAATTAAATATTTTATTTAATATCAATATAAGATCGGTCTACATTCGAATATCTTGTGATTCCTTATTCATTTTTGTCATAGTTCATTGTATAGGTACGTAGTACTGTAACGTAATATCTGATCTGTGGTCAGAGTACGACCTTCGCGTGACACGTCATTTCGTGTGTCAAGAAAACTATAAAACTAACGCGTCTACTCAATTTATTTATATTATTATGTTTAATCTTGGGCGATCTGTCAATTATAATAATCATTTTAACTTTTATTAATAAATTAATATTATGCCTCTACCTATTGATAATAAATAAATAATATAAGAAGTTTGAAACATGACCAAGAAGTGGTCCATAACATCATTGGACGGGCATCGAAATGACTTTGTATGTAAGGTTGTATTATGATAGTTATTATCTAACTTCACGAACAGGAAGGAAGTTCGCAAGTATCATTTACATTATCACGGATAATGCCTTCGATAACAGTTTCTTTAATAGCCGCTCTGTTAATATCTAAACTGCCGATAATTGGTTTCAGAATTGGCTCTTACGAAGTTATAGCGTTTTGTATACCAGTTTTAAGTACAGCCGTTAGTTTATTACTCATTCCTTGCGTGCAGCCGTCTATATTAAGGACAATGACTTTGTAATAGTAACTGTATTGTCCTTTTCGATTCGCCTACTCTATACAAAATTATTCCAGAAGTTAGAAGTAAGTTCATATTGTCAACCACATGAAGATCTATTGGATTATTCCTCATTTTCTAATCTAATATCTAATTCCATGCTTGTATCATATTGCATAGTAACAGCTACAACAACAACTTTTAATAATGTTCTTATAATTTTTGCATGCCATTCCTTTTATGAACCTTCACTCCTCAAGGACGATCTATATTTGTTACCGTTTGCCCCCCCCCCCCCCCCCCCCCCCTTACGATCTTCCTTCGCGTGGAGCAGACATCACTGATGACTATTCGCCTCCTGGAAGTTAACGTTAGTTTATTGTCGTAACAATCATGGGATACCCGTCTTTATCTGCCAGTTTCTGTCTACCACCACACACTTTGGTGGCAAAGGGTGATTATGATGCTAATGCGCTAATGCTAATCATTAATAGCCAATCACACCGCGGGGCCAATAGCCATGAGTGTTTCCATTTGCTCCCGGCTCGTATTTATGTTTATTTTGGTATCGTCAGCGTAAAACGAATTCGACTGGAAACCTTTTCCTATATTACGCTTTTAGAAGTACGTTCTCAAATATATTAGATAAATGTAAATGTAATGTTTCATTCAGATCTAGACGGGCACCGCGTTTTCGAACGAAACTCGTGTTGCATTTGTTTTATTGGCCGTATGTTTTAGGAACAAAATACCGGACAGATCCGAACAGAACTAAAAGCACACTATTTGTTTTGTTTGTAGTGGCTCTACAACGACTTTTACTTATTTTACCGAAAAGCATCGTTCTTTGTCACCCCATTGTTTATTTTCGCGTATGTCGAATTTTCAACTGTGATTTATCAAATAACATTTTCTCGTTTCAATGTAAATTCGCATTACAGATTTCTTTAACACAATATTTACCCGAAATAACTTTTGACGTCGCCTGGAATCGGCGCCACTCGTAAATCAGTCCATAATAAGTAAACTTTTGCTCGGTTTGCGATCAAATGTGGACAAAATATACAACATCAGCTTGAATTTTGAATTGTATTGTACAGAATATAAGGTTTGTATTCGAGTAGGTACTGTTGTAGTTAACCGCAATCGGTTGCGGCTGATGCGGGTAAATCCTCTAGAGACGGTCTTGGGACGTGACTTCCGTTTTGTACGTGGAATAGCTTTGCCCTTATCGCTGTACTCTACTGATGGATCATCGTAGATAGATCCTTTTATATAGCTTTCCCTGCCCTAAAAATAATTGTGTAACTTATCTTTCAAACATCTCCAGAGATCTAAATCTTCTTTAATGTTACTTATTCTTATACAGTCTTCCAAAAATGTAGTAGAAAAAAAGAACCGGTACCTACTGTGAAAGATTTTCGAAGGTTCAATACGTAACGTAGAGACCACTTCACAAGTGATACCATCAACGATTTCTTATCGATATTAGGAATACAGCGATACTATCTGCTGACAGTGATGCTCATCGGGGTAGCTAATGTATCGAGCCGTGCCAACACATGTCTCCATCGGCAACTTTGCCAATCTCTGGAGTCAATTCCTCAAATCGATTTTCCGATTTATCGTGTTTGATCACTGCGAGTGAAACATCAATGTCATTTCTATTTCTGTCGGCAATGGGATGTACTTTCAGTTAAGGTCAAACGTCACGAATTTGTAGCACTATGACTACAGTTACTATGAGTCGTATTATGAACTTAAGAAAATATTAATAAAGCACTGTTCAACGTTCGTTAGCTAATGTTTCTTGTCAGTATATCAGATACTCGATACTTAGGTAAATGTTTTTGTTTTATACACGTTATCCAATAAATCAAAATAGTAAATAACGTCTTCTAGAAATATCAGACACAAATTCAGTACCTATCTAAGCTTTTGTTGTGTTTGGTACTTCAACGCTCTGAGCTTATGACCGTACCTATCCGAGTAACAGAGGTCATCACATTATCGAACACACGATAAATATCGACAAAATGGCTTATTCGACCCGTCTGACCGTTGCGTTGCTTGAACCATTCAATTTCAACGAAAGGGTCGTATTGTATTACGAAAGTATAATGTAACTTGAGGAGAATCGGGATGCTTTCCTTGAGTTAAATAAACAAGCTAAGAAAAAGAACTAACCCAGTTATTGGTTTTGTATTTTAAAGAATTCTTCATTTAGCAATGTTATAGATCACTAAATTTACTACGGTACAGATAACAGTTTTAGATCACGCTATGCTACTAAACCTCTTCGATAAAAAGTATGATGAATTGAAATAACGCTGAAATAACATAAAATGTAGGGTTAGCCAATGTTACTGGTTAGTTTTCCTCAAAATCAAAATAAAAAATCCGAAAAAGTTTAAATGGAATGGACCCGGAAAATCTTTTAGCTCACTCAGCGAAGGGCGGTTAGTATCTAAAATAAATACAGTTAATTGAGACATTTAACAAATGAGGGTAATACTGCGTTGAAGAAACCCGCGAAGGTAAATAAAACTGAAATTTAAGTTTTCTTAGGATCAGGGTACGGCGTGAAGCCGAAGGCTGAAATAGCAGGTGTGAATGAGACTTTTGAATATATGAATGATGATACTAAAATATTCGCAAATGTTGATATGAATGTAGTTATGGAAATATTTGTGAACGTCCTACGCGGCGTTACATTTCTGATGAAATACTAGTGTTACAATAAATACTTTACAAATTCATCTACCTACATCAAGTTTCAGACAATATTTTAGAAAACAAACAGTTTCATCATAAATTACTTTGCTGGTCATAATGTACGCGCATGTAACAACATTCGTTTTCTGATAAAGGATTTTTCGCGAAAAATTCTATAAAACATTTTGAACCTTATTATCTTGGCAACAAAATCGGATCTCATAGGCTCCACGTGAGTTTATCAAAGGCAATCTCGGACGTTATGCTAACGAACTCACGGTTACAGAAGAATGTATTAGTAGAGAACAAAGGCAGTTTCACTTTACCGCACACTTTGTAAAAAATCGGGCAAACGAAATATTGGAACTTAAATTCAACTCGTTAGAACTCAGTTTTACTAGCTAAAATATTTTTTTAGGGCACATAAGCACATGATAACAATTTTGATTGCTCGCATACATATTGAACAAAACTGGTCAGTTCGATTCATTTCATTAACATTGAATCCAATTATAAGTGACAAAGGTCTCTCAGCTCTTTAACAAGGTAGTCTTATGCACACGTTTTGTGTCATGTTCCTTGATGCACCTTGTAATCTCGTTACTTCGCACTTTGCTCATCAAAAAGTAATTAGTGATACTAAAATACGCGATGAGTAAAGACGCCAACCTAAATACCTGAAAGCATGTTGTTGGACTAAAGTTATTTGCGTTTCCAGTTAGTTAAGCAGCTAAGAAATGTTTATAGAAGCTATAGAAAGAATTATGAAGTTCCAACAAAGTTGTAGAAAGTTTTGAAAGTCGCATAGCGAGGCGACGCGTAGGATTTCGCTGGCATAGTTTGTAATCTAGTCAGTTGCTTTCGATTAAACGGTAACGAAGTTAGAAATCGACATAATGTTTGGAGTGTTAACTTGACATCTGTCAGTGGTGACTGGTGAATCATGTCAAATCATCACCTTTTAATTTCAAACTAGCAGTTCATCCCAGGTATCAAACCGCACTCGTGCGAAGCCGGGACGGGTCGCTAGTAATAAATAAAGCCTATGTTACTCAGTGATAATGTAGCATTCTAATGGTGAAAGAATTGTGGAAATCGAACCAGTAGTTTCTGAGTTAATTCGTGACAAACAAAAATACAAACATACAAAAATTCTAATCTTTCCTTTTTATATTATTATATTATTATTATTAGATAGTTCGAGGCCCAGATAAATAGAAATTACTCGGACTCGGCACGTACCAAACCAGATAATAGTTTCTGTCACTGTCCGCCAACCTGTAGAACGCTACAGCGAAATAATGACAGAAGTCAGTGCTAAGTCAGAGCAAGCTCTGAGTAAAGTTTATTCTGCACAAATTAAAAGAAGAAGAAAGTTTATTCTAATTCAGATTTTGCTCCAGTTCAGTTAATTCATACTCGTAAAAGCCGTGTCATACACAAAATACGGATATTTATTATGGGTTTCATAGCCCCCGTGACACTTCCACGCCCGGTTAATGAGGTCACAGCCGTTTTTATTGTGTCGTAGTCTTCAAGTGCCTCGCTTTTGCTAGTTTCTGTACAGACGAGAATTTGTGGCACATTATTGGGAGTGTTGCTCTCTGGTCCCTTACTCCAACCGTCTTGTGCTATGCGTCGACTTCATCTTGTCAGACAATTTTACTTATGTTAGTATACCTACTCCTCTCTTCAATACTATTCAAATAGTAATATGCTTCGTACAATGAATCTCTACCAGCCTTTCCGAATCGCAGTAGTTAATTTTGACTGTGAAATTGATTTTTAGATATTTCATAATGTATTTTCCTCTAGCAGTCGCAACCGAGTACAAATTACTCGTGCAAATAACAGATTGTCAGTAATGAGCTGATAGTGATGGTAATATTTCATTATTAAATTATACCGAGCGAGCCGATTCGACTATTTCAACTCTATCTACGCTAATTTGCTCCGACCATTTTCAAAGTTTAGATAACATGTTAAATTTTGCGCTCGAATTTACAATAAAGCCAGTTAAAATGTCCCATGAATTCATTTGTTTATCGTTACACCGTACGAGGTTATTATAACCATTAAAATAACATATTGATTTAAAGTCACAAATCATTTTAATGGGTATTGGATCTATTGGTTCGTAAAAACTGTAATTACAAGATTAAAAGTTATTTCCATACTCCAATTATTACGCGATTTGACACGTAATTGTAGTAATAATTAAACTGATAGATATGCATATATTAGGTTCCATAAACATCTTCAGACATACCATAAAAGAAATACCTACAAGAAAAATATGCTCAAGAGATTTAAAAATAAATTTAACTCTTCACAGACGATGCTAAGGTGATATTCTACCTACATCAAACACACTTTGTCAATATACTCAACAATGTCAAAAGATTTTCGCTCGTATTCCCAACTTCATAAAGCTTAGTTCCCCCCAGTGGCTGCTGATAGATCGCAGCTGTCAACGAAAGAGCTCTCGCGAAAAATGATCAACGTTACTTTTCGTACCTAGCGGAATAACGTCTTTATCCAGATGAAAAATGTTATATTACTCATCTTATCTACTGGATTAAATAGCACTTTTGAGTGTTTAGCTGAATTAAACTTCCTGTTAGAATGTATAATTTGTGGAATTTTGCCAAAAGTGCAACAGAGACAGCTAAACTAGTGGTTTTGAAGCGGGGTTTTATTATGTCTGGTACAAAAATTTTCTGTTTGACATTCCGAGTCCTGTCTGGACGTCGGAGAATTTGTAACGTTGGAAACTCTTTCCAAATGACCTTGACTTAGTGACCTTGATGTTATCAGACTTTAATTAAACAAATTGGAGATCAGATTCAGTAACGTACCTAATATAGATTTCTATGTTTATTGATTTTTATAATGTTTACCCGCACACTAAAGGAATTTCAAAGTTTTTATAATACATATCTCCAAAAAAATTTTCATTAGTCGAAAAGTTCAAAAATTTTTTTGGTTTCGATTGTATTCGTAGAGACTTCAGAGTCAGACAGAACAAATAAAATCCCAAGCACGCTTGAAGTCAGAATGCTTTTTCCAGTCACCTCCGGCAGTCAAAACAAGTCAAAAAACGTCCATTTTTAACCCCATCAACATACAAAATCCTCATGAATAAATATCGCATTAATCAAGGAATATATTAGTCCTATAACAACGCGTGACCCTCAGGCCACTTGTATGAACCCGCCGCTCCGGGTCCTTATACTTCGACCTTTATACGCGTCTGTAATTAGTAATTAGTCAACCCAAAGACGACGGGTAGTTCAGTGATATATCGCTGTCTGAACTTTAATTGGTGCGTGGGATGTTTGTTTTGTCCTTCAAATTGCCTATGATGGAAACAGCTAAGATACGTTGACCAGATAAACCCCGACCCCAGTTATGTACAAAATATTGGACAGTACATTGATAGCTACAATACAATAGCTATATGAAAGAGTTGCTGAGAAATATGTTGCTCTTAGAATTAACCAAGGATGATCATAGACTGAATCAAAATATTATTATAGCCGAATAGATAAACGATACTGGTAAACATAGTATAACTGAATTACTAGACAATAAGAAACAAAATGGAATCCAAACTATTCCCAAAGTAGTCTCTGCATTTCAATGACAAACAAAACAAACCTTCAACTCATTCTAGGACGCTGTCACGTTTAAATATTTAAATTAAAGTTTGTCCCACAATAGGAATAACTGGATGAAATTCAATCTTGCATTGTTTTAAATTAAAACCGTGTGATGCACGGTTGACTATTCTTGGATATTGTATAAACTTTTTTTGGTCACCTTTTCTTTACATTTTTTACTACCTTGGGTATTATATACAGTATATACAGTATTTAATCATGACAGCCTTCTAATGACCCCACTGTTGGGACAAGCCTTCTACATACATTTTTCGAGCAAAAAAATCATTGATCAGTTTTGAAACCACGACCTTAGGATCGGCAGGAGAGATATCACTACCACTAGACCACCAATGCTATTCTGTACCTGAAGAGTTTACTTCTTAGTAATATTATGAATCAGGGCAATAGCTTATAATTTTATAATGATAATCTGTCATCGTAATTTCGGTAATGTATTAATAACGGGTCTTGCAAATTCAAGAGGTCAGTCAAAATCTTTTTTCTTAACCCTTCAGTAGACTTATTTAGGTCACTGGATTTTAAATTCACAACTCGACTTGAACCAATCAGCTCTTCAAACTGTGATCAAACTTACAAAGTCCAAAACACACAAGAAAGCTGACTTCGACTTTCTACTAAGTACATTAGTTAGTCGTTTTTCCGCAAACTGAGCCTAGTACAGTTAGCCTTAAAAGTACCATAACGAGTTTTACAACTGGGCGAAGTTGTTCAACTTAAATCTTTCGTCTTTTCAAAGAATAACGTGTAAACGAATCACAAAAGCAACTAATATTCAGATAGTATATTTTAGTTACACCTAATGAGTACAGTGACGTTTTCGTAAGGTGTAATCAAGGCATTAGCCACGGCTACCTACGTTTTGTAAACACACCCAAAATTCAAAAACATAGTCTGATGTCTGATCAATTACACTAGGATTCCCTGTGTCGTGTCGCGGTTCGTTCGTTCGTTCGTATGAGTCAGTGGCCAACTCTGGTGACAGAGTTTCTAGGCCGCCCGAAGGCCTCGACTCTACTCGTGACGCGGTTACCGTGATGGAGGCTTTTGGGTGGCTTATTGACTCTGTCACAGAGTTAGCTACTAGCTTACCATACCACTACCATAGCGTTCCTGAGATCCAGATCAAAACACGCAAACAACTATTTTTCAGATTTTTTTTCTATCTATGTTTTTTTTTCAAATAGTGTTTTCTCTTTTTAGGAACCTTAGAAAAAAATAAAATTTAAATATTTCCTAAACATTTGACTCGTACCTGCAATAGTTACTGAGTTCTGCGTCGGTTTATGAGACTTATTGATTATATATGACGCGTTTTAAATACGTACTTACTTACTATTTTAGTAACGAGTACCATGAACTCACAACAACCGGACCCGATATCACTCTTACATTTGTCAAACAGCAGGAATCGAACGAACCTTTCGCTTCTTAATCCTTGACAAATGTTTGCATGATCTGCAAATATCCTCGTTCACCGCGCTATCGCGGTCGTCACAGTCACATTATATTAACTAGCTGACTGTACCCGTACAAGGCTTATAACTTGACTGAACTGGTATGGGCATAGAACTAGATAGCAAGGCATACGATCGCATTAGCGGTAATCGAGGGTTTATCCCGGTTTGAGCGAGATGCCAGATATGTTATTCTTCTAGCATCAATGCTTTCTTGCTGATTTAGGCCAGATAATAACATAAGACACCCAGTCACATACATAGTCCTGACTTTACTGTAGGTTTCCTTGTGTCGTCAGAAACAACTAGTATTATAGATGAGGATGATAATGATCCTCCAGCCTATGTACTGTTTTATTTACTAGGTACATCTATTACTTCCATGTTGTTTTATAAATTGTAACCTGTGTTGGGAGAAAATAATAAATCTTTATCTTATGAGAGCACCGGTGGTCTAGTGGTAGTGACCCCGCCTTCCAATCCTAAGGTCGTGGGTTCAAACCCGGTCGTGCACCAATAGATTTTTCTGTTCGAAAAATTTATGTGCACAATGCCAGTGCTCTCATACGGTGAAGGAAAACATCGTGAGGAAACCGGCATGTCCAAGAACTAAAAATTCGAAAGACATGTGCCATCCACCAATCCGCATTGGGTCCGCGTGGTGGATTAAGACCCAATCACTCTCGCTTGAGAGTAGGCCAGTGTCCCAGCAGTGGGAACATTAGAAGGCTGTCATGATGATGATGATGATCTTATGATAATAAGTACCTAGTACCTACCTACTAGTATAGTAATAAACATCCACGTCCAAATAGACACCCACGCCCTAATAGAAAACTTAACGCAAGCTCAGGCTAAGAATTGTCCCTATTATTAACTAAAAAATAACCTTTAAAAATCAAAATGCATTTGCATGTTAATAATGTGAGACATATTATCAAAGTCTGACCATAAGGTCACACACAAAGTCGGACCATAATGAAGCCATCCAGGCAGGACTTTACCTGTCCAAAAAGGTTAGTTAGTATAAAACAGTAATATTTATTCATCGTTCTCAAATAACTTTGTGAAGCGAGGCATGCCGCATGGCCCTATCGAGGTCCAGCCAAGTAGGTACTTGAACGTGTGACGTCACGCGATCTGCGACCACCGCACCCCCATCTGGAACTGACAGCTGGAACGAGGCTCGGTCACGATATCGGAGATCTTTTGTTTCTCTGATGACGTTTCGGTGTTGAGCTTTCATTAATTACTAGCTGTCAGACCGTGACTTTGTACGTGTGTATTTATGGGTACCTACAGACCTACATGTATGTGTATTATTTGCGTTTTACGTACAAACATAAATTTCTAATTTCATCCCTTTTCGCTCGGGCATGCTTTAGGTAATTAGAAAAATCTTATAATATACATATAAAATGAATTGCTGTGCGTTAGTCTCGCTAAAACTCAAGAACGGCTAGACCGATTTGGCTAATTTTGGTCTTGAAATGTTTGTAAAGTTCAGGAAGGTTTAAACGGTAAGAAAATATACATGGTGTGAAAAAATTTGCTAAAGTAAAAACGTGAACCCGTCTTTTTACCCCTTTCCTGGGGTGAGGGTGAGTTGAAACTGGGGTAGTTGCTAAGTCGGTGAATAAGCTAGCATACAGTAGTGCAAGTGCAGTAGATTTTGCGTGATAAAACAGTAATTCTAAAAATTCGTGCGCTGTTAGTGTTGTGTGTAGTTTTTTAATCTACTTAAATAAATATATGTTTTCATGAAGGTACACTTAACCCTTTTTAACATGGGACATGGGCAAGACTATTTTAATTAAACTTGGTTATTAAAACTTTTCACCCTTCAATTAATTGGCAATATTAATAAAATTGTATAAATATGTACATTTCGTAAAATGAGTAGTAGTGTAGTCGTTATTACGACTCTCTAGAATTGCAGAAAGGAAATATAGAACACTAGTGATACCTTGCGACTTTGTCCGCGCTGACTCATGCAAACTTCATCCTACTGCGATCGCTGGATGTTGAATTTCGGGAATTTTTTTCTTAGTGCACATACAAATTATAAGGAACAACTCTAAAGATATAATTTCTCTAGGACTTACACGTTTTGGCTGTGCGTTGCCAGTCAGTAACTCACCTATTTTTATTATGATTATGTTAAGTTATGAATGAGTCCCAATCAAGCACCATGCAATTACCTTGAGGTGTGCAAGTGGTATGGTAATACCCAATAGTACCATAACCCCAACAAGTGAAACCATAACAAAACTATTAACTGTATATCAATGTACTAAAGTTGGGTTTAGCTAATTTGCAAAATAAAAAGTGGTCATTGCATTTGCAGCAATCGCGTGCAGTCTGAATATTTACGTTGTCGCAGAAGAAGTAACAGTTGCCAAGTTAATGCAAAATTGTACTGCTTCCCTCGACTTGAAAATGTTATGGTTCAATTAGAGAAAATACATTTTACATTTGGCTCACTTTCACTTAGGTATCGAATTGGTTAAATTTAAGGTTTTTGGTTCACTGATCGAATTGGTTAATTTAAGGTTTTTGGACCAGACACAATATTATTATTTGGTGAAAATAAAATCCACAAATGATCATTTTAAAATGAAAGGAACCCTTGTCTCTTATTCCGGAGTTACTGAGCAGTGAACCATAAATAAAAATAAACATTGCAAATACTGACGCAGTCGGGAAGTGACGGAAGTTGTGGCTGAATACAACTAATACGTCATCAATGACTAGTTGTTTAACATAACCAGTCTGTTTACTAGTTAGAATTGTAATGAGTCATCTAAATGTAAAAAAAATGTTGCGTTACTGACTGGATGACAATCAACGCAAAACCTGGGTACTAGGTATATACCCTTGAGTCCCGAAATTATCGAGCGTGTGAAATATGTGTCTGTTGTTTATAATATATAGGAGTCCAAATTACCGAAATTCAACTTCTAGATGACGCAGCTGGAAGTAATCTAGTACTGATCAGATCTTATAGCACAGAGTAATATTACTCTGTGCTAATAGTTAGGGAATAAATAATGGTACGAAATCGATGTTATTGCATTAAAAGAAAACTCATTTAACATTTCAAACCAATTTGGTAAAACATGTATGCCAAAAATTGCACAAGGTCAAGTTGCCGAAAGCAAAAGGCCACAAGCGGCTACAACTTGACAACACTGTGGCTTGAAAGCTAATGACTCGTCGATGATGTCAGACTTACGAGCAATGATTTAAAAAGCAGTTGATGCAATATAACTTAATATAAAGATGACATAATTCGCGACGTTGTGAAGCGAGACGACGCCGACGCCGACACTTAGGTCATCAATGACATGGCATGCTCGGAGTGTAATGTTAAACTTGTGCATAGTGCAGACATAGAATGTGATTCTGAGACTGAGATTAGATCACGTGATTTTCTTAGAGAAATAGAAAGGTTGGCATATAGCAATTTAAAAGTTTGGCAGACGATATTTTCGTCATTGTTCAAGATGCAAATGCAAATGTCATGAAAACCATTATAACACAATTGTATTTAAGTTAATAAATAAATGAGTAATATTTAACAATGTAACTGTAGGACATCTGCATGTTGTATTGTCATTAAAATGGCTCATGACTCATCCATAACATGTTCGTTGAAAGACAACAGCTATTATGGTTTTAAATACTAATAAATCTATGTTTTATATACAAAACACAGGAATAATACAGAAAAGCAGTTTTTTAAATTGATTTCAAATTGTATGAAAAACCAAATTTAAATTGATATCAAATTGTGTATAAAATATAAATGCTGCGCTAGATTATGTTTGCTTTCCTTCATTGGTTTACATTCAATTTAAAATGTACTAAAGTTAATTATTCCGATAATATGCTGTTTAAAAGCGGTGTCGTCACATCTACTATGACCAAATACCAAATATATGTACATTATGTAGAGCTAAATTTTATCATCACGTCTCTACTTAATAATTATGTTTATTTTATGCACTTGGAACATTTCATCACATTACACTTCATTGCACATGTGCATTTATTTTATCTGTTCGGCTATTTCGTAAACACTATCACGGGCGGAGTAGTAAAACGAAGGTCAGCATGTTACATAATGCATCGTCCGAAACGGTAACGCGATAAGCACTCAAGATATTCGCAACCATTACAATATAAAGGACTTGTCTCTATCCGACTTAACAAATAAACCAGTAATTTATGTCTCGGGAGGACGGCGCCCGCCGGCTTTGTTGCGGCCTCGTTTTTCGCCTCCGAATCAATTTCCACGATGACGTCACCTACGTCACCCGCCTCCCACCCTCGCCTGCCTCTCCTAGAAACAGGAATACGGCTACTTCCGCTCCTTACGTAGCACTGTCTTTCCATTACGCCTTGTCTTACATAAACATAAATGTTGATATTTTTTCTCTCTTCTTAGAAAGCCTTATGTTTATTGGAGCTGTATATTCCATTGTTATCTTATCAGGTTTTTACGAGCTGGCACTCAAGGCTGACAGTTTTCGCTTTGGCGTTTACTTAGCTTATTACAAATTAACTTTTCTGATGAGACATAGAAATTTTCGTTCCATACTCTTTTAATAGTTATTTATATGCTTCGAGTTCTGAAACGATGATTGAGCTGTTGCGATAGAACACGCATTAGGTACATTAGGCAACACCGAGCCGGCTACCAGCGGAAACATGAAGAGTAAACTGTGCGCCCAAAACACAACTCTAAACTCGTGCGCAACAGAAACAAACCAGGTACAAAGCGTTTATGATTGAACGCTCCCAGGTATTTTCGTGTAATATTAATGCTGTGATTAAAATAAACTTCGCGCTAACGAAAGACGGATGACCGGCTCACTCTGTAACGCTTTAAACAAATAACCAAAATGCTCCCAACACGCGTTACCCAAGCCCGTTATTGAGGTGCTACATCATTTTATTTACAGCTGCTGCAAGTTAATGTGGTGGTACGGTAAACTGTACGAAACAATCTGCCTATTTTTGCACTGTTTATAGTCCATGTTTCAGCGAAAATCATCAAGAACACAGTTAAACGCCCTTTCCCTTTTCTCTTTCCCTGGCTTTCTTATCCACTTGATTTATAAACATTTGAATGTTTCTTCGACAGTCAGGAAGTTCTTAAATTGAGCATCTACTTTTTTTTTGTTAAAAAATTCAGGCTCAGAAAATTCTCATTTATTGGTGGTTGAATCGCTTAAAAAAATTCTAAATGTCACTTCACTAACTAAAAAGACTATTTGACTGCAGTATTTACATTTCATTTGCCAGACGGCAATCATTTTAACATTGTTACTTGCATATGGTATGATGATGTCACCAAAGCAATAACCCTGAATTCATTACCTTCAGCCATTCCCTGCTTAATAGGAATATCAGACGATCTAAATGCTTTTATTGCGCCGGAACACGTCATCATTAAGTTTTAATTGCTAAAGCGTTACACACACAGTAAGCCGGGATAGTTCTCGTGATCCTGGTCGATTCAGATCTTGATAGAAGAAAACTAAGTTCGCTTTTGTTTCAAGTTTTCCACTTCTCGGATCATTAGTCACATGATTTCTTATGTTCCCAGACACATAGAAACGAATTCCGAGACATGTTTTGCGACGACTAGAAATAGAACGCAGCGCCGCAGCGGGTACTATGCGTGCTCCCTGTGTGACGACTAGCCCGTTCTCGCGTCTCGTTCTATCTTACAAGCTAGACGTATACCTTTACTGTTCTTGCGCAGTCGGTTCATTGTTTCAGAGCGGAGCTTCGCTGGCCGGCGGACTGAAATAGGTCGGGACCGTCCGAAACAGACCGTTCACGCTATCGAAAGCCATTGCGAGGTCACTGTCGAAGGATCGAGCAGCATCGCTGACTGATTTCTTTTGTGAATTTTTAATGCGCAATGGCTGATTGCTCACAATTCGCCAGCGTATTTATAAATCACGATTTATCGGGTTCGGAGCAACTCTTACCACTAATTATAGCGGCACAAATAGAAAATAGAGTGGGTAAACCATAATAACACATTGTTACGCAGCGCTGCAGACGGGGGATTGTTTCCATAACTGTTACTCGTATTACGTAACAAATAGTATCGCATTCGAACGTTGCTTGTACGAAACAAGATGTAATAATGAGCATCATTTAGCTGCGACCTCAGTTTTCTTCCGGCGTAATTGCCGTTACCCGTGTAATCCGGAGGGTAATCTCATTGACTGCGGAGAAATGGCAGTGTTTAGCGCTTGTAATAAGCTCTTCCGCTGTTAGGATCATGATATCAATCACAGTTTCATCAAACATGTTTTCTTAATCAATCTTATAGTCTTTCATTTACTCTTATGTATTACTTTTATTAATTAAGCTAGTACAAAGAAAATGCTTGGTAATCTACAGGAAGTTTGATAGCGTTGTTTTCTCTGGCAGACGCGTAATTTTTCTGGCGTCTCCCGAGCATCGTCTAGGGACCATTGCCAGCTAAATGGAGTACATTTACTCCACACAGTGCTCGCTAGTGACCATTTTGCGTGCCTTGCATTTGTGATTTATTAAGTTAACTTGCCGGCATTATTGCCCACATTTACATTTATTTTATACATGATATCTCATATATGATATTAATTTATTTCATATATATTTTTTGTCAATGTATTTTTATGTGTTTTATATCATAATCATTTTCATAATCATTTATTCGCCGGAATGTAGGTACACATTTTTTATTACAAAGGTATAAAAAATAAAATAAAAATAAGGTTGTGGACACTAGCTCTCACACTAGGATTCCCTGAGTTGTGAGATATTAGATATTAAGACAATAGATTAAACACAGCAGATTGTTTTGGTTTTGTATAATTTTAGTGTGTAAGACATTTAAAGTAAATTATAAATTTCTTCTTCTTCTTTCTTTACAACCTTCAGAAGTGAGGTTGAAGTTTCTGTTCCAGCGCTATAGGCCCCTTTTGCACGAGCCTTACTCGAATCGAAAGTATTACTTATATAAACTTAATTCAGTTGACTATATTATGTACTCGTATAATACAAAATTTGAATCAATATAACATTTCACGTTATTCGTAACATCTTAGTCTAGGAAAGATGGAGATTTCTCTACAAAATAAGTCGCACCGCGGTGCAATAAACCAAAAATGATTTGAATATTGGCATCATTTTCATATACTGTTTTGGTCACGCACCTATGCCTATGACGTGTTGCAAAAAATAAATCCAACCTTCCTGTTATTAGCATAATGTTTATTAAACTACCGTGCAAGATGGAGTTAAAAGCATTCAAAAACACAACCTATTTTCTTCGAAATTCACGGATCTGATATAATTCTATCGTGATAACATCTAATGACTGACTGGCTCTGACAGCTTTGCCCTTCCAGGCGCTAATTTCCAATGACATTTAATGCAAAATACACTAACATCAACACATACATGTTGCCAAACTTATATTATGTACGTCTACTGTATGTATTACACTATGTTGATACCATCCGCCCTTTGGCAAGCGAACCCAGTACATCATGACCAGATTATTCAGACCCGCTATAGTTCATTGGCTTTTCCTTCTGGCGCCCGTTCTAATGGCGCTTGCGGGGGATGAGGAAGATCTAAATAACTGGTTGTTATAGTTAGCTGCAGGGTTGGCAGATTAGCGTTTAGTTCCGGGATAAATAGTAGGATTTCGAGGATTATCCGTTGATAAACTTTACAAAAGGCTACCGATTTTCCAGCGTTCGATAAGTTTTAAGCAAGCTTTCAATTTAGTTTAGTTATTGTTATCTATGGAACTTGAATTATAGGTTTGTCATTCATTAATGTCGCGTGCGTTTGTCGTGTCGTAATCTTTTTGCGTTAACCCTACTTGACTCACGCGATGCCAGAATCGATTGGCGTTTTGCTGCTCCCAGCATTTCTGTTGCGCTAACTCTACCGCGTGCGCATAAGCATGTGTATTTATATTGTAATGTATGAACTGATAGTCACTGAGCATTCATCAACCAACACCAAAACTTGCCAAAAGTTGTATCTTTAATTGCACGTCTTTGATTCTGACACGAGAATACGTGGGTAGTTTGTCAATTTTATAATAGCTGTAAGACTTATGCCAATGTTTTATTATACATGGAGACATATGTAAATTCGTATGCTGTTTACTTAATTTGTATTTTAACTTTGTCTTCTAGTCCTTTACATTTGTATCCATTTTTGCTTTTTTATTTAGATTTCTGGTTTCGTCCTATGTTTCATATATTTTTAGGTACTTGCAATAACACCACACCTGTATGTTGCCGTCCAATTTGTCCACGTTTTATTGCTCATGAATGTTAACACACGTTTTACAACGCATGAGTATCATTGTACCTTCGTTAATTAGGTCGTACGAGTGGGCCACACCACACCAGCGAATGAACCATTTACCCTACGAATAGGCACGGGAAAAGGTCGGCAATATTTTAAACAAAATACACACTTTATTCCACCGCATACCTTGAATCTTACACGAATTGTAATAGAGCTTATATTGTAATACATTTGGGGAGGTTCAAAAGCCTCTAGGACTATTAACTCGACTGAGCGCCACGATCGTTGTAATACAGGTCATAGTTAAATATATTTGGCGCAAAGTTTTGGAAAGTCTCTACCAATAAACAAACTCTACTATTGAAGTGTTCAAGATTCGCAACGGTGTAAAATAATATGAAATCACCATCAATTAATTTTGCGGAAGGGGGGAGAGCTAGGTAGTGCTGCACTACTTTCACATAAAGCACTGTCACTATCTAACTGGTAACAGAGTAGTGCTTTACAAAGTCGATTGTATCAATTAAAATGAACAAACGAGGTAACTGCTATACTGCTATACCTTCCTCTTGAATTACTGTATCTATTGATGAAAAACGACTATATTACGACCTCGCGGCAGACCACGGCGAAGATGGAGGGACGAAATTGACTCTTACCTGAAGGACTGGTCCACAGTAGCCCAAAACCGTGATGATTGGAGAGAAGGAAGGGAGGCCTTTGCCCTGCAGTGGGACACTACAGGCTCATTATAATAATAATAATTGATGAAAACGACGATAAAATACGTTGTGTAATTTTAAAATTTATACAAACTTACATATAGAGACGACTTTGTTTTATGTTATATGTAAAAATAAAGATATAATATAGATACTTTCAACTCAAAATGCGCCTTTGCTATCTTCGAGCGCTTCAATTTGAGATCATAAATCGTTTTATTCGCTGTTTTCAAATATATTTTATTTGTATTGCAAAAAAGCGCTATTAAAACAGGATATAATTACACATACACCGGTGATAAGAAATATTTATACTGTTTGTTCACTGATATTTTCACAAAACAATGCTGGCCTTGAACTTAAACCACTTTGACATGACGTATTTCTGATAGCGTTGCTAAACTCAATTCATATTCCTTATCATGTTCATATTCATACTCATTGCTTTAATTTGGGTGGTGCATAGGTGTATAATAAATTTTAGTAATTATATTATTATATATTGTCACTGTTCGTGGCAAGGCAAGAAGCGGTAAGGGCATAATATGCGAGATGGTGTATCCAGTGGCTTATTTTGCTGAGTCTGTGGCTAAGCCCTGCGGTCTGATCATATTTCGCAGATTTAAATAGACAACTCAGAAGGCCCTACAGCTAAGACAACAATACCGTCTGAATAGAACACAGACTGCTTGTAAGTATAATATTCAGTTGTCAAGTCTTAACATTAAGATAGTAAAACCTGTTTGTTAAATATAAATAGAGTTGAACAAAAGATTAAACTAACACCTTTATAATAGGTATATACTACAAGTAAAACTAAACTCGAGCTATTATTGTCTACATGAATAAAATTATTGCCATTGAGGATTTCAAGTTTACCACTTTAAATTGACCACGTATTTAGGAGACTCTATTATAGAGTAGAATATCTTTATTCATTTTCTTATTGTGCTAATACAATGTCAAGGAATCAATAAAAAAAGGATTAAAAAAAGAAATATAAAAATAAAGGATTAACTAATTATTATTATTGGGCATATTATTGTTATTAGTTTTACTGTGAATGCAGTTTATATCAATGGATGGAGTGGTTCAAGCAGAAGGTTTGTAAGTATATTAAGCGAACAAATTGGCGGGCAACAGCTAGTTTCTATACAAAAAGTGAAATAATTATCTATTGTTTTTATTTTAAGTGACTAATGTTAAACAATACAGAATATACTGAGCCAGACAGATAATATTATCCACATTCCAAAGATTTACGTCATTATACCATTGTGCAGTTGTAAATATCTATCCCATACCTACTTCGTTCGTTATGTATACTTACCTACTAAGATTTACCAAGCACGTGCGCTTAAAAATAGCTCATCACCAGCCCCATCAGACATAAGCCGATAGAATTTCTCTCGTGTCTTGTGACGTCGGTGACGTCCACCGAACGACACCGCCATGACGTCCGTGCGAGCGAGCTGTGAGCCCGTGACGCTTGACCTAACTTTAGCAAAACTATAAATTATAATATGACGTTCTTCGATAGGATAGGAGTACCCCTCGTCATCTGTTGAGATTATATGCACTTGGATCTCTCGGATTGGAATCGGTGAAATGTTTATAGGTGATCATGGGCGTCGTATGTATTTATAAAGACATGCTAACAAAACACATAAAACAATACGAATATATTAGATTTCAAAAATAATACCAATATATCGTTGTTGATGCTCCTAAAATAAATTTAAATGTTGGTATGAAAATGCGTATAAGAATTTACTGTATAGACTTCAGCCATTTCTATTCTTAGAGTATAAATAAGATTTATATGGCGGAGTTTATTGCTCAAATTGCTCGTTCAAACTTCAGATAACAAATCTTTAAAATACGTTTCTTACGTTGTTCGATAAATCTAACTAAAGTCTTCCATTCCAGAAAACTTTAGTGAAAGATTTGGAATATTTTGTTTTGGTCTTGTGCTCCACTCGTTTGTTAGATTGGATCACCCGAAGCAGAAGACAGCTGATAAAATAGAACTGCAGTGCGGTTTTTTGTACTACTATATAATATCATCTGTCTCACGATTAACCCAACAAATTCCGACCAACATTTTTAAACCGAACACGCTTTTATCTCAACTTGAACTTTAAATTCAGACATCTGGACAATGTTGTCGATGAATTCGGTGGCACGAAGTTCCTTAATTGAATGTAACCTTTTGTGTATTTAGAGAATTGTTAATCAAATGTTGTTGACTCTGAAAATACGGTCTCTTTCACTACACGGATACCCCGGTGAATCTTTCATCAAAGCTCATATAGTACTGCGGAAGCAATTTACTTTCGTAACCCTTTGCGTGACGTCGCTCGGTCTCCTTCAGGTACAACACCTTATAGCCTTATGCAATAAAGGCTGTATTACAATGTACGTTGGTGGTTCCTGCTGTGCGTGTGTTGTGTTCAATGCCTTTCTTTCTGCTTCAATAAAGGTTTGATGTTCATCGATATGCGATCCCAAAACGAGTAATTTGTGCGAAGTTAACTTTCTTTTTGTCTGGTGTAACGTGTTCTATATTTCTGTAGTTTGTGTTATTCATCTGTTTTTTTCTTGTATTGCCGTTTTGGACGGCGTCTGTCTATTGACATAAATACTTGACGGAAGTTGACGTGATATCAGACATCGCTATACGAGAAAAACTGACTTTTGTTAGATACGATAGGTACGATAATTAAAATATTATTGTTACTAGTTTCAGTTGTACTTAGCTGTTAATGCTAAATTTCTCAGTAGAAAGTTTAAGTGTTTATATCATAACTGCACCTCTGAATATACATTTATTTCCAGAATTTTCTTCCCCTGCATTAAATAGCCAAGATTCCAGCATTCAAGTTGGCATAACTTTGTATCCCACAGCCAAAGCCACGCTAAATTCCATCCCCATTTCGCTTTACAAGTCAACATTCGCGGCAGCTGCTTAAAATTTCACGTGAGTTTTATTCGCGACGCTGTAAATCGATCCAGAATACGAATTTAGCCTCTTCCACAATTCATTTATCTTCGCGATCGAAATGTCACTCTGTTTCCATGCAAGAGAGCCGAGTTTTCTTTGATGCTCGTTTAAGGATTGCGGAAGCTAAGCCGTTATATAAATATATTATGTTACGAGTATTTTCGTTAGGGCTACATGTATGTGTAAGTACATTGTAAGTGCTTTGTGTAGTTATCGTAATTGATGTCTCTGGGTCATTTCTCTTTTCTTGAATTCTAGGTTTATTTGTCTCTGCTTAATTCGTTGGAATAGAATGATTTATGCCACTTATTTACTACTCTTAGTTTATTTATTTATTGTATTTTACCTACTTTGGGTTTTCTTTTATTCAATGGAATTCTAGCTAGATCAATTCTTCCATTATTTTTTTCTTTCAAGGTCAGCAAAGCTTCAATAGTTCCATACTAACTTGTTAACTGTGTTTTAAAAGCATACACATTTATAGATATTAACTTGACTTAGGGGTGTAACTATATAAAGGATTTTGTATTGTACAAAATAAACCTTATAATTATAAAGTTGGTTATATAAGTGCCGTATACGTAAATTTAACTAATTTCGGCGTGTAGGCTAACGGACTGTAATACTATTATTTATTCTGTCACGAGTAATCCTATTTGGTCGATATCATTTAGCTACACCGGTCGTTACCAGCTCATTATGGTATTTTAAGAACGAGCCATAACGCATTTAGTCAACTAAAACCGATGGAGGTAGAACTCAGTAGGAATGTTTTTATTTTTTTCTTTGGTTCTTAAAAAGTTTAAACAAGATTCGAAAAATATTCTAGATAAATGAAATAAAAAATTTAAAGTACCTAGTTGTTTTGCGCACGTTTTAGGAGCGAACGGATACGAGCAGATACTTGAGTAACTAAAATATCTAAATGAGTTTTATTGTTTAACCTCTTGTTGCTAGTGAGCCGGCTTGGCATTGCACGAATCATTTAAACTCTTCAGAAGTGCTACATAAACTATACACCTAGATTACGGAGTGTTCGAACAGGCCAGTTCACTTGAACAAGGACTAATTTATTGTTAAGATTCACAGTCAACGTCAACAATCGGTTGTAACACGGGAGAACTTCTTAGACTCATGATCTATTTGGTGTGAGTGAACTTTCTTTCAAACTTGAAACTTTACACAAAATACATTTGGGATTACACAGTTAAATTTGCACAAAAAGCAGATTAATTGATATACATGCTGATTGAAGAATCTTTACCCAAAAAAACCAGTGGCAAGATAAGAGACATAAAAAAGCCCCTACGCCAGCTACAAAGACGCGAGTTCCTGATTAGACAGTAGGATTAAGCTGCCGCGCGTAGATCCCCTCAATGTGAGAGACCGAAGCATTTTACGAGCACCATAAAATCGGGACGAACACTCGGAATACGTTCGCGTTCCTAATTCGACACGAATCACTGATTTGCTGTGTAATAAAACTGACAGTGGAATTCCACTGGACCAGAGAATATGAATATTGCATGGAAGCTGGACTCGAACGTGACGTTGTTCTGAAATTATTCCGCTGGCATGTGTAGTTAGGACTTTGTTGTAGAAAATAGTTTCGGGCACGTCTGGTCTGGACTGGTAGTCATATCAACGGATGAGGCAAACAGGAAGGACAGACGTCAAAAAAACTGTCTGGTAAAGTTTTATAGTTCTCCGTATGATCTGTACGAAGATTTTGTAATGCGTGTAGATCTCGAAGAATCGGTAGATCACAGACAAAGACATTAAGATTAAAATTTGTTTATATTCTCGAAGATCTAATAAAGGCTTTGGAGACAATACAAACATAAGTTCGTAACAAGTGTACTTTTTAATTTCCCTCCTTTTGTTTCATCAGTTAGAGGATTTTATCCATATTCGTCACCAAAGTTGGCTACTAACGAACTTTACCACAAAATTCCATAACTGATATAGTTTATTACTGCCATATTGTTTATCAAGATCTGTAAATGTATTCATAACTCCCAAATGGAAGTCAACCCAAGTCACCCAAACAAAGTAGAGCATTATCAAGAATACCTGACTGTCGCTTAGCTACCGTTCCCTTGACCCACTTACATTCTTCCATTCCATATAAACATGTTTGCATTGTATACCACAAATTATTCTGGTGCTTTACCGGCAGCCTTCAGATCGATGGTCGTTGGTTCGAGTCCCAATACCCCGGGACCTATTGGGCCCCACCCACATAGCATAGCATTACCCATTTACTTATCTATCTGTATAGTTTTAATAGAGGTACCTATTTGTTAAAACTCAAATTAAATAGGTCAATAGGTTACTTACTTTATAATAGTCAGTGGGTGCAAAATAATGATTACAGGACCCAGCAAAGTTTCTATGTTTTAATAAACCATTAAAACTAATTTATCCAAAACGTTTATGAGTAAAATTTCCCACTTATAGAGTAACATTGGCAGGAAACCTATACGTAGGGTACACTTACCTAGACGCTATAATAGCAGTGCTCAAAGTGTATCATGCAGAATAGTTCACCGCGTATTTACAAATTTGTTTGAATTATAGGTATATCTGACTCTCGGTCCTCGGCCTAAATAGGCAATTGTTTAGGAACCGGTCGCATAAATAGGGTGATAGAACAGGGTTGCGAATTTGCAAATAGTCCGACTTTAAGGACATACTAACCGGCTAAAAGTGTAACCTCTCATTCAATGAGTAAAGTAAGTTTTTTAACATTCTACATTATCAGTTTGATTGCGCTTTTATTAAAGTAATAATCAGTTTTCGTAGTCGAATTTAATAAAAACGAGGTGCCACACTATATCTTTTGAATCTTGAAAACACAGAAGTTATTAATACAACATCACACCAACTAAAGTTAATATGAAGATAGAAATATATTAAAATTTAAAAAAGGCCGGATATTCAAAATAAATAATAAAGCGACCGGTTTTCCGAAAGGTTTTTACTTGGCAATGGCAACACTAATATAGACCCTTTTAGCCCATTTGCGCAAGATAGTATAATGCTTTACTTTCACACCTCTATTTATTACCTGGTTTTGCGTAGTCGGGCTTATATAGGTCTGTATTAGACTATTCGTTGATCGAGATTCAGCTCCCAGAGGAAATTAGAGATGCTGAAATATTTTGTGGTCTTGGCAAAACTATCTGATTTGAATATGGAACTTCTAACCTACATTTAAACGAAAATGTTTTTAGAGCCTATTTTTTATAGTTCTTGAAAAAATAATAATTATATAGCAATTTATAGTTAATAATTATATAGTTTTTAAAACTATCATGGTTATAAAAAAACGGGATATTTACCAATAAAACTCACAAATCATGGTAAATATCTCGTTATTAGTGCAAATTATAGCACTTTTATGGTCCACCCTGATGGCAAGCGGTTACCGTAAAGCGGTAACATAAAGCAATTTAGTATTTGATTACATTTCGAGTTATTATTTTAATGTCACAAAAACTAAATTTGGCTATTTTGTTAGTTAACGTCCTTCCTTTGACGTCAATATTCATAATTGGATGTGTCCTGTTTCATTTGAGCAATTACCTTCGTTAAGTGAAATATTCGTGTCATGCATTTTAGTGTATTTACTATTCAGCCCGTGGTTTTACTTCGTAGTGACTGGTTAACAAAATAACCTACATGCCTTTTAAACCCGAAATAGTTCGGAATTATTTATGTTACAAGAGTTCAGTTGTTTGTTACGGCGAGACAACAAAAAACTTTTTAATTTATATTGTTGTACGAGGATTTGTTTTTCTAACTCTTTTCATCAACTTATCACTCACTAATTTATGAGATTTTTCTGAGTAGGTATAGAGTTCTTTATGATAGAGTTCGTCTGGGAAATTAATGCATTGTTGTGTGTCGGTTCGAGATCAATAAATATTTTTGCATTATCCAGAATTATTATCATTATGTTCAAAGGTTTCCTCCATGCGACTGAATTCCGTAGGTAATATTGCATTTCATAATCCGAGATATGATGTCGGTATCTGATAATATTCCTATAGTTCTTGCATTGAAGAATTTCGAAATGCTAAATAAGAAAGCCAAATAACAATAGCCAAGAGTAAATTATGAAGTAAAAAGACAAAATCTTAAGTTTCTCTCCATAGATATGAGTTTACCATTCACACCAAAAACAAGACTGTGTACTAAAGAAAATAAGTACATTACTTAAAAATATATAAAACCAATGATGATACCCAAACCACCACCACATCCTTTATTACATGCGAAGCATTTCCAAGCTGTTTCTTAAAAACCGTTATGTCTTTGCTACCGATTCAGACTTCATTACAATCCGAAATGAGGTCTGGAAACGTCAATGCCTGCATATCTACTGGAAGGAAACACTTCAAAACGTGTTAGGTTTGTTAATATTATTTTATAACTACCAAAATGTATTTTTATATCAGGGTACTGAGCATTACACTGACGATAAAAATATTTTGACATTAATTCTCGATAAAATCCTGTTTATCGAGGTCGAGAAGATATTCTATGCTCGGTGCTAATTTCGCGGTATTTTCAACTTGAAGACTCAAGAAGACTTGAAGAGTTAATTTTCGTAAAGGTCTTTATTTTTTTGGATTTTTTAACTCTGAATAAAGAAGCTGACAAGTTGAAACAAAATATAAAAACTCACAAAATGCTGTTACCTTCGCTTTAGATACTTAACCTGAGTTGTGTTGGACATGCTTATCTACATGACTGTGCTCATGTCGTCATGACAGAAGTCGGGTATGACATCATCGTCATCTTCATCACCTCTTGATCTTAGCTGTTTACCTTACAAATAGCAGCCGTTACCGGTCCAATCTGACCCGATCTAACTGTCGCCCTGTCAGAAACCCCGATGAAAATTCACCACTATCGGTGCGATAGTCGCCGCATTTGAAAGCGGGGCATATCGACGTTCTATTTCCGACCGCGCGCGGCCAGACAGCTGTGCCGATGTGACGTCCCATCAGTTATTCAGAATATCTTCCATTGTGCTGGTCACGTGACGGACCTTGCGGACCACGGACGAAAATATTCACATTAATTTAAATTCTTTACGGGAACTTGGCCTATTTTGCGTATTCTTCGAATTGAGAATGGGGTCGGGGAAACTAATTAGGTGGAATACCTGCAAGACCCTTGAGAAATTAGTAGGCCGGTTATACTAAAGCTGCGGTTTTGTAACAGATCGTCAAATTGTGAAGAATAGTGGTTTTCTTAGAACAGTTTGTTTTTCAAAGACCATATAAATAAAGGCCAGCTGTAGTCAACGTAAGATTGAAAATTAACAGCTTGATAATGATCAACGCTATTAAAAAATTTAAAAGTAAAATTTCAAGCCAATGCGTTAATCAATCTAAACAATTTGGACCATTTCCCTTCGAACGCGTTTTTGTTCGAAGGTCGCACGCAACGGTCAAGGACTTTCCTAGTTAATATTTGGACTAAGAGGTATTATGTGCACTCCAATATTGGTTGGTTATATTTAGTTTATTGATTTGTAAGCTCGCTTATTTATTTACAACTACGCACACTGCGTTAGGTCAATGCCCACTATCTCTTTGTTTTGCAAAACTATGTGAAGCAACCTTCCTTAGACTAAGCCGTTCTATGATGCTCATGTTATGAGGCCTGATCTAGGCCCCAGAAACACATTACGTACCGGCCTGCCTGCGCGGCCTGAGCTTCCATCGGCTGATGAATAATGGATGTTGTTTGTTCAAATATTGGCGCCCACCGCCGCGCTGACGGCGCCAAACTTAACTCGAATTTCTATCGAGGTTTTGTAACTCGAGTCATTTTATAATTATCACAGGGTTCATATTCCTGTATACAACTAGCCTTTACTTACTATTTTCTGGTCACTTTCGACATAACTAGATACTAGACACTGTCCGGCAAGCTTGAAATAAAAGTATCATCCTCTTGTATCATCACCGCAAACTAACTTCCGTGGACTATTATTTGAAAGAAGTCTCTGTTCAATATCTTCTTTCCTTCCTTATTGCACACAGAAAATAGAAATGTGGGTTACAACTATGAGAATCAGTCTTTACGATGTTCATATCATCTAAAGTTTATAGAGGAATCTTCGCGACTCAAACTTCATTTATTCGTCCTTCTTTTTAAAATTCGAGATGTTGTCTAAACAGTTTTTATTGTTGCGATCATCATTGCCATATGTCGTTGAGTCGTTCGTCAACTCACACCATGAATCTTGTCCCAACTGGTGTGAGTTGACGAATCGTAAAATAATAACCATTTGCGACGTGATATGTAAAAAAACAAACGTTCTTACATATAATTTGAGTAGGTAGTATTTTTCTTTTGTCAGCCAATTTCCCGGCTTTTCGATATATAAATTTGGCACCCGTGCCGCCGAAGGCCTCGATTGCACACGCACTCGTTCCAACGATTTATCCATAATTAACCCGTACATTTTCGTTTTACACGCCAAAACCTGCCGTTATACGCATTTAATCGATAAACAAGCGTTATTGTTTACACTAATGAATTAATCGACTTTAAAGTTAATGCGTTAAGCGGCAGATGTTAAATTAAGTAAATATTTCTGCTTGCATTTTTAAGAGACGATAAAGTGAAAAGTGGAGCACTAATAATATCATCATCATCATCATGACAGCCTTCTAATGTTCCCACTGTTGCGACACTGGCCTACTCTCGGGAGAGACTTATTGGGTCTTAATCCACCACGCGGACTCAATGCGGATTGGTGGATGGCACATGTCAGTCGAATTTTTAGTTCTTGGACATGCCGGTTTCCTCACGATGTTTTCCTTCACCGTATGAGAGAATTGGCATTGCGCTCTTGGTGCGCGATCGGATATGAACCCACGACCTTAGGATCGGAAGGCGGGGTCACTACCACTAGACCACCGGTGGTCTAATAATATACGTGGCTTTAATGTGTAGAATCTGAGTTTAAAGGTTTAGTGCTTCTATTATTATGAATTACATTATTGTCTATAAGCTGCTTCAGTTTGTGCTCTATTTATTTCTCAGTCGTGGAATGGTAAGAATCACAAAAATCGGAATAAGGCACGTAAGAATAGTCTGCTAAATGATTGTTTCGTCTTCTTATATATCAAAATGAATTGCCGTGCGTTAGACTCGCTAAAACTCGAGAACGGCTGGAGCGATTTGGATAATTTTGGTCTTGAAATGTTTGTAAAAGTTAAAACGGTGATAAAATATACAGGATGTTAAAAATAACACAAGTGATACCGCGCCGGGTCAACTAGTATTTCTGTAAATTCAGTTTGTTGTCTATAAACGTTGACTCCTAAATCATCTAAATGACTTACAACTCTTACTATGCTTGGGCCTCTCAGTTTCGTTTCCTCTCTTTTCTAATGCCGTTGAAGTCTATTGTGCAAAATTAGCGTTTAAACCCCAAAACTAGCAAGTAGAAGAAGTTAATCGATAATTTACCTAATTATAGTCGCACACATATCTATCTATTTCTTTATCGGTCGCCATGTGAGCGTTCATATTTAACTGAATACTAATCGATACACGACACAATACTTTGCATCAAGAAAATATTTTAGAGAAATAATATAAAATGTCTCATCCACCAATCCGCATTATTTCCGCATGGTGGATTAAGAGAAGAAGATCACTCTCGCCTGAGAGTAGGCCAGTGTCCCAGCAGTGGGAACATCAGAAGGCTGTCGTGGTGATATAAAATGTCTATCGGAAAATGGCTTTGCAATCCCGTTTTAGTTTACAAAATAGATTCTATAATAGTATTGAGAGTAGTAGTAGAGAGTAGAGTGCAATGGTCTTAGAAATTAAGGCTCTAGTTTCGACCAAATAACTAATAATAAACAAGCTGACAGTTATTTAGCAAATCAGATAAGCTACTAAAAATAATTATATTAGTAACATATTTTACTCATAACTATCGTTAACTATATCATACATATTACAAACGGGTGTTTTATATCGCGACGCGGAGGAGGACGCTCGCCGTGTCATTCAACCCTGATGAAGAATCTCGGTACCTCTTCACCGATATACCGGTACGTGAAAACACCCGTTTGCAAAATGTATTAGCAACATACCTTGAGTAACACTTATACATATACTAAAATAGCAACAGTTGCCGTTATCATTCGCATTCGAATACAATTTATCCATTCCATTTTCTGTATTAGCTAATTTATTTTGGCATTTCTAATATTATCGCAGTCGATTTTCGTTTTGGTAATATTCATAATATCAGTTGCAGTCCATTACGATTCATTAATAAATAACTTTACTATTCGCAATGCTTTCTATTGAAATTAAGGTTCCATTCAGTTTCAGAGGTCTTTAAATAATTATACCATGAATATATTGAATTATACGTATTTTTTTAAGATTGTGAAGTTCAATGACACCAATTAATAGGTTACGATTAACGTACACATTTCAGTTAGAAGTAGATTCAAATTCATTCATTCGTGTAGTGCATACTAATTGGAACTTTAATTAACGAACGATAACTGGTTTCCGGTGCTTCTGCTATTTATTTATGAGTTAAAAGTACACTTCGTGTTATTTCATATCTGCCACATTCGTTTAGACATTTTATGCTGCTTGATTAAATTTCTGGTAGGTTTATTGTACAGGGTCATTCATTATCAACCTGACAAACTTAAGGGATAGGTTCCACAGTCCACACATAAAAAAAAAATATATGTACCTATAATTATTTTTTTATGTATATTTTGTCTTAAATATCCCAAGTAAACAAAAAAAAAATCGATTAATTTTTCTGCTCAGTTATTATTTGTCATTGTTGGGAATCGAGTTAAGCGGCGTAATAATGAAATATTCGAATGTGCGGGTCATTGACACGCGCAGGTCAAGGACGCGCGGATTATTGACCCGCGGTTCATTGACCCGCGGGTCACTGACACGTGCCGAGCGCTGCCTTTGCGATTTCTAACAAGGATAACTAATTATTAAGCACAATTACGTAATTTTTTTATAAATATAAAAAAAGTACAAGTATTTTTTTTTTTTATGTGTGGAACCTATCCCTTAAGTTTGTCAGGATGATAATGAATGACCTTATATATTGAAGTCGTACGTTTCATGTAAAGCCACGCCTGACCATGTGACCATACTAGATGCTGCGTCCAAGCTTTAAGTTTTAAAGTTCGTTACCCTGAGATATATCTAGTTATTAATTCTCACTAGCCCAGTTATTTCCCTTGCTACGCTTGCCTTTCAAACCTACATACAGCTAATGCTTGTACACTAAGCTTGGAAGCAGAATATCTAGCACTGCGTTGATACTCGCTAATATTACTCTGTGCTAAGACGGACTCTTGCTGATGAATCCTACCACCTGGTGGTGTTTTTTTTATTATTGGTTATAGACCAACGAGAGGAGCACCGGTGGTCTAGTGGTAGTGACCCCATTTTTCTGTTCGAAAATTTATGTGCGCAATGCCAGTGCTCTCATACGGTGAAGGAAAACATCGTGAGGAAACCGGCATGTCCAAGAACTAAAAATTCGAATGACATGTGCCATCCACCAATCCGCATTGGGTCCGCGTGGTGGATTAAAACCCAATCACTCTCGCCTGAGAGGCCAGTGTCCCAGCAGTGGGAACATTAGAAGCTGTCATGATGAGACCAACGTTTGACCACTACCTCATCTGATGGGAAGTGATGGTGTGGTCGATGATGTAACACGCTGGTCTAATAAGAACCTGTTCACTCTAGACTTGAAGACCCTCAATTTTCTGATTTTCACCCAATTTTCTGATTGACCAAATTTCTGTTCTGCCTAAGCATTAGTGAGCAAACTTTTCTGCGCAACGGAATTATCAATGCTGTGTGTATTTATCACATCGTCAATATCTACAAATTCTACACAAAAATTCCAATTAGATTCTGTACGGACGTTTCGCAATCACATACATACAGCATCAGAAGCAGTTTCTGTATTCGTAGATAGATATACCGAATGTTAGGGATATATGTAGAACAAATGTTACTTGCGTAATACCGTGGGCAGCGAGCAAAACATTTGCATTTTATGACTCATGCTGGTGGTTTCTTTGATGTTTTCATTAAAGATCTACCGGAATATTGACATTTTCGATTTACTGATTTTGGAATTAAACGTGGATGATTTAGGTGTTACTCGTACCTTAGAATTGAAAAATGGCGTCTGTAAAAGTGTTAAGTTTGGAATCAAACGCGATAATTTGTTACCTGATTAGCTAAGATCTTTTTGATTTAAGAACCTGTTTCCTTATGATCTAAAATATTTAAGGGGAATCCATCGTAGACAAGAAATAAAAACAAATATTTTTGTTGTATTAAAGTTTTGCTGTTTTTTTTTAGATCTGCTATGTTTGGGAATACTGTACATTAATGATTATCTTAACATTATTTGACGGAAATAGAAATAAAATAAGTCAATAAAAAGGTCGATTCTATAATATTTTACTCTACATGAGTCAAAACCAGATACATGCACTGGATAACATTTTAGGAAAGATTACGACGACAATGTGTGCGTAGGATATAATACACACCTTTTCACAAACTGACATCCCTCGCATAGATAATTTTCGTCACGTTTCTGTGTGGATATCTTTTACATTGTCAACGATTTCCTCGCCGCTGGCAAGCTCGTAACTAAATTACTCAAACTAAGTGTTAATAAGAGTTGTTGAATACAATGAACATGATTGCGTTTGCGTGCCTCTAATGCAAGCTTCAAGCTTCTATGAAACCCGGCTTTTATCACGAATGGCTTCTACTAGCACTAATTCTGTGGCTTCGGGTTAGTTAGGCATGCACTTTGGCGACCGGCACGCAAATAGAATTATTTCATTCACACGACACGGCAGCGGCACCATAGGCGTTAATGTTCCATTATTCATTAACCTTTTCATGCACTATGCAAATAATTTCATTATATTCAGTATAATATTTCCTATACGTGAGAACCTGTAATTGGCTCACCATAGCTACTCAACTGTATATATAAATTAAAAAGCTGTTGGTTTTCCTAAAATAAAAAACTAAATAATAGCGTAGCTTTTAAAAGTTAAATCGTTTTCATATCTTTCACTTGTGACGTCATCTGCTTTTTGTTTACTCGTAAGATTGCGCATCTCGTGTTTCTGTTTTATATTAAGTACAAACATACTGTTCCAAAGTTCAGTCCGAAATCAGCATAGAGTTTTGTTACTGAGGAAACAAAGTTTAATCTGAACATTTTTTTTATTCCTCATTTCGCCTCTCTCTCCGCGTAGCGTGAATTTATTCGCCAATTATAACCAATTCGGCGTGAAACTTGAAATGGTACGTTGCCTTTCTTTCGATGTAAGTATTATAAAGTTTTTCGTATTCGCCGAAGACGTTACGCTTTATTGAATTTGTTTACGCATATTTAGGTAGAGGTAACTCATTTTTGTGATAGGTTTGGTTTAAGTTAGTGGTGTGATAAAGTATTTATCAAACCCACAAATCTTTTTCCTCAAGACAAGGAAAAAATTCTACCAACAAAGGCAACTTAGATACTTAACAACGAAAGCAACCTCTTTCTTATCTAAATAAGTTACCAGAAACCGCCTTCCTCGGAAATGATGAACCTATAATAAAGCCATTCCACTCCTTGTTAGCCTAAATTAAAAATTGCTTTTCCATCCGCCGGGGGCGTCGACTTAACGGTGATTATAAATATTCATAAAAGGGCGGAAAAAAATCGCTTATTGTGTCAAACTTTCGAAAGACATGCTATGAAATATGGAAAAATAAATTGTGCTTAAATATACATATTGTTTCTTGTTCCGTATTATAAAAATAATATTTTTATGGGTTTTACTTTGAAAGTTACAAAGATTGAAAGCTAACGTTCAATTAACGATATTACCCGTGCGCACTGCATTCGTTTATTTATTCTTTCTGACACAAAAAAATGTTACGGTATTGTACACGAGTTTACGTAAATAAGGTATTTTGTAATATACACATACTGGTCGACGCCCTTGATATTGACATTCGAAATATAGCAAATGAAAAAAATATTGAAAATAGAATAAGTAACTTCAGTTACAATAGTAAAGTAAAGAAGTTTATTTCGAGACAGTTGATACATAATAGGTGGTAATAATATTAAAAGTGTATATCTAAGCAGTTAAGCATATACGAGTACATTTAGATCATAATCAGTCTTCAAAAATGGCCGCCATTCAGCATATGCTAAAGCAGCATACATACTACTTTAGCGCTGGTCTTCCATGGCGCCAACGGCAACTGCGGAACACTAGTCGCCGCTTTTAAATAATTAAAATAAAAGTTAGAATTCAAAGATAAATGATAACAAATGAATGTACGAAAATATTGAAATGGCAGCAAAAATAAAAAACAAGTAAGTAAAAAAAAAAACATTAAGTATCTAAAACAAACCAGATTGAAACCCAGAACGACTACCTATTTGTTGAGTTTTCTGAGATTCTAACAAGTGTTTTCTAAGTGAGTTTTAAAAGTCCAAATGGAACAATAGAGACCAAAGGAACTAAATAAACCAAATAAACTCTAAAACGGGCACAATGCTGTGGATAAAAAGACGACACAAATAGCACTGCAGATGCAACTTGGAACTTGTGAATAATCATCCTATTTAAAAGAAAAAGATCTTTTCTAAAAAATAGCACAATTTTTTTAAATGAACAATATCAAAATGTCAATAGAGAGTATTAAGTAAGATTCAAATAGAATTTTCTGATAATGTTTTATTTCTAAAGTGCTGTACCATTTAATTTAACCTTGTATTCCGTTTAATTTACTTCCTTCTCTAATTTTATTGTCAAGACAAATTGCCTCGCGAGCTCCGGTTTTGCTTTAAGATATAGGACCCTTTTGCTAATTAATGCTAATGCAGCTGTCTCTTTACAATGGTTTATGTGTAGGTAAAACAAGCTCGACTCCATATGAACTTATTTTTTTATTGTATTATTTTTTTTGTCATTTTTACTGTAAATTATTTTATTTTGTAACCGAGGTTTTAAAAAGCTTCAAAATTTACATTGCCTAACTAAACGGAACTAATACCTTCATCGATTAAAAATGATGTTCAATCAAATATGTTACAATCTCCTAAAATTTTATTATACCCCATTTTAAGGGTCGGTGTTGCTATTTTATAACCTGCGCGGCGCTGGCATCTATTATGAATGAAGAGGCTCCCTTATTTCTTATCTGCGCTGTTGTAGCATAAACTGCGATTACGAAATATTATACGAGTATTATTAGAAGATCGAATATGAAATTAGATTGCAATTTACAACATTACGATAACATTTATTTACAGAACAAAGACATGTACATAATTACATTATTAAAAAAAAAAACATGATAGTTAAATTGGGAAGTAGGCGAATACGGATGCAGAACTGCAAAATGATGACTTATAATCTCAAAGTATTATTTGCAATGAAACAACTTATTATTATGGTGTTCGTATGGACGTTATTCGGTCACTTTTATATAAATTGGTTTGTCTTTAAATTAAGTTTCATTTATTAAAAGTAAACGAATTCTTTATAGTTATACTCATAAGATGTTTCCCTTGTTACAGGTCTTAGCGGTTCGAAAGCGGACATGCAGCACAGGCGCGAAGTCTTCGGTTCTAACATGATTCCTCCCAAACCTCCCAAAACGTTCCTCACTTTAGTATGGGAAGCGCTACAGGATGTGACCCTCATCATCCTGGAAGTAGCCGCAGTAGTCTCATTAGGGTTAAGTTTCTACAAGCCATCGGAAGACCCTGCTGATATAGGTGAGTTTTGCTTTAAAATGTGTTCAAGCCTTGTGTGTTTTATATTTTGCTGTCATTTTTTAATACATTATTGGGACAGATAAAACGTAGGAACAGCATCGAAAGCGGTTGCATAATGTATGGTATGTTCTGAGATTACCAGCTTATGTCTTAGGCTGAAAATATCTGACTATTTTGTACATTAATACTACCGTATTTATATTTTTTGTGCAACATTTGCTTTAGCGATTTAGAGTATATTTCATTAAAATGTCTATACACAATACATTTTTAATGTATGCAACAATTATTTTATATTAATTATCTCTTGATCCATTTGATTTAACCTAAATTTATGTCACAATTTGTACTTTAATGCAATTTTGATTTTATTTATGACTTCTTTAAATTTAATTGTAACATATTTTTTGTTTATTTTGATCCATTCATTCTAGAAATCAAGATCATTCTTTGTTACTTAGATATAATCTCTCCATTATAAATACTACTATATGTATATGTGTCTAGTTTTTGAAATTAGTCTAGTACAAAAAGGACCAGCCGTTCTGACATTCAGAATGCTTTGCTTTTAAGTATTCAGGTAAAAAGGTTTTAATCTATAAAATTAATCACTGTATTTTCTTTTTCAATATCAATATGGAAATAGATGATCCTGGTAAGATTTGGCTAATCATCTGTTGTTTTCATAGAAATCCTGTACTCAATGATTGGCTAATTGTTCGAAACTGAAATTCCTATAGCGGAACCGGCAACTAAATCAATTTGATAATGTTTAGTGTCTGACTGTCTGTAACCGTCTTCTGTCTTTGTTGTCTGTAAAGCCATGGTTTCTTCGAATACGCGCTCTAGTTTATCATTACTGGAATTATCTGTATTTTTATTCTATATATCTATTTTATTTTGATAATTATTTGAACAGATTCACTTGAATATTTTTAAAGTAATCTATAAATTGACTACTAAATGAATCAATCTGTGAGTTTCAAGAAACCAGGGTGACAGGACAGCGGATTGGTTTAGTTGCAATGAGTACCACGGTTTAGTAGTGATATGATGCACCTTATTGTGTACACAGTCCTGAATGTCCCCTGTAGGTGTCCTTCGTTGTCTGTTCGCTTGTGTGTATTGAATGGTAGTTCTATGTCTAAAGAAATTGCTGGTAGCAATTTAAAAAAAATATTCTTGCTCTAAACTAAACAATAACCTAAAAATAATTATCTCTGGTGTCGTTATGTTGAATGGTTGTAAATTGATGTTGTCATTACTGAATTTCAGTTAATACACTGAGCTACAGACACTAGTAGTTCCTTTTTCGTATTTTTCAGGTTTCTATATTTTGATATATTCTAATAAGATTTTTTTATATAAAAAAATATATTTTGCTGTTGAAACTATCGTCTATTATAATATAACGCTTATTGAAATTTTAATTTTACGTACCGGTATGTCAAAATATATTGACGAAGCTAGCTTTAAGCCACAGTTAGATATAACTAAAAATAATAAATAACGATATAACACATCAACAACAAGCTTGCTAAAAGTAATCTGTAGTTAAAATAGTAGTTAGAAATAATATAAAAAAATATTGAAAAACTTAGGAGTTAGTAACCCAATTGCCTACCAACATAGATAAACCGAACAAGCAGATTACAATCGTACCGTGCCCATTGAACCGAATACAACACAGCACAGTACATCTGCATAATCAGATGGCAAACCGTTCAGTTCAATAATTCCCAATTCGATCACGATGTTTGTAGGCACTTGTACAGACATACTCGTCGCGTCTGTTTTCTGTGTTTACTCTTTGATGTACGCTTCGAGTTCAGAATTTAAGGATTGTGAGGATTTGAGAATGTTGATAGAAAAGATTTTTCTATATTTAATGTTGATTTCACTTGAGGAAAATATGAATATTTTATAATGATCATAAATAATAAAAGTCACTTCAATATATAAGGTCGGAGATCAAATATAAAATATTTATCATTCTGCGCTTGTACCGTAGAGCATATTGTAAGAAACATTGAAACAACTGTAATTTTGACGGCTTGCTAAGTCATTCTTCGCCTTATGTCAATGAACAAAGACGATGATCGATTTGAAAGACACACTAACTAACAGTTTAAAATACGTTTATGGATAAGGCCCAAGAGATTACGCATTAAAGAAAGTAAACTGAATCTTTTCATTATCATTTACATCTAATAGTTCGGAGGTCACGTTTAGTTATCGGTCCAGATGATCAAATAAAGGTAATACCTATATCCATTAGCCAGAGTTTGCTAAACATATTAATAAGCCAACATTATTGGCGGAGTGTTACGTACAGATATTACAACCTAAACTGTTGTGTACTATAATCCGGATATAGGGTTGCCACAAAATTCTCAAATTAATTGGTTATATTTTGTATTTGCACTGTATTTAATTATTCAAACTTGAGGGTTAGGTATATAATCGGTTTTAAGTTTAAAACTAAAACCTTAGGTCTGTCTCGGTGCTTAGAGACGCTTTACTGCAGCTTAAATAAAAGTAGCAAGATTCGACACATAAATTAAATCAAAAGCCAGGTATGAACACAATAAAAATCTCAGCTCGTAAGAACTCCGGGTTACAAAGTAAGAAAAAAAAAAAATTCTACGTAGCTGGTTACAAAACTTGGTTACGTACACGCACTAAAGGATAAATCCTTACATCTATGAATAGACAAACATGGTTGTTATAATTATAGGTAACGCAGCTTATGGCTTTCTGGTGAATAGAGTAGGTAGTAGATTTATATTTTAAACAAGGTTGCAGTTGTACGTTTTTGACGCTAGTTTTTGGTAATAACGAAAATGTTGAGTGTATTCAATGAAACGAAACATTTGTGTTAAAAAAATTCATGTTTAATTGTTCAGTTTAGAAGTTCAAGTCCAACTATCTCGCTTGCTCTGCATAATGTAAAAGAGAGATAGCATTGCGTTAACTAAAATAATTAAAATACACGAAGATTTGTGTTGTGACCTATAAAAATTCAAGAGGTGTTTATTTTTTTATATGAATAGTTTCAGTAGGTATAGACTGTGGTTTTACTACTCGCTCCCTTTTCTTTATCTAATGACAGAAAAAGAAAACGGTAAACCAAATTCTTATTTAGTCCCCTAGTATACGGTCTATTAGAAAACTTCTGTAGATAAGTCTACTGAACATTCTAATCTAAATTACTGTTTCAATCTATCAACACACTTGTACTGTCTTACCCTACCCTTCCGCATGTCTTTAGCTCTTACTGAAACAGCGTCTTCAGCCTAGTCTTTATATCCTACGCAATAAGGCTTATTTTAATATGAATCCCGTTGGTTTGCAGGACATTTGGATGAAGAGGAAGGACATTACCAGTGGATCGAGGGTCTTGCTATCTTAATATCTGTTATAGTCGTCGTTATAGTCACAGCGTTCAACGATTACACGAAAGAAAGGCAATTTAGGTGAGTTATCCTGATTTATTAGCTGACTAGGCCTGGTTAACGGTGGTAGGACTGATCAGCAAGAGTTCGTCTTGGTCCACCGCAGTGCTAGATATTCTGCCTCCAAGCAGTAGTGTGTAAGCTGCACTGTGTATAGATCTGAAGGGCAATGTAGCATGTGAAATTACTGGGCGAAAGAGACTTAATAACTATGTCTTGGAGTGACGAGCTCAGTGCAGTAGCAAAATCTTGCTCTCAGCTAAGCCAGCCTAATCCATTTACCCTACTTATCTTGTTGTGATCTTTCAATAGGCTCTTAATCTCTGAATGGTTTTCCCAAGTTGTATCCTGCCAAATTCAACATGTTTTGTCCAATAAAATCACAAGGATCATTTTGGAACGTTTTAAAGCTAGATGAAGTTACGCCAGTTCCATGCGCCACAGCCTAGAAGAATCTGGCAACAAATACGTCTGGGTTCCTAGCTTTTGTCGATGATCCCTCTTTATCATAAAGCTCTAGTGTGGCTCTATCTATAAACAATTTTTTTATAAACAATTCTAAATTTTAAAGGGTTAGCAACGCGCCAGTGATCCTTCTGGTATTGCAAGCGTACATAGGCTACGGTAACCTTAACAGCATGGGTCGTATGCTGGTCACCTTGGTTTTTTTTTTATACAACTGATGTGGCAACCAAGCGTACGGCCCACAAGATGGTAAGCGGTTACCGCAGCCTATGGACGCTTGCAATACCAGAAGTATCACTCGCGGGTTGCCTCATGTGCCAGTAATTTCACCGGAAACCATACCCTACACACCGGAACACAGCAATGCGAGCATTACTGCTTGGCGGCAGTAATATGTATGGTGGTAGTCCTTCCCCGGACGAGCTGATGGTATAATAAAAAACACCGATGTGCATATTTCCAGAGGGCTTCAATCTCGGATAGAAGGCGAGCATAAGTTCGCCGTAATCCGAGCCAATGAAGTGATAGACGTGCCGATCAGCGATATAGTCGTCGGGGACGTATGCCAGGTCAAGTACGGCGATCTGCTGCCAGCTGACGGTATACTGCTGCAGAGCAACGACCTCAAGGTGGGTTCTGTACCTTACAGAAAGAAAGAAATAATTTTATTTGTCGAGAACATAAATGAGCTTCATATAGGTATTAGGTTAGGATAACATACAAAATAGAAACTAATACACAAATAATAAAATATATATAATATAAAGAGTATGTTCTATAGTTACAGAGCCTTTGACACATTGGAACTCAACCCAGCATTGTGCCGAAGATAGGTTTGACTATCTACCCAACACTGGTTTTCAGTTGAGACTAGTAAATTAATTAAAATAAATGAAATTAAATGATTTATTTGCTCGAAGGTTGTTTAGGTAGTCACTGTAGATATCATGCAAAACAATTACTCTTTGCTAAATCTTATGAAATCAACTTAAAGTACTACCTTTGAAATAAAAAAAGAATATCGATATCAAATCTTTTATGGCGGAAATATCCAGTCAATCATTTTGCCTCTTTTAGAAGCAATTTGCACCTTTTACCCTTCCGATCTGAAACCTACGACGACAAAAAAACTATAAAGTCTTAAAACCTGTATACCAAAGTCATCACTAGAGTTGTTCACTCATACGAACTTAGTTATAAGGAGCACTGAATTGAGCCTAAGGCTGCGTTTCCACCAGAGGTGTGCGAGGATGTGTAGCGAGGGATGTGTTTGTTAGGAACCAATAGCCCAGCTCGCTCTGCCCAGCTTAAATGATGTTTCTATTGGTTCCTATCAAACACATCCCTCGCTACACATCCTCGCACATCTCTGGTGAAAACGCAGCCTAAAATTCAATTAACTTTCGACTCACAACACCGACTATCTTGTAATTATAAGCCTCCTGGCATTTCTATATACTACATACCTTTATCAGTAAGCTAAGTTTACTATGAAACTATTTACCGCAGCAACAACATTTCACAATAATAATTATGAAATCGTGATACAGGTATCAGTATAATTATACTAGTGGAACCGCTCGCGACTTTGCTTGCGGTATTTCATACTTTAACTTATGTAATGATCATGAGAGATCTGATCATGGTACTACGCTAAATCGGGAAAATAAAACTCACAAATTAAATATTCCGTTTTTGTGAAAATTATTAACCTTTCGATTCAATATAAATAGTATATTTTTACAATTTATTATAAATAAATGTTAATATAATAAAAAAATAACAAAGATATATATGAAATACATGAGCAAACAGAGGATTAAAGTATATTTATAAATAAAAACCTGTTCCTTCTTCCTTTCTAGCTCTAAAAATATTTTCAATGTACAGACTTTCCGACCTCTACAGTTTTATTTATAGTACAGATATTATCAAAGAGATCGCGTGCGTCAGTACCCATCGAAATAATCTGATAAAACATTATTGGGTTATCTCTTACCTGTAGATTATATAACTTGGATTGGTTTACCCTTGTTATTAAGGATTACTTTTTAATAAATAATTTTTGTTTATTGAATTTATGAATACGCGCTATTTTTGTAAGGTACTATGAGTATATGGGCCTTATTCGTTTACTTTAATGGTCTTTAAACCTCTGTTAGTGTCTTTTAAATCTATCATTGTCCTTGTTCAAATCTATCATTGTCCTTGTTCATAAGACGACCGATGTGGCGCGGCGGGTGAAGGTCCACCTGCGACACGGAGGTTGTGGTTTCGATTCCCACCCCGGGACTTTTTTTTTTTATACAATTGAAGTGGCAACCAAGCGTACGGCCCACAAGACGGTAAGCTGTTACCGCAGCCTGTGGACGCTTGCAATACCAGAGGTATCACTCGCGGGTTGCCACCTTGAGGCTAAGATCGAAAGCCTCATGTGCCAGTAATTTCACCGGAAACCATACCCTTCACACCGGCACACAGCAATGCGAGCATTACTGCTTGGCGGCAAAAATAAGTATGCTGGTAGTCCTTCCCCGGGCGAGCTCTATCACAGAGAACTCTACTACTTTTACTAATAACTAATGTTTGTACAATCTGCAAATATTTGTTCTGGGTGTTCTGGGTATTTTGTATGTATAATAAAAAATATCGATCTATGTATTGTAGTGTATTTTAAGTAAATATCAGTCATCTAGTACCCATAACACAAGCTCGCTTAGCTTGGGGCTAGATGATGCTGTGTGGATTGTCCAGCATTATTTATTTATTTATAAAAATGTCAAAAAAAGACATTACTTAGCAAGCATCTGAAATAACAGATTTTTATATTTAATATACCAATGAGTTTATGATATTACATTATATTTACCATTATGACCTTAGTAAGTAAGTACGTATGAGTCAGTGGCCAACTCTGGTGACAGTGTATTTAGACCACCCGGAGGCCTAAAATGTTCCCACTGTTGGACGCAATCCTGCTTTCGAGCGCATTCGTTATATTCATATAATTATAGCGACCTGGTTACAACTTATTTTTATAATAAAATTCCTTACATGATCATAAATTATTAGATTGTAAAACTAAATTTATGTTGTAAAAAAATATGAACCTAATAAATCAAACAATTAATACAGGGTGTAAAAGACAGCTCCCGAAAATGAAGGGACATGCACACTAGGCATGTGCCCTGCCAAGCTCTCTTGTATCCCATATTAAAGCTGCGTTTCCACCACAGATGTGCGAGGATGTGTAGCGAGGCATGTTTTTGTTAAGAACGAAAAGAATCATCTTCATTTACCAAGCCTCGCTCTGACAGCTTGAATGACGTGATTCTCTTAGTTCCTAAAACACTTTCCTCGCTACACATCCTCGCACATCTCTGGTGGAAACGCAGCCCTAAGCAGAATAGTTTTATCTGCAAGGATTTTCAGTTGATGACTTTTAAGTACGAGTACTTGACCGATATGTCGTTACAAAAGCTAGAGTCGTGCTCGTTCGTTCGTTCGTATGAGCCAGTGGCCAACTCTGGTGACAGAGTTTCTAGGCCGCCCGAAGGCCTCTGTCATGGCCTAACAACTTTGAAAAAGCCCGTGCCCTCCGAAGCACGGGAGCGCTCAGTTGAAATTGCCACTGGCGGTCACCCATCCGAATGATGACCCCGCGGAACAGTGCTTAACTTCGTTGATCTAGAGTCGTGCTAGAAGTTATAAAGAAAGCAATAATGGTCTCAGTTAAAACATTAATGTTACTGAAAAAAAATATATTTTTAAGACACTCCTAAGGTTCCCACTGCTGGGATACTGGCCTACTCTCAAGCGAGACCAATTCATAACTAATGTGGACTCGATGCGAATTGGTGCATGGTTCAAAAAAAATATAGATTTGAAAACTGCCTTCAATTAAATAGGAAAAACTCGTACGGTTTTATGTGCTTTTCGTTGGTAACTGTTCTGAAAAAAATGTCTGTGTTACTCTTGAAAGCGTCAAACGCTAATCGAGGCAAATATCGTAGGTCAACTTATGTCGGTGGTACAACTAAGTTCTAATTTGGCACTACGTACTTTTGAGTGCACCACTCAAAAGTACGAAATATCATATCTAATACTTGCACAATATCGTTCGCGTTTAAGGCGCATACAGCACCTAAACTAGCGCCACCACCTACTTTATGTTATTATTCTGTTTAACAAAGGAATTTTCAAAAATCCATCTTCTAGTTTGTGATACCTATCATAAGCTTTTTTTTAATGCCTCTGTAATAGTTTTATTCTATTTAGTTTAGGCAGAGATACGAAGTTGCCCTTGGTGGCCACCAAAATCTATTTTCGTATCTCTTGTCATGTCAAAATTTCTATACATTTTTGACAGTTTTGACGATATTAAGTGTGTAATTGTAGTTATAAGTAGGTACATATTTAATAGCATATTTGTATATTTAAAATTTATTTACGCCTCACCATTATCTCTGCACGTCCAGGATGACTGGTAGAGAATGCTATTAGCATTAAGTCCTCCTAGCATTAAAATTTATGTGAAAGTGTTAAATGGCACGAGAATCGCTCTCCTGAACGGTTTCAGATTTCGAGAGTAGTGTTTTTACACCCGGTTCCTCTTCCTATCTTTATAAGTAGGTATTACCGTACGTGCCGATAAATTATTTAGGTAGTACAAGGTACGTTCAAGGAAATAATTAAAATCACAGCTATCGTTATCGTGTTATCAAAAGCCAAAAATTAAGACCTACTTAAGTAAGTTAGAAGGTTACCATCATAAACACCGAAAGACACGTTTTGTCAAAAACAACCTGATCAATTGCGTGTCAGAGCACGCATGCTGTAGGGTTCTGTCTGTTTGTGTGTATTTAAAATATTACATAATGACAGCCTTCTAATGTTCCCACTGCTGGGACACTGACCTACTCTCGAGCGATATTGATACTGTGTTAATCCATAACGCGGGCCTAATGCAGATCTGTGGATAGCACGTCTTTCGATTTTTTAGTTCTTGAACATGCTGGTTTCCTCACTATGTTTTCTTCCTCCGTGTGAGAGCACTCATCGTGTACATAGTAAAATACATTGGTGCACCGGATTCGAACCTACGATCTTAGAATCGGGGCCACTACTACAAGACCACCAGAATCTGTAGTACTATTTCACTAAACTTTTTTCTTAATTTTAGCGGAATAGTACTAGAGATATTTTGGCTATTTAATATGTCATAACGTACTTATTTACGTACCTTTCTGCTTACCTACTGTATTATCACAAGTAGAAGGGGTTCTGTATAATACATACGAACCCTAATTAGCACGAGCAAGATAAGTAATGTTTAATTTTACACAAAAAAGTTTATATGTTGTTGATAAGCCAATGTCGTTAATTGTGTGATAATAACACTGCAGTATTTTTATCATTATCAATATTTGATAATATAATTCTTATAGTGTTTTATTTATTTTAAGGCATGTTCAGATATGCGCAGTGCTCGCCGCTATAGCATACCTAAGAGATCGACTTAGCGATACTCTGTGAGGTCTATTTGGATGGGTGACTGTCAGTTGTATACTCATCTGAGTTTCCGTGTCTCGGAAGGCACATTAAGCTATTATCTGTCCTAGGCCATGATGGAAGACGGAACTCAGTTACCAGAGTTGGTCACTGACTCATACAAATTTACTTAACAGTTTAGCGGAACAAAATCGAAACGGTAACGCGTATTCAGGCGATATTCCGGTTACATCTAAAAAGACATAAATAAAAACTTGTTCCTTTGTGTGCTTTATTTATTTAAGGTTTTGAAGTATGTGTAACTTTTTGGTTTGATGATAATTATGACGACCTCGGTAGCGCAGTGGGCTGAGAAGTGACAGGTGGCGGGTTTGATTCCTGCTGTATCTGCAAATATTTGTTCCTATAGTCTGAGTTCTGTGGTACTGCAGTACTGGTAGTTTCTGATGTCAACGACATACGCAATCTTATTGTCCATCCATCCATCCATCCATACATCAATCTATCCAAACTTTCGCAACATTACATAATACCGGCATCTGTCCCTCTGTATGTATGTACGTAGAACTTTTAAACTACGCAATAGATTTTTATGCGGTTTTCACAAATAGATAGAGTGATTCAAGAGGAAGATTTATACGTATTATACACCAACAAAGTTACAGGCAACAGCTAGTTATTAATATTAATGTGATTGTTGTAGATCGACGAGTCATCGCTGACAGGAGAATCGGATCATGTCAAGAAGGGTGAAACTTTTGATCCTATGGTGCTATCCGGTACTCACATTATGGAAGGTATTATATAATCCGATAAATATTATTTATTATAATCTAACATTTTACTTACTATTTACGAGTAGATTTGCGCGGTTTCACCCGAGGTTTTTAATTTTTTATGCCATCCCACATGAGCACTAATTTTTTTGTGATAAAAAGTCTATTTGTTTTTCCAGAACTTAACCCATCCTAATATGTGTTATTCCAAAACCTATATCATCTACATTCCAAATTTCATCACAATCGGTTAAGCCGTCACGTGGTAACAAACATTTTCAAACACAGCCAGACTTTCGCATTTACAATATTAGTAGGATTAGTACGATTTATGAATACGGTTTAAATTACCGACCCCAGCTTTAATAGCCGGCAATAATGGAGGCCAAACATCCGTCACCAGAGTTGGGCACTGACTGGAACTTACGCGAATTCCAGGATCAGGCAAGATGCTGGTGACAGCTGTCGGAGTAAACTCCCAAGCCGGTATCATCTTCACCCTCCTCGGTGCCGCCGTCGAGAACCAGGACAAGGAGATCAAGCAGATGAAGAAAGGTCTGTATGGAACGGTGGTGGTAGAATACCATTGTGCGTCTCGTTCAGTTAGTTGGGTGCGCTTTTTGATGACAGCGCCATCTGTTGGTACCGCGGGGGTTGTGACGATAGATGGCGCTGTTTTTAATTTAAAATAGGGATATTAGATGTTACAGCATTTTGTTATTGTTTATAGAACAGTGCGGTTATCACTTAAGTGCTCGTATTATGCATTGTCGATTGCATAGTTTTGTCGAACAAAAACCAAATTGATCAAGCAATGCAATGCGTTTAGTGCGAGCAGCTAACGTAATCACTATACTGATCCTTTACAGAAATAATGGTGGTGATTTGGGTGAACAATAAATGGTGTTTTAAAATAAACTATCATTATTTTAATCACTGAAATGATTTATGAAGTCGGAAAGCTTCTATTACTAGAAAGTAATATTTACAAGGTAAAAGCCATTTGTAAATTGACATACCTACCTACCAATTAGGGTCGAGTTAATCATCCGTGGTCAATTAGGAAACATTTGTCAAAATAGCTGTTGCTTTTTCAAGGGAATATGACTGGAATTAGGAGCTGACAATTTTAACGATTGGTTGCGTTGACTAGCAATAGTATGACTGGTCTAAATTTAAAAATAAGCTTGTGTAATAGGATTTTCTTTGCGAACTTTTAGACAGCTTACCTACTTCAAAATGGTTATGTTTTATTGTCAAAAAATAGTAAAGTCTATTAAATAAATAAAAGCCATCAAAAAGCGCATACCACATAAATCCTCGCAAAAGTATCGATTTAATTGTAGCATTATCTGAATCAAACTTAATAAAGTTATCTTAAGCTTACTAAAAGTTGCTAAAATTATAGCGGTCCTTTGTATTTTAGTTTAATCAAAAGTGCAGCAACAACTATAGCGCTACAATGCTACAATAAAATCGACACCAATAGGGTTCAATTCTAAGACCTTTATGAGCATTTCGGTGTCCATATTCCTGTCTCTATCATCTCAGTATTTAGTAACAGAGACAAGAAATACTCAAGTAATGGTTTTGGATTGCGGACCATAGCGTTGTCGTATCCTTGCTCATTTAGCGCGAAAACGAGTCATGTCGCTTTTTAGTTATGCTTCTGTCGAAACGTTAATAACGCTTGCAATATTGAACCTTGTGACGTGAGAATACAGCTCGAAATGGGAATGGTCGCTTAGTTTTATTAGAATCTAAATTGGACCAGTTATTGTGGTAGATTAATCTCTCACTCGTGCTAGAGTAGGTGGATGTCCCAGCTATGGGAGTAACGGTCATGATGATGATTAGTACATAAGGGGCTGGCCACATAAAATACGTAGGAGAAGGACGCATCGTAGACGGGGCGAGGTCGTGGCTAAACATATAGAAAAGACGGGGCATAAACTCGACGGCGTCGCGGCGTTTATACATTTCGTATAAAAAGAGCCGACGCGTCTTCGCCTTACGTCTTTTGGTGTGGCTAGTCCCTAATTATGCTATAACAGAATCGATACCAAATAACCAAAATATATTAGTAACTACTGTAGGTATTGGCCTTCTAAAAATAAATAGCGCTGTTTGCTGAATGTTTAATACTAAGCGATCTTCCCTGAAAAGAGTTCTAATTAATAAATGAGCATCGTACGACCGTGCTTCATTGCATACATTAGTGATACCATCTCTTAAGTGCCCCCTACCACTTCCCTCATTGATTTGCCGCACCCGTTTGAGGGAAGGTGTTGGTTAATGAATTTGGTAAAAAAAAAACTAAAAATTATGTGAAGATTTGTATGAGCCGTAGAATTACAAAAAAATTATTTCGTACACTTCGAGTCATAAAAAGTATCAAACAGAAACTAAAGTTTTCTTTACCAAATTCGTTGAAAATGAGATTATTTTATTTATTGACGATACCAGTTCTTGCAAACATTTGTTTGTTTTATTCATGTACCTATTCGTTCCGTTTATTCCATAAATTAAAGTTTTCATGTTCAGCGTTGTTCGTATAAATGTTACATGTTATGACTAATAGCCTGAGATGTAAGGTGGCATGGTATTTACATAATATAGGTATTTTTTTAGTATTAAAAGTTATGTTTATCATCAATAAATAAATAATCTCCATAAACATCGAGATAAATAAACCCTTAAAGCAACCTTTGTAAATGCAATTTTAGATGCTCCGTTCGAGCGTTTGCTGGACCCAAACGCTTGAACAAACTGTCTGGTACCTTTAGATTTAGTGCCACTACCAATAGTGTGATCCATTCAATGACATCCGATTTTTTTTCTCCACCCCTCGATACCCCGGCCCGCTGCACGACCCATCCTCATGTCGTCGATGAAAAAAAATATAAAAAAAACAAATGCATCGTGTTTATGTCGTGTTGACTGCATGGTGTCAAAATCCAATCATTGAATGTGTATGCTCTACATTCCAATGAATACGGAAAATTTATGAAATTAGAGGCTAAAAAGCAGCAGAAAAAAGGAACCCAGCGCAAGAGCCTGACCGGTAAGTAATCCTTTGCTACGACCCGCTTTATTATACCTTTTGTACACTCAAGGCCAGAGTTATGTATACGTATTCTGGTGTTAATACTTTTGTGACTTATAAGCTTTGTTTGGTAAAGTTTAACCTGTTCTTTAGTGTACTTTTTTTATTATTTAATTGAAATAGAAAGTATGTAGACTTTAGTATAAGTATTATTAATCTAAACTACTATCACAACATTGTGACTAAAATCTTTAGAGACTACACCTCTCATTTTCATTTAGTAGCATTTTAGTTTTTAAACTAACTTTGTAGTGTACACTGTAGTTAACTTTGTTAATAACTTTCACTTTTGTGTGTGTTTACTAACAGGGATTGGCATTTTCTTCTTCTAAAATTAAGAATAATTTATTTTTTACCACTAAAATATGTCACAATTTATGTTGACAGTTTTTAAGTATTTAACATAACACAGCGTTGTTGTTGCACTAAGTTATTTAATATGAAGTTAAAATATTTTCCTAAAATTGAATTAATCTGTCCTCGAGTGTATCTCAATATTCGGTAGGGTTCGATTCCCCGACCACTTTACAGATAATGTAAAACTATGTATTAGTACTATTACCAGTAATAATATTAGATTACGTACAAATAATAAAATATTATATATGGTGTGTTGTATGATTGTGTAGGCAAAAATTGCATGATTGTTATTGTTTCTAGTTAATGAAGTCAGACAATTATTGAATTTTAAGACATTTACTGAAAGGGTTCTGATATTTTAAGAAACACCTAATGAATGAGTTAGAGACCATGTGTTGATATTCACGTTGTTTTCTTTCACCACTTTTAATTAGGTACTTAATATCAGATTATCTTTTTACTTATATATTGAATGAAATGAAAAATAAAGAAAAACTTAATATTGCCATCAATCTTTATGAAAGGATGTGTGCGTAGACTTCAATAACCCTTGCAAAAATAATTCGCAAGTTTATCACAATTGTTAGTATAAGTTATTAGTATTTACATCTCTTTATCAATTATGTATTCCAAAAAAATCTTGCAAAACTCACTTACAAGTCGTAACATCTTATTAGATTATATAAGATAAACGGAGATGACTAAATAAAACAACACAAAACCAAAATGGCGTTTACAAGTAGCAGGGTATAAGTGAAGGTCAAACACAGGTGACGATGACGCGACCCTACCAGCGTCGGGCAATAGCCACGGCAACCACGCGCGGCCCGACGACAACCATGTGGAAGCTCCATCTGACAAGCCCGCGCCAGAGGCCAGCCACAAGAAGGAGAAGTCTGTGCTGCAGGCCAAACTCACCAAGCTGGCTATTCAGGTGAGATAAAAGGCGTGACTCTGCTTTAAAAAATCAGTATTGCTTGCACACTACTGCCATATAAAAGATATACTACGCTACTGCTTGCAGAATATCTGGTGCTCCAGTGGTAACCTCCAAGACGAACTCTTGATGAGAGGTAGAGCTGGAATTCCGAACAAATTAGAAGTTTCATTATTTTTGGTTATATCTCTGTTCATAAGCAACAAATGCATCGTGCAACTTAACTTACTAAAATTATCGCAATTTAATTTCTGATGTTTTTTTCCACCATTTGAGAGCACTGGCATCCAATGGCATGCGCACATAAATTTCTCGAATTGAAAAACCCATAGCTTGCCGAACGGTTTGGAAACCTAGGATCAGAAATCAATAGGCAGGGTCAGCACTAGACCATCAGTGCTCTGTTATGTTACCATTATGTCTATCCTCAGATTGGCTACGCCGGCTCCACGATCGCGGTGTTGACAGTCATCATCCTAGTCATCCAGTTCTGCGTGCACACGTTCGTGATCGAGGCGAAGCCGTGGAAGGCTACCTACATCAATAACCTGGTGAAGCATCTTATCATCGGAGTGACGGTGCTGGTGGTGGCCGTGCCGGAGGGCTTACCGCTTGCCGTCACACTCTCTCTCGCCTATTCCGTTAAGGTGAGACAGTGATAGATGCACTTGGTATTTGCAAAAGTGTTTATCGTGAATGCGTTATTGCAAGTGTTTATTGAAAATATAAGGCCTTTAAAACTTTATGTTCCCACTGCTGGGACACTGGCATGTCTGGCACGTCTTCCGAATGTGAATGAATTGGCGTCTGATCTCGTTTATAAAATTAATGTTTTACTTCCAGAAAATGATGAAAGACAACAACTTAGTGCGGCATCTAGACGCCTGCGAGACGATGGGCAACGCCACCGCCATCTGTTCCGACAAGACGGGGACACTCACCACCAACCGGATGACCGTGGTGCAGTCGTATATCTGTGAGAAGTTGTGCAAGGTCACGCCGAACTACCGGGATTTGCCGCAAGAGGTCGCTGAGACTATGATCGAGGGGATTTCTATCAACAGCGCGTTTACTTCCAGGATCATGGTAGGAACGCTTAAGTTACACTTTTGTGGCGCTAGCTGCCGTTCGCGGCTTCGCTGGCTTTGTATAGGTGTAGCCTATGTCTTTCGTAAGATTTTAAGCTATCATCCATGGCAAATTTTATACAAATCGGTTTGATAAAACGGCGGCTTTGTCGTTAAAACGTAATAGAAACACACAACTTTAAACACTCGTCGATATTGTTTATTTTGAGGGTAAACTGATGTGAACTGTGTGTCCTCATTATTTGGAAAGTTTAGCGGAATAGTACTAGTGATTTTTCATCTATTTTAATATCTTATGTTAATTCCAAATCCCTCCACGGGAAACACGTGTCGATATTATTTCTTATGACGGTAACTGGTGTTAACTTTGTCCTCATTAGTTAGAAAGTTTAGCGGAATAGTACTAATGATTTTAGTTCTCTTTAGTTGGAAAGTTTAGCGGAATAGTACTAATGTTTAGTTCTCTTTAGTTAGAAAGTTTAGCGGAATAGTACTAATGATTTTTCATCTAATACCTTATAATTCCAATTTCAGCCGAACCTAGACCCGACCGGACCTCCAATGCAAGTGGGCAACAAGACAGAATGCGCTTTACTCGGTTTCGTGGTAAACCTCGGGCAGAGCTATGAGAGCGTGCGCGAGCGCCACACAGAGGAGTCACTGCACAAAGTTTACACCTTCAACTCTGTGCGCAAGAGCATGTCTACTGTGATCCCCTACAAGGGAGGGTACAGGCTGTATACTAAGGGAGCTTCCGAAATTGTACTGAAGAAGTGAGTTATTTGGTTATATTATAATATGATTAGTTGAATGAGTAAGGTATTGAAAATTCTTTTATGTACAGTGTACAGCGTAACACAAGCTCTGCTTAGCTTGGGGCTAGATGATGCTGTGTGAATTGTCTAGCATTATACGCTTCTATTATACACTTATTTTATGCTTACTTTAACTTTGTGCTAAACCCTTGTTATTCGTCAGATGCGCATTCATATACGGACACGAGGGCCGCTTGGAGAAGTTCACACGCGATATGCAGGAGCGACTGGTGCGGCAGGTCATTGAACCGATGGCCTGCGACGGCCTTAGGACCATCTCGGTGGCCTTCCGCGACTTCGTGCCCGGCAAAGCGGAGATCAACCAGGTACCGTGTTAGGGCTGGGATCCACTAGAGCGCAGGGGATATGCAGGAGCGACTGGTGCGGCAGGTAATTGTGTATAATGGCCTGCGACAGCCTTAGGACAATCTCGGTGGCGTTCCGCGAAAAAAAAATGTATGTGTAGGCTGTTGTGGAACATGTAAACTCCATAGAAATGAATGGCTTTTTCTTCAATATCCTTCATAGGCTGCACCCTACATAATAAAAATCGTATTGGCATTGAATGTGTTAGAAGGTGAGAAATGTGGATATAACGCGAGTGAAACCGCGTGAGTCAGCTTGTTATTAACTAATAATTAATAACTTTATACTGACTTATTATACATTTCCAGGTGCACATAGACCAAGAGCCGAACTGGGACGATGAAGATAATATCGTGAACAACCTAACCTGCTTATGCGTCGTCGGCATCGAGGACCCCGTCAGGCCTGAAGTAAGTTGCTGTTACTAACTGAACCAGAACAAATATTTGCAGATCGTATAAACATTTGTCCAAAGGCGGGAATCGAACCCTCTACCTCCTGCGTCTCAGGCGGACCTTCGCCCGCAGCGCCACATCGGTCGTCAAGCCAAATGCCAAATGTCATCACTAAAGCGCTATCCACACATATCTGTTATGTTCAGGCGTGGCGTGGCGTGCTTAACATCAGGCGACTTGACCGTCTTGTCTCTTATCGGGTCCCCGCGGCCCTGCCGTGTTCCGTCAGGGCCAGGAAAAATCGGTTATGTTACAACTTGTATGAACTCGTTCACATAGCTCCGTGTCAGGCGCATCCGGATCGTCAGTTACCCGGAGCACGCTCGGACGCACGGACGCTCTCACAGTGCTATCCGATTTTTATCTGACCCGCAAATGTGTTTTGCACTAAAATGTATGTTCAAAATGTAAACAGAAACAGATTACACTGATACCGATTACCCTGATGTGTGTGAACACGGGTGACGGATGGGCACGTCCCTGACGGGAACACTCTGAACATGGATAGCCCTGACCCGGAAATGTGTAAATAGTGCTTAACAATACTCCCCCCGACAGGTACCGGAAGCGATCAGGAAATGCCAGAAAGCCGGCATCACTGTCCGGATGGTGACAGGTGACAACGTGAACACAGCGCGCTCCATCGCCATGAAGTGCGGCATCCTCAAACCGACTGACGACTTCCTCATCATCGAGGGCAAGGAGTTCAACAAACGCATCCGAGACACCAACGGCGAGGTCAGTGCACTCTGTGACAGGTGACAGACTGAAACAGGTGACAGTCTGCCACATGTGACAATCTGTAACCGGTTACAGTCTGTGAAAGGTGGTAGTCTGTGACATGTGACTGTCCGTGACAGGTGACAATCTGTAACAGGTACAATGTGTAATAAAGCGGTCCTTTACTATGAAAAGTGACATTCTCAAACACCCTTATTTTTGACAGTCATTGACAGAAGACATTGTGTAGTGATATTATCAAACCAAGCATATTTAACTGAATAACTTGTTCTCAGGTCCAACAACTGCTGCTAGACAAGGTGTGGCCGAAGCTTCGCGTCCTGGCCCGTTCGTCCCCTACCGACAAGTACACACTCGTTAAAGGTATACTTTTACTCATTAAATAAACTGTCATTTTAAGAGCTTACTAGGTATTGTCCTTCCTTGTTACTATTATGTAGACACATTAGCGAAAGACATGTGCCATCCACCAATCCGCATTGGGTCCGCGTGGTGGATTAAGACCTAATCACTCTTGCCTGAGAGTAGACCACTGTTGGGACACTGGTCCCAACAGTGGGAACATTAGAAGGCTGTCATGATGATGATGATGATAATGATTAGCTAACAGAGGCTAACATAAAATGAATAATACCAAATTCTAAAATATAAATACAAAATATTTTCATTCAATGCTAGCTGCCCGTCACAGCTTCGCGCGGCATAAAACATAGCCTATGTTACTTAGGGATAGTGTAGCATTCTAATGGTAATATATTTTCTTAATCGGACCAGTAGTTTTTGAGTTTATTCGTTACAAACATACAAATCATTCCTTGGTTGATTTCGTCCAAACTAGAATAGGCACTATTCTGAATAAATCGTAGCTATTCGAGAGTAAATTTTACTTATAATTGACTTTTTTTTTATTCCACGGAGTAGATATTCCAGAAGTTGATCCACCTTTAGTATTATTAGTAAAGAAAATCACAAGAATTACTTTGAAATGTGTATTTACCCAGCCCTTATTATATAATTGTCTGTGAAGGTATGATCGAGTCTAAGGCGTTTGACACCCGGGAGGTGGTAGCTGTCACGGGTGATGGTACCAACGACGGTCCCGCGCTCAAAAAGGCTGATGTCGGCTTCGCTATGGTAAGTCTATTAACTCCACCAGAGTAACGCCCATCACTTACCATCAGGGTTGGAAAAATAACAGTTTTTTTTATTATCTTCTTATTTAAGCAATATTACTATCTGTACCGCCAAATGTTTTTATGGAACAAATAAACTTATCTTTATCTTTATCTTTATCATTAATTATAAAACAAACAGTTCAGAATGTTCTAAACACCACACCTGTGTGGTTGTGGTCAAACTCTTTTCTATATCCAATGAAAAAAAAGGTTTTTTTTTTATACAACTGATGTTGCAACCAAGCGTACGGCCCACAAGATGGTAAGCGGTTACCGCAGCTTAAGGACGCTTGCAATACCAGAGGTATAACTCGCGGGTTGCCACCTTGAGGCTAAGATCGAAAGCCTCATGTGCCAGTAATTTCACCGGAAACCATACCCTTCACACCGGAACACAGCAATGCGAGCATTACTGCTTGGCGGCAGAAATAGGTATGGTGGTAGTCCTTCCCCGGACGAGCTCTATCACAGAGAACTCTACTACTCTTACTATTATGATTATGATAATAATAATATGATAAGTTTGTATAACTGACTGACTTATACAAACTTACTTCATCATCACCATTATCATAATCAAATAAAAATCAATGTTATTTTTGTACGATCAAACAAAATCCGGACAAATGTTTGTACGATCTGCAAATATTTGTTTCGGATGTTAGGTAATTATCCATGTATAATTAAAAATATAGAATAAATAAATAAATAATAAATAATGCTGGACAATCCACACAGCATCATCTAGCCCCAAGATAAGCTACTGTTAAACAGAGCTGTGTTATGGTACTAGATGACTGATATATATTTAATACAACACAATACATAGATAGATATTTTTTATTATACATAGAAAACACCCAGAACACCCGGAACAAATATTTGCAGATCCTACAAACATTTGTCCCAAGGCGGGAATCGAACCCGCAACCTCCGCGTCGCAGGCGGACCTTCGCCCACCGCGCCACATTGGTCGTCAAAATCTAAAAGATCTCAAAGAATGATCCTCCGCCAGTATAATACAATACACTGTTTTATCGCTATGAGCTATTTCTGACATCTTGTCACAGGGTATCGCCGGTACAGACGTCGCCAAAGAAGCGTCCGACATCATTCTAACGGACGACAACTTCAGTTCTATCGTGAAAGCGGTGATGTGGGGCCGCAACGTGTACGACAGCATCGCCAAGTTCCTACAGTTCCAGCTGACGGTCAACGTGGTCGCTGTCATCGTGGCATTCATCGGCGCGTGCGCTATACAAGACTCGCCGCTAAAGGTATACAATACAATATATTTATTGATAACACCAGGTTAGAAGTCGAAGTAGGTACTAAAGTACAATTATCATAAAAAAATATTATAATATATAATGAAATGAAATGAAATAAGTTTATTTGCTAAACACGGTAGGATACATTATAGGTCTTAATATAATAATATGAAGTACAACATGTTTTTGCTTCACAAGCATGCAAATATTATAGTTGAGGTAAAGCAATAAAGGCCTGAGTAGTAGGTACAACGTTAAAAATGTGATCACTTACTAAAAAAATCATTAAAAAAAATCAATACTAATATCTAATTAATGAATTATTACTTGGTTAAAATTAATAACAAAATGTGAGAAATCCAAATTTTGAGTATAATATAATAAAAAAATAATAATAATAACAATAATGTTTGAATCTAATAAACCTTCTTCCATATAATAATAATAAAGCCTCAATTATTTCCTCGATAACTTAATTTACAATTCATTTGTTTTAAATAAACTTAATAAGATGATTCATGCAAAAAAATAAGTAAATTGATTTAAAATAATATAAATTATGTCGATTTCTAAATTTTAAAGTTATAAGGACCTCTCAACGAGTAAAGGCCTCCTCCATTTTGCTCCGGTTAACTCTATTTTCTGCCTCTTTCATCCATTCCTCGCCAGCTGTTTCTTTTATCTCGTCTATCCATCTCTCTTTTGGTAATAAAAAAATATTATTGATAACTATTGCTATACATTTTCAAAATTATTATATAATAAATAAATAAATAATGCTGGACAATCCACACAGCATCATCTAGCCCCAAGGTAAGCTGCTGTTAAACAGAGCTGTATTATGGGTACTAGATGACTGATATATATTTAATACAATACAATACATAGATAGATATTTTTTTTATTATATATAGAAAATACCCAGAACACCCGGAACAAATATTTGTAGATCGTACAAACATTTGTTCCGAGGCGGGAATCGAACCCGCAACCTCTGAGTCGCAGGCGGACCTGCGCCCGCTGCGCCACATCGGTCGTCAAAATAAACTGGCATATAAATAACAAACTGGCAGTTTGTAGAACTCGTTCATCGAGTAGAACGAGTTATTTAGGAGCCATTTGCGTAGCCTCGATTTAAAAGCCGTCGTGGAGGTTGCATCTCATACTAAAAAAATCACCTACCTGGTGGTAGGACTCTTCAGCAAGAGACTATCTTGGTGGGTACCACCGCAGCGCCAGTTACTCTACCTCCAAGCAGTAGTGTGCAAGCTGGACTGTGTTTAGGTTTGAAGGGCACTGTAGCATGTGAAATTACTGGGCGAATGAAGCTAAACAACAGCGTCTCAGGGTGATGAGCGCAGTGCAGTGCCACGCAGAACTTAAAAACTTTAAGCTTTGGGTGGTACTGCATCTGTTATGTTCAGCCGTGGTGCTTAACATCAGGCGGGCGACTTGATCGTCTTGTCACTTGCTGCTTGCTTAAAGTATTTTATGAAATTAAAAAAATACTTTATTCTGGACCTAATATTGATATTTCAGAAACTTAATAACGATGCCTTTAACGCAATCTATGAATATTTTTTTTAACAATTTTGTCTTAGAAATGTGTCCCCAACTCCCCATGGCAGTGGCGTTGCAATGGCAACAGTATTAGCTGACTAGTCAGTTATGAATACTGAGCCATATAGTTTATAATATTTATTCTTAAAGTACTGAACCAATTTCGATAAAGTTTTAATGGGACCACCTCTGAAGTGAATGAATGAATGAGTGATAATACTTTATTGTACTTGTACACCAAAACATAAGCTTAGATACATAACATTTACAAAATAGGTAGGTATAATGGGCGGCCTTATCGCTTAGAAGCGATTTCTTCAAGGCCTGAAGTATCAAACAATAAAATAATCATTAACATCAATTCGTAATCGGCAGAGAAATCGCGTAACATTCATACAAAAACAAATCATACAGTCTAATTGATAACCTCCTTTTTGGAAGTCGGTTAAAAAATAAAACACCAATATCTATTGTATCAAAAATCTAAATCATAATCAAAAATTATTTATTTCAATAGAATCACAAGGATCACTTTGTAACGTCTTACAAGCTAGGAAATTTTACACCAGCTCCAACGCGCCCATGCCGTAAAAGAACTGGCAACAACACCGGCTGGGTTCCTATCGCTTTTTTGGCATGACCCTTGCTATTGTATTCCAGGCGGTACAAATGTTATGGGTTAATCTAATCATGGACACGCTCGCGTCCCTCGCGCTGGCGACGGAGATGCCGACACCGGACCTGCTGCAGCGCAAGCCTTACGGACGCACCAAGCCGCTCATCAGCCGCACCATGATGAAGAACATCCTGGGACAGGCCATCTACCAGCTGTTTATTATATTCTCACTGCTGTTTGTCGGTAAGCAACGTTCAGGGCGGTCAACACAAGCACTGTTCCGTGTAGGGAGACCGCCAGCGGCAGTTTCAACGCGCTCCTGTGACTTGGAAGGCGCGTTAAGCAGTCGGTCCCGGCTTTTTCTAAGTTTTTAGTCTGGGACACTGGCCACTCTCAAGCGAGAGTGGCACCACGCGGACCCAATGCGAATCGGTGGATGGCACATATCTTGGAAAGTTCTTGAACATGCCGGTTTCTCACGATTTTTCTTTCACCATATGAGAGCACTGGCATTGCCCACTTAATTTTTTCGAATAGAAAAATCCATTGGTGCACGACCGGATTCGAACCCACGACCTACGGATCGGAAGCGGGGTCACTACTACTGGACCACCAGTGCTCAGTGTGTGTGTAGTCTATAGATGCCAAATTTCATACAGAGTCAAGCGTTTTGGCGTGAATACAAAAAACCAAACATCCCTAATAATATTAGTAAGATTGATCTGTAATTCCCCAGGCGACAGAATCCTGAACATCCCGTCCGGGCGGGGGAAGCAGCTCAGCTCAGAACCCTCTCAGCACTTCACGATAATCTTCAACACGTTCGTGATGATGACACTCTTCAACGAGATCAACGCGCGCAAGATCCACGGCCAGCGGAACGTGTTCCAGGGTCTCTTCACCAACCCCATCTTCTACTCTATATGGATAGGCACTGCTGCCTCGCAGGTACTGTAGAACCTTGATATACGTAGAATCTACATAGAACCGTCAAAAAATCTATCTTGTATCTTCACATGACCTCAATGAAATCTACATAGAATTCCGAACATAGCCATTGAAAACCATCATACAAAGAACCTTTTTAGAATAGGTTATTAGACTTAATTAGAAAAATTGGTTAAAAATTAAGTAAAACTGGTTAATAATGGTGTCGATTCTGTTGTAACATTTCCTAAACTAAACGAACTAAATTTGTTGCCGTCCTTTTCTAATTAATGTTTCTTTTAAACTATAAACCCTTCAGTTAAGTAGCAGGCAATATATACATAAGTACTGAATTAAGTTAATGTTAAATAGCATAAGTATAGTTCGCACAGCGGATCTAGGCTTCCGTGAAGTTAGCCGTTTGTGATGCGCAAAGACAATTTAGTTTGAAAAAGCTCCATTGCGCATCGAAACGGCTAATTTCACTACGGCCGAGATCCGTTGTGAGAACTATAAGTTTGTATAACACAAGAAATAAAATAAATAATTAAAATTCAAAGGACTGCGATAATTTTAAATAGTTTAATTTAGAAAATGCTACAACAGAATCGACACCAATATCTATATTACACCAAAAATCTATTATTATAAAATAAATTGTATATTTACAATATTAATGTTTCATAAAAAAAAAAAAAATTAAACGCCGTACAAAACAAATCTATTTGCCTATTGAGATGTAAGTTAAGCCACAGAAGCCATAAACGAAGAAGAAGAAGAAGTTTAATAATGTCAAGTAACCCGTTTTGGTCTATGAAACCGTCAACCACAAAATGTTTTACACGGAGTGACGTACACTTTCTGATTGGTGTTCACTGTCACGTGAGTTATTGCCAATTTTTTCTGAATTTATTTTCTAAAAATAAATTCGGAAATAATTCGGATTCTGGTTGCATAATATACCTGGTGGTAGGACTCTTCAGCAAGAGTCCGTCTTGGTGGGTACCACCGCAGTGTCAAGATATTCTACTTCTAAGCAGTGGTGTGCAAGCAATGTTTAGATTTGAAGGGCAATGTGCAAGTGAAATTAGTGGGCGAAAGAGACTAAACAACAATATCTCGGGGTGATAAGCGCAGTGCAGTGCCACGCAATCACTTAAGAATTTTAAGCTTTGGGTGGCACTGCATCTGTTATAGTCAGGCGGGCGTTTTGATTGTCTTGTCACTTGCTGACATAAAAATAAAAAAAACCTTGTCAAACTATTTTCTCGAGCCAGCCTGGCCCGCTATTTGTCATGAGACATATCGTGTTCCAGGTTGTGATAATCCAGTTCGGCGGCATGGCGTTCAGCACAGCCGGCCTCTCGATAGACCAGTGGCTGTGGTGCCTTTTCTTCGGAGCTGGGACCCTGGTGTGGGGGCAGCTGGTCACCACCGTGCCTACTCGCAAAATCCCCAAGAACCTTTCGTGAGTAGACCTTCCCGTCTATTGCAACTCTCGATAGACCAGTGGCTGTGGTGCCTGTTCTACGGAGCCGGGACCCTGGTGTTGGGGCAACTGTTTACCACCGTGCCTACTCGCAAGAACCTATCGTGAATGGTCTTCTCAGCTCTCCCGTCCTTGCAACTCTCGATAGACCAGATTCAGAATCATCATCATCAAGTTGGCCTTCCTATGTTCCCACTGGGACACTGGGATACTCTCAAGCGAGAGTTATTGGGTATTAAACCACCACGCTGATCCAATGCAGATTGGTGGATAACAGATAGCGAAATAAAGGATATCAGACTCAGAATATATTATATTAAAGTTTGGAATGATTGAAGTTACTACTTTATGTTATTATTGTTTTTTTACTACTACTAAAGTGGCAATCAAGCGTACGGCCCAACTAAAAATAGCCTAGTTCTTAGCCAACTTGTTAATCAGTGGTATAAGCTATCGATTTATCAAATTTCATGCAGCCGTTTGAGTGCGAAGACGTAAGAAACTAACACGCACAAACTTTGCATATTATAATATAAATGTGATGTGTTTTAATTGAACTTTTATTATTTAACACCATTCACCTGCTGGTAAGTGTGGATTCGACCAACCAAAATAACTATTCTTGGGAATAATAAATGTCAAATACAAGTAAAATGTCAAATTACTTTAGATTACCACGATTTATTCTGCGAATAGTGCCTATGCGAGTTTGGTCGAATCCAATCTAAGTGAGCGTACCCTATGGAAGCTTACATCACCGGAGGTAAGGTAAAGTATCGCGGTAAATGCGGTATTTGTCTGAAATTCTGACAAAGTGTTTGTGTTAGATGGGGCCGCGGCCAACCTGACCCAGAAAGCATCCAGCCCGGCCCCGACTACGACAACGAGCTGGATAAGAAGCCGCGCGCCGGCCAGATCCTCTGGATCAGGGGTCTGACGCGCCTCCAGACGCAGGTACGAATGATATAACAAAAAAGGGGTCAACAAAAAGGGGGTCAACGAAAAGGGGGTCAACAAAAAGGGGGTTAATGTATTGGGTAAATGTTGTGTCAGTTCATACTCTGTAAGGGGTGTGAAATGGGTTGAGTATGTGTATGACAGATATATTATATTATATCAGTTCATACTCTTTTAAATAAGGGGATCAACATAAAAAAGAAATTGAATATATGAAATGGGCAGATATGTTGGGTAGCAGTTCAATTTTTCATAATATTATAAGAAATATAATAAAAAAAGCTACTCAGTAGTAATGTCAACATATTCGTCCGTTTATGTTTTGGGACTAAATTTGGATCTTCAATTACTGTAGATTTAAATTTGGCAGGGGCTTCGGGTCAAAAGAAATATGGGCATAAATATCTTGGTATTTTTGTGGGTTTATGTGTTATATCTGTTATACAGGGTGCTACATAACAAGGGGAAATTATGTAACATGCTGTATAGTCAAACATTCTGGGGATTTTTATTTGAATTTCATAAAAATACTGTAATGCTTAGTTTCTTAACTAAATAAGGATTTAAATGTGTTTCTAAAACAACGCTTATTGATTCATAAAAAAGAATATATAAGACTTTTTATGCATTTTTACTTTACAGTATTTTTATTGAAGCTATAGGCCTTATTGATAATATAATTTGATATTTTTTAATAACTTCAGAGGTAGTTTTTATTACGCTTTTGATTTATAAAAATATAGCATCAAAGTAGTAAAATGAGGCCTAAAGCTTTTTTTCTGTGACATTACGCAACTGAAATATTGTTTTCAGCTGAACGTAATGTTTTTTTAATGATCTCTCTTTAAATTTATGTGTAATTTTACACAATATTCAGTAAATTTACAGTTGATAGTTAGAAATTTTACAAATTATTGATCTGAATTAATAAAATAGGAGTGGCAGACATTTTATATGAAATTACTAAAAGAGGGATAAGTTTTGAGTTTACAGCTAATCAGAATATATTTATTTATATACTATATAATAAAGTTATATATCAGCATAGTCAACAGGTCAACACTGCGGATACCTTGGGCATCCTTACGCTAAGTTACAATATTTGTCCATTTTATATTATATACTTTCTATTTTTGCATAATATACAAAACCGAAATACCACCATTTTCAATACTGCATCCATTATAGATTCGTATAGAAACAAATTAGAGATTACGCTGATTTTATTACTTACACTTTAATTCATGGTACAGTAAGTCGGAGAAATTCATTAACGGATTCATTGAAAAAAAAAAATACACAAAATAATTCCTTCGATAAATGAACTCTATAAATAACCGTACGATTACATTTTTTATTTTATTAATTTACATTTAGTTTTCCTTTTATAGTTTTTTTTTATTCTCTTTTTATTTCATTTCGATACTCCTATCTTCTGTTCCTTTCGGAGTTGATTTGTACCTACACAGAGAAACACTTAACAGAGTAATTAAAGTAGTGATGCTATATTATTTTTTGGCCCAAATTTAATGTAGATTTTTTATATTGTTCGGTAACTAATTTTTCATATGTGAATGTTTGTATATTAGCATACACATATCAAAACAAACTTTGAAATTAGCGACCGAGCAAAAGCTACACTAGTAATTTTTAGTTTTTTCCAAAATTGACTTTCATTTATTTCTTCAACCTGGTTTCATGACATTTTCTACTATCTACACGACAGTATATATTATTTTTATATATTTTTAATCTGTCCCGTATATATCACCTTTCTCTTTCTGAATATGATTTGTCGTGAAACCGGGATTCCGTTAGCAACACTAGTTAGTACACGATTAACTGCCATGCATGTACTGCCGTACCGTTATATACAGTCTGACGCTTCCCGGTTTTTATAATATATATATTATTTTATAACTTTATCTAATTTACCTGAGTTGACTGTACCACCCCTTACTATTGGCATGCTATCGTAGGCTGTGACGATGTTACTTATCCCTCATAAACCCAAACAGTTACTATGACTTCCCGATAGATATTCACTAAACAAAACCACATCGCGGTATGAATATGACTATCTCTGTCTCTGTCTATTTTTTATTTCAACTCTAAGTCATACTGACTGTTTGTTTTCACTATTTTTATTTTTATTTTTGTCTTGTTTTTATTTTTTGTTATTTTTAAGATAGTATTTTTGCTTGTGATACGCCATCCCGTACTTCCTCGCTGTTTGTACCGACTGCGCTCTCTGACAGAGCGACAGGGCACGATTAACCCGCGTCTACCGACCAACACTTGAATGCAGTAACAAACATTCCAATAATATCATTTTGTTTATAATATTGGTTTGAATTTTGTTCATTTATATACCGAGTTGTGTTCAGTTACTGCTGTTGGAAATGACCGTTCATTTGAGTGTGGAGTGGATTTTTCTTGCAAAATAAAGGAATACACACGTAGAGCATGTCGCGTGCTCACTAACACAAGTTTAATCGGTCGTACCTTTCCTTTGCCGTTGTGTTGTCAGTGTTTTATTTTTTGATTTGTTTTATTTTTGTTTGTGTTTGTTTTTTATTTTGTTTTCATTGTGAATGTTGTCCCTTTAGACGTGTGTCGGGGTGTGATAACAGTCAGGTGTAAGCGTCACGCTGCGGGTATAAAGTAGTGGCCTTGCGTTGTGAACAGTTATTGCCTTTTTGTGTTGATTTGCGTTAGAACTGTTAGGCTTGATGTAGTGTCAATATGTAACTGTATATAGATGCGAGAAGCGGCGCCAAAGGTAAGTATATACATTATGTAGAAAATAATAAAGTTCAAAGTGTATTATCAAAAAAAAACCTAACCAAGCAGTGATTCTGTTTAGCTTCCTAACTTTTGTTTTGACGATATAATTGTGTAAATTTTAAATAATTGGGATAAATGGTTGAATAAAATTTGATTTTCCACAATTATAAACAGTCAAAATTAACTAAAAACTACTCGTTAATTATCCTCCTTGGCTCCCGGAAATTAACAAAGAACTAACGCATGTTAGATGTTTTATGTAAGTCACTAAATGTCACCGTACCTAAGTAACCAAACGAGCCGCCAGTAGAGGCAAAATGGAATATTAATTAGAACCCTGTGTATATAGCAATAAAGGTGTGAAGGTTGGATTGTAGTGCACCGTGGTCCCTTTCCAAGCATCTGTAGGTTCACTACCTTCGTCGTGTAGGCATTAGAAGTTCTTCCAGGTACGCTATGGCCTAAGTCCTATCTCTTCATTTTCCATTATGTTTATTTTTTTTATTTCATTCCGTTCGGTTGGCACTCCTGGTCATATTCGTACACGTAACACGGCCGCGTTGGCTCTTACACGCATAACGTACACACTCACACGGTTTTGTTTTCGGTTGTTTTAATTTATTTTATGTTCTTTTCTTCTAAACAAAGGGTCTGTTTTTCCGTGTTGGCCTGCTTGCGTCTGGGTTTGATGTGGGACGTGTTCTGAATGGTGATTCGTTTCACAGTTATTAAAAAGTGTATACACGTTTGACGTCATCATTTTAACACGATATAAATGTTGTTTGATTTTATGTTATAATATTTTTAAGAATTTTGAATTTTTAAAATGAATAAAAATAAAGTAAAATTGTAGTAAAATAAAAGTATAAAATATGATATCATTTTATTTTTTTACAAATACACGTAATCGACATAGTCAGCTTTCTTATTTTTCTGTCTACTGTTGGTGTGGGTGGTATAACCACCACGCGGATAAACAAAAACAAAATATTCAAATTTCTTATTTAAATTCTGTAACGCTATCAAAAAGTTAGCTAATTTCAAAAATCACTTAACATATTCTCATTCTTGTAAAATTTGCTGCAGAGAGAGAATTGAACAAACGGTTTAAGAATATTTATTTTTCAAAAGATTTACAACATAAATCACTTACTGAGAAATCTTATTATTCTTTACTAATAGTATTTACCTAATGGTTATACAGTGAGTTTATGAAAGAAAAAAATAAATTTGATTAACAAAAGCAAAATAAAAAACAAAAATGTTTAAATGTGAACCAAACAAAAAAAAACAAAGTTCTTTTAGATTACCCCTCTCCCTCACCTCCTAGAGGTACAAACGTTTACGCTTCACATAGGAGGGGGAAATATAGCATAAAGAACAAATTTTTAAGTGACACTGCTGCTCCGGCAAAAGAATGGACCGTCTCGTCATTACTAACAAAAAAAGATGGTTTACAAACGTACATTGCGTTAAATGTTGACGTCAACGTACACACGTGCCGCACCTAGCCCTGTCAGTTGTAAAAGCTAGGCGTGACGGTAGGACGGCGTGGAATGGACCGCCGAGCCGCGGCCCGTAGAGCGGTGTTGTTGGCAGCCGCGGCCCGTGCTCGAGACTGAGGTGTAGTGGCGGCCGCGGCGCATGGCGGCGCGCTGCCACCGGCGGACCTTGACGGTATACGCACACCCCGAGACTCAGCTCTGACCCTCCTTCCGACCACCTAACCTACCTGACCCACATTCTTGACGTGAACCTCCCGAAGTTCCATGTGAAGTTCCTAGGTTGTTTCCTCACTTGCCCACCTTAGTCTGACTTATTTTCTGACCCTCTTCGATTTACCAAGTTCCTAGATTGACCCCTTTTTTCTACCCACTTTCATGGTATAACCCTTTTTTCTTTTTACGGACTTGTATCGTTCGACCAATTCAATAGTTTGACCCACTATCATGGTCCCAGTTGTTAGTCTGATTCTTACTGATCTACCTTTTCTGGTATGATCGTCCTCATTAATATCTTAACTTTGGTCTATCTATAATGCCTTTTTAATTATTAAACAATTATTTATTTTCGTATTTGTCTACAAAATACCTTTTAAGTTCCTGACTCCCTTATTAACCCGCTTTTTTATCTGAACACTTGGGTACGTTTCAGAGGTAAATTATCACTATAAAACTGAACTAATAGTGTAACTTTTCTCTGCCTTATGCGCAATTTGGTATATTTATATTACCAGCAATTTCTATTCTTCCACCAAAAGCTGCTCTCACAAGCCCAATAAATATCTAATTGTCTATGTAACCCCCATATCAAAAATTAGTTACTTTACCGCAGTATAATATGCTACGTTATAACTACCCTCTTTTACCCCATCGTACCTACTCCCAATTTCTCTGACCTTACCCGAACCAGACCTTACAATCCTCTTTGCAACTTTACCACCCTAAGTTTGCAACCCCTTGTGTGTAACCCCTCAATTCGCCACCTTTCCTCTAGTGCGTAGTGTCCTCGTGTGCCATCGTTCAGATTATCGACGCTCGCTGTTAGGACATGTAGTTACAATTTAGTTTCATCCGCCTGCAATCATTACCTACAGTTACTGTGCTACATAACTGCTGGTTATTATTTTAGTTTTTTACAGCGGAAAATGTCAGTGAATTTATGGATTGGCTGGTAATTTTCTACGCTTGAAATAACTTGTTTTGGGGGGTCTAGTTTTTGCGAACTATGGATTTGATTAGACCCTCCCAAAACAAGTAAAATATTTAAATATTCGAGTAAAAGGTAGATGAATTCTAAGCCAGGCGCATTACAAATTGTTACGACAGTACCATTTCCATAGATCTAGCAGTAGGGTGCTGCGTAATGAGCTATATTTTGTTAAATATCGATGAAAATCTTCTAGGAATTTATAATCAGGAAAAGTATTGGAAACTTTTTAAACAGATCTAGTCTGAACTAACTATACTATACTACTAACTATACTCTTTGGGTTTAGTAGGCATTGTATGCGATTGTATTGTACGGACATGCCGTACAGTGAGCGTCGTAATATCTATCTCTATTTCATCTCTCGACACATGGCATCCTTCCACGGAAAGCTAGACGACACTCGCGCATTCGACGCATTTCCGTCGCCGTCAATTGTTTCTCATCCGTTTTGAACCCTATCGCCAGTCCATAGGGATCGTTTTTGGGAGTGTCGTCGGCTTCCCGTAAGCATTAGTATTGTTTCTCGTCCGGAATGCTATGTCTGCATCTCGTCTCGTCACCACCGGGCGCTCCGCCCGTCCATCGTCGGCCATAGCTTACGTGTTAGCGGTCGCCATTGCCATCGCCACGTTAGTTGCATGCTCCGATACTCTGAATACAGACAACCGCACAAGAACATCCACACCACACTCGGTCGGTACGCGGGGTTTTAGCGAGGGGTCGGGATTGTGGAGATTGGAGATTGGTTCGTTACAGCTGCGGGTGGTGCGCGCCTTCAAGTCCACGCTCGAAGACCTGGAGGAAAGACTGTCGGCCCATTCGGCGGCAGGGCTCCGCTCCCGGCTCCGCCAGGCGGCGCCGATCGACCTGGCGTACATCGACGATGATGCCGCCCCTGTTCGCGCCGAAACCACCATATTCTAACGCACCCACGCACTTACCACGCTTCGATTCACGTACTTAATACAATCTCCCGCGTAATCTCGACCCCGAACCGGTAGTATAAGATTAATTAAGTGTTGAAGTTTAGTAGGTAGTTTAGCAATAACCGACGCAAGGCGCGAGATCGATCCGCGATGCTGCGTTCATGTTGAGTTCCGATGTCGGCAGCCGAGTGTCGGCCCATTTGTAATGTAGGGTTAACGAGTATTTCTGTCATGAAATGAACACTGCTACTTTAGAGAGAAAACGTATTTGTACATAAGTTAGTATTTGAAGTCTTTATGTATATGAGAGCGGTGATATTTTGTATAGGCGATGAGAGAAATACAACTTGGAAAATTTTAACTTTTTAAATCTTTCGACTTCGATATGTCTATGAGTAAACTTTTTAAAATTTTCGAATTTTGACTTAGCTTTTTGTAGTAACGTGAAGTCGGTTGTTAAACAATTTAGAGGTGGTACTCGGCCAGCTTGCGTGTTTTATTTCATAGTAAATTTTGGGACCATTTTATCCTATCGTGACAACCCTGGGATACTAGATCTACGAAATGTCGATTACTTTGACATATCCACAGTTTGCCTTTCAACCCTTTTTAATATTAATCTATCGTTAAACTCTAATGTATACGCCTAAAGTTTAGTATGAATGAGACACCTCACGCTTAACTAAAGATCAAACGAGAGCTCTTAACTTTTAAAAGAAAATGTATTTATCTGAAAGATTACATAACTTGGTTTTTGCGAATGTTACGAGAAGTATTTACATTGAATAAATTTTAAAGCAAATCGCATAGCATTTTCTTTCGCCACTCGTTTAGTACTGGGGGTCGCCGATTCTATCAAAATCGCTCTATTTCAGATGTTGACGGTAAGTTTAGGTCTGACTCGAGTAGGGAGATACATTGTGAGTAACATCTGATGGTGCTAACAATGTAGGTACACCTCAGTATAAGTACGTTACTTAGAGCATGGGAATATCAATGTACTGCACGCTCGTTGACCAGTCTTGTTACAATTATCTTAAATATTAGCCATTTTGTATTAAAAATAATGGAAACGCTTAGTACACGAGCTAACCATTTACGAACACTTCGAGGTGAGAATACGAGCGGCCATTTTGTAATGCACTGTCACGACAAAATGGCGGCTACGTTGCTTAGATTGTAAGTACTGGAGAAAAATGTTTTGATACAAATGTTGCTCAGTGATTTTTTTATTGTTTTATTTGATTTTTGCTTCGCGTTTACAGTGTGATCATGCTTCTCTTACAGTGTTATGCATGAATGTCTGTGAGTATGCACAATTTGTATATTTTTTTTTATTAGGTAGATAGTATCTGATAATATGTTTGTATTTTCAAGTTTTGTTATGCATATTGTCAGATCTTTCCAACTGGGTTTTATATCCGAATTTTATTTAGTTACATTTTATTACAGTACTCGTACAAGTAATTTAAATAAAAGAGTTATATTGCTTATCAAAACTAACACTGTATCTAGTATTAAAACATAGGTCTATAAAATAAAAATGCACATAAATTTAAATCTCCACTACTACACCAAAATTAGAACAAAATAAATTGCAATAAATAAGTATTTAGCGGTAAAAATTTAAATATGCTTTTAATTTTGTTTCTTAATTTCTTATTATAATTAGTTAACTCGGTTGTGTATGTACTTATATTGATAAGTTGATTTCGTAATACTTATTTATAATTTATTTTTGAGTTATAATGTAAAGATTGCGTACATTTTATTGTTAAAAACATATTTACCGGCACAACCACTTTAATATTTAAACTCGTATAATAAAAGTATTTATTTGACTCAGCGTGGTTATTTTATTTTCCTCAAATCACTATTATCACTCACAAAAAATATTAAGAAGCTAATACCGCGAAGAAGCTCACATACCGGATTTTTTTAATATTTTTTCTGCGTAGTGTAGACCGACACGATATTTTTAATAAGTTTATTTTATTATATTAGTATGCTACTGGATGCCCTGGACCCCACCCCGCTAGAGTGAATGCCCCTATCCTACTTACTGTTAGGCACTTACTAACGAAACTGCTTTTTACCCCTTTTAAGCTACTAAGTACTAGCTATCTCACTTGTAGCTTGGCATTCTGAAGACTTAGTTCGGAATGCCACTCACGTTAGATTCTCAAAGCAGTTTGGTTACGGCGTTTGACGTTAAGCTACGTCATGCAGTAACGCAAGATGACGCTATGGCGCGCTAGACTGACGGCTCGGTGTTATTTTGCAGCAAAAGGCGGACATTTTGGCCGGTCGCAGGATATTTGTGAATAATTATTTGGCGGAACACCGGCGGATCAGCGTGCAGTCCGGGGGGAGCTCATTGCCTGCCCTCAGTCCCGTATCGCATCAGAGCGATGAATAAACAAACGTACAAACTATATTACTATCAAATATATATCGATATGATGTCACGCCTGTGACAGATACATTCGATGACGTTCCAAGAGCAGTGGCTGGCTACAAGCAGCGTCGTTTATAACTGCCATTAACAAAAATATAATAACAAAATATTCTAAATTATAGCCGTGAAATCTTGCTAAAAGTTTTTTCGAAAAATTATTCAAAATTTAAAATGTAAATGAGTAGATGGTTTAAGAAATTTATTAAATAAAAAAGTTAGAGTAAGTTAAAAAAATATTTGCAAAATTATATAGATTTGTAACTATGGTGCACCATTTACTTAGATGGAGTATATTTAGAGTTTTAAAAAATCTGTTTTATACCGGATTTTATGAAAATATATTTATTTCTACCGTGGATTATACGTGGATAACTTCTGTACATAATTCTATTCTCAAAATATTTCATCTTCTATATTTTAAATGAAGTTTATGTGTTGTGCTAAATAGAAGTATTTAATACGAATAAATTCATGTGCCATTTTTATATTTATGAAAAAAAAAAATATAAACTCACAATTTGTGCTACTCAAGTGCTTTTATAAACGTTTTTAATATATAAGAAAGATATTTAAATTTGCTTGTTATTATTTGATTTGTTTGTTTGTGGGAAAGAATGCATTTTTAGATATAGATTTTTCAAGATTTTGATATGACAATGTTTTAGTGTTTAGATGAATGTTTAAAATAGTAAACTTGGTGTGTCTTCGTAGTTTGTGATGTATTTGTTTCGAACACAAATTCTGAGTCAGAAAATTCGCCTTTGCTATTTTTATCTATATATTTCAACCTTATTATCTGTTTATTTTTCAAAAAGCTCTGCATCTGATATTACCTATTTATTTATTCTGCACTTTATATAAATTTTTAACTTGCATGAACAGTAAACTGATTATATTGCCTAAAATCTATTCAATACTAATCTGTACTTTTTTTAGTTTAGTTCTAGTATACCTATCTATACTGTCTACTTATCTATGTCTGTCTACTGTTACACTACACGCGTACACCTACCGTCTTCCAAATTGTACCTATATTTTCCGTTTCTTCCTTACCTTTTCCTTCAATTTCAAAAACGTCTAATATTATCAAGCAAATTTAACTATCAATAAAAATGTGTTTTGTGGAAAATATAAACTCTGTCTATGTGATAAGTATATTTACTAAAATATTAAAATATAAATTCATCTTTAAACGCACTTCGTGTAGAGAAAATCTTTTGCCTGCTACAATAAGAATTACAATTAGTTGAATAGAAAATATATAAATACGTGTCTCATACACGCTAGATGATAAACTTTCAAAAAATAATAACGCTTAAGTAGGTCACGCCGTAATATAGTGGATTAATCACTAAAGCATGGTTTCTAAACTAAACTGAACTGGTTCACGCTCTCAGCTTGTTTCTAACTCTTAGTAATAAAGTATCTATACTCCAAAGTTACTTTGATTTCACCCAACCGTGCCACGTATGGGAGAGCCGCATTTTAAGGTAACACACAGCTGTTGGTGTTAAATGTTGGTCCATATTTATGTTGTATCGGCCTCCATTGGCTGGATATGTTGTACGGTCTAGTTCGATGTTAGATATCGCTTAGTGCTTACACGCTCCAACCTAATATAGATTTAACCTCACCTTGTATAGCATGAATATGTTATTGCATATATGGTCTATATATCTTACATATGTGGTATATATTTATTGCATATATGATATACTGACTGCCGGATCTTGAACAAACCATATATGCTTTGACTCTGTATATAGTTAAACGCTTCAGTCTTAGAAACGCTGTAAATAGAAAATTAGAAATTCCACTAAAAATAATCAGAGACAAAAAATTACGACATTGTTTGCTTGTAACTAGGTACCTTATGTAGTTTGATTTAGAATAGTTTATCGATTGACATCTGGTATGTGAGCAACTACGTCGATGAAATTGTGTGTGCTTCACTAGTTAATAGTCCGCATGAGAAACTAAACAAACACACGAGTGATGTCACAAACAACACACACGCACAAACAAACACAATCAATGAACAAAATCTATATGCTTAGAAAAGTGGATCGCGTCATAAATGTTCGATGTTTATGTGTTTCTCTTTCGTTATTTTAGTTTTTATATTATTATTTTGGTAAAAAGCAATGGAGCCCTGGATGGAAATATTGGAAAATTAGTCTATAAGTGCACACCCCATGAATGTGCTTCTTGAGGTACCTTAGGAAGATCCCCGTTTTATTTTACTGTGTACTTATCTATCTTCTCTACAAACTCATTGCTTCGCGAGGCGCACCGCTTCGTTATAGACCCCGATTCTATTACTGTCTCTTTTACACTCTGAAATATATATTGCTATATGTTACGAGCGAAATTCTATATAACTTTGAAAATCAATCACTTTTTATATACGGAATATATAGAATTGCGTTTGTAACTCAGCACTGCAATTATGTATTTATTAATTTATATGATCTATCTATTTCTAATGCCAGAGCGAGACAACGCTCGCCGCCTCTTTCACGCTCGTCTCGTGGACCTTTTACTTCATGTTCTCGTTTTTATTTTCTTTTCCATGAAAACCCATTGCACACGGAAGGTGATAGGTGGCGAGCTCCAAGAAAGGTTGATACCGGTACCCTACAGCAAGACCTCCACCGATCAAGCTGTAAGCTTCAAAGGAGAATTGTTCCGCTGTTTCACTCACATTAATTTATTTTTCGTTTTTATTTTTTGTTTAAACTATTTTTCTGTTCGTTTGTTTTATAATACTCTGTACTCTGTCTCTATACCTTACATCTATCTGTTCCCACTCTTGTATGTTATGTAATGCTGACCTTTTCATTTATATATTACCTTGCACTTATAATAATATAACCCATAAGAGCTAAGCTTGTTTGGTGTAAAATATAAATAAATAGGTCGGTATTATTGTATATTATTGCATGTTAATGTATCATCAATTGTGCATGAATCCTGCATGTGCTGTTTTATCACCCTCCAATATATTCCTAGGGGAATCTAGAATCACGGACAACATCGGTTTGCGGATTTTTCTTATATGTGGGAAAGTGGGGGAGGAAGGGGGGGGGTGGTTAAAGAGAGATTCACTATTTTTATAATAGTCTTTCTTTCTCTATTTTTGTTTCGTTACGACCCACTTCGGGTAATGCTATGGCTGATGTTAGTAGAACTAAATGTCTGGAAGCGTTTTAGATGCTATTATAAATTAATAGAGGCATTGCAATCTATGAATTTACAAAAATAGTGAAAATTAAACTCATAACAGAAGTTTCGAGAAAACTAGATGTCGCCTCTAGTAATTACATAGTGTCTGTATCGCGTAGGTATGTGCTGTCATTTGCAACTTCGATGTGTATCAGTGTTCAATGTTTGATGGATATTGCATATATTATGTATATTATGTATAGCAAGCAGCCTGTGTATATACAACACTGGATTATAGTCACGTGAATAGACAGTTAACAAAATGTAATTAAAATGGGCGTTTGAATAAAATTTTGAATTAATAATAAACTGATGTAATAAAGGCGATTGTAAGATAGATTTGAAATTGAGTTTGCATTCATAACCATAGATAGCAGTAGCGGTTTACTTTTTGCTTCATTGTAATGCACCAGATTCGTGGGGTGGTTAACTAACAGATACCATAAATTAATCTATTCGCTCTGGGTTGTCCATAATTATCATCATAATAAATCATTCTAAAATAGCTTTTAATAAAATAGCTAAGCTAAGAGGTGATAAGTTTGTGCTGCAAATTACACTTTGATGTATTAGCTACTTTTTTTACATAGCTACATATTCGTGTTTTTTTTTATATAGAGTGGTATAAACCTAAACTAAATTTAATTTGGTAGGCTTAAAATTCGTAATCTATTAAAGTCAGTTAAAATCAAAGCATAAAAAGAGGCCTTCAGGCGGCCTGTTAAGTCACCAGAGTTAACCACTAAATCACACGAACTAACTTTTTAACAAAAGTAATGGCAGCAAAGTGTAATTTCAGTAGCAATGATCTACAGTTTCAAGATTCAAAGCATCAAGTTTTTTGACGTCTAGACTTGTGTCGACCATCCGATCGCCGTGATATCCGATGAAATAGTTTCAGATAAAGAACAGTTACCTACTATTTATTACATATTTGAATAAAATTTATCACGTATTATCTCTTTTAATAAATTAACTAGAACAAATCGTGTTGTTTTAACACAGACGTGTTGGGAGAGTTACAAGTGAATACGCGATAAATAATCGTTAATTTTTATACATTATTGTGTTATAAGTGAAGTTACTACGGTTGGATGGAGGTCAAAAGACGGGACGTTTATTAAGGTCCAGTCATAACATCTTGGGTTCAACTACATCGGACATAGGACTTGGGAGAAACGCGTCAGTGTGCTAAATGCTTTATGGGTAGCTAGTTGTAAAATAGGGTAGCTTCGCGTAGCTCACATTCCAAATGCATTTACCAAATGCAATCTTATGTTCCAAATGCAGTCACAGTGTTAAGCATGTGACACACACGCACAGATGTATCCCACGGTGTCTGTATTCAGACTTCGGTGATGTTGCATGGTGCAGCCACAGACCAAAATCTGTGACTGGGATTTTGAATGACCTAACGCTTTCTTGCCTACATTATTATGGCTCGGTGTGCTTCATTCGAAATACAGTCTTCATAATCTTTAACGTAGTCACAAGCTTTTGGTACGTCAGTCTTTTGGTGCAAAGGAATGTGACCGGTTTTGTTACGAAAGATTCTGAAGACTCAATCATTTCTCTGTCTTTAGCACAGGGATAGTATAACTGGTTTTTGTATTTGTGTTGCTCTGACACATTCCCAAAAGGACATTGTGGTCACAGATATTTAATGGTTCTTTTGGGACGCCATCGATACATGGTTGTGTTTTGGATAGCGTTCTTACCGATTCCTTAAATTTAATTAACTGGAAAAAACTTCAGCCTTTGCATGAAGTTGGAAAGGTTCGTGGGAGTCGCCTATTTTACTGAAATGCGTAGACAGACGGTTATCGAAAGCATCGCTCAGCTATTGGTGTATCTTCCCTATTCCAAATGGAAAAGAAGGCATGTCGGTAGTTGAGTAAGATGATTCGATGGAGTGAACTGGTGCTCGTCAGGAACGCTATCCCCGTCAGAGCGGCACGAATACGCGCGTCAGTGTGGAGCGGTACTAATCGTGGGGGGGGGGTGTCCAGATCCGCGTGGTGAACGCGTTCCGGCAGGGGCTGGACTCGCGCGGCTCGCTGGCGGACGCGGCGCTGGCCGAGGCGCTGCGGAAGCAGACGGCGCTCTCGAAGCGCTTCTCGCACTCGTCCTCCATCGACTACGCGGACGCGGCCGGCGCGCGCGACAACCTCGCGCCGACTGACATCGACGTGGAGCGGCTGTCCTCGCACAGCCACACCGAGACCGCGGTGTAGGCGCCGCCCGCCCCGCCCGCCCCGACCTCCCCGCCCGCCCCGCCGCCGCTGCAGTATTACGCCGCTCCGGCAGACACGTGTATGTCTCACCTGTTTGGTTCCGATTGTGTACACTTGACGGCCCCGCGGACGCCTCGAGTGCTCGAGCGTGAGTTATTGTTAACTAGTGTGTTTAATTATTCGATTGTTTTGAAAATATTTTTATTATTATACGCGCGCGGATGCGGACGCGCGCGTCTGTTGAACAAATAAAAAATATTGTCTAATTATTAATTTTAGGTTAAGCGCAAGGGTGAGCGAATGGAACGTGTGTTTTTTGAAAAAATATAATAAAGAAACAAAAAATTCGCATACCATCGTGTCATCTATCACGGAATGAAATGTTTTATATTGCTTTTGTCGGTTTGCGCCGGGCGGGGCCGGCTCTGCGACTCTCTTTTGTATAAAGTTATTTCATTTGTAGCGCAGCAAGCACTGCCGCCGCCCCCGCGCCCCGCCCAGCGCCCGCCCCTCTCCTATACATATATACATAGACTAAATTATTCAACTATTAGTTAAGGTGTTTGTTATGTATAAATTTCAATAACTTTCTTTTTGTTTTTACAACCTTGTCCCCCCTAATCTAAGTATACATTTAAGTCATATCTCGAAGCGTAGACGCATCTGCCGAAAAGTTTCTACACGAGAATATAGCTTGGTTCTCGTGTAGAAACCGACGTAGTCCACTTTGAACATCTTCGAAATGTTTAAATAGAAAATAAACATTAAAAATCGTATAGCTGAAGGTATTCATTTGTAATGCTAGTCTCTTATGAAACAAATACTAATCATTCAATTATTATAATGTACTTGATTATCGATAATACAAGTTTATTAACAAGATATAGTCTACGGTGTAACGAATTGATTTCGGAATTTTTTCTCTATGAGCAATAGCGGGGGGCGTGCGCGATGCCGGTCGATGACCCCCGTCGCGTTCGTGTGACGCGCGTGGGTACAAACGTGGCGAGTCAATGGCCGGACGTTGGTACCAACTTTGCACGGCTAGCAAGAATATCTTAGACAACATCGGCTCTACGGATATATAGAGAAAAATTACAGTTTATTTGTACAAATGTAGTTTTTGTCTATTCTCGCGTAGAGAAAATGGGTGTCTACGATGCTCATGCCAGACGGGCATGTGTGGGTACGAACGCGGCGGGGTCAACGGCCGGCGAAGCCCGCGCGCCTGCTCAGACATAGGCGACGTAGGATCGCAGCAGTGGCATTTTCAACTTATAACGTAAGAAATGTACTTAATCGACTTAGTGAGGAGTTGAAACGAGAATCGCACGAGAGCGGCCCGCCGCTCGCCGCCCACTTGTTTTAGTAATATAAATATTATAAATAAATGAATCTGACGATCTAGCGGATCGGCGATGTTCAATTTTGTATAGAACGTTTCATAGTAGCGGTATTTGAGAGTTGTTACGTTTTATTTGTGAGGTTGGTAGCTAGGCGCGTTGAGATCGCGAGCCGCTGTGACTAGCCGCCGTCGGACGGACGGACGGACAGACGGGCAGACCGGACTGCTCCGTGCGTGCCGACCCGAGCGGCGCGACTAAACTATTGACAAACTATTAAACAATCTTGTAAGTAATTAAGTATTAGCTTCGAATCGATAAAGCCTTTTTAAAAATTAGTTAAAAAATGAAAACTATTGAAACTTCACAATGTTTAATAATAATATTAGTTATGATTTCAGTGAATAGAGAGGTCATGTTTTGTGTATTATATAACTTGTTTCGTTAATATTCGTTACCGAGAGTTTTCCCATGAAAGACATAAATAGGTAATTAGAAGTCGTCGTTTCTTTAAGAGGCGCAGGCGGCCAGTCGATGCCCTTACCTAACAGTTAATTGTTTGACACGACAGTCTGCCACTAACCATTCTAGGTGATAAGTCCCATTGTTGTATTTTTCGTCTCACAATAAATGAAAATCTATTTTATTGTTTTTATACTGTAGTTTCATTTTTGAACTAACATTTGTACATATATTTTCAACAATGTATCTAATAGAAAATATGTTGGTATGTGTCTCTGAAATACTGGACAACTGAGATATCTAACCCTCACACATAATGACTAGTCAATACTATTTAATTCACTTGTGAATTAATACGGCCGTATAATTCACTAGTCATACATCATCAGGTGAATAGATTTTCGACACCTCTAACGAAAAAACAATTAAAATACGATTCAGGACCTATGATGCCACAGACACATACATACTTAAGTACTACTACAAACTTTTAATACCCCTATTTCGTCGAGGGGTTAAGAAAGAGAATACCTTAACGGAACGGAGATTATACGAATATTCACGAATAGCACTAACATAGACGATTACACTCTCGAGCGAGAGTAATTGGGTCTTAGTCTATCCATCACGCGAAACCAATGCGGAATTTTTCGATATTTTTGTTCTTGGTGGCACGACCTGTTTTAAACCCACGACATTAAGATTGGAAAGCGGGTTCAGTATTCAGTATCATTTATTGCATCATAATTATGAGGGTAATACATGTCACAGGTCTTATGTAATATTAAATAATATCAGAGCAGCCAACACATAGCTATGTACCCAGTAAGGGTGTTGCACTATAAGATTGAGTAGGAGCGGACCAATTTTAGTATTAATGGATAGGTACCTAGTTAGGGTTCACTACCACTAGATCATCAGTGCTCTAAATAAATACGAAAATAACAAATATGAGAGTAAAATGCTGTTATACCTATGGCACTACTGGAAGTTATGGGACTAACCCGTCACAAGAAATAAAAATTTGCCACGGCCCTACTAATAGCGCCAAGGGAAACAAAGTTTTTTTTTTAACAACTGAAGTGGCAACCAAGCGTACGGCCTACAAGATGGTAAGCGGTTACCGTAGCCTATGGACGCTTGCAATACCAGAGGTATCACTCGCGGGTTGAGGCTAAGATCTAAAGCCTCGTGTGCCTGTAATTTCACCGGAAACCATACCCTTCACGGAACACAATGCGAGCATTACTGCTTGGCGGCAGAAATAGGTATGGTGGTAGTATTTTCACACAACTAGACTACTTGGAGCCTGTAAGTGACAACCCAGGACAAGCCTCCCTTCCTACCGCTCATAGCTCTAAAATAAAACGTTGTAAGTAATTTATTATTATTTATTTACAATGTCAATCACAAAATTATAGCTTACTTCTAGAACATTGATAAGTTAGAAGGAGATCAGGCCGGGAGGAGGTTCCGGCGGCATGAACGCAGCCAGTGAGTTGGGATCTGGAAACAAAAATATTGTCTTCTATACTAATATTATAAAGAGAGAAGAATTGTATTTTTGTTTGTTACGAATAAACTTAAAAACTACAGGTAAATTATTTAATCATTAGAATGCTACATTATCCCTGAGTAACATAAATAAATAAGCTATAGTAAAGAAAAGTAAAAAATATATTTATTCAATAATATCACAAGGATCATTTTGAAACGTCTTAAAGCTAGGTGAATTTACGCCAGTTCTACGCGCCCCAGCCTAGAAGTATCTGGCAACAAACTCGACTGGGGCTATATTTTATGTCCATCCGTGCGAAGCCGGAATGAGCCGCTAGTACTCCAAAAAAATTATACAGTCCGAGAATAAACTAAACTCAACTTAAGATTAACTATATGAACTATCATCTATGGTATATTATGTATATACCCTGGTCCCTGGCATCTAGAACCCATAACACAAGATCTGCTTAGCTTGGGGATAGATGATGCTGTGTGGATTATTCAGCATTATTTATTTATTTATTAAAATTGAGTTGATCAGAAAATAATGGAAGGAATATGTTCCCAGCCCCTTGGCCCAATGTGTACACGATTTTGATGATTCTTTTTTTGTTTGATAGATACTTAATTCAGAATAGGTCCCATATAAATTATATCGAAATCGGCTTAGAACTTACTGTTGCGTGTGACCAGCTACCAGAGGATATTTGGTTGATATAAGCTAAGAATAGTGTAGGTCCAAATATGCTGCCCTGTGGGATACCGTTTTGAAAAGTCAGTAAGTGTCACTCACCGAACTTGGCCAAGTGATGCGGCAGCGGGGGCAGGGGGGAGCGCGGCGCGGGGCGCAGGGCGCGCAGCAGGTGCGCGGGGGGGGCGCGCGCCGGGGGAGGGGGAGGGGGCGAGCCCGGGGGCGGGGGGGGAGGGGGCAGCGCGTCCCACAGCGACACGTGGTCGCGGTGCGACGCGGGGCACGGCCACGGGCACCCCGTGCGACGGACCTTCTTCTTCTGTTAACAATGTCAATATCTTTTTATCACAATATCATTTTGAAACGTCTTATAGCGTAGCGCGAATTTTATGTCTTAGACATGCCGGTTTTCTCATTTTCACTAAAAACAAAATACTTACAATGGTTTGTGAGTTTTATTCATTCCCGATATTTCGGCGCAGTTACATGCACCATGATCGGGAGAACTGATAATATAACTCACAAATCATGTAATTATCCCTTTTCTGTAGATAGACAAGTTGTTTTATTTTATATCAATAATAGAAATAAACAAAAACATATACGTGCACAGGGGTGTACTATTTATTTTTAAAAATTCAACCCTTAAGAAGGAAGGTAAAAGGGGTAAACTAGTATATATACCTTCTTAACGGGTGGATCCTCTGTGTCCGAGTCTTGGCCGGGTTTGTACCCGTCCGCGAAGCTCACTCGCTTCACACCGCGGCTCTCCACCAACGACTTACTGAAACGTATTACATCTTTACAATATAGTATAAAACAAAAAATTTAAAATTGTTTACTAGGAACAAAACAAGGTATACCATAAACTAAGTGTGAACGTTGTCAACTGCAAAAGTTAATAAAACTGAGTTGTAGTGACAGCGCCCTCATCCCAGGACACAAATAGCGTTCCATTATGGATTACAAAATAATAATATATGAGAAATATTAATCTAAACATAACTAATATAAACTAACTAGTCTAACAATATACTGTGCGTGGGTGAAGTGTATGCGGGAAGGTATGAGTGAAAGTGTGTATGTATGAAGTGTGGGTTTGTGATGTTGTGTGATGGTGGGTGTGTGTGTGTGAAACAAGGTCGATTCACGTTTCTATTGTGGCTTCGATATCGATAGTCCTATCGAAATTATCGACACTAAATAAATAATGCTGGATGCTGTGGGTCGATTCCCACTTTGGAACAAATGTTTTAATGAACTGAAAATATTTGCTTCGCGTGTTCTGGGTATTTTCTATGTATAATAAAAATGTATTGTATTGTATTAAGTATATATAGTCATCTAGTACCCATAACACAAGCTCTGCTTAACTTGGGGCTAGATGATGCTGGGTGGATTAACCAGCATTATTTATATTATTATTATTATGAGCCTGTAGTGTCCCACTGCAGGGCAAAGGCCTCCCTTCCTTTTCTCCAATAAATTATTTGTGATGTAATTCATGAAGGAAGGGGTTTGGACCGTAACCCACCACGCTGGTCTAGTGCGGGTTGGTGGGTGAGATTATATATTTTTATTATTTATTCAGCATTATTTATTTTTATTTATTTATCGATTGATAAAAATCAATAGCATCGATACTATTGAATAATAAAAATTCAATCATAGTGCTTCTAGATAATAAACATTAATAAACTATTACATCTACCAACAAAATGCTTACGTTACTAGAATTCCTTTGTCCGGTTCCTCATTGTCTTGCGTTTCATCCGTGGCCACATCTCCTAGAACTGAAATAATTAAACATCAGTAAGTAAGTAAGTTCGTATGAGTCAGTGGCCAACTCTGGTGACAGAGTTTCTAGGCCCGAAGGCCTCTGTCATGGTCTAACAACTTTGAAAAAGTAGAGACCGACTGCTTAACGTCAGTAAGTTTGTATTATGTATACAAAACTGGAAAACGTATAGAACGGCCCCACTCGATGGACCGATAACAGCGGTCGTCGGTGGTGAAAGCTCAAGATGGCGCTCTTTGGGGTCCTATGTCCAGCAGTGGCCGTCTATCTATACTAATATTATAAAGAGGAAATATTTGTATTTTTGTTTAATAAACACATAAACTACTGGTCCGATTAAAAAAAAATCTTTCACCATTAGAATGCCACATTATCCCTGAGTAACATAGGCTATATATACTAGCGACCCGCCCCGGCTTCATCCGTGCGGAGCTGGGGCAGATCAGCTAGTATCTAACAAGGATAATTAATATTTGATCAAAATAACGTAATCGATTTACTCGAGATTTTTCAGACATGTTAAAAAAAAAGGTACATGTATTTTATTTGTGTGTAACATATTCCTTGAATATTGTGCACTATTAATCATCATGACAGCCTTCTAATGTTCCCACTGTTGGGACACTGGCAAAAGGCAAAAGTGATTGGGTCTTAATCCACCACGCGGACCCAATGCGGATTGGTGGATGGCACATGTCTTTCGAATTTTTTAGTTCTTGGACATGCCGGTTTCCTCACGATGTTTTCCTTCACCGTATGAGAGCACTGGCATTGCGCACATAAATTTTTCGAACAGAAAAATCCATTGGTGCACGACCGGGTTTGAACCCACGACCTTAGGATTGGAAGGCGGGGTCACTACCACTAGACCACCGGTGCTCTAAAAAAATTAATATCTATTATCTCTATTAATAAAATACCCTATGAAATGAATATATTCATGGTATGAAATATATAAATATGAAATATATGAAATATATTCATGGTAGTTAAACAATCTAGTGAAGAGAAAACATCACTAACCAGTAGTTCTAAGCGCCAGATTGATCCTGTCGTCGAGCGAGGAGTGGTGCGCCGGTTCCTCCATCTCCTTGAAGGTCTCCCGGGAGAAGCAGTCGCCGTACTGCAGGCGATCTGATGCGCCGTACATGTCCATGTAAGCTTCGTCGTACCTGGGTTATTATCAAAATCAACTGTATTATTATCGTTGTACGAGCTGACCCACGCGGCTTCACCAGCGTTTTTGCAGTTTTTATGCTATCCCACAGGAACAGTACATTTTTTCGGGATAAAAAACCTTTTTTGTTCCAAAATCAACTTGACAAGGTAGTTCTTGCATGCAATTATTGTATGGTGTAAATGGGCCTTAGGCCCAGAGATGGCGTTATTTTATATTTTACGTGTGTTCGGTCTGTTTCTGGCACAGTATGCAAAATACAAGAGTTTTAAGAAGACAAATATCAGCCGTTTTGTAGGGAAGTTCATATTTCAACCACTTTTTGTCTCCGTTTCCTTCAACTTTAGGTAACTCTCTACCTGTTCCGATCACTGGTAATTAATAAAATAGCTTTACTCGTTCTCACCCAGTATTGGAGTTATCAGTTCTGTTAGCAAGGCTCTGTATCTTGTAAACGGCGGGCGCCGCTCCGCTGTGCGCGTGCGCGTGCGCGTGCGCGTGCGCATGCTCTCGGAAGCCCTCCGTCTGGTCGCCCTCGCCGCCGCCCGTCAGGACTATGTTCACTTCACTGGGCTTCAGTCCTGGAAACATCAGACCAGCCAAGACATTCATTTATGAAATTTATTTATTTACTAGCGGACTCGCGTTTCCCCCCGGTTTTACTTACCTCACCCCGATTGCCAGTTCGCATGCACTTTCGCAGGCACAGAAGCTAAGGACATTTTTTTTTTATACAACTGAAGTGGCACCACGCGTACGGCCCACGAGATGGTAAGCGGTTACCGCAGCCTATGGACGCTTGCAATACAAGAAGTATCACTCGCGGGTTGCCACCTTGAGGCTAAGATCGAAAGCCTCATGTGCCAGTAATTTCACCGGAAACCATACCCTTCACACCGGAACACAGCAATGCGAGCATTACTGCTTGGCGGCAGAAATAGGTACAGTGGTAGTCCTTCCCCGGACGAGTTTTATCACAGAGAACTCTACTACTCTTAATTATATATTACTAACGCATTTATTTTGTTTCTGTGGAAACGGACGAAGAGGGCGAAGCATGCTATCTCGCTCTAGAAGGGATTGGTGCCAACCATGACATTCACACATATAACGGCACTGTTTGCAAACCAAAGATGTGGTGATTGCGGTTTGTCTGTTTCTTTATTTTAAGCTTTAGTAATAAAAGCCTAATCACAGCAACTTGATTTATTTGATTACTAATCCTAATTTAGGAATACTTACTGTTCGTTTCTAAATTAGATACTTACCTAATCTAACAAATAAACAAAAAAAAATATTGAATGTAAAGGATCGTTCAAACCAGCACGGCGACGCGAAAGCGGAGCGGAAGCAGAGCGGAAGCGTCAGCCGCGCGGCGGACGCTGCAATGGCTTAGCAATGGCGCCTTGCACACCAAGCGCGACCGCAACGCGGCACACAAGCGTTCGCAAAGTCCGCTTTCGCTCCGCTTTCGCGTCGCCGCGTTGGTTTGAACGATCCTTTACATTCAATATTTTTTTTTGTTTATTTGTTAGGTTAGGTAAGTTAGGTCCGATGTAACTTACCCCATCTAGATGGTCGTTGTGGGGTAGTGATCTCTGTACTCCTATTTTGAGGGTCCCTAGGATCCCCCCACCGCGAGGGACGCTGCGCGGGGGTCGCGGGGTCTGAGGGGTCCCCCGCGCGCCAGTCGCACTTGATCTCCCCGCGGACGCGCGCGCGGACCACCGTCTCTATGCGACCGGAGGTCTGCGAGTCTGGTGGCTGGACCCTCTGGAAATAACATTTTAACCTTCGATTAAGCGCACTGGTTGTCTAGTGGTAGTTTTTTTTTTATACCACTAAAGTGGAGCACTGGTGGTCTAGTGGTAGTGTAGTAGCCTTCCGACCCTAAGGTCGTGGGTTCAAACCCGGTCGTGCACCAATGGATTTTTCTGTTCGAAAAATGTATGTGCGCAATGCCAGTGCTCTCATTCGGTGAAGGAAAACATCGTGAGGAAACCGGCATGTCCAAGAACTAAAAATTCGAAAGACATGTGCCATCCAACAATCCGCATTGGGTCCGCGTGATGAATTAAGACCTAATCACTCTCGCCTGAGAGTAGGCCAGTGTCCCAGCAGTGGGAAAATTAGAAGGCTGTCATGATGAAAGTGGCAACCAAGCGTACGGCCCACTAGAGCCACTAGAAGCGGTTACCGTAGCCTATGTACACATGCAATATGGATATGACTTGCGTGTGCTAAGACGTTAGATGGAAAGTCTCATGTGCCTGTAATTTCACCGGAAAGCATACCCTTCGAACCAGAACACAGCAATGCGTGTTAAATAAATAGTATAAAAAATAATTCTTTACCTGGCTAGCGACATCGCTCTGATACTCCATAGCCATTTGCTCGTACATCTCATAATTCCCCTGTTCATAATCCCCTTCCATTTCCATCTCTCCCCCCTTCGCATAAAGCTCAGTTTCGCCCTGTCCCTCGTTCTGCATAACATCGTGGAAATTGTAGTTGGAGTTTTGCGATGAGGGACGGAGATGGCTGTCGTCCTTCTCGTATTTGCTGCTGAGGATAGACTCCTGGGAGGAGCATTGAGAGAGGTTCTCGTCTGGCTGAGGCTTTAGTTGCGGGGTGAGGGGGCGGGTTTGTTCTGGTTCCTGGATCAAAATAAGATCTCTTATAATTTAGGTATGTATTATGTAAATTAGGTTTTGTTAAAAAGTAAAATAAATAATAAATAAAGCTGGATAATCCACACAACATCATCTAGCCCCAAGGTAAGCTGCTGTTAAACAGAGCTGTGTTATGGTTACTAGATGACTGATTTAAACTTAATACAATACAATACATAGATAGATTTTTTTTTATATAGTTAAAAAATACCCAGAACACCCGGAACAAATATTTGTAGATCGTACAAACATTTGAACCGAGGCGGGAATCGAACCAGCAACCTCCGCGTCGCAGGCGGACCTGCACCCACTGCGCCACATCGGTCGTCAATAAGTTCGTACGCGACAGGGGCCATCTATAGTGACGGAGTTAATAGGCCGCCCGAGGCCTGACGTTATGGCCTTTGAAAAACGGTATTATAAGATTTTTTTTATTTTTTTTTATACAACTGAAGTGGCAATCAAGTGTACGGCCCACAACATGGTAAGCGGTTACCGCAGCCTATGGACGCTTGCAATACCAGAGGTATCACTCGCGGGTTGCCACCTTGAGGCTAAGATCGAAAGCCTCATGTGCCAGTAATTTCACCGGAAACCATACCCTTCACACCGGAACACAGCAATGCGAGCATTACTGCTTTGCGGCAGAAATAGGTATGGTGGTAGTCCTTCCCCGGACAAGCTCTATCACAGAGAACTCTACTACTCTTATATCTCAAAAGATTTATAACATAAATCACTTACTGAGAAATCGTATTGTTCTATACTAAAAGTATTTGCTTAATGGTTATACATTAAGTTTTAGGAAGTAAAATTTCATTAACAAAAGCAAAAAAACGCCGGGATTCATAGGCATAGGGCAGTTTTATAACTAGCTGCTTCGCGTGGTGCCTAGATTATAAGAAGCATGTATCCTATTCCAGATTTTATTCAAATTGGTTCAGCCGTTACGACGTGATAACAAACATAGGTACCAATATCTTAAATTTTGTATTTATACAAAATGTTACGGTATACGGTGAATTTAGACATCGTATTTTTGTCTACCTTTACTTTATTTTACCGAATAGCATGATGACAGTAAACAATAATCATTAAAATCACGTCTTCACCTTATGAAAAAGGATTCAAGGGATTCAAAAACCATATTTATTTTTACATTAGATGCGAGATTGATATTATTTTTAATAAAATAAATCTACAAAATACAGCAATCCGCCGGCTAAACGCCGATCAGGAGCATCTAGGTTCTCTGATTGGTGGCATCAAAAAAATTGCAGAATATTGAACCTTATTGCTAAAATGTTATATTGAAAACTGACATAATGACGTCACCGCTGTCACTCCGCGACTCAGCGCGTTTAAGCGTGAATTTTAAAATTCAAATTTCAATCGCATTTTTTTACTACTAAACCATTAATTTCTGGAATAATAGGTTATTTTTTGCCTAAAGTCATACTTCTGAATACAATAGTACAGTTTTTCAAAACCAGTCATCATGCCAATTGTTATCATTAATTAGTTTTTGTAGTATAATTAATAATGTCAAATCACAAACCTTAAACTCATGTCCATCTTTCTCTTCAAGAAGCACTTCATCCTTTTCTTTTACTTCAATATCCTCAGTATTTTCTACTTCGCTTTCTTTCTCAGGATCCTTCTTTTCTAAATCTAACTTCACCACTTCATTCTCTTTTACTGTCTTTTCAATTATCCGTTTCTCCATTTCCTTTTTCTCTTGCTCAGTGAAACATTCTTCGAATTCGTCTGGACTGTTTACACCTATCTCTTTCTTAATCTGAATACTGACAAAATCGTTCTGTAGTTGCTTAACATTGATGATTTCTCTGTGTTTCTTGTTCGGTGAGAAGTTCTTAGCTTTTTCGTCGTCAGTTAGTCTCTCTGTTTTAATGTTCTTGAGTATGTTAACATCGAAAAGCTCTTCTGATTGGTTGGAATCCGACGTAGACTGTTTACGCTTCTTGTTCTTTTTCTTTTTTTCTTTCTTTTTTGTTTTCCTTTCGGAATCTGAATCGGAACTTGATGATGACTCTTTCTTGGATTTCTTTTTCAGGTTTTTCTTCTTGTGCTTGAGGAGTTTCTTCTTTTTCAGTTTTCTTTCTTTCTTTTTCTTCTCTGTAAATATATACGAGAAGTGGCTACAGAAACGTCGGCGAGATGGGTAGACGACATAGTGAAAGTCGCGGGCCGTAAGTGGATTATATTAGCACAGGATCGTGGTAGATGGCACAAACTAAAGGAGGCCTATACCCAGCAGTGGGTGAAGTCAGGCTGTGGATGATGATGATGATGATGATGATATACAGGATTATGTTGCAATGATCAAAAATAGATGGAATTAATATAGTTTAGTTTTTGGGTAAGTAGTTTGGTATTTTGAAAGTAGTGCCTTTGTCTGCGTTGAGTTTTTCTTTCATTGGTCGTAGTGGCACGCAATGTTTGTATATAAATATTTTTTAAGTAGTTTTCACACATAAGTTGTTATTGTGTTTCTATTAGCGAAAACCTGTTATTGGCTTTCTGTAGCTACTTATACTTACTAGTTCTAAGATAATTATGTTTAGCTGTTGGTTTTCCATAAAAATTAAATAAATAAATAAATTATACAAACTTTATCTTCTCGCAGTGACTTCTAGTTGAATTTCGGGAGCTTTTTAGTTCCACCCTACACATAAGAAGGAACGCACCCTTCCGAATTTCAGTTCTCCAAAACTTATGGCTTTGGTAACGTTAATTTACCAGTCAGTGAGTAACGCAACGATTATTTAGTAATATTGTTATTTATTTATATGTTAATATTGTAATGAGTTTCGTTGTACTTGGAGGCAATACGAACTAAACAAATACCAAAACGTAACGCTACGTTTGCGTTTAGCGCAATCACACTAGTTACAAAGACCTTACCTTTCTCCTGTTCTTCTACATCAGAGTCTTCGAGCTTGGTGAGTTTCCTCTTCTTCTTGAGCTGCTTTTCTTTGAGCTTCTTCAGATATTTCTTACTAAGGCGCTGACGCTTCATTGCCTTAGATTTGAATTTATCATTCTTTTCCTGAAAATGTTATTTCGATTTATAAAAATGAATTGCTGTGCGTTAGTCTCGCTGAAACTCGAGAACGGCTGGATCGATTTGGCTAATTTTGATCTTGAAATATTTGTAGGAGTCCAGAGAAAAAATGAAAAATAAACGCGAGTGAAACCGCGCAGGTCAGATAGTAATAATAATAAATAATAGCGGAAAGATTAGACAGCGCCATCTATTACAGTTACAATTACTCTTGCACGAGTGTGGCAAAAGTTTAAACAATAGAAGACTGACTGTGATGATGATGACGATGATATTACAAATCGGTGAACAGTAAAGTTCTTTTTTAAACTGATTTAAAAAGATTATAATTTCCCAAAACATATTTCGCCTCAAGTGGTATTTGAACCCGCAAACTCCGCTTGATGCGCGGGTGCTCTACCAATTGAGCTATCGTAATACATCTCGCTTGCTCGAAATAAATAAATAAATAAGTTAAGTATATACCTTTTTAACTGCTTTCTTTTTCTTCTTGGTGAAAGATCCTTCTTCACTGTCTGAGACTGAGGTGGAATGCTTTCGTTTGCGTTTAACTTTATCCGCTTTCTGCTTTTTACTATGTAAATAAATAAAAAAAAACAGTAACATACATTGTCTTAACCACTTACTAAATTCTTACACATGCACAGTCATACAACACAGGCTCACACACATCAATCAATGAAACTCACATATCTTAATAAATATCCCGATTTTAATGAATATTAATTATGAAACTTCCTACTAATAATATAAATGTGAAATGTAAATGTCTGAAAGTCAGTGTGTGTGTGAATGTTTGTTACCTATCTCCATGACGACTATACCGATTGTGATGAAATTTGTTATGTTGGCTTAAGTCCTGGAATGACAAACAAGACTTTTTATCCCGGAAAAAATGTTCCTGTGGGATAGCATAAAAACTGAATAACCGCGGGAAAAGCCGCGCGGGTCAGCTAGTGTCAAAAAATGTTTATGATCATAAAAGCAACTTACCTTTTCTCCAAATCTTCTTCAACCTCAGACTCTTGACTCCAACCCTCGCTACTCATCTTTCCCTCGATTATCTTCCCTTCACTTATCTTCCCTTCACTTATCTTTCCCTCACTTAGCTTCACCTTCTTCTTCCTCCCCACATCTGTTTCCACCCCTGGCCGCTTGAGTTCTCTCACGGGGGTGTTTCGGGGTGTTTCTGATTTAGCGCCATCCACTTCCGGCCACACTGCCTCCATAAACCTGTTTGACAAGACATATAGCTAACAAATATTCAAAGTATGTTTATGAATTAACGTTCCCTAAACGTTCATCTATGAATAACAGTAAATAATAAAAATGCTTGACAAATCACACAGCATCATCTAGCCCCAAGCTAAGCAGAGCTTGTGTTATGGGTAACTGATGACTGATATAATACTTAATACAATACAATACATAGATAGATATTTTTATTATACCCAGAACACTCGGAACAAATATTTGCAGATCGTACAAACATTTGTTTCAAGGCGGGAATCGAACCCGCAACCTCCTGCGTCGCAGGTGGACCTTTGCCCGCCGCGCCACATCGGTCATCTGTGGTAGTAAGACTGTTTAGCCAGAGTCTGTATTAGTGGGTAGCACCGAAATGCCAAATATTCTGCCTCTAAGTACTAGCGTGCAAGCCCTGTGGTGGCAGACTCCGCTGTCAGGATGTACGACTTACTTCTGGTATTCCCTGTCCAGCACCAGCTCGTCTCTGGTGTGTGGGGGGGGCGTGGGGCGCTCCTGGCTGTCCTCGGCCTCCCACTCGGTGATGGGGGCCGGGGCTCCGCTCTCCGCCAGGAATGCGGCCGGGTACCACCCTCGGGCTTCGGGGTATATCGCCTCCGCCACCCTGGAAGCCCGTCAAATATGTACAAATAAATATCTTGATAAAACTCGCATCGACAATTAAATACTGCAGATAAATTATGTAGATTGGTATCTCATCTATTCTAACAGAACTAAATATTTAGCAGGCATTATTTTTGTTTTTATAGTGTTAACCATCACACTAAAGATTATAATATCCCAAAAATTATTTCGCCTCAAGCAGAATTTGAACCCGCAACCACCGAATTGAATAAGCAATGCGACACCTCTCGTCAATGAACTAAATTAACTTTAATCATTAAACAGGCTTGGATAACTGCAACGTTTCCCCTGTAGGTGGAGCTATCGGCGCTTCGAGCCGAAGACATCCCAATGATTATTTCGTTCAAGCGAGATATATGTCTCTACAAACGTCTATATTATCCATCTCATTATACCTGCAATTTACATCTAACTGCACTGTATTAGAAAAAAATCAACAAAAAGTCTTTGCGAGTTGGTCCATCTTAGGTTAGATTCAACCAAACTCGAATATGCACTATTATCCGAATAATTCGCGCGTAAACTGACAGTATACTTGTATTTGACATTTCTTATTCTGTAGTATAGTTCGCCCAGCGGATCTAGGCTTCCGTGAAGTTAGCCGTTTGTGATGCGTAAAGACAATTTAGTTTGAAAAAGCTCCATTGCGCATCGTAACGGCTAATTTAACGACGGCCGAGATCCGTTGTGAGAACTATAGTTATTCCTGATGTTGGTCGAATCCATCCTTAGAAGTATTTCTGGAAACATGGTCATGAAGAGTCTTAGGCGCGTGGAACTGGCGTAAATTAACCTAGCTTCAAGACGTTTCAAAATGATCCATGTGATGTGATTGAATAAAGATACTTTTTTACTTTACTTTACTCTGCCACTTACTGCTCTCTTCCATAGACGCTGTCCACGAGCTCCATCTTACACATCTCCAGTTCCTCGTAGACCACCGCGCGATCTCTCACACAGTCGCATAGCTTCGGGTTCTCCGCGAACCATACCTTGGGTATGTTACTCGTCTCTCTGAAACAAAATCACTTACAGAATTTGAAGTACTATATAAAACGTGGTAAGTAATAATTCAAACTTTTTGTCAGATTTCGCGGGGTTAATAAAATACATTACTAAAGCGTAAGTCCATCAAGTAACGACTTTTAACCTGGTGGTAGGACTCTTCAGCAAGAGTCCAGCTTGATGTATAGGGGTACTGAGTACCACCGCAGTGCCAGATATTCTGCCTCCAAGCAGTAGTGTGCAAGCATTACAGTGTTTATATTTGAAGGGCACTGTAGCAAGTGAAATTACTGGGCGAAAGAGATTCAACAACGTCTCGGGGTGATGAGCGCAGTGCAGTGCCCCGTAGAACTTTAAGCTTTGGGTGGCACTGCATCATCAGGCTGGTGACTTGATCTTTTTGTTACTTGCTGTCATAAAAAAACCATACGTGACCAACGATCGCAGTAAAACCATCAGTCTAAAACTTATGTGTATTTCAGTAGAATTTGTCGACTCACTTGTAGCATTTGTTCTTGTCGTGTCTAAAGAGCAGTGGCTGACAAATCTTCAGAACGAAGCTCCAAGTCTCTAACGAATCCACTGTAGATTTCGACATCTTGACTTTCTCTGCACTTGGTCTTGTTGGGCTCAATAACGTTGATCTAGTTTTGATCGACTTTTGCTCGCTCTCGGTCGACTTGTGCCTCTCGATCAACTTCTGATTCTCCGATTTTCTTCTTTCAGTCGATTTAGAACTACTGTCGGTCGGACTATACCCGCTTTCGTTCAACTTGTGATTTGCCTGTTTCTTACTGTCTTCATTTGACTTAGCGCTGCGTTCGGTCGATTTGAGAACATTTTCCGTGGACTTGTATCCACTTTCAGTCGACTTTAAGTCGCTCTCGGTCGACTTGAACCCAGTTTCGGACTTTAATCCGCTTTCGGACGACTTCACGCTTTCGACCGACTTATAACCGTCAGAGTACTCGTTCCGAGTATAATACATTTCTCGTATCCTGTCATCTAACTCGGGAGTGACAGATTCTCTTTCATCTTTGGGTGAAGCATCGTATTCGACTAAACCTTTATCTTGAGTCGTATCTTCGTCGATATCTTCTTGTTTGATCTCGGCAATGATGGATTCTAAGAAAGACTCGTCCATTGGATCGATAGAAGCATCGTAATCAAACCTCATTGGTACCGGCGAGTCATACAACTCTTTTTTACGAGTAGGTATGCTTATTTGTTTAGCAATTTTTTTACTAGGTGCTATTTCAGTACTTTCTGCGAATATATCAATTGGTTCAGTTTCGTCATCGTCATTATCATCTTCGATTTCAAATTTGAACGAATCTGTAACAGGCTGGAGTTTCTCTACTTTTATTTCAGTTTCAGGTTCATCATTAGTTAGAGTTTGTTTAGTATTTTTAACGGCTGTAGTGATTTTTAAATCTTTTTCCTTTTTTTTATCATCTCTCGGAGTTGCATCTTTCTTGTCTTCATTTTCAGACCAACTGTCGCAAACAACGAAGTCTTTTAGATTAACATTTGCTTCTTTAACCTCATTTTCAGGAGTTTCATCCACCACCTCTTGCACATCGTCATCATCTTCGTCAGACAAGTTAATAGTATCAAACTTATGTTTAGGTTTAGAATACTTAGTTTTTACATCTTTAGAGTTCCCATCTTTTTCTTTTAATTTTGCATCTCTTTTTTCTTTTAAGCGTCTATCGTTATTTTCCCTTTCTCTTATGATATTTGCTCTCATTCTATCCTTCCCGTCTCTATGCCAGTCTCTATTTCTCTTGTCATCTTTGTGACCGGAATACCTTCTAAAGTTATCATTGTATTTCCTTCTGTCTCTTTGTCTATTATCGTCGTTGAATGGTGGAGGTGGTTCCTTATCTTTGTCTTTATCTTTATCTTTCTTTTGAAAGGGGTTTTGGTAACCTGGTAGTAGTTTTTCATAGTTGAATTTGAATGTTTTCCCCTCAGCTCTAGCTTTTTTTGCCTCTCGGATGATTTCGTCAACTTTAGCAGGGTCTGTAATTTATATTATGTTAATATTATCTAAGTTTTTGAAGTTGTCGTTTTTTATGTTACTGCGTATTTGTAAGTGTTTTTATGCGTATTTTTGGCTTAGTGAATCTTAAAAGACATTATTTATTCGCGACATAGCACACAAACACATTACAAGTAACAATTATAACCATTATACAAAAAACAGACCATTATAAATTAAGCGAACCTTTTTATCCGTGCTTAATATTATTTGGAGTGATAACCATTACATATTTAATTCTTACTTCCGTGCTTCTGCGGGCTCCTTCAATTGTAGTTCTCCGCTATAACACTACACTATATTATAAATAAAATAAGAAATAAACTAAAACACAGTTCTAAAAACTACACTATCAGAGTTGGCTACTGACTCAACTACTTTTTACTTACTCTGCTGTTCTATAAATATGTTGTCGTGACGTCACACTGACGTCAACACCAGCAGTGTTGCCCTGATAGAGATATAAGTTGCCCGTGTAAGCTTATGATAATGATACAATTCGCTACAACAAAGTATCTATGAAAGCAAATCATATAAATCAGCCTTCTTACTTTTAGCTGTGGCGTCGTTTTGGGTGCGTTTTAACAGTGGCTTCTTCGCTTCTCTTTTGAACGGGCGCAATACGCGCATTCCACGAGCTTTTCACAAACACCAAACAAGCAAAGGAACAAGCAAACATTGTTAGAGCCATTTATGAGTTATTAAGGTCTATTCAGGTACGAGAGGTAAAACTAGCCAAACAGCGGGCGTAGCGTGAGCGTGGCGTGAGCGTGGCGGGGCGGCGGGACTCGCGCGTCTTGTATGTAATGACAGTAGCCCTAGCCCCAGTCATGACCGCGTACGTCGCGCCCGGCGTGGTCTAAGCGGGACGTGTCGGCGACGGCTAAGTTCGCGCCGCTGGCGCTGTCACGCTGTTATGTGCACATTCGAATACAGCTCAGTACATTACAATTGGTACAGGCCACGCCTAGTCACGCCCCGCCACGCTCGCCTTCATATATAAGTGAACAGCTGACAGACTTCACATTCCACGGCGGCAGCGGAAGCTAAACCTGTCAGCGGTCTCTTTTGTGCAAAACGCGAAATGAAACATGAATAGACCTTTAGAGTGGATGGGAAAACATGAACATAATATGAAATACAAGATGCATTCAGAAAACTTACGCCCGAATACTGAAACGCTACGTACCTCGACACTTGGACTTTTTTATTTCAAACGTAACGTTGTTGAATTAAAGTTGATATTGGAATGCGCTTCACCTTGGCGCTTCTGACGCCCGCGCTCCGGATTAGAGAAAAACTCAGTAATTTGCTTGTTTTACAAAAACTAGACTATAAATCAAAAAACTGTCAGATAACCGATCAATTAGTTATAACCTACCCATCAAAGTGACTATCACCTTAAAATACCATAGGGTTCTTGAGATCCAGATAAAAACATGCTCAAAACAACTGTTTTGCATTTTTTTTTTCAAATCGTGTTTTCACTTTTTTTTTTTAAATTTTACTAATTTGAATATTTCCTAAACACTTGACTAGTACCTGGAATAGATACTATTTTATATACTACATCGGTTTTTGTGACTTATTGCGATATGGCGCGTTTATAACTAATGAGTTTTTGACGTTTCTTTATTTTGGAAAATCATGACCTCCTAAACTTGTGGCAAACTCAGCCACAAGTAAAAGAAGAAGAAGAAGACCTCCTAAACAGCTAACACAATTGTAAATATTTAAATAGCGTTTGAGTATTCGGGCACTAGTGATGTCGCTAAAGTGTCACTCAACTCTGGAACAGATCAGCATCGCCCCAAACCTCAAGTCAAGGTTTATTGTTTGTATGAAACTTCATAGAACACTGCAATCGATTCTTTCCGAAAACACGATGATCCGAGGCGATGCCGATCAGGTGCCGAGCCGATAAGTGGGCATATACCCTAACTTAATTAATTCAATGCCTCAAATGTTATTAAAAGCAACAAAACCACAAGAGAGAATCCAGGGCGGTAATTATGTAACACATTGCAACCAAGTTTTAAATGAAATTGACTTTGCAACCTGTTTATATAATTATCGCACAGGGCCACAATTTAAATTAACATCCATACTTAATATTATATGTACAAGAGCAACTCTGTTGCTCGTTTTTACTGCTAAACAGCTGTACCGATTAGGTTGAAATTTAGCATAGTGATAGTTTAAACTTTGCGAAAGTATTTAGGCTACATTTTGTGTATGTACAACGCTAGCTAAGTTTTACAGTTCATTATGACAGCCTTCTAATGTTTCCACTGCTGTAAGGCGGGGTCACTACCGCTGGACCACCAGTGCTCAGTTAGACGTAATAAATATATACAAATAAATGAGAAAGTTTGGATGAATAGATATTTGCTATTCAATCACGCCAGAACGGATGAACGAGGATCCAGGATGAAATCTGGCAGAGATAGATTAGTCTGGAATACATATGTTATTTTTTAACAGGAGAAATGTACAGTATGTATTTAACTATATAAAATAAAATTTCCAAGCAAGCATATCATAAAAAAGTTATCATACCGAGTAACATAGATTTGATCGGCGGCATGGCTTTTGTGGGCATGGCTTTGTCACTGTTCGGAGCTGGGCAGATGAGACCGAGTGGTATTCCTAGGTCGACTAACTCCATCTTACGCTTCATAGCTTCAATCTCCGATAATGTTTTCTTCTGGATATTAAGGTAGTCGGCTAAGGGAAAGGACACTACATCAAATATTTAAACCCAAGGATTTCGGACTGCTGTAAATGCACTGTAGTTTGTAAGTCTTCTTTGGTAACTAAACTAATTAAATGTATATTAATCAATTTTAGTAACTAAACTTTCGTAACCAGCTACAAGAAAACCAGATAGAGACCAGAGGTACTATGTTTATATTACTGGGTGAATTACAATCACGACTTAACAAGCAATTGCCACCCGGAACTTTGAAATTTTGGTTGGCTTTGGGTGGCGCTGCAACACCCTGAAACCCGGTGCTTAACATCAGAACGACTTGTCAAAGGCATCAGAAACTATGAGGACCATGGTACCAGATTTCGAAAATTATGGAGAACATTTAATACATTTTCCCAGTGCAGGAATTGAACCAACAACTTTTGTGCCTTAGCTAGACAATTTCGAAACAGAAAATAGTTCTACATTTGGATTCATGCCCAAAACAATCAGTTAAATTATGGTATTTACCATTCTGCAGCTTGCTGGTGCCAGGTTTAGGTGGCTTTGGGGGTTTCTTGGGGTCTACCACCTCTTCGATGTCCCCAGGTTTTAGAGCTGGCTTCGAGGTGGCTAACTTGCCAATGAACACTGTTCCTACCGCACCAACTGGAAATAAAACAAATGCATTATTGTGTTTGCTTAGGCCTAGTTTATGAATGGTAAACTTGCTAACCATTTTTTTTATATTATTGTCAATTGATGTGATTTTTAACCTACACATCATACTATCATACTTACCATACTATATGCTACAATATCCTTGAGTCACATAGGCTATATTTATTACTAGCAACCTGCCCCAGCTTTACACGGGTGCTTAAGTTTTCGTTGCACCTATGTGAAGAAGGGGCAAGTCACTAATTATTCTTATAATAAGAACTTACCAGTGGTACTAACATGCTTAGCAGGTGGGACAGGGGAGAGGGATGATTTCTTCTGTATTGAGAATGCTCGGAGCCTCTTCTTAGCATTTTCCACTCCTTTGATGGTTGGCTTCAGGTCCTCAGGATGGTTCTTGGACTACAAAAGTAGCCTAACATTTAGCTTGCCATATATATAACATAATTAAATTATTAGACTAAGAATTAACAATAATAATATTGTTAACATAAAAATAACTTGACATGAGCTAAGAGTTCTTTCTGATAGATTGAATTGTAGTATATAAAAATTACCCTTTCTGAAGTCTCCGGCACCGGCTGCTCACTATGGGAATCGCGTAGATTGTTTAGGTCATTGGTTTCCATGGTGCTTCAGGGTCAATCATTGGGCCGTTATACTGTGAATCACCCAACACTAAATCCTGCCACAAATTGATCAACAATGAATCAATGGCATGCAAAAGCCACTATTTCAAGGCTCAATAAGTTCTTTTTTTTCCCAATCTTTGTGAAAATTGGCTGGCAAATCGCTAACGAAGTACAAAAACAATTTATTTGTTTGATTGATTGAATGATAGTTCGTATGTATAACTGTGACATTGACATTTATGACTTTTTTCTTTTTTTCGCACGCTGGTTTATCATGAGTGAGACAAAGAAAGATTAAAAACCATAGATATTTATGTTCCAAGGCATTTGATTGATACCGACTAGAGTTGCTAAAAAACTTAGAATCGGGAGTCTGACATATACTAAATAGCCAGTGCCATCTATTGTGTAGTAGTGTTTAGATTTCCAATAAATTCATTGCGTTCCGCTTATTTTTGTGGTTTTCTTTGATAAATACTCTTTCCTTGACTAAAAATACTTAAATAAAATAAAAAACCTATATGTAGTCCAATAATGAATAAACCAAACAGGTAAATAGAAATAAATAATTTATTACATTTAAGAGGTGCTTATAACTAATCATATTTTATTTACTCATTGTTATTATTATGCATACAATATAAAATATTCAATACTTAAATTAAAATTTAAAAATGCTTTTCTGATCGCTGACTTCCATCATCAGCTCGGACAGATCATCACTCAGCTTTATATTCATCAGGGGAAGTTCAGGTTCAAGTTCTGAAGCTGAAAATTAAATAATACCTACATAATTACATTCACTTATTTAAGTTTGTTTTTAAATAATTATAATTAACAATATTCAAGGCCTAAGTTTACAAAGTAGTTAGTATTATGAGGCAGGTTTAAATGGTCTTTTCTATGGAAATATTAAATGACTGATGGATTCACAAATCTAAATTACGCAATGTATGCTCATACAGCCCAGAAAGACAGATTGCAAGATAAAAGGAGACAAAAAAAGATTACAATTTGTTTCTGGGGTCCACCAGTTGCCTCAATTAGTTTTGTTTACTAGATACAATTAAATCTACATAAACTTATCAAATCCACTTTACCAGAACAGTTCTCTATTGTCAAATTACCTGATTTATTTTGAAGGCAGGCGCCTTCTGTTTTGACATCCACTATCTGGCTGCTTGTGCCAACACTATGGACTTCATTGACATCAGCAAAGGCTACCTCTGGGGCGTTTGTGAACGGAATCAAATCAATAGAGTTCACCTTCTGCTTTTTGGGGTTTCTATCAACTTCTGAATTTCTTTTCTGTGACAGAACAGGTGGTTTAGTAACTTTCTTCTTCTTGTGTTCTGTATCAGTTATTTTTAATTTCATAACTCTTGCAACTTCTGTGCATATTGTTTGTTTGATGTCATCAGAGAGGTCAATGCCACTATCATAGTTCTTTGCATATTTCTGAATGGGTTCATCGTCGCTAGAGTAGTTTATAATATTGTCACTTGTTTCTTCATTGTAAAATTGTTGCCACTTCTTTACCATGTTTTCAACTTTTTTCTGAAAATAAGAAATAATAAAATAATAAGTGTTATATTATGCAAGAGCAATTGACATGTTTAATAACAAGTTTAATGAGTGTCCATTATCATCACAGCCTTTTAATGTTCTGGAACTGGACTACAGTTCCAGCTGTCTCAGCCCAGCTAGCTAGAATTATTGGATCATAATCCACCATGTCCAAAATACCCAATTTGGATTAGTTGATAGCGTCCTCATCATTATCAAATCACAAATAGACTGATTTCAAGTATGGGTATAAAAAAACAATGTAGGTATTGGTTATTAGAGTATTGAAACAAAAAATTTGGTTATTGTATAGCAAACTGAATAAATCAAACTTATAACTCACAAACTTCATTGGAGAAGGTACACGTAACATCAAATGCTCTTCATGGGCCTCAGCCATTTCACATCGGGAGCAGAGGTCAAAGTCAGGGCAAGAGATACACTTATACCGAAACCCAACAATTTTAGCTCGGCAGTTGTTGCATGCTATGTTGCTGTGCACAAGTTGCTGGGCCTCATCATCAGAACCTTCTGTAAAAAAATATGTTCAACATTCCTTCTCTATGGAAATACAAATGGGCATGTTTATTATCTTGGCAGTCAAGAGGTTGGCGGGATGACCTTAACTCCTTTGAAAAATTATGGTGGAACATTGGAAAAGAGATGGTTGGAGAGATTTCGAGGAGACCTTTGCCCATCAGTGGGACGAAAAAGGTTACAAAAAAACAGTGTCAATACAGACTACTGTTACTCCTAGTATTGGGCATGTGTAGGTTTAGTTATAAAAGTTTTTGCACTTGTCTCGGATAATAATACTCTAGTCTAGTCTTAAAATATCTGCATGAAAGCAATCAGTGTAGTGGTCACTGTGATACCTGTGTTTTATGTGTTCATGTTCAATTAATTTGCTTTTATAATGGATAGCAAATTTATTTTACCTTCAACCTCACATCCAGGTAGGTACAAGGTGGGCACAGCATCAGTGCACAGATGTTTGTTCTTGATACTTTGTGGCGAAAAGTGCCTGGAGCAGATTCTATATCGGACTCTTTTAACTTGCGGTTTCTCGAATAGATCCTCTCTTCGTGCCGCTTTGAGCCATTGCTCCTGCCTAAAAAAATTTTGCATATTACGTTTATTAATAATTTAACACAATTGAATACAAAAAGAACCAAAAACAGGAAGGTAGTATTATATCTTACCGATTGATATCCTTTGGAACGCTGTAAAAATATAAATGCTTACTGGTTCTGCTGTTCCGACTACAGCTGTATACGCAACAATAGTTCACCATGTTTCGTTGACCAACGTAATTTTAGAGAGATTGCATGCGTGATTTCCAAGACGGGCCAGAAAGTAAACGTAAAGATCTTTCAGTCGTCGAAATCTTTTATTAATTAATCGAAAAGTTTGCGTAGTGGTTATTATGTCTAGGCTCGAAACAAAATTTAAACAAATATGTTTAAAATTGCCATTATCAGTTTTTTTTTTCCATTTTTAAATGGCAGTCTGTCTGTTTAGACAATATTGCCAGTGTCAAGTAGTGTCGACGAATACATCAAGACGAACTAGTTCGAATTTTGAATAGGACGAACAACATTTTGAAAGAAATGATGGCGTCCTTTCAAAATTTTCTAGGAGAATCTTCGACCAAATAACAAACCAACATCACCCTTCCATTTCAATCACTTACACTTGTGCCAAGACTACGAGTCGTATTGGTTAGACTGCCACAAAATTTACATAATAAAACTCAAAATAACTCGAGAAAAACAATTAAAATGGGAGGAACATGTCGTACCGGCAAAATGACCGAAGAAACTCCTCAGATTTTCTTCGATTTGATGTAATTGTGTGTTTGACAATAGGTTCCTTATTACAATGTGTGTTTTGTTGCTCAGATAAATTAGAACTGGATCCGCCATACCGTGCATTTCCCCTCTGTCAAAATCCAAAACTCAATTAGATTCCAAATCAGGTGCGTTATATAAAACTACTTTGACCGCGCTGTTTTGACACATTATATTTCGGAACCTGAGCAAGAACAGAGCTCCCCTAAAATGCCGATTTGTGCAGTATTTTAATGCCAAAACAAGTCAACAACATCAAATTATAAAAGAGACGGCATCTCTTTTCATTTGTGAGTATTTAATTTGTAGCTAATATATTAATTTTATAATATATTTTAGAATAGAATAGAATAGAATAGAAAAATATTTATTTAACGCCACTCAATTAACATAAAAATAAAAATAACAATACAAATTAAAACTTAACTATTGTGACGAGAGCACCGGTGGTCTAAGAGCACCGGTGGTCTAAGAGCACCGGTGGTCTAGTGGAAGTGACCCCGCCTTCCGATCCTAAGGTCGTGGGTTCAAACCCGGTCGTGCACCAATGGATTTTTCTGTTCGAAAAATTTATGTGCGCAATGCTAGTGCTCTCATACGGTGAAGGAAAACATCGTGAGGAAACCGGCATGTCCAAGAACTAAAAATTCGAAAGACATGTGCCATCCACCAATCCGCATTGGGTCCGCGTGGTGGATTAAGACCCAATCACTCTCGCCTGAGAGTAGGCCAGTGTCCCAGCAGTGGGAACATTAAAAGGCTGTCATGATGATGATGATTGTGACGAAAAAAAGGCAGCCACTCAGCATGTGCTGCAGACATAATGTGTCTGTAACGCTGGTTTTCAGATTATTTTAAGATTTATAATTTGAGTAATTTGAATTTTTCCGCCATATGTATGAATAATTGAATGATTAGTCCACTGAGACTCCTCACGAGACTACCTGGGAATTCCCCGCGACACTAATTTTACACGAGACACTTGTTAGGGTTGTCAATAAAATAAAATTCATACAGTTTAACTTAGATTAATAATTTTGGTTGAAATAGACGGTGTTTAAATATATTGTGTCACTATAGAGGAGCTAAAAATGTTTGTTCAACGACTTTTGAAATTTCGAAGTTTTTCATTCATGAAATGCGTCTTTAACTCTCCTCCAAAATGTGATTTCACACTACCTAAGCAGCCCTGAACATCTGGTATTGTTTAACCCTGTTTGACCTGAGTGAACTCTAGGCTCTTGTATAATAATAATGGTTTTTCGGAATCCTTTTCGTGCCGATTAATATCTAAAACACATTTTTATTAATTAGTTCCATTTGAATTGCATGAAATGTAAAAAATAAACGTGTCATACAAAATGCAATGTTACACGACACTTTCAGTTTTTTGGCTTCGTTTTAGTAGTCGTTTTGTTATAGAAAAGTACTTTGAAATTGCATTTCTTTAGGTAGTAGTTCCGTTTATTAGTACGACGCACCCGTGTGAAGCCGGGGCGGGTCGCTAGTCATTCATAAGGTAGGAGCCGACCGCACGTTTTAGCCGCGCGGCTACCTATTTCATAGATGTGCTGCACGCCCCTCTCTGGCCACGGGGCGCCCGCGCGGGCGTGCATAGTATTTTGTTAAGATTGACATTTTTATAATTCGTCATAACTTTTGAATGGAATGTCTGATTTCAATAATTCAAACAGTTATCTACAAGTATTGAAACAGTCTTGAATACAAAATGATTTATTTGGATAATCATTAATATAAAAGTATGAAAAACAAGGTCTGATTTTATTGGGGAAGATGTGTTTGATAATATTGAAAATCATGATTCTGACAACTTTGTGAATCACAAGGTCGAACTGGCGAAAGCTGTGATGGAAAAATATTCTAACACAAGAATTCGCTATCTGACTAAAAAAACAGACCCACAGAAATGTATTCGACACATTTATAACAAGTTAATACATTTTAAAAATTAATGAACGGTATGAATCTCTTATTTATTACTAGCAAATACCGCAATAGCTACATCGATACCTACATAATTATATTATTGACTTTTCCTATTTGAGTAATGCTATGAGTCAGTTTTTCGTTTTTAGTTGAGTTCATAACAGTTTATCTTTTTTGAGCATGATGTGGTCACCTCTAATAGGCATAATGACAGTAACTAAGAATCACTAAAATCATATCTTCACCTTATGAAAAAGGATTCAAGGTATATAAAAACCGCGACTCAGCGCGTTTTGTCGGAATTGTAAAATTCAAATTTAAATCGCATATTTACTACTAAATAATCAGTCAGGCCTCAAATCGGTAATCGTCATTCAGTCAATCAAGCAAACTTCATTTGACCATTTGACAGCTCAGACAAATTAGAATTAGTTCTAATTTATCTGAGTTTGACAGTTGACTCTCCTCAATTTACTCTGTGCTCTTGACTCAACGTCAACAAAGAGAGTACGTATGTTCCCAAGAGAATGTAAGCACTACGTTTAGTATGTTCCTCGCCTCGTATTTCCTTGCCGCTAGCTATAACGTAGTGCTTACATTCTCTTGGCTAGCTATCAAATCAAAGAAAGAAAATGGCTGCTTGCTTATAAGTTCATAACTGCCTGCCTGCTGCCTGTTGTTGCTAACCAAAGAATAAAATAACTAGTTGCTAACTAGAATCTTAGTGGTGGGTAGTAATTAAAGTTGATTAAATAATAATTCTCAGCTGCCTGGAATCGAACTTGGATTGCAAAAATGACCAGTGTAGCAATATGTCGAGTGTGTCTTGCCCGCAATATTAAAATGTATTCAATCCAAAACACGAAACATAGAGAAACATTTGAATCAAATGCAGGCACTAAAGTAAGTACCCCTATTTTACTTATTCCTATAAGGTGAGTGCCTATTATTAATTAATTCAGTAAGTACTTATACCTATTAGGTAGGTACCTACTATTTATTAACAAAATAAAGGTAAAATATGTACCTACTAATTATGACAGGTATATAGTCAAATCAAAGCTAATTACATTAAAAAATATACAAAATACGGTTAGGGTGTAACAAACGGGGCGCTGAGGAAAAAAGACTTTACCTAAAGACTTAGACGAAAAATTACATCCATAGATTAACGTATATATTTTATGATGTCATCGGATAGGTCTTGCCGAGAAATGAAACTTTAGTTAAGGTCATTGACCTCTAAGTTCAATGACCTCGGAGCTAGAGGTCAAAATGTATCTTTCATTTCATTCGCTGCCAACCCCGACATGGATCGGTTAGGTTCGAAATGTATGCCGAAAGCCCGACGCAACACGGAAAGCGCGGCCGCCGCGAAGCCCGGCTGCAAGACCGACACAGGGACAGAAGATAGTAGTGCAATAAAATAGTGCGGGAGCCAGAAGCTCATTGAGGTCCTGAGCCTGAGCGAGCCGGTGACCTCCGTAGCGCAGCCAAGGACTCGTGTGGTGAACATACCACTCTTAGGGGCGACCGTCTAGAGTTTCTGGCGGGAACTCACACGGAGTCCAAAACAGAGTACCTCGACTTATATAGGTTAGGTTCAAAATGAGTGACAGAACCGATGGTTAGGTTATGTCATGACCTCGAGGTCAAAAGTCATGACCTTGGGGTCAAATGTCGTGACATCGGGGTTAAGGTCATGACCTCAATGTTAAAGGTCATGACCTCGAGGTCAAAGGTTAATGACCTCGTAAGGGACCCGTCGTGGTTCCCCCACCCTAATACTTCCACATCCCCACCTCTCCCGATAGTGAGTTTTGGCGAGGTTTTTGTCTTATTTTTTTTTTTTTCCATAGCGCCCCGTTTGCTGCCGACCAAGACGGAGAAAAGTCCTATCTTGACATTATCCTGGTGGTAGGACCATATATTATTTTGATTTGTTTGTTCACTATTAAGATCTCTGAGTTCAAACAAGAAGCTCAAGAAGGCTGAGTGAGAAAACAACACACACCTAACATGCATTTATTATGTTTCAACTCGAGCTTTTATTTTTTCTTTTTAGCTTTGCACAGAGGATGGCAGACCTGAAACAATATGCTACATTTGTTACTCTCAGTTGCAAAAATGCAGCAAATTCAGAGACATGACTCGCACTGCAGAGTGCAAATTACAAGAGTTTTTTGAAAATGGCTATGAGGTAATTGCTATAAATTGTAATGTAAAATGTGATCACTGGTGTGCAGTGTGGTACCAGGTACCTTTAAAAAAAATCTTTTAAGCTCATATTTTATTTATTTATTTTTAATAATGAGTACAGTCACAGACCACTTACACTAATTAATTAAGTAAGTCTTAGTTCATAATCATAAGGTATTTGGAAATAAAAATAATTCAGAAACAGGAAAGGTACTTAAGTGATCCTAGGCTCATAGGTATTCAAACAGTATTGTAAACATAATAAAAATATTTGCTTTCGTTTTCAGCTAACACAAGAAACATCAAGCATGTTGTTTTCTGTAAAACCTCACAGTTTGTCACTAACAACTGTCCAGCACACATCCTGTTATGATCTTAATGAAGTAGATCTAAAAGAGGAACAGTCTAATTCTATCAACTATTTTTATGAGTTTGATGATATTTTCGGAAGAAATGTAAAAGACGAAGGTAATTTTGGTAACCTAAGTTAAAGACCGTGTGTATGGATGGTGGAATTTGCTGTCACGCAAAGGAGTTGTTTCACGTAGTATGGAGTTTAGCTATGCCTCGCATACAAATCACTAAAATATTAGTAGGTATAGATATTAAACAACTCATCATTTGCATTAACACAGATCCATACAAAAAGTTAGTTAAGAGTAGTAGAGTTCTTTGTGATAGAGCTCGTCCGGGGAAGGACTACCACCATACCTATTTCTGCCGCCAAGCAGTAATGCTCGCATTGCTGTGTTCCGGGGTGAAGGGTATGGTTTCCGGTGAAATTTCTGGCACATGAGGCTTTCGATCTTAGCCTCAAGGTGGCAACCCGCGAGTGATACCTCTGGTATTGCGAGCGTCCATAGGCTGCGGTAACCGCTTACCATCTTGTGGGCCGTACGCTTGGTTGCCACTTCAGTTGTATAAAAAAAAAACAATACCTACCTAAACATTTTTTGTTATTGTTCACAGTTTCACCAGAAAGGCATTTTGACATCAAGGCCGTAAAAACAGAAAACATAAAAATTTGTTATAATAATGAAGAAGACCCCGTCCCGGAATCTGTTGACAAACTTACCTATAGAGAAAATATCTCAAATGAAATAAAAAAATCTAAAACTCTGAAGAAAGAAAATTCTGTGCTAGATGGAAGTACAAAATTTAATTATTTTTGTCCTACATGCAACATAAAATATTCAACCAAAAAAAATTTTGATCTTCACATGAATGTACATGATCAGAGTCGAACTTTTGTTTGTGAACTCTGTGAATATAGATTCAATACGAAAGCAAATTTGACAACGCACAGAAATTATTCACATAGAACTGGGAGTGCGACAGCTTGCACTGTTTGCCATAAGCTAGTGCAAAATGAAATCTTGAAACGCCACGTGAAAACCCACTTGGAAAAACCACTGAAAACAAACATGGAAGATTTGGGAGCGAAAATATACGCATGCCCTTTAAGCGATAAAAAAATCTCAGGTTGCCAGGACTTCTTAAGCCATATGGAACTCCATACCAAAGAAAATCCATATGTCTGTGGAAAATGTGCCAAAGCGTTTGCATCAGAGAGCCATTTGCAAGGTCATATGCAAATACACACAGAAGAGAAACCATTTACTTGTAATGTGTGTAATAAATCTTTTTCTGTTCTGCATAATATGAAGACACACATGTTAATGCACACTGGTAAAAAGCCATTTGCATGTCAAACATGTGATAAAACATTTACTATTTCGACACGATTGAAAACTCATATGCGTACACACACGGGTGAAAAGCCATTTGAATGCGAGATTTGCAAAAAAAAATTTACCGAAAACATTCGTTTGATAAGGCACATGCGAACCCACACCGGAGTAAAGCCATATGCTTGTACCACATGCGATAAAACTTTTGCTGATCACACAAACATGAAAAACCACATGTTGATGCACACTGGCGAAAAGCCATTTGCATGTGACACGTGTGGTAAAACATTTGCTGTTTCGACACGATTAAAAACTCACATTCGAACACATACGGGCGAAAAGCCATTTGCGTGCCAACTCTGCGATAAAAAGTTCACTGAAAACATTCGCTTAATAAAGCACATGCGTACCCACACTGGCGAAAAACCTTACGCCTGTACTATTTGTGATAAGTCTTTCGCTGACCATACAAACATGAAAACTCACATATTGATGCACACAGGCGAAAAGCCATTTGCATGTCACAGATGTGGTAAAACATTTAACATGTCGGCACTATTGAGAACTCACATGCGAACACATACAGGCGAAAAGCCATATGCTTGCGAGGTTTGTGGTAAAACTTTCGCCGCAAACGCCCGTCTGAGAAGACACATGCGAGTACACACTGGAGAAAAGCCATACACTTGCACAATGTGTGATAAGTCTTTCGCTGATTACACAAACATGAAAACTCACATGGTGTCGCACTCTGATAAAAAGCCATTTGCTTGCAGCCAGTGTGGTAAAACATTTGCGCAACAATGTATGATGAAGAAGCACATTCAAATAGTTCACCTAAAAGAAAGGCCTTACGCCTGTGACTTGTGTCATAAAGCCTTTGCCAAAAGACAATCCTTGAAAACTCACATGTTATCGCACACTGGTGAAAAGCCATTTGCTTGTGACAGGTGCGGCAAAACATTTACCAAACAAGATGCAATGAAGAAGCACATTCAAATTGTTCACCTAAAAGAAAGACCGTACGTATGCGACGTGTGTCCTAAGACCTATACAAAAAGTCAAGAATTAAAATTTCACATGCGGTCGCACACCGAAGAAAGGCCATAACCAAGTCAAGGTAAGGTGGATTATAAGTCACTAATTTTGCACAGGCAACAACAGCTGACATACTAGCCAAAGAAGGAGCAAAACTAGCTCCAAGCGCAACAGTCATAAGCCTCTCTTGTCCAACATCGACAGAGATAAAACACAGACTAAAAACTCACTCTGAAATGGAGCATCAAAAACTATGGGAGCGCAGACTGGACTGCAAGCAAACAAAAGCTATGCTCTCGACCCGAAACAAAAAGATCACAAACACACTGCTCAAAATTAAAACAGACGATGTACGGCTAATGGTAGGCATCATCACAGGTCACTGCAAACTCAACCACCACCTCGTGAAGACTGGAGCCACAGACAGTGGAATCTGTCGTGGTTGCTTTCAGGATGAAGAAACAGTGGAGCATGTGATTCTTCACTGTACAGCCACAAATGAAGCCAGAGTGAAGTCGGGACTGCAGGAGCTAATGGGCACTTGCTCGCCACCATCCACAACACCTGCCATCAGCTGTCCTTCTCCGTTATTTCAAGGAGTTGGGCTAGCTAGGGTCAGGTTAGCAGAGGGACAATGCACAATACACCCCAATGCGGGACGTCAGTGCAAATCTTATACCCCCATTTAGAATGTGACCTGGTGGACGAGTGCCAAGTTGAGATGCGAGAGGTTGCGGGTCGGATCCCTACTGTGGGACCAATGTTTTCAGGACCTTTAAATATTTGTTCCGGGTCTGGGTTTTTCTAAGTATGGTAAGTATGTATTTATGAATAAAAGTATGGGTATTATACTCCATTTATTTTATCATCTATTGGTCTCTTGTAGATATAATCTGTTGTTTCGTTTATCTTTGTTGTTAGACAGTAGAGATGCTCAAAACATGTTCGGAGGTGCATTGAACATGGAACGATTTTTTTTCTTTGAGGAACTATGTCCAGGAAACATGTTCACGAACCGATCTAGTTCCGCTAGTTCTCTTCACATACATTGCAGCTTGCGATCCTATTACTATCTTATGAATTTGGAACCTAGAAATACGGAAAAGTCTGATAGATATCAATTGATTTACCTTCATACTTTACAGGCTTAGGACTGTCAACCAATAACTAGATTAGGTTAGGACAATCAGATTGTTTGTGAAGTAGGTATGCAAATTACATAAGCAGGTAGTAACTAATCTAATAGTAAGTAGGTATAGAGCAAAGTCTTGGTTAGCGTATTTGTAAATACTATTTTCATTTACACTCACACCTAGGTAGGTAGGTACCTACACAATTTCAGTCAATAAAAAGTAAAAAATATATTAGGTAGGTACTTAATATTAATTTTCTCGTCATTCGTGACGTGAGTCAAGCGCAACCCGCGGGAAAGTGAAATGAAAATTGCAATTAATTAATTCCCTAATGGGGCATGTATGCGTGCGATGCGACTGGTGTCAAGGCAGTTGTTCAAACATGTTTTTTTTTTTTTTTTTTTTTAAATCTTTTTTTTAAGGAACTTTTGTCCTTATGGACCATGTCAGTTCCATCTTACCCTCATAGCAACCACGTCAGGACAATGTTTTTAATCTTCTGACAGCTCGTATATGGACCGGTAGAGCATGTTAGCTTCGCCAGACGTTGGCGCAGCTAACACGCTCTGAAACAGGCCCATATAGAGCTGATTGACTTTTAGTGCCTTAAGCATATCCTCTCTTATGGATACACTCCGGACACATTCCATTAAAAGGTGGTATAAGTACATCTTCTTTTTTTCCACAAGTTTCACAGTTAGGGTTATCAACCTTTTTCATCAAAATTTAAAGTTATTCAAAGGCATGTGTCCGGAGCGCAGTCTGTGAGCAGTTACAATAAGTTTTCTTCGTAATCTGGTGTTCTCAAACCACGGTATATGAGGTGGCTCACTCTGCATGGTTCTGTACCAGATACCTTTTTCCCGGGAGGCAATATCAAAGTACTCTTTCCATTTAGATCTTACACATTTTTTATATTTGTGTAGTACTTCCGAGTAATCAGGTTTTATGAAGACTTCAGTACCGTTTGATATTGCCTCTCGAGCCAGTACGTCTACCACCTCATTACCATGAACACCTACATGGGATGGAATCCATTGCAATCCCAGAGTCGTGCCCCTAGCTACCAGTACTAGGATTTTATTTAATATAGTGTAAGCAATCGATGTGCCTCTGTCTCCAGAGGCGCAACGAGCCACATGCTGCAAGGCACTTCTGCTATCGGACAGAATAATTACCTTTCTGAGTCCTGTACTGATAACATGAGATAGCGCCTCTGAGATTGCAAAAAGTTCCATAGACATTATACATATGTGAGATTCATTTACAATTTTAAACTTCTCTTTTATATTTAATCTAGGATCATAAAATGCCGCACCTCTACCATCCTTTGTTAATGATCCATCAGTAAAAATCTTGTGCCATTCATTATACTTAACATTCAGCATGTGTAATGTGTTGTACTTTAATACTCTACAATCATATTTTCTTTTTGGCTCTATTATACTTTCTACATTAGTTTTGATTAAATTTAAATTAATATTAGAAACCCACGTATTTAAAGTAAACATATTAAGTGGCTTACATGAGTTCATTATTTCTGTTCTAGTAATATTATAAACATTAACAAGTAGAGAAATCTTATTTCTACAGAAATATGCTGAGTTACTTGTGTTCACATTTTTTATAATTTCTATAGTTAAATTTCTCGTCCAAGATTGGGCCTTCAGACAATATTTTGTTGCTAGATATTCCCTACGTAATTGGAGTGGTGGTAAACATAGCTCGCACTCCATCACATGAATCGGAGTAGTTTTAATAAACCCTCCGATAACTCGCATGGCTATATTTTGAATTTTATCTAGCTTAATGAGATGGCTTTTTACAGCACTATCATAAATAAAACTACCATAATCTATTCTACTTCTTACTAAAGATATGTACATCCTACGAAGGTGTTTTGGGTGCATCCCCCATGACGCACCTGCCAAAATCTTAATAATGTTTATCAGTTTTGAGGTCCTAACCTGAACTTCACTAATATGTCTGTTCCATCGAAGCGACCTATCTAACCACATACCAAGATATCGAACGCAGTCGACACCAGGTATAACGTGGTCACTTACAGACACCTCTACCCTAACTCTTCTCCGGCCCCTACTGAATAAGCACAGCTGTGTCTTTGTCAGTGAAATTTCTAACCCAATTTGGCCCAATAATGCGGTGACATCTACCACACAGCTCTGTATATCCAGTTCGAGCCTTGCAATATCATTATTTTGGCTATAAAATACAAAATCGTCCGCATATTGTAAGCTATTCATGCCGATTGATGTACAAATCTTGTGAGAGATAATATTAAACAGAAGTGGAGAGATAGGGTCTCCTTGTGCTAGACCTCTACCAGTCCATCTCATAACAGTACTATTATCATTGTCTTCTACTATTTTCAAATACCTTTCTTTTAAGAATTCGTATAGGTATTTGCAAATTGTAGAGCCAACCTTCAGTTCATCCAACATGCTCACCATCTGATCGATTAGAACCGAATTATATGCACCCTCTATGTCCAGAAAACATGCTAGAGTCGGAACATTTTTAGCAAAGCCAGCTTGAATTTGGGACACCAGTCTTACAATGCAATCTAAACTAGATTGATTTCTTCGAAAACCGGAAGCATTTTGAGACAATATATGATTATTTTCCACGAACCATTCCAGGCGTCTGCCAATCATTGTGTGAAATATTTTACATGAACACGAAATAAGAGATATTGGTCTGAATTTAGGCAGAGCATCGTTATTGTTAGTAGGTTTCGGAATCGGTATTATTTTAATATTGCGCCACTGATTTGGTATTATTGTATGTTTAAATATCAAGTTATAGATTTTCAATAAAAATAATTTAGCTTCATCAGGTAAATAATAAATCATGGAATAGGTAATATTATCCTCTCCTGGTGCAGAGTCTTTTTTCTTTAAGCAGTTGTAGAGCTCCTGCGGGGAGAAGTCACTCTCTAGCTGAGTATTTTGTGAGCTAAATATCGGAGGTGAAGACTCTACAAAATCCGGGGCTAAAGATCGCAGTAACTCTTCCTTTTTGTCTATGGGTACATGGGAACGCGTTTTCCTTACTCCTTTCATCCAGCGCATTCTACTCCACAACTCAGAGGAACTGGTCGATTCGTCTATCTCTTCGCAAAAGCTCTTCCAACTGCTTAACTTGGCTGCTCTTATAGATTTTTGTGCTACGGTTATTTTTTCTTTGTAAATGTCAAAGTTATCTGGTGTTGGGTTCTTCCTAAAATTCTTGAGAGCTAGGCGACGTGCAGCAACAGCCTGAGATATAGAGGGGCACCAGTAAGGTTTTGGCTTGAATGACCTATATGGACTTGTACACATTTTTATAATCGGTATGCTTTTATCTGCAGCGCAGTTTATATTTTCAATAAAAAAGTTGTACATTGTCTGAATATTATTATCAAAGTGATCTCTACTAACAGAAAAAATATTTTGGCATGTGTCACGGTAAAGCTTCCAATCAGCTAACTTAATATTACGGCGTTTAACAAAAGAAGGTGGCTCGGATTGCTGTAAACACATTTTTATAAACAGGTGGTCACTACCCAAGCTTTCCTTTGTTATTGACCATTTATAATAAACAGCTATATCTGTGGAGACAAAAGTAATGTCCGGAGTGCTTTCTTGTAGCATGTTATTAACTAATTTAATTCTTGATGACTCTCCATTATTCAAGGTTACAAAATTATGATCTATGCTAGATTCTAATAGCTGAATTCCTCTAGTATCCACCCTGTTAGACCAGTTAGAGTGGTGACCGTTGAAATCCCCTGCTACAATACATTTGTCTCCAAACTTTGAAAAAATATCATCCCAATCCAACTGGGTTGTTCTTACAGAGGGCGGACAGTAAATGGAAGCCACGCACTTTAGGTATTTACAGTTAAACACTTTAACACATACAATCTCTATTCCAGAGTTTCTTACGGTAATAGGATAAATTTGTGCTTTGATTGAGTTATGCAATATAATAGCCACCCCACCATACCTATCATCCCTATCTTTTTTGTAAATGTTATATCCATGAATTCTTAGATCAACGTCAGAACCTAACCAAGTTTCACTAACCAAACAAATACTAATCTTTTCTTGATTCAACAATAACTCAAACTCTTGTTTTTTAGGCATTAGGCTTTGAGAGTTCCATTGCCCAATATTTAAATATTGGGCAATGGACCTCCCAAAGCCTAATGGGACACGGTTTCCTGTATTATTGTTGTTATCCATCCTGGAAGAGAGATAAAAGTTTCCTAAAAATCTCTCCACCGTTGACGGCCCTAACAACGAAACTCATAATTTCATCTACCAAAAAACTCAAAGCTAATTTAATCTTTTCTTCAAAACTATTACTTGAAAACAATATTTTCTTTAGCTTGCTCATTATATAGCTAAACTTATCTTGTATCTTTTCCTGGCCTGGACCCTTTTCTTGTGTTTGTTCATCCTTGTCTTCTTTTTTCTTTTTCTTCGGAATTTCAGATTTATGTGAGGTGGCATCTCTGTACGATTTTTCACTCTTCTCTGCGTTCTGAATTCTAGTCTCATTGCTTTTCTGTTGGATTTTTGTTTTTTTTTTCTTATTTTTCTTTTGTTTAGCACCTGTTTTTCTACTCTCCTCTTCACTACTTCTACTATCTTCACTGTCTTTCTCTGCAAGCTCACTCACATGCAGTATTATGTCTTGTGATAGATCATAATGGCTAGCCTCTACGTTTATGTTCTTAGCTGAGGATACATTCTGAGAGTCACTTCTCCCGGGTCTATCAGCTATATTGCCCTGATCTTTCTCTTTTTGTTTTTCCATAAACCTTGAATATGCTACTTTGTACGTGCTGTTTTCCTCGCACATTAATTGTCTGATTTTTCTCTCTTTCAGATAGACAGGGCATATCTTTTCGAACGCCATATGGTCTCCTTTGCAATTCATACATCTGTATTCCGTAGCTTCACAGTTTTCATGCTCACCACAACACTTAGGACACCTCTTTTTCGTTGATGGGCACATTCGAGCTAGGTGGCCAAACTTCCAGCAAACCGAGCATTGATTTACAGGGAAGGTATAAGACTCCACTTTAAACCGGCAATTATACCCAAATACATACTGTGGTAATTTAGAGCTTTTGAAGCAGAAACGAACTGTTTCACTGTCACTCCATACACCAGATTCATTCATACGTTTTAATCTTTTTACAGCTGCTATTTCAAATTCACTACTGAACGACTTCATCAACTCTTCTTCTTTCACCTCTAGCTCGATATATTTGACCACACCATAGGTTAAAGAAACTTCATTAGTGAGTCGGGATTTGTAGCCTAACTCCACTAACTTACTATTTTTTAGTAATATTTCAGCATCAGCTCTGGTTTCGAAAGTCATGTACACTTTATAAGGTGTTTTGTATTTTATTTCTACAATGTTTGGTATACATTCCGCCTTCAACAGTTTTGCCAGACCAATCTGTTTCGGCAACAGTTCATCAGATGACAAACAAACTTCGATTGAACTCAGATCCATGCTGAAGTTATTATTTCTTCGGGTGTAATTATTTGTCTTCAGTGGGTTATAACCTCCAAATCTTTTATTATTCATTATGCTGGATCTTGGTTTTTTTGGTAATTTCTGCACCAATGTAAAACCTTCATCATCTACAACAGCACCCTGCTCATCACTATCACTTCTTCTTCCATCACCTCTCTTCCTCTTCGACCCAGCACCACTTGCAACACTTTGACTCGCGAAACTTTGACTTTTCTGAACTAACATCTCGTGCTTGTTAAACTCGTTCAAAGTACAAACTAAACTATTTTCTAGGACTTCTTCCACCATATCACTATCGACATTGGATCGAGGCCCGGAGACCTCGTCCATCACGCGCCACGCAATTGACGGTAGGATCGGAAAATAAATGCCGCAAAAAACAAGCTTAACGCGATATGTGCGCTCGCTGTGAAGTGACACGCGCGACTGTCAAACATGTTGTATGAGCAATAGAGCGCGATCTGTTACTTTAATTATTGTGCACTATTATAGATTATTGTTGTGTTGTATTTTATTTCTTAACAATGTCAGTGGAATTGCGAAGCATTAGAAAAAGTATTTACTTAATTGGAGAGCCTAACCACCAGTAATGCAAAACTGCCATCGAATCGACAAGTTTTAGCCGATTTGTTTTACAACATTTCCTAAGCCAATCTTACAATCAACGAAAGTGCAAATCTTGTCATTCTGAAGTGTACTATATGCTGGGAAAAGGCAAGAATCCCTCCCTACAAAGACATTTCCTAATTGCGTAAAAAAAACTTGTAGATTTGTATCATGTTTGGAGAGAGCTGCAAAAAATAATAAGAAAACTCAGGTGACTTACAAGAGTCGCAAACAGAGTTTTGAAACTGATTTAAATAATTTATTTGACATCGCACATATCAATGCCCTAGAAAGAATAACAATAGTGGAATATAAAACATTCCTAAAGATCAAAGAAAGCCCGGGCCGTCCCGGCTGCTTACAAATGCGATTCGGCACGGGTTCCCATGCATTGAAATGGTTATTATTATGTTTTCTAAATAATTAAGAAGGATACTAAAAAAAATCTAGAGCCTATAGCGTAAAAAAAAAACAACTTTGAAAAATAAGGGACACCCTAGCGTACATAGGCTACGGTAGCCGCTGACCATCACGTGGGCCGTACGCTTGGTTGTCACTTTAGTGGTATTAAAAAAAAAACCACTAGTGCATTACTGGTTTCGAATTCACGACCTTAGGATCAGAAGGCGGTGTCACTACCACCAATGCTTGAGCTCAATATTGTACAAAAATGTAGAAAACCGTTCAACTAATACGGAGTTTGTTACCACAAACATACGCATTTAGCGTTACTTGTACCTACAAAGGTGCGAACTTACAAATTTTCACATTTGCACCTACATAGAGGAGTAAGTAGGAAGGTATAGTACTGCCAATGGATCTCGGTCGTATCATGAAATTAGCCGTTTCGATGCGCAATGGAGCTTTTTTAAACTAAATTGTCTTTGCGTATCACAAAATGGCCGATATCCGTTAATCCGTTGTAAGTACATACTAATAAACATACTCAAAAATACATGGTCACCCCAGTTCATGTTTAGCTCAAAATAAAGGCTATATTTATTTTGATGGAATTCATTTATGGCTATAACAAATAAAAACAAGCCTATACAAATTCATAACAAAACGAAAACTAAAAGCTGAGCTATAGACAGTAAGACTTTCAGTTCCTTAGATCTAGCGCATGTGGGATAAACGATTAAATCCAATTATTTCTAGATAGGATCCATAACAAAAAAAAAAGCCCATACAAATTCATAACTAAATGAGTACTAAAAACTAAGCTATTGTCAGATTATCTATGATCTTCAGCTAAGGAGATACAGCGATTGAAACTTCTTCTTGTTTGATTCAAACCCGTTTATTTTGGAACAGGAGCCATAACTAAAAAAACGAAAACCATACAAATTCATAACAAAATTACTACTAAATCTTTTGCCTTTGAGCGATTCTCTCCGATCCTTAGTTACGGAGATCTGACTCCTGATATCAGGATGTGAGGACCTGTCAGATCCTGATATCAAGATGTGAGGACCCAAACAAATGCTCATATCTTTTGAACTAGAGAACTACAAATTGAAAGAGTAGTGTTTTCGGGAACTACAAATTTATTACTAAAAGATGGCATACAATCCTGATTTATTCATCACAGGTCCCAGTGTTCTTCTGATATCAATCATAATATTAGTTCCATGATGCGCCTACACTGCGTTAAAAAAAAACAAGCCAAGCATGCGAAGGCCAAGAAGGAAGATACGTATACGTAGTGCTTATATTCTCTCTGGAAGATGGAAGGAAGAGTTGACCCAAAGTTGACCCATGGAGTTGACCCAAGAGAATGTAAGCACTACGTTTAGAATTGACTGACTTTGATTTGTAAAAAAAAAAACAAATAAACAAACAGAACTAGATAGAGAAAAAAGTAGAATTAAATAGAAGAATTCAATGAAACGATCACCATGGTCAGCGTAGCTTTGTGTAGAGTGTGTCATGTGAACAACATAAAAATGTATTCAATGCGAAACACAAAACTTGAAGAAACATTTGAATTAATTGCAAGCACTAAAGTGAGTACTGTAGTAACTGCGAGATTACAATTGAATGCTTTATTGTGCTAATTATGCCTGCTCCAACGTAGGCACCAACGAAATCTTCCTGAGTTGTAACTCAGAAAGACGAGAGCATCATCTAGCCCCAAGCTAAGCAGAGCTTTGGTTATGGGTAGGTACTAGATGACTTAGTCCAATACAATACATAGAGATAATATATTTTTTTTTTATGTACATTTCCCAGAACACCCAGTAAAAATATTTGCAGATTGTACAAATATAAGATTCTAATCGGAAGCAGTTGAAAATGTGGCCGGACCCTCTCATTATTCTTTATTTTGATTATAAACCATTATAGTCAAAACATTCCTACTACAATTAATGCAATCTTGCAACTTACCCAGATTCATCTTACTTTTAGCTTAACAGAGAGGATGGGAGGCCTGAAACTTTATGCTACATTTGTTACTCTCAACTGCAAAGATGCTGCAAGTTTAGAGACATGACCCGCGCTGCGGAGTGTCTGCTAAAACAGTTCTTTGAAAATGGCTATGAGGTAATTGTTACATTTTTTTTTTAAATGGAGGAGGTATGAAAAATATACTCTAAGATATAGTAGACATGCCTTCAGGTCTAAAGATACAGTAAGATACCAACTTCACTGGGACCTAGTCATGTTAGTATATGCCCTTATTCATAAAAATAACATTCATTTTAGCGGCTTGCTAAGTACTACCTTTCCTTATCATTTTAAAGTCAATAAACAACACATTAGCTAACAGAAATTTAAAGTATGTTTATGAATAATAGTTAGATATACCCAAATTCAAACATTATATTTGGCATGTCGCATTTTGCAATCTCTGTTATTTAGCCTTAATTTTTTTACAATAAAACCTATTTTCAGCTGACACATGAAACATCAAGCATGCTGTATACTGGCAAACCTCACTTGTCACTGTCAAACATCCAGCACACATCCTGTCATGATCCTAATTGGATAGAGGCAGTTAAAGAGGAACAAGCAGATTGTACCGACCATTTCTTTGATTTTGATGATGATCCCGGAAAGAGTGTTAAAGATGAAGGTAAACCTTTGTAGCCTAAGAAAGCATTTCATAATATAAGCCCAGATTTGTTGATACTTTTTAGATGGTACCTACTTAATTTTTTATTGAATTCTTAAGTAAATATTATAAATCATGTCTAGTACCTCTAATAATAATATAATTTTGCCCTCACATGTATACCTGTTTAAGGATATTTTGATAATTGCTTACTATAGGTTTTATCTACTTAATCTGCTACTCTACAAAATCAAGCTGTTTTTTTTTTAATTTCAGTTACCCACAAACCTAAAAGGCACTTACATAACTCTGAAGTTAACTCTCAAACTGTAATTAGAATTGACCTCATGGAAATAAAAAAAGAAAACATTGAAATCAGCCCAAAAAATGAAGATTATCTCCAAAAACCTGTAGAAAAATTAGAAATTGTGAATGAAGAAAAACATACACCAGAGGGAAGTTCTGAATTGAGTTACTTTTGTTCTGTTTGCAACAAAAAACATGTTACCAAAAAAGCTTTACATCAACACATGAAAATACACGACCAAAGTCGAGCCTATGCTTGTGAAATCTGCAAGTATCGATTTAACACGAAGGCAAACTTGAAAACACACCAGGAAAATTTGCATAGAACTGAGAGTGAAACAGTGTCATGTACCGTTTGCCATAAACTTATGAACAGTCCTCAAATCTTAAAACGGCACATGAAAATCCATTTGGAAAAACCGCCGAAAAATCACGCCTGTGACAGATGTGATATGAAATTTTCAGACAGGAGTACTTTAGTAAGACATAAGACAACACATACAGAAGATTTGGCAGCTAAACCACATGCTTGCCCTGTGTGCGAAAAAAAATTCTCTGTTATCTATTACCTAAAAAGTCATTTAAAACTCCACACTGGAGAAAAGCCGTATTCATGCGAAAGATGCGGCAAAGCGTTCACACTGAACAGCCATTTGAAAATTCACATGCGAACACACACAGGTGAAAAGCCATATGCGTGCAGCAAATGCGATAAGCGTTACTCCAGTCTGGCACATGTGAAATACCATATGAAATGTCACACAGGGGAGAAAGGCTACGCCTGCGATGTGTGCCAAAAAGCCTTTTCTGAAAGCAGTCATTGGAAAAGTCACATGCGAATACACACAGGGGAAAAACCATTCGCTTGCGATATGTGTGACAAGAAATTCATAGGTCACACTAACCTCAAACTGCACAAGCGTATCCACACGGGCGTGAAGCCACACGTCTGTGATATATGCGGGAAAGCTTTCGCACAAAAATCAGTGTTAATAATCCATGTTCGAACCCACACCGGTGAAAAGCCATTTGCGTGCCACAGATGCGGTAAAACATTCACTATGTCAACGCACTTGAGAACTCATATGCGAACACATACAGGCGAAAAGCCATATGCGTGTGAGATTTGCGGTAAAACTTTCGCCGAAAACGCCCGTCTGAAAAGGCATATGCGAACGCACACTGGGGAAAAGCCGTACGCTTGCACAATGTGCGATAAGTCTTTCGCTGATTACACAAACATGAAAACTCATTTGGTGACGCATACTGGCGAGAAGCCTTTTGCTTGCGACCGGTGCGGTAAAACATTTACTCAACAGGGCACGATGAAGAAGCACATTCAAATAGTTCATTTGAAAGAAAGGCCTTATGTTTGCGACATGTGCCCTAAGACCTATGCCAAAAGACAGGCCTTGAAAGTTCACACGCGTTCGCATACTGGGGAAAGGCCATACAACTGTGAGAAATGTAACAAAACGTTTACAAGACATGAAATTCTAAAACGACATTTGAAAACTCATGCTGATGAAAATGGGTATGCAATTAAATGCGACAAGGTATTGTCTGTTGATCGAGATATAATGAATGTAACTGAACGATCGATGGTATGATCGCATATTCTAGTATTTTCTTAAATCTCTCTAATATTTTCTGAATTGGTAGTGTTTGGACGAGCGGGGCGACGTTACGTAGCTCGCATTACTTTATTGCATACCGTCTTGACTTCTACATTTAAATAAAATTAATATTTATAAAGCATTTTTTATTGCTGCTAGTGTAATAGTCTTACTTACTGTAACTTAATGTAACTGTACATTCATTCAATAGATACGACAGAGTAACCCTTTATTGCATGGGAAAAACGATTTTATCCTGCGAGTTGAGCCTGTGGCTCCGAACATTTTCCATAACTGTAGCCATCCTAGGGTGGAAGACAGACCATTCATTATAAAAAGTAAGTAAGTTCGTATGAGTCAGTGGCTAACTCTGGTGACAGAGTTTCTAGGCCGTTTTTTTTTTCTTTTTATTCATTATAAAACAGGCTTCCAACTTAACGCACACCAGGTGTTACACAAGGAATCATTTTAGTTCCTCTATATTATATTATACAGGGTGGTCCAATGAATTCACTTCATTAGAGCTGCCAGAGCGAGGTTAAATGAAGTGATTCTACTGGTTTCTAACAAACATCCCTCGCTACACATCCTCGCACATTTCTGGTGGAAACGCAGCTTAATGCTGTTTTCATCATTAAATAGGGTGAATTATAAGGAAGTTTTATATGTACGTAATAGTTTAATTACCCGTGCGAAGCCGGGACAGGTCGTTAGTGATATAAATAGGTAAACTCAAATTAAAAATCATCTTCTAAATAATGGTATATTTTCAAAAATATCGAATTACATGACCTGCATTATCTATTTACAAATATAATAAACACAATGAAATTAAATAATCCTCGCCGAAGCGTCACTACTTAAATTAAATCAGTTGTGGGCTTACAGCAAAATCGCTTAGAACATATTTACAAATGGGCCAACTAAAATTTTTCGATTCGAGATTTAAAAAAAAAAGTAGTTCCGATTGCTTTGACAGATGGCGCTATCTGCTCTACTGCCATACTGGGAAAGGTTATCAAAACAAGAAAAAAGTTGGTAACTCCGTTTTTGTTTCGTCTCGTGTCAAGCGGAAGGTTGTGGGTTCATGTCCTGCATGAGGCAAAATAATTTAACTCCAGTACGACCAAAGTTAATGTACTACGTAGTACGTACTATGACTTTGACACCAGCTAGAGGTATGATTGACAATGACAGCAGGAGCAACCAATGTTGAATTCCCTACACATTCATCATAGCTCGCCAAACGTAGTGCTTACATTCTCTTGGGCTCGCCAGTTGAGCTACCGCTATCTAAATAGACAGCTTTTTTTTTAATAACTTGAGACGAAAATCCCTAAGTATTTTTATTACAACGTGTGGTATGTCAAAGCTGATATATTCATGTTCCTAGATTGTGCCATGCTATTTGCCGTATATTTGGCAGTAACTTCAATATGTAGTACGTTATTGAACCCTCTTAAATCAACAAGATAGGTACATTAAAAACAATCTGGGTTTCTCCCACCAAACTTTGTATAACATATTTAGTTTTGGCGCTAGCCCATATAGTGATGTGACTCGATATGGCATCATAAATTAAATGACACGAGTAGGTCGTATCTTTATCAATAGCCGTTGATTTTGTTTCATAAGAAATTATGTAAAGATGTATTGATATCGATAAATTATATCAGAAATTATCGATAATTTTGCCCAGCGAATTGAGCTAAAAATTACAGGTTTAGTGTTTGGTAGTTTTTTTGAATAAATAGGTTGTCTCTTGTTAACATTTAAAGCCCGTATAACTAAGAAAGCGCATTATACATGTCTATAAGGTCTGAGCATCTTTCTAGTATGAATTTGCACGCATAAAGAATTTGTGAAATGGCGTCAAAGCTACGCTTATTTTAGAAATAACCAACGATTTGATTTCTTGTCCTATTCAGATCTTTGTAATGCTTTATTGCTAAGAGTATTTTGTATCTATTTATCTACAAAGGATGCTTGAAACTATACGCCATTTTGTTTTCGTCTTTGATCATTGCTAGCCTAAGTCTTACTATCTAGATTTTCAGTTTATAAAAAAAATCAACATTCCTACAAAGATTTATTACATTTTTTTTGATATAAAAAAGCTAAAACGTTATTTTCAGTCACACCCGGGGCTTTGCACAGATTCCGTTAAAATAAAAAAAAATTATGAACACATTATAAGAGAGATCACATAGCGGTGAGTTGGATGGAAAACTTTTAGGAAGAGTTTTCAAAAACATATAAAATTATACGCATGAAATGGAACCCACGCAATTCCCTTTACCATTATAATTTTCGCCAATTCATTGGAAAATAAGCTCTGTACTGTTTGCCCAGAGGGTATAATCCAATAAAACTGTAACTTGAAGATAGATTTATCTATTTACACTTTAGGGATAGCCAAAGAAAACTTTATCGATAAATTATGAACAACACTATATTTATACGGTACATTATAAATCCGCTGATAGATATTTTGACATAACCATGAACATATATTTTTGACGTTGGTCGGAAAACAAGATTATCAAATATCGATAAAGTTTCCACATGTTAACATTATGTACCTATCCCTAGAAAGTGTTGGACGATATTTAACGATTATTCATTTAGACATTTCAAATAGTTTCTTACAGTTGTGGTAGCTCTGCTCTGTAATAACAGTTAAAAATGTATATACAGTGTATTTTATTATAAGTGCATAATATTCAAGGAATATATTCCACACTCACAATAATATTCATGTACATTTTTTTTTATAACATTTTGTCTGAAAAAATCTTTAGTAAATCGATAACGTTTTTTTTGGTCAATTATTATTTATCTGTTAATCGCGTAATAATTAAATATTCGAGCACGCGCGCCCCGTAGCGATTATAGAGGGGTTATTGACACGCGGTTCATTGATACGCGCCGCGCGCTTTCCTTTCGATTTCCAACAAGGATAATTAATAATTGACCAGAAAAACGTAATCGATTTATTTGAGATTTTTCAGACAAAATGTAAAAAAAAGGTATATGTAGTAATGTTTATAGACAAGACGCATAACAGCTAAGCTATACTTTACGTTCAAGACTGTTATTTTTTAACCATACTTTTATTTTATTTCACAAAGTGTTTTAACTGTTTGAGTATTCAGAAAAAAACTCAATTCTATAAATAAATGATCCTTACATGCATAGTATAAAATGAAGTCTGTCTATGTATTTATGTACCCTTAGATCTTTTAAACTACGCAACGCATTTTAATGGGATTTTCAGCAATAGATAGATTCATTCAAGAGGAAGGTATTTACCACACGTGCAATGCCAGGGCGGGTCCGCTAGTTACTTAAAACCCACCACAACTGTAATAGACATCACTCGTTCCATATATTAGTGTATAATTCATTTAGCTCATACAAAATCTAGTTACATAGGCTTACTAGCTACATAGTTTAAACAGTCGCACTTTAGACCATAATATTTGGTCTCATAAAAAATAATCCATGGTAAATACATCAAAAATTCACAAATAGCTAATCCAAATTAAATGAAAACCTGTGGATACGCATTTTTACTGCGAAACACTTTAATATATAGTTATTTTCAATATTTTAGGTCAAATGCAATGTGTAAATGTAAAAAAATATGATTATTGGGTATGTACCACTAACACTGACAAATTGTATTTTTTCAATATTTATCACTAAATTCTGCTCGTAGCTTTTCTCGTGTAGTAGCTTCCCATTAACTTATAATGGTCCAGGTCCAGAACTATGACTAGACCAAGTTTAATACAAATCGGTTCAGCCGTTACGGCGTGATTGAACCACAAACATCCAAACTGTCTGATTGATTATAATGAATTGTTAACTTTAAAAAGTGTAACCCATTGGATAAAACCTATCGTATTCTTATTATATTTAGTTATGATGTGTGGTTCAGTTTGCGCAGTAAAAATGTGTACAAACATAAACGCAACTTGTTTTTTTTTAATCGGGATTGTTTACATTAATCCCATACATTTAAAAAATTGTGCTTATATTGGGGTATTTATTTATTTGGCCTTATTTTAAGAGGTTTTCACAAAACCTAACTTTAATCCAACCATAGTCTCTGATATTATCATAAATAACTTAACACAAACTTTCCAAAATGCAATAAAATATGGCCTCTTTCGTTATCAAAATAAATACGTAGAATTTATTTTTTTATTACTTTAAACATGATATTATAACTTCTATTCGTTTCTTTGGACATGGTTACCGTTTGGTATTGTACTAAAATACCAAACAAACTAAAAATTAAACATTAAAACAGGCAGATCTACAACTAGGGGTGTGCATAATAATCGACATCAATAACAATAACAAGAATCATACCAAAAAACGCAAGAAACCAAGCCGTTTTAAGGTGATTTTTGTGATTTTATTGAAAAAAATATTTGAATACTATGTATTTAAAATTACTGTAATTAAACTGGATTGTCTTACTGGTGAAAAGTGATTGATAGCTCAACGTATCAGCATCGCCATTCGATGTGGCAATGCTGCCAGCATGTTGGTCGAATCAATACTTATTCATAATAGAGTAACTGCGAGACATTTTACCTAAAAAAGGTGTTTTATTCCAGAAATGTTAACTTTCCCGTAATCTTATGTAAAAATACAATTCGCGGTTACAAAAAAAACATTGCAACCTTTTGTAAAAGCGTGTTATTTTGCTGAAGCTTTTCATTTAAATACATACCTAGCCTACGTTTCCAAAACATAAATTACAAAATAAATTTGTACATAGTAATAATAACATAGAAATGTCAATAAAATTAAGTCTTAGCATAAAATAACGAACTTGATCGATAATACCATATAATAACAAATGAAAAATATACTAACGGGAGTTTTTTTTTATACAACTGAAGTGGCAACCCAGCGTACGGACAAGATGGTAAGCGGTTACCGCAGCCTATGGACGCTTGCAATACCGGAGGTATCACTCGCGGGTTGCCACCTTGAGGGCGATGCGCATAGACAATTTAGTTCAAAAAAGCTCCATTGCGCATTGAAACGGCTATCTTCACGACGGCCGAGTACTATAGTAAGCAGTATGAACATAGGCTCCTTCTTTTCTTTCTATATTTCGAAGATACGCATAAATCAGATTTAATTAGTATATTTTTCATTTAAGTTGTATTATTCAATTCATAAGAGAAAACACGTCAAAATCTAATGGAGCATCTAATAAGAAATAGTTAAATCTATTGCTGAGGCATTGAGCCCACCACTTTCAGCGATCTGGCCCATCTAAGTGACGTGACTCGATATGGCATAATGACCGTTACGAGAACAGCTTATATCGAAAGCCGTTTATATTGTCATTAACGGAATACTTTTTACTTTCAATTTCGCTAACGCTACGCGCTTTAACATTAAGATTAATATCATATTGTGATTCAAAGTGATGCTTGTGATTTTATTTAATAAAGATCTTTTGGCTTCGACTTGGCAGATAGCGGGTAACGTCTTTTAGATGGACTAGCTAATAAGCGTAGGCAAATGGCATTTAGACAAAAAAAATGTCCAACCGACAGAGTCGCCATTTTGTCTCGCCTTCTCCCATTCTAAAGATAAAGCCTACGAGAGATATACCGCTAGGCTTTTAAATAGATAAAAGGCGAAAAATGGCACTCATATCTCGTTTGAAACGCAAATTATTACACAATTATCTGGTAAGAAACGTCAGAATATACAAAATGTACGCCTAAAACTATGCTATAAAAGTTAACAAAACTGTTCATTATCTTGTTCTGAGTAAAAAAGATCTGAGCCCTTCTGTATCTCTGTCAGAAATTGCTTACTGAAATACTGTTTTTGGTAATAACTAATGATTACCTACTCATGCAATTCCCTATTCTATTAGTTTATACGCCTCATGCAATTTAAATAAAAATATAATATTAAATAAATAATTAGGTATTGAAATTAATTTCCAAGAATCTTAAACCTTGCATGTTCAAAATGATTCACGATTGGAAAATGATGCTTATAATTTTGAAAAATCAAAATTATACCAAACGGACACTTTTTGTTAAAACAAACTGGTTATTTAGAAACATTATAATCCGTAGCCCTGAATTATTTTCATACTAAATCAGTCAAGTACATAGAGTACACTTACAACGGCCATATATTGGCAGTGCTTTTCACTACGGCAAAGCTAAAATAGGGTTATGTCAGTATTTCAGTGTACAGAAGTAGAGGAGTATTTTCTCTGGCCGGTACAAAAACCTATGTTACATATCATTGTACACAATCGTTTAGCTGTCTTCCAGTAGGTTGTGGAGTTCTGCGTAGTTTAGTATGGCACGGTGAAGGAATTCGTATTGCAACTGTAACAAGATAAATTAAAAATTTAAAAAAAAACCCCCACACTCGTGACGTACCTAAGTTGTTCTTAACAGATCAACGAAGTGAAGCACTTCTGCGTAGTCATCATATGGATGGGTGACTGCCAGTGGCAATTTCAACTGAGCGCTCCCGTGCTTCGGAGGGCACGTTAAGCAGTCGGTCCCGTCTTTTTAAAGTTGTTAGGCCATGACAGAGGCCTTCGGGCGACCTAGAAACTCTGTCACCAGAATAAACTCATACAAACTTACTTACAAGATTAATATAAAACTTATGGTATACCGTTAGATGGCGCTCTTTCGCAAGGATCATAGAGTTTGCAAGTATGTTTGTTTAAGGGAGCATCGCCCAAACGACTGAACGAAACTATATGAAATTTGGCACAGGCATAGATTATGATCTGGAATAGCATATAGGCTACTTTATTTTTATTTCAAAGGAACCTCGGATAGGTGTCTCTTGAAATAAAAATCCATCTTTATCTTAGTCTTTTTTAAACTTTTGCGATTAGAACTCATAGATTTTATAATATTTGCGGCATACATATCATATACATATACAGGGTCATTCAATATGAACCTGACAAACCTAAGGGATACACATTTAAGCAGAATTACGATTTTTTTTTTAAATATAAAAAAAAAAACGTTTAGAAAAAAAAAAGTAGAAGTAATTTTTTTTTGTGGAATTTACAAACATTATCAAACTGACAAACTTAAGGGGTAGGCCCTTAAGTTTGTCAGTTTGATAATGAATGACCTTATATACACACACTATCTTTATCTTCTTTAACCGCGGGGGGGACGTGGGGGGGGGGGACACAGTTATAATAATATAAATGTAATATTTACGAATGTGTCGATGGTCCTGAGGCGCTGCGAGCGCACCTTCCTCGCGACGCAGCACACGTCGAGGCGCCGCTCGGTGCGCAGCTGGCAGATCAGGATGCACAGCGCCACGAACAGCGCCGACCGCTCCGTGCCCAGGCTGGAATACATTTATAAATAAATATCCGCTTTTCATCCTCTTTCATCGTGGGAACAGCAAAGGAGTGGAACTCTCTACCCGCGTCGGTGTTACCTTCCACTTATAATTTGGGTATCTTCAAAAGAAGAGTCAATCAGCATCTTCTGGGTAAGCGTGACTAACACTATCTACGCTTACCATCAGGCGAGATGTAGCCAAAAGCTGACCCATTTTTATTAAAAAAAAAAAATGCTGGACAATCCACACAGCATCATCTAGCTCCAAGGTATGCTGCTGTTAAACAGAGCTGTATTATGGCTACTAGATGACTGATTTATACATAATACAATACATAGATAGATATTTGGAATAAATATTTGTAGATCGCACAAACATTTGACCCGAGGCGGAAATCGAACCCGTAACCTCCGTGTCGCAGGCGGACCTGTCGTCAAACACATACCACATTATTCATCATCATGACAGCCTTCTAATGTTTCCACTGCTGGGACGCTGGCCTACTCTTGGGCGAGAGTGATTGGGTCTTAATCCACCACGCGGACCTAATGGGGATTGGTGGATGGCGCATGTCTTTCGACATGCCGGTTTCAGGTACTCACTGGCAGTGCACCAGCATGGGCCCGGGCGGCGCTGCGTCCGCTAGCTCGGCCAGGCCGCGCGTCACCTCGGGCACGTGTCCCGGCGCCGTGGGCCAGCCCTGGTACTGCAGCTGCCGCACGCACGTACTGCACCCGCTCTGCAACCAACAGAACCGCTCCTTACTAACACCACAGCAAAAAACACAGTGTAGTAGAGTTCTCTGTGATAAAGCTCGTCCGGGGAAAGACTACCACCACACCTATTTCTGCCGCCAAGCAGTAATGCTCGCATTGCCGTGTTCCGGTGTGAAGGGTATGGTTTCCGTTGAAATTACTGGCACATGAGGTTTTCGATCTTAGCCTCAAAGTGGCAACCCGCGAGTGATACCTCTGGTATTGCAAGCGTCCATAGGCTGCGGTAACCGCTTACCATCTTGTGGGCCGTACGCTTGGTTGCCACTTCAGTTGTACAAAAAAAAAACTACTTACAGTATTACCACTCCCTACCTCCCACCGGTTTTACTGGTCACGTGTTTGCCGGCACTGAAGCTAAGACTAACTAAGGCACACGTTTATTTTGTTTAGGTCCAAGCGCGCATGCCAGCGCGAGTTAAAGTGTGCTATCTCGCTCTTGCTATAATTGGGTGGCGCCAAGCATGACACTCACACACAACTGCACCGTTTACGTACACAAACCATGCGTGTGGTGATTGCGACGCGTTTGCTTCATACATTTTATTGAGTGTCCGGGGTGTAGTAACACATTCTACTAGTTCTTGCCGACCGTTCATTAAAAAAACATTCAGCAGTTAAAAATAGCGGCAGTCGCTCTTAAAGAATAAATAGCTCATTAACAGAAATTCACATTACAGTGCAACGTTATTTATTTAGAAAACCTAACTTTTTTTATGTTCCTACATTCAGGACAAATTATAGTCAGAATTCGTTTGTTATAAGAGCTTCAAACTCATTCAAGCTCTTATTAAAGACAAACTTTGAGATTGTATTTTTTTTTTTTTTACTACTGAAGTTGCAACCAAGCGTACGGCCCACAAGATGCTAAGCGGTTACCGCAGCCTATGGACGCTTGCAATACCAGAGGTGTCACTTGCGGGTTGCCACCTTGAGGCTAAGATCGAAAGCCTCATGTGCCAGTAATTTCACCGGAAACCATACCCTTCACACCGGAACACGGCAATGCGAGCATAACTGCTTTGCGGCAGAAATAGGTATGGTGGTAGTCCTTCCCCGGACGAGCTCTATCACAGAGAACTCTACTACTCTTAAATACTGATTTAATGCAACTACTCCCCAAGCACAATCACGTATATATTTTCTGTTTCAATTATTGTCTATTTGTAACTGTTTATTCATAGCTACTGTACTGTTTTTACTATCTGCGGAAACTTATAATTGGCCTTCCTATAAGTGTATCTTTAGGAAGGCTTGTATTTATCTATATAATTTATATATTCTTTTTTTTTTTTCATGTTTGCAAGTGACAAGACAATCAAGGCGCCCACCATGTTAAGCACCACGCCTGACTATTACAGATGCAGTGCCACCCAAAGCTTAAAGTTTTTAAGTGTTTGCGTGGCACTGCACTGCGCTTATCACCCCGAGACATTGCTTTTTCGCCCAGTAATTTCACTTGCTACAGTGCCCTTTAAACCTAAACACAGTAATGCTTGCACACTACTGCTTGGAGGTAGAATATCTGACACTGCGGTGGTACCCACCAAGACGGACTTTTGCCGAAGAGTCCTACCACCGGGTATTGTATCTATTTAGCTGCTATTATTCTTAAAATTTATAAAAAAAAAAAAAAAAAAAAAACTCGATACTTCTGAACACAATAAAGCAGTTTTTCAAAATCAGTCATAGTATCTTATCAGAAGGCATACCTTGTTGTTGACAACTCTGAACTGCCGCCTCGTGTAGTAGGGGCAGGATTCGCTCTCTTCGTACTGTACTGAGATATGTTCATATTGCGCGGTGCCGTCGTCCCAGTACCTTGGACATTTGCCGTCGCCCAACTGTGAATTAATGTATTAATTAAAATTCTTTATTGTACAATGAGCACCGGTGGTCTAGTGGTAGTGACCCCGCCTTCCAATCCTAAGGTCGTGGGTTCAAACCCGGTCGTGCACCAATGGATTTTTCTGTTCGAAAAATTTATGTGCGCAATGCCAGTGCTCTCATACGGTGAAGGAAAACATCGTGAGGAAACCGGCATGTCCAAGAACTAAAAATTCGAAAGACATGTGCCATCCACCAATCCGCATTGGGTCCGCGTGGTGGATTAAGACCCAATCACTCTCGCCTGAGAGTAGGCCAGTGTCCCAGCAGTGGGAACATTAGAAGGCTGTCATGATGATTGTACAATAAAACTTTTTTTTTTAACCTAATATATAACTTATCCTTTTGTACTTTTTTTTTTTTCTTTGTATATAGTGATAAAGAGAACTTTATTTTATTTTATTAATGTACAATACAACAATACAATACAATACGAACTATAAAAAATCTAGTCTTAAAGCTAGGCGAAATCTAAGAGCTTGGGGGTCGTCTAATAATCACGTGAGGGTCGAAGGGAAGTTCGGAAAAAACCACTAAATGATATGAGAGCGTAGTGAGAAATCAAGTGTATTTTTTTTTGTTGAACGCAAAAGCGGCGCGACACCTTTACTCGACGTGGCCAAGAAACGATTTTACCATTTTTTAAATTATTATTTTGTACCAAAGGGTTTTTTTGGGGGGTTTGGTAAACCTTACGTATCACCAGGCGGTTTAAAAAGTTGCTAATAACATCATGTTGAGTAATACCGACCCCTTAGGTTGGAATAGGCACTATTCTCCGAGTAAATTGCAGTTATTCGCGAGTAACCTGACAGTTTCCTTGTATTTGACATTTCTTATTGCGCGGAATAGTTATTCCGAAAGTTGGTCGAATCCATCCTTAACCGTAGTTATTCGCGAGTAAACTGACAGTTTCCTTGTATTTAACATTTCTTATTCCTCGGCCTATACCCAGCAGTGGGTGAAGTCGGGCTGTGGATGATGATTCCTCGGAATGGTTATTCCAAATGTTGGTCCTCCCTTCTTGTGTGGCTTTAGTGGTTTATTTATTAATAAATGAACTCACCTCACTTAACATAACGATTGTGGTGACGTTGTGTTCCGAAACCATTCTCCAAAAGTCCATAACAGTGCTTTGCATAGGATCTTGCGTTATAATGAACCCTTCCGAGTTGTCGTATGCTAAAATTGAAAACAAAACATAAGAAAAATATAAGTAAAAGCACTGGGGGTCTAGTGGTAGGTGACACCGCCTTCCAATCCTAAAGTTGCTGGTTCGAATCCTTCGAAAAATTTACGTGGCGCTAAATGGTCTGGCCATGTGAAAATATATGCGATATGTGATTTTAATGCCTTAGTTTTGTGAACACGAATACTTAAACGCTATTTAAATATTTAAGATTGTGTTAGCTATTTAAGAGGTCGTTTTCAAAATCGTATGGAGAAAAAGTCAAAATCGTCATCAATAAAGCTTTGATTAGTAATTTAGCGTTTTAGTATTTGTCGCAAATAAACTATCAATATTTGTGGCAAATAAATTGATTCATATAACACTCTCGCTCGAGAGTAGACCAGTTACCGTTGAGAGTATGAGGAGGTCAACAATTAGTTACCTTCTATAAATGACGCGTTGATGTACGTAGAGAAGTCCCGGCCGGGTATGGGTGCTAGTATAACGCGGTTTCTGTCGTACGGCAATACTTCCGCGCTGCGGTTTTTCGGGCGCAACTCTTCGGCGGCGCCGGCTGCGCACGATTTGATCGGCTCGGGTATTGGATTATTTTGGATTTTCTGTAATATAATATCACTGTTAGGTAAAAGTAAGTATAGTTCTCACGACGGATCTCGGCCTTAGTGAAGTTAGCCGTTTCGATGCGCAATAGAGGTTTTTCAAACTAAATTGTCTTTGCGCATCACAAACGGCTAACTTCACGGAAGCCTAGATCCGCTGTGCAAACTATAAGTTCGTATGAGTCAGTGAACAACTCTGGTAACAAAGATTCTAGGCCGCTCGAAAGCCTCTGTCATGGCTTAACAACTTTGAAAAAGCCGGGGGTAGTCACCCATCTAAATGGAGACTACGCGAAACAGTGCTTAACTTTGTTGATCTGTTAAGAACAACATATCCAGCTACGTCACGAGCGCTCCACTGTTAGGTGAAATTACAGGCACATGAGACGTCTCAGAATGGCAAGGCACAAATTATATCTCTGAAGTTGCAAGCGTACATAGGCTACGGCAACAGCTTATCATCAAGTGGGCTGTACTTTTGGTTGCCACTTTAGAGTCCGCCATATTGGATTTAGAGTGTTGGATTTTACGTCATTTTATTTTTCTAGTTATTCTCAGCGAGCCCTTTTATTTGATACCCATATTATAGGAGTACCTACATTAAAAATAACTAGTCCGCCATCTTGGGTGTTCCGCCATGTTGGATTTAGAATGACGTCACATATTAGCTATTGTCATCCAAACGTATACAGTATTTCAGCTCAATCGGTTGAAGATATCGGCTTCAAAATTGAGTAGCAACCACTCGAACAAACATGGTTATATACATTAAAAGTTAAATAAAAGCTTGCTTGTCTACACACCTCAAACTCTATCTCCATAAGGCAGCTGGTGGCTTGTTGGGGCGTGTTCCTGAGTCTGTCGACGGCACTCTTCAGTCGGTGCGCGGGAATTTCCGTGTCGCCGTAGTGAGCGTATTCTACTAACGCCCGGTACACGAACACGTATTGTTTCTGTAAACATTATGAGCTACCTTTACTATATTTATGTATATCTTTGAGGATGCACTGTGTAACTTAGAGGATGGACTGTTATTTTTGAGGATGGATTGTGTAACTTAGAGGATGGACTGTGTATCTTAGACGATTGACTGTTATCTTACAGGTTGAATTGTGTATCTTAGTTGATGGATTATTATTTTAGGGGATCGACTGTGTTTCTTAGAGGATAGACTGTTATTTTAGAGGATGGACTGTGTATCTTAGAGGATGATTTGTATATCTTAATAAATGGACTACGTGTCTTAGCGAATGGACTGTATATTTTTATAGGATGGACTGTATCTTAGAGGATGGACTGCGTATCTAAGAATAAGAACTGTGTATTTTTAGAATGAACTGTTTACCTTAGAGGATAGACTGTTAATCTTAAATAATAAGGTCTCACCAATGATTGCACTAAGAAGTTTCTAGAGCGACGCAGTTCAGCGACGGTGTTGAAGACAGCAACATGGCCGACATCCCTCAGCTGTTCCAGCAAGCAGTCGAGAGCCACTAATGTGCCAGTGCGGCCGACGCCGGCCGAGCAGTGTACTACGCACGCGTGGTTTAACATGCCAGACCAAGCTTCGTTCACCCTCTGTGAATGGAAATTGGAAGTTAAAATAGGTAATCCTAAAATTATTGCTTGTTCCCAGTAGTTCTATCATGGAACTGGGCAATGGAACCACTGGGAGGGATCAAGCAAGAATTATTGTGGTAAAAGTTTGTATACAATTTTTTTTCTGTTTTGGATGGCATGTTGAAATTTGGAATGTAATTTGTACTTGTAATGGATTTTCGCAAAGTAATGCCTGAATCTATCAATTATTAGTACAGATAGTGTAAAAGTGTGATAAGTGAGATAGTGTGTCTTCCACAAATCCGCATGCATGCGTCACTCTCTTCAGAGTGCCCGTGTCCCAGCAGTGGGAACATTACAAGGCATGATAACTTGCCTTGATAAACTTGAGGATTGAATACGCATGCTCCGGCGCCGCGAAGTCCTTCCACATGAGGAAGTGGTATTGCTTCACGACCCTCGTCTCGGGGTCCTTGACCTCGCGCGGCGACGTCGGCGCACTGCTTTCTGACGCTTCTTTGCAATCTAACAATTATACAAACATTCATGAGGGCACAGCAACTTTGGTCAAAATACACCAACTATCTGGCTAAACAAGTAGGTATAGTTCGCACGGCGGATCTAGGCTTCCGTGAAGTTAGTCGTTTGTGATGCGCGAAAACAATTTAGTTCGAATAAGCTCCATTGCGCATCGAAACGGCTAACTTCACTACGGCCGAGATCCGCCGTGCGAACTATACTTATCCAACACTACAGTACCATAATTATTATCATTGACCACCTACTGTAAACAGATAGTAACAATGAATGTTGTACCAAATTACTCTAAGAATTAAATAAATAAATCTTTAAATCTAAATCTTTAAAACACAACACACCGCATATTAGTGAATAGCAGTCCCCTCCACCCGTGCGAAGCCGGGGAGGGTAGCTAGTAGTAAATATAGCCTATGTTACTCAGGGATAAAGCAAATCGGTCCAGTAGTTTTTGACTTTATTCGTAACAAACAAAAATACAAATCTTTTTAATAATAATAGTATAGACTATGTACACTCCGCAGTTGTATGTTTGTCACTTGGGAGCTGTCACGCATTACGCTACGTGCATGTGCACGCAAGCGGTGTGACATGTCTCATACAGTTCCATACATTACAACGCAATGGCACGTGGGCTATTATAGACTTTAGTATTCTCTTGTGATGACATACCCCGGACACTCTCAATAAAATATACGAAACAAACACGTCGCAATCACCACACGCATAGTTTCTGTACGTGAGCGTACGCTCGCGCTAGCATGCGCGCGTTTGGACCTGCACATAATCAAAATAAACGCGTGCCTTAGCTTTTAGTTTAGTGCCGGCAAAAGGTGCCGTGCGGTGCCGGCAAACTCGCGACCGGGGTGAGGTAAGTAAAACCGATGGGAGGTAAGGAGTGGCCATTCTGTACGTAGTATTAATATCTTACGGTGAAGGAAAACATATCGTGAGGAAATCTGCATGTCCAAGAACTAAAAATTCGAAAGACGTGTCATCCACCAATCCGCATTGGGTCCGCGTGGTGTATTAAGACCCAATCACTTTCGCCTGAGAGTAGGCCAGTGTCTAAACAGTGGGAACATTAGAAGGCTGTCATGATGACTAATATCTGTTCTGTGGTGATGGTTAACACTATAAAAACAAAATCGAATGCTTAATTCTGTGGCAGGTTTAAAATAATATTCGTACCTCCATTTCTTTTAGCGATACCATTCCCTTCGACGATCGGCTGGCCGTCGGAATTCAACGGTTGCTTTGTTATCTTCAGTTCTCTAACTATGTAATCCGAATACCTGGAAATACAATTATATAAGTATAATATATATATATATTTTAAAAGTAGTAGAGTTCTCTGTGATAGAGCTCGTCCGGGGAAGGACTACCAACATACCTATTTCTGCCGCCAAGCAGTAATGCTCGCATTGCTGTGTTCCGGTGTGAAGGGTATGGTTTCCGGTGAAATTACTGGCACATGAGGCTTTCGATCTTAGCCTCAAGGTGGCAACCCGCGAGTGATACCTCTGGTATTGCAAGCGTCCATAGGCTGCGGTAACCGCTTACCATCTTGTGGGCCGTACGCTTGGTTGCCACTTCAGTAGTATAAAATATATAAATATATATAAGTAATTATACAATTTAGAAAAATAAGTTTGAATATTCAAAAAAGTCGAATTATTTCAGTAATTGTAGTCCCGAATGACAAGTTTCTAGGTCCAGCGCTTTAGGTTGTGTATTGTAGGTCAGTATATCAGCAAGTGTATTTTATAGTATCTACTTTTAGATAAAAATTGATTGCTGTTCGTTAGTTTCGTTAAAACACGTAAACGGCTGAAATATTCCCGGGAGTCCAGGGTTTAAGCGATTGACAGAAATAGGCTGGCTAGGGTCAGGTTAGCAGGGGGTCAATGCACAATACACCCCAATGCGGGACGTCAGTGCAGATCTTATACCCCCATTTAGAATTAGAATTAGAATTAGAATTAGCATTGTCATAAAACCGCTTTATACCAACCTTTTCTCGGTAACATGATGTACAGTCAGCCCTCCAAAAGCCCGCGAGCCCCTTACTTCATCAGGCCAGTATTTGGAGCACTTGACCTTGGAGTACTCCTCGAGGTTGGTCAGCATCACGATCAGCTCGAGCCCGTGCTCCCATATCATGCGCCAGAAATCGTTGACCGTCGTGTCCGTGGGCCCTTGCGCGCAGATGAACTGCTTCCGATCCTGTGTGGACGGGACAAGGTTTTTGATAAAACGATAACTTAGAAGTATCATATTTTTAAAACACTACTTCGTTACCAGGGTGGATTACTCTATTAATCTGTGGGACTATTCACGCACTGATTGGCAAGATTATAATCACGTGTGGACGGCATAAGGTTGAAACTCGCGTGCGACAAACTTAATGATAAATGATAACCCTATATGTATCAATATTTAGAATTCAACTACTTCAAAATGTACCAGGGTTATAGTACTGCCGGCGGAATTCGACCGTCGTGAAGTTAGCCGTTTCGATGCGCAATGGAGCATTTTTGAACCAATGCGCATCACAAACGGTTAACTTCAAGTTAACCAAGATCCATTGGCAGAACTATATTCTTTAGTCTGTTGCACTATTATCTCACGGATTCGCGACACAATCCACACACACCTTCAAAGGTATTCAAATTCAAATAAATATCTTGAAATATCTTGAAATATCTATAAAATTTACAGATTTTTCATCCCTGCACGGGACATCATTAGGATATGTCGACTTGTTTTGGAGGAAAGTGTTCTCATGTTGTGAGTCGAGACTGGTATCTGCACTTTCGAAGCGCGCGGAGCGTGCTATCTCGCTCTTGCAATAATCGGTGCCAACCAACGCACTTAAACATAAAGTACCGTTTACGTACACAACTATGCATGTGGTGATAGTAACGCGTTTACTTTCATATTTCATTAAGTGTCCGGGGTGTGATTTAAGGCCGCGAATGTCGTGCAGTGAAAGGCTACAGTGCATCAAATACACTTAAGCACAGATTACGTTCAGAAGCAGTGCATGCAATACCTTATTAGGCTCCGAAGGGTCCTTAGAAAGCGAAGGACAGACAGACACAGTTAAACAAACAAAGCCGGGTATAGAAAACACAGCGAGAAAGTTTTCTAATTCAGCTACAGGAAATAGCGTTTATTAGCAGATTTTATTAGTTCAAACAAAATAAAGGGACATCATCATCACCCTATTCAGTTCTGTTTTGGCTACGTCGGTCATCATGACTGGTAGGTTACTTTTTTTATAAATAAATAAATAAATAATGCTAGACAATCCACACAGCATCATCTAGCCCCAAGTTAAGCAGAGCTTGTGTTATGGATACTAGATGACAGATATACTAATGCAATACAATACATAAATCGATATTTTTATTATACATAGAAAACACCCAATGCATGGGAACAAATATTTGTAGATCGTACAAACATTTGTTCCAAGGCGGGAATCGAACCCGCAACCCCCTGCGTCGCAGACGGACCATCGCCCGCTGCGCCACATCGATCGTCCTATAGGAGATACCTCGAGGCGAAAACATTATTTATGGGTATATATAAACTTTAAATTGTTCTGTTGACTGATACGATAAAAAACTGAGTAAGTTCGTATGACTCAGTGGTCAACTCTGGTGACAGAGTTTTTAGGCCGCCCGAAGGTCTCTACAGCTTTGAAAAAGCCGGGACCGAGTGCATTGTCACTGGCGGTCACCCATCTGAATGGTAACTACGCGAAACTATGCTTAACTTCTTTAATATACGATACGATGATAACTGGATAAAGGTACCTGATAGCCCATGACATAGTTTGCGTTGATATAATCGGAGCCCGCAATGCCGTCGATCTGCGACAACTTCACTCTGGTCTGGTCGTACGCTTTGATGTCGGGGTAGCGGTTCTTGGGCTGGTTCTCGCGAGCTTCAGATGCGTGCGTGGTCCGGTCCGGGTAGCACTCCGGCAGTAGCTGCAACAACTTCAGAGGGATAGTGATATGTTGACTAAGTTCCGAACTTAAGGCTGCGTTTGCACTAGAGATGTGCGAGGAAAGTGTTTTTAGGAACCAATAGAATCACTTCATTAAAGCTGTCAGAGCGAGGCTAGGTAAATGAAGTGATTCAAATGGTTCCTGACAAACACATATCTGGTGGAAACGCAGCCTAAGCCAAGAGTAGTAGAGTTCTTTGTGATAGAGCTCGTCCGGGGAAGAACCATACCTATTCCTGCCGCCATGCAGTAATGCTCGCATTGCTGTGTTCCGGTTCGAAGGGTATGGTTTCCGGTGAAATGACATGCACATAAGATATTAGATCAAAGGGTGACAATGCGCAAACGATATCACTGATGTTGTAAGCGTACATAGGCTACAGTTACCACTTTTGCTCGAGAATAGGATAGTGTTCCAGCAGGGGAGGGGGGTATAGGGGAAACATACAAAGGCTATCACGAAGGTTAGTTAGTAAACTTCGACTTCCAGTTCCTTCTGGAAGTCGATCGTTCTCGCTCAAGAATAGACCAGTGTCCCAGCAGTGGGGGGAATATAAGAAGGCTATCAGGATGGTGAGTGGGCGAGTGAGTGAGTGAGTGAGTGAGTGAGTGAGTAAGGTACCTCGAACTCCTTCTGGAAGCCGTAGTCGGAGTCGAGCTGCTTGTCGGCGTAGGCTTGCGGCAGCGCGGCGCGCGGCACCGGCGCCATGTCGGGCGGCGGCGCCGGCGCCTGCGCAGACCTGCCGCAGATCATGTTCCTGGAAACAACGACAACTTACGGTGGATTCCACTTATGGAATAACTATTCAGCGGAATAATATAATATGTCAAATACAAGTTAACTGACAGTAGCGAATAAATACGACTTATTGGGTTACTATCATTTGATCCCACTCATTTTTTTTCATTTAAACACGAAAATATTTAACATGAACTCTGATTTGGTCCCAATTCCATTTTAGGTATGGGATGTAGCAAAAGTTTGCATTTGATACCGAAAATGAGTGCCATTTGAACCCGATTTATTTGTTTAGTAGTACTAGTTTTGGTCGAATTTGGTCTAATTCAACCTGACTCGGATGCCGCGAACTGGGAAACTTCTACTCTCGAGCGAGAGTGATTGTTAGTTCTTGGACATGCCGGTTTCCTTCCGATGTTTTCCTTCACCGTATGAAAGCACTGGCATTGCGCACATTCATTTTTCGAATAGTAAAATCCTTTGATGACCCTATTCAAACCCACGACCTTAGGATCGGACCAATAGACCACCAGTGCTCTTATGAATATATCTTTTTATGAATAAGTTATTATTTTTTTATTAAGAGCCTGTGGTGTTCCATTGCAGGGCAAAGGCCCTTCTTTCTTTTCTCAAACATCTCTTGCACTTGTTTTTTTATGGTTCACCTGATAGTAGCTTGTAGAGAGTTCATCTCGAGCGGCGCGTGGGGCGGCATCTTGCGCGACCGACGCGTCTGCCTGATGCAGAACACGATCATGAGCAGTAAAACCAGCGCTGCTACTGCGCACGTTGCCTGGAATGAAGTAACGAGTGTACACTCGGTCCCTGGACTCAAATTCAAATCTTTTATGCACTTTATGTTATTTATAGGACTAACTAACTTAAGCCTTCAGTAAAAGTACCGTCTAGAATGTTCCATTCTAGAATAGAATAAATGATACTGAATACTGAATACTGAATACACACTTTATTGTACACAAAAGAAAAATGAACAAAAAAATGAACACAATTTGTAAAGCAAGGGAGCATATGACTTCTTGTAGATTTACAAAAGGTTTGCTTAACAAAGTAAGTTCGTATGAGTCGGTGTCCATTTCTGGTGACAGAGTTTTTAGGCCGCCCGAAGGCCTTTGTCATGGCTTGACAACGGCGCGCGCGCGGGTGCGCATAGTATTTTGTTTAGATTGATATTTTTATAATTCGTCATAACTTTTGAATGGAATGTCTGATTTCAAAAATTTTAACAGTTATCTACAGGTATTGAAACAGACTTGAATATGAAATGATTTATTTGGATAAGGATTAATATAAAGGTATGGAATACATGGTCTGATTTTGGTCGGCATTTCTATCAACTTTTAAAATGTAAAAAAGTAGTTATAGTTACATAACTACAATAGTTGGACATATGGTATCGCTGACTTTTTTGTAGATATCAATATGTTCTTTAATATTGTAGAATATTTTTTTGTTCTATCATCAATAGTTTCCGCAGCGAATACGATCAAAGACATTTTATGGCAAATTTTTTTACACCTTGGGTTACATTATTGAAGTTTTAGTAGGGATCCCTATTATTTTCTAAAATAAAATATAGCCTATGTTACTCAGGGATAATGTAGCATACTAATGGAGAAAGAATTTTTGAAATCGAACCAGTAGTTTTGAGTTTATTCGTAAGAAACATAAATACAAAAATACAAATCTTCTCTCTTTATAATATAAGTATAGAAAAAAATAATGCTGGACAATCTACACAGCATCATCTAGCCTAGGTGGTGGTCCTTCCGCGGACGAACTCTTTCACAAAGAACTCTAACACTCTTATTAGTTATCTCTGCTTAGTTCCAGATATATCAATTTTCATTTCCATTAACATACCTGCAGTGCTATTTCGACGGCGCTCGTCGGCTGCACGAGAGGAGGCGTGGGCGCAGGCATCAGCAAGCTCACGTATTCACTGTATATCGACGGCTCATCCTTTATCTTAGCTGTGGAATATAAAAACATACAGGGTCATTCATTATCAACTTGACAAACTTAAGGGATAGGTTCCACACACTACTAATATTATAAATGCGAAAGTGTGTATGTGTGTGTATGTTTGTTACCACATATCTAACATTATTATTATTATTATTATTATATCTCCGTGACGACTTAACCAATTGTGATGAAATTTGGAATGTAGATCTATCTCGCTCTTGCTATAATGGAGTAGGACCAACCAGGACACTCACACATACAACGGCACCGTGTACGTACACAAACCATGCATGTGGAGATTGCAACGCGTTTGTTTCACATTTTAATGAGTGTCCGGGTGTTTTTTTTTTTATGTCCTCAAGTGACAAGACAATCAAGACGCCCGCCTGATGTTAAGCACCACACCTGACTATTACAGATACAATGCCACCCAAAGCTAAAAGAAAAAAAAGTACTACTCTACTAAACTACTAAAGTACTCACTGATAAGTTCCACAAACAAGGTGTAGTTGGCACTGGTGTCCAGTGGACCGTCGAAGACAGGGACCAGTTCTCTGTCGACGGCGTGCTGTCCGGACGACACCGGCCGGTCCCTCAGTGTCGGATAGTCGTTGTAGTTACTGAAATTGTTAAAAACATCATAAATAAACCACATCACACTTATCATGGCCGTCTTCTAATGTTCCCACTGCTGGGACACTGGCCTACTCTCAAGCGAGAGTGATTGGGTCATAATCCATCACGCGGACCCAATGTGGATTGGTGGATGACACATGTCTTTCGAATTTTTAGTTCTTGGACATGCCGGTTTCCTTACGATGTTTTCTTTCACCGTGCACTGGCATTGCGCACATAAATTATTCGAATAGAAAAATCCATTGGTGTACGACCGGATTCGAACCCACGACCTTAGGTCGTGTCAAATCGGTCGTCAAACTCGGTGTATGTACTTCCTCTTACGCATTTGGTGGGAGTGCGTTGTTACTGTTTAAGAGCGTAGCCAGCCTAACTCGGCCTAAGCGGGCACCAGCTAATATTCTATAAGAAAACCAAGAAGAGTAGTAGAAATCTTTGTGATAGAGCTCGTCTGGGGAAAGACTACCAACATACATATTCCTGCCGCCAAGCAGTATCGCTCGCATTTATGTGTTCCGGTTCAGAGGGTATGGTTTCCGTTGAAATTACAGGCACATGAGACTTTCCATCTGACGTCTCTGGGTAACACGCAAGTGATATCTCTGCTGTTGCATGCGTACATAGGCTACGGTAACCGTTTACCACCAAGTGGGCCGTACGCCTGGTTGCCACTTTAGTGGTATAAAAAAACCTACTTCTCATAAGACCGTCTACTCCTCTCCACTAAGTCAGTAGATATATCTGTTTCTGTTTCTTCTGTTATATCCTCAGGGTCTTGTGTAATGCCTTCATCAGTGGTGGTAGAAGGCATGGTGGTGCTGGTGGTGGTGGAGCTGGTGGTGGTGGTAACAGGTTCAGATCTCTTCGGTCTCTTCAGGCATAGATTGCAGACATTGTTGATTGCAGGATTGTTGTAAATATCCTCGGATTTGTTGAATTGAAACTTCCCATCGCCCAGCACTAGTTCTGAATCAACTGGGAAGTGATCACTGGAAATTCATCAATTATTGTGATTAGTACCGGCTAATTATATAAATATTTTTTACAAATTTATAGCTGGTGGTGACTATAACGCAAAACATACGGACTGGGGCTCAAGAGTCACAACAACTAAGGGGCGTGAGCTGCTCAAAGCTGTACAGCAACTTAAACTTAAAGTCATATCAACTGGAGAACCAACATACTGGCCCACCGCAGTCAAAAAGAAACCGGACTTGGTAGATTTCTTCATTATCAAAGGAATACCCACATCATCTCTGCACTGCTATTCCAGCTACGATCTATCATCTGACCACTCTGCGGTCTTAGCGGAACTGCATAATGATACCATAAAAGTCGTAAGACCATGCAAGTTACACACAAAAAAAACAGACTGGGCACTTTTCCGTGAACTCGTCGAAGAAAATTTGAACACTCAAATTTCACTGAAGTCTGATGATGACATAACAACAGCAGTGGAAAAATTCAACAACTGTATCCAATCAGCAGCCTGGAAAGCAACCCCAAGTAACTCAAACAGCACTGATAACATCCCCACGTACCCACTAGTTGTAACTGACCTAATACAGGAAAAGAGACGAGCAAGGAAAAAGTGGCAAACAACTAGACTCCAAAATGACAAGAATGCTTTTAACGTACTTGTCAAGAGACTTAAAAAGACGCTTGAAAATATCACAAATCAGAATGTTGAAAATCGCTTAATCAGCCTAGATGCCACGGCTGCAACAGACTATTCCCTATGGAAAACCACAAAAGCACTAAAAAGGCCGATCACATTTCAATCGCCCTTGCGCAGAAGTGATGGAACCTGGGCTAGGAACGACGAGGACAAGGCATTATTATTCGCAGATCACCTTTCCAAAGTGTTTACCCCAAATCCAGACACTGGATCATCAAAAACTGATGAAGTGAGAAAAAACTTGTCCACGATTCACCAACTTGCTCTCCCTATTGAGAAATTTACAAAAAGCGAAGTTCTCTCCGCTATCAAGAAATTAAATCTTAACAAAGCTCCCGGCTACGACCTTATCACCGCAAAAGTTATGAAAGAAACACCGGACAAAGGCATCATATTCCTAACACAGGTGTTCAATGCTATCTTGCGACGAGAATATGTCCCAGCACAATGGAAAGTAGCGGAAATCATACTAATACTCAAACCAGGCAAAGATCCCGAGAACGTTGCGTCTTATCGACCTATTAGTCTACTTCCAATCGCCTCCAAAATACTGGAAATTCTTTTTATGAAACGGCTAACGTCTGAAATAGCTAAGGCGCAAATAATCCCTTCACATCAATTTGGCTTCCGCGCAGCCCATGGTACAATCGAACAAGTCCACCGACTGGTTGCTGAAATCAACAACTCCTTTGAACACAAAAAATACAGCTCGGCCGCATTCTTGGACATATCACAGGCCTTTGATCGAGTATGGCATGAAGGCCTTCTTCACAAGATATTGAAAGCTCTACCGATAAACCATTACCTACTGATTAAATCCTATCTAAATCAGCGGCACTTCTATGTAAAACACGGAGAGGCTAGAACTGAGCTACACGACATAACAGCTGGTGTTCCTCAGGGAAGTGTCATGGGCCCTGCCTTATACCTCATATACACTCATGACTTACCAACAACAGAAGGTGTTCTTGTGGGAACATTCGCTGACGACACAGCTCTTATTGCCACTCATCAAAACCCGGTAGTTGCATCTGCTATGCTACAAAAAAGCCTAAACAAAGTCTCAGAATGGCTAAAAGACTGGCGAATCAGGGCCAACGAAACCAAATCAGTCCACGTCACCTTCACTCTCAGACGTAGCACATGCCCCGCAGTTGAACTGAACGGAATCCAAATACCTCAATGCGAAGATGTCCGTTATCTAGGTCTGCATCTGGATAGACGCCTCACGTGGAAAAAACACATCTTTACCAAGAGAAAGGCTCTCAGTCATCAACTGAGGAAGCTCTACTGGCTGCTGTCACGAAAGTCCAAACTATCCCTGGACAACAAACTCCTCCTTTACAAATCTATCGTCAAACCAGTCTGGTCCTACGGAGCTGAGCTTTGGGGGACAGCAGCAAACTCTAACCTAGACATTATTCAACGCTTCCAATCGAAAATGTTACGGATGATAGTGAATGCACCATGGTACATTACCAACTGCCAATTACACCGTGACCTGAAAATGCCAACAGTTAAAAAGGAAATAACCGACAAACTCGAATCCTACGCCAAACGAATGGAAATGCATCCGAATGAGCTTGCTAATGTCCTCATGACAAAAACGACAACCTTTAAAAGGATAAAGAGGAGAGCCCCTCAAGACCTTATAATATAGACGAACTCATAATATGGATACGCCACTGGGCCTACTCCATCCATGTCAAAATGCAAGAGGAGGAGACAAAACTCTAGCTCAATGCCCAGAAAGGCAGATTGCAAGAAAAAAAGGAGATTAAAAAAAAAAAAAAAATATAAATATATAAGGTCATTCATTATCAACCTGACAAACTTTAGGGGTAGGTTCCACACATAAAAAAAAATTACGTAATTCTGCTTAATAATTAGTTATCCTCGTTAGAAATCGAAAAGGCAGCCCGCAGACCCGCGGGTCAATAACCCGCGCGTCCTTGACCTGCGCGTGTCCTTGACCCGCCACGGGGCGCGCACACTCGAATATTTCATTATAACGTCGCTTAACTTGATTCCCAACAATGATAAATAATAATTGAGCGGAAAAACGTAATCGTTTTTTTTTGTTTACTTGGGATTTTTAAGACAAAATATAATAAAAAAAAATTATAGGTACATATATTTTTTTTTATGTGTGGAACCTATCCCTTAAGTTTGTCAGGTTGATAATGAATGACCCTTTATATATTATATACAGGATGTATTTGATGTGTCGACCTTAACTGAGAACACTGGTCAAGATGATTGTTAGCAACCATAAAAAAAATACACAAAACAAATTCACGCATAATTATTCAATTTTCATACAAACTAAATACCAAATAAAAATCTAAATAATGAAGCATCATATATGCAATAGTGTAAACTCGTTTACTACGTAACTCGTTTACTCGGTGGTCGACATATATATTATATAATATATATATATGGTGGTAGACAGCCTAAGATTTGATGACACTCTTGCTGAAGAGTCCGAATATCAAACACTACACTAGAATTGGGTAAGCAACTAAAACTTTCACGTAAAAAGTAAGTTCGTATGAGTCAGTGGCCAACTCTGGTGACAGAGTTTTTAGGCCGTCCAAAGGCCTCTGTCATGGCCTAACAACTTTGAAAAAGCCGGAACCGACTGCTTAACGTGCCCTCTGAAGCACGGGAGCGCTCAGTCGAAATTGCCACTGGCTGTCACCCATCCAAATGGCGACTACGCGGTACAGTGCTTAACTTCGATGATCTTTTAGGAACAACTTATCCAGCTACGTCACGAGCGCTCCAATTAACGGATTTATTATTACAATTATCACGGATAATGTATTTATATACCTTGCGTAATATAGAGGTAGTTATATATTTTTTTTCTACTAGCATTTGTTTTAATTTATTTTGTGATTTATTGTGTGGAACATATTCCTTGAATTTGAGCTTTAATAATCAAACACCCTGTATGATATTTTTTTTTTTGCAAACCTACTAAATTACCCCTTTTTTTTCCTAACCTATATCGTCCCACGGCTGGGCTGGGCACTGCCAAGGACTTCCACTCGTTTAAACTAACCTTAGCGATTTTAGAACTTGAAACTTACTTTGTGATTATATCGGCGATATATGCGCCTAATACCGGGGGTTTAGCATGCGCATCTTTATGTTCTAAAAATTTGATGTCTTTTGGTGGCGGTAGGTTTTTCCAGTCAGAGTGTGGAGGAAGACGCACCATGTATACTCTGAAACATTTATTTACATAATATAAATAAATAATGCTGGACAATCCACACAGCATCATCCAGCCCCAAGCTAAGCAGAGCTTGTGTTATGGGTACTATTTATATGACTGATATAATTGAATACAATACATAGATAGATATTTTTTAGAATACATAGAATAATACCCAGAACAAATATTTTATAAAATATAAGAATGCATAATACAAAAAACTAAATGGACAGCTATACTTAAAAAAAAATATTTTAGAAACCGTTTTAAATATCTATCCTAATCTAATAGACCTCTTTCTCTAGAGAAATCTTTGATATCTCCTTATCAAGATGAGAAATACCAGAGTGGAAAGATGTGTCTGTGGCAAGTGTTTCAAAAGCAATAATTATTGTAATCTAGTGACAAAATAATAATAAAAAAAGTTGTGAAAGCATATTTATTTTAAGTCATTACATAAAAAATAAACAGTAGTCAATATTTATTATAGTAAATGCAATTAAATTTGCCTTACCTGTAGCAACAGAGTGGGCCATTTCTTTCAGATATCCTCGGTAAAAACATTTTAAACATGTATTTGTCGCCTTGCAGTATCTGAAAGGGAGAAAAAAACCGAATGCTTCTAAATTGTTAATTCACTTTTCATTCGCGTTGATGTCTTCTGAATATCAATTACAAAAAGTACTCCTATCTTCACCACAAAAAAAAATTTGATGCGAAACATTTTTCTCCACTTCATATGTGTAGATGTTGGATTATTTTACTCCATTTGGCAGTATGTTTAGATGATGGATTAATTTTCTCTACATTTTTTTTTTTTTTTTTTATACAACTGAAGTGGCAACCAAGCGTACGGCCCACAAGATGGTAAGCGGTTACCGCAGCCTATGGACGCTTGCTATACCAGAGGTATCACTCGCGGGTTGCCACCTTGAGGCTAAGTTCGAAAGCCTCATGTGCCAGTAATTTCACCGGAAACCACACCCTTCACACCGGAACACAGCAATGCGAGCATTACTGCTTGGCGGCAGAAATAAGTATGGTGGTAGTCCTTCCCCGGGCGAGCTCTATCACAGAGAACTCTACTACTCTTACATCATACATTCAAACGTTAGAATATTTTTGTCTACCACCTATGTTTAATCACACTAACATACTAATATGGATGGATATTATGGTATGAGGTGGTAAGAGTAGTAGAGTTCTCTGTGATAGAGCTCGTCCGGGGAAGGACTACCACCATACCTATTTCTGCCGCCAAGCAGTAATGCTCGCATTGCTGTGTTCCGGTGCGAAGGGTATGGTTTCCGGTAAACTACTGGCACATGAGGCTTTCGATCTTAGCCTCAAGGTGGCAACCCGCGAGTGATACCTCTGGTATTGCAAGCGTCCATAGGCTGCGGTAACCGCTTACCATCTTGTGGGCCGTACGCTTGGTTGCCACTTCAGTTGTATAAAAAATAAAAAATAAAAAAAACATACTAATATGGATGGATATTATGGTATGTTTGTTATAATACTAATAGTATGTTTGATATTCAATCACGGCAAAACGGTTTAAGTCTTTTTTAATAATAATAAGCAATACATTTATTTTCTCCAAACAAAGGTTTCTTAAACACTATGTCGGGCCTTAAAATAGTTATATGTAGCTAGGTAAAAACCTGTTATGTGACTGGTGCCTGAGTTAAGTTTTTTTTATAAAAAAACTTGTAATTACAGGTCACCAGTGCTCTCACTCCGCGGATTTTATACCAGGTTGAAGTCATTGCTAGAAAGATAATGTAATGTAGGACAAATACTAAGTTTAAACTGTTTACAGCCAAAGTTGAGAATGTTGTGTGAGTGGATGTGTAGTATGTGTAGTGTAGTGTGTGTAAACATAAGCCTTTGGTTCATTTTCTGTATGACTGCAGATAAAATGCTGAAAGTAGTCTGGCACATAGGTAACTTTTTACAGACATACAATACAAAACATATAATTACTCCTGTATTTCGGAGGGGTAGGCAGAAACCACGGATTTCCACTTACTTTTATTTTTCAGGTAATTTTTATCCCGGAAAAATGTACAAAGTTACATGCGATTGTATAGATAAGTAGTTAATTAAATAAATAATGCTGCACAATCTACACAGCATCATCTAGCCCCAAGATAAGCAGAGCTGTGTTGTGGGTACTAGATGACTGATATATACTTAATACAATACATAGATATATTTTTTTTATTATAAATAGAAAATACCCAGTACACCCGGAACAAATATTTGTAGATAAAACATTTGACCCGAGGCGGGAATCGAACCGCGGCTGAGCTGCGCCACATGTGTCGTGTTGTATGTGTTTATTGCGTGATACCTTCCTCCAGCGCGGGCGCGGCGGATGGTCCGGCGGCGCGGCGCCGGTGCGGCACGCGGCACGCGCCTCGGCGCCGCGGCGGCGCGACCGCGTCATGGCGCTCAGCCGCACCGTGTACTGCGTGTTGGCTTGCAGATCGTCGAACCTACCACAAATTAAACCAATAACATGCCATTCGAAAGCCTTCAATTTGAAAATTGTATTGGTAAAGAAAAGAAAGAAAGAAAATACATTTATTCTGGACACGCACACAACAAACAGCGCACAATAATTTATACACATAGATAGGCCGGATTGTGAGAGGTTCAAATTAGTCCGTTATGTGAGCCAGAAATGGTTCCATTTCAGCTCTAATGCCGCTCCATGTAGATGTAGCGGCGCTGGTTTTCAAATGGAACCGCCTAACCTCACGATCGTGATGTGCACAAATAGGTACAAAGAGAAAGTAAATTAAATGTATGTAATACGAGCAGATAAATGCACAGAAAAAGAAAAAAAAAAGGATAAAATAAAAAACAATATCAAGATAGTGTTATGTATATAATGGGTATGGGGGTATAGTGGTAGTCACTTGTTCATGATAAGTAAGTTCATATGAGTCAGTGGCCAACTCTGGTGACAGTTTTAGTGCCCTCCGACCGAAGCACGGGACAGCTCAGTTGAAATTGCCACTGACGGTCATTGATCCAAATGGTGACTAGGCGGAACAGTGCTTAACTTCGTTAATCTGTAAGAACAACTTAGCCAGCTATGTCTTGTCCTATACCTACATGATAATTATTACAACTTAATATCACATCTGTAATGTCATAAATATTTTTATTATACATAGAAAATACAAATATTTGCAGATCTCGTAACAAATATTTGTTCCAAGGCGGGAATCGAACCCGCAACCTCGCAGACGGACCTTCACCCTTTTTACTTCGACTTCAGTGGACAAATAGGATTTTATTTCCACAGACAGAATTTCGCAGAGATTTGATTTTTAAGTAGTGTATTTATAAATGCTACGCTAGGTATATTTTAATACATTAGTGTTTATTTCAATTATAATGGATAAGCTATGGAATAAGCTTTTATTAAGCCTCCCACAGACAGAAACGACCAAAGAATTGTGTTTTGAGTACATAACATACATGTTAAATGCTAATTTTGATTAAATTCAATTTCTAAATTCTAAATCCTCTGCCGTCCCGTCTGCAAATGTGCGCAGGCCATTAGTGAAGTATTCCTGTTCGATATTTTCTACATTATACCCTGTTTATCTCATTGCGGATAAATATTATGCCAATGAGTCACAAGGTCGATTGAGGTTACTTAAGTGATTTTATTACTTACCTGAACCAGACGATTACGTCTAACTTGTACACTCTTGTTTGAGAGTAGGCTAGCGTCTCTCAACAGTGGGAACATTAGAAGGCTGTCTTGAAGAGTCCACTGACTCATACGAACTTACTTTTACTGGAACTGCCAACCTAACGCGCCCTCCAACGCGCGGAAACGCTTTATATCTAGAGTACTTTTATTCGTACTTTTGCGTGCAAACCTAGCGCCAAATTCAACCTTGTTTTCAAGAGTACAAAAAATTTACAGTAAATTGAAATTATGATTGGATCGGAATTGTCATTGCATTCAAGTGTAAGTCATCAGGTGGGTAACCACAAGCTCAAAAGCATTATTGAAACAATGATAGACTACATTTCGGCATACAAAAAAACCGTGTAATGTTATTTCAATATTGCTATAAGAGCTTGTACCTAGGAAAGACAATACTTAGCAAGCCGCTGAAATTACATTTTTTTATGAATAAGGGCACTAGTCTATGTTACTAACCAAACGCTAGTAGTCTCGTTAGTAGTGAACTTAGAGAGTGGCCCCCACGTCACTTGTTTTACGCTCCCGGTCCGGTCCCGGAACGTCGCGTTTCCAGTCAGTTCCATCTGTAAACAAACAGGGTACTTTAATGTATCGTCCAATTGCCGTTTTTAAACAGGCAAAGTAACGAACTGGCAGCACAACTACAAGGAACGAGCGGCCTACAGTTCTCCCGACTAAAGAGACAGGGAATACCCAACCAAGCGGAAAGATTCGCAGAGAAAGAGTGAGAAATCAACGGATGCCTCTCTCTAAAATATAATATGAAAAACCCAAACCAGATATCACATTAGATATTAGTATAGATAGCTAAGCTAAGATATTAAAAAAAAATCGTTTTTCCAGTAAGGTGCCGTAGGGGCTGCGTTTTTCTAACTATCCAGCAAGGTGTCAGTGCCTGTTTCTTGTTTTTTGTTTGTTTCACCGGAGCATTACTGCTTGGCGGCAGAACATTTCTGCCGCCAAATTACAGGTAAAATCATTTATTGCATTCATGTTGTATAAAAGGTCTCAGCAGTACATGCAAATTATTCAACATGAGCCCCGGTAGGGCACGGCAAAAGTAGGTATCCTTGTCAAACCGCAAAACACAGCAAAAAAAAAACCATATTTGTTCTCTCACCCGCTCTAATTATCTTAATTTTTTATGAGCTTTTCAATTATTATTTTATTATTATTATTATTATAGTTATTTATTCAGACAACTTGTAGTCCAATAGTGTTAGTGAAGCTTACAAACTATCTTAGGCAAATTATTTTATGTGCTGCCGGCGCCCATGATGTTGTTAACTCACGGTATATCCTTTTATTTCAGCATTAGGTGTCTTGGGAGGGCCCCAAGTGATGTTCATGAATGTGCTCAAGCAAACTGTCTTCACGTTGGTGGGTTCTGTCGGCATCCCATCGGATGTGGCTGCTTCCATCTTTTCCGACCAGTTCCCGCAAAGATGCGTGTACTCACTGCACGCGCGGACCTACAAATCAATAAAAACATATCAGATATTTTTTATATCTTATCACAGAACAAATATTAGTATTACGTACAGCATGGCCACTCCTTACCTCCCACCGGTTTTACTTACCTCACCCGGCCGCAAGTTTGCCGGCACCTTTTTTTACCGGCACTGAAGCCAAGGGCTAAGGCACGCGTTTATTTTGATTTTGTGTAGTAAAGTTTTCTATCTCGCTCTTGGTATTGTTGGGTGGGGACAACCATGACACTCACACATACAACGGCACCGTTTACGTACACAAACTATGCGTTTGGTGATTGCGACGTGTTTGCTTTATACATTTTATTAAGAATGTGTGTGCTTATGACACAGAACAGGTAAGTAATGGTCCTACATACAGAAGCGCGAGCGAAGCCGCTGGCACAAGCTAGTTATGAGAGGGATAAAAATCATACCGTAAAAATATAAGTGCTATGTGGCTCCAAGCTGTCAAACATGTAAGGTAGGTTAAGGTTGTCTCTTGGATGGTATGCTCTTCGGGTAACATTGGAATCTTTCTTCTTAGCTTCCAGTATGTAGTAGTGGATGTACGGAACCAAATGCTCTTGGAGCTTCTTCAAGCCTATAGTCACAGAGGTGGCTGAGAACCCATTGATGGATATTATTGGAACTGAAACCGGATCAAAGTCTAAGGTACGAGCCTTTCCATAAACAGTGTCTTTGCGATCCTTGCGATTGAGCCCTGTTACGACGACTAATTGAAGCGTATAATTCGTGGATTTCTCCAATCCGTTAACAACGAATGATGTATTTTCCGGCGAGATTCTCTCCTGGTGAAGATAAAACTGTGACTGTGGTGAGACCGTGTCGTTCGTCTTGTAAAGATGATATGCACTGATTTTGGAATTGTGGGTATGAACCGTCCAATTTAGGTATATTTGCGTCGTGCTAATACCTTTAACCATGTCAATTGAGAGTTTTGGGGGCCCATAGACAAACACATCAACTTTCCCTTGGACCGTTGTGTTTCTATCATTGATTTCACAGATGTATGTGCCGTTGGCAACGTCTATGTTTGTGTCAATTTCTTGGGTACTGTTGACTAATTTCGGTCCTATTTGCGTGGGTGTGGAATTTTTTCTAGGTTTTACGTCTGTTTTGTACCATCTTACTTCAGAGCAGTTGTAAGCTGGAATTAAGAAATTTGTTAGTAAATTCAACTTAGGCCTTAATCTGACTAGTGAAAGCCGAATGCTTTATTAGACCGAAGATGCTACCATCAACCTTAAGACCTTCTCCGTTATTTTAGGGGGTTGGGCTGGCTGGGGTCAGGTTAGCAGGGGGATAATGCACAATACGCCCCAATGCGGGACGTCAGTGCAGATCTTATTTCCCCACTTAGAATTCTAATATTATAAAGAGGAAAGATTTGTATTTTTATTCGTTACTAATAAATTCATAAACTATAGGTCCGATTATAGACTATATTTATTCCTAGCGACACGCTCCGGCTTCGCATGGGTACGGTTTCATTGCACCCGCGCGAAACTGGGACGGACTGCTAGTATTAATTATACTTAGAATTAGAGTTAGACCTCATTACAGACGGAAATTTAAACAAACCCACAGAAACACGGAAGCGCTTGAGAAGCCTGAAAGTGTATGGCACTGCACTGTGATAGTCACCCCAAGGCATAGTTATTTCTCATTATTTTATAGAAAATAAATGCAAGTTTTTGTTCTGGGTCTATGTATTATTAAGTATTAAGTACTAGCTGTTGCCCGCGACTTCGTTTGCGTGGGCAACAAGTTGGCAATTTAAAGTGGGACTGGGCAGGTCACGTCTGCCGCATGTCGGATGAGTTGTGGGCGAAAACCACTACAAAGTGGATCCCACGGAGAGACGATGGAGAGACGAACTAGATGCCTTTATGTAGGACTGGCCTACACTAGCGCTCAACAGAGATGATTGGAAGGAAGAAAGGGAGGCTTTTGCCCTGCTGTGGCTGTTAATAATAATAATCAAAGAAGTAAACTACATGTTTGATGAGGTATCCGATCTCCCAAGCCTAATGTTAACTGACCTTCAAAAACACACCAAATGTTCACATTCTTATTCCCATTTTCCACATCGATCCGCGACGAGCTATTGATAAATTTGGCTTTGAAGTACAGGTCCAAGTTTACCTCTCCCGTATCTTGATCATCTCCAAGGGTTGCTATACATGTGTAGATCCCGGCATTGTTCACATTCGCATTAGGGATAGTTAAAGTGGAAATTTTGGTATCCATTGTATTCCCATCAGGATGGTGTTCTAGTTTTGTTTTATTGAATCTGTTGATATTTATCATTATTTTAAAACTTAAACTAAATATTTCAATACTCAATTCTCAATTTATTTATTGCTCTCATATGGTTGGTACATTTACAGTTGTTATATAATTAGGTGGTAGTATCACATATGAACCCTGTCAAAGAGTATGTAAATGGAGATAGGCCAAAGTTTAAATAAGTAGGAAATATGTAGATAAATTTAAGAGTAGTAGAGTTCTTTGTGATAGAGCTCGTCCGGGGAAGGACTACCACAATACCTATTTCTGCCGCCAAGCAGTAATGCTCGCATTGCTGTGTTCCGGTTTGAAGGGTATGGTTTCCGGTGAAATTACAGGCACATGAGACTTTCCATCTAACGTCTCAGGGTGGTAACACGCAAGTGATATCTATGATGTTGCATGCGTACATAAGCTACGGTAACCGCTGACCATCAAGTGGGCCGTACGCTTGGTTGCCACTTTAGTGGTATAAAAAAAAAAAAAAAATAAGTAGATAGATTAAGAAGGTTGTTGGCATAAACTCTCAGTAGGTATTGTTATTATTATTTTTTTAATTGAATTTAGTTTTATTTTTATTATATTATACATTATATATATTATATTATATGTATGCATTTTAAAAAAATAATTTTAATATATATACCTATTATTATAATATTTTAAAATATATTTTTTTTTAAAGCCACTGAGCATTTGCACACTCACTGCTGCAGCACTGGTTTCAGTGTTACTTCATTTAAATTGACTGTCAACCAATTAACCTAAACCAAAAGTACCTACTTGGGCTCTGAAAAGCACTGGCTGTTAAACGGTAGGAGGTACTCCACCTCCCTATTCTAAGGTTGTGGGTTCTGGTCATGCACTAATTAATTTTTTTAGATGATAAACTATGCAATACTAATGCTCTCAAATGGAATACATTTTATAAGCAAACAAACCAAAAATAAGTAGGTATTTGAAATAATACCTATGTGATATTAATTCATCAACAGCGAGTCCGGTGGATTACATGACAATTACTCTTGCTCAAGAGCAGACAAGAGTCCTAACAGTGAGGAGACCATGAGAATTATGATTATCTGAGATCAGTTTTTTAGCCACTTTTTAAATGAAATATGATACTATATTACCTAAAATAATGATTTAATTATTATTGCAAACTACTTAAATAGGTGTTGCACTTTAAGATATATCTTAATGTGCAACACCATTACTGGGTACATAATTGTGTATCGGCTATTGGCTACATTATTAATTCAATAATAATATATGTTAATTGTATAATCTTAATGAATGAGATACAATACTGAATACTTACGTTTCACTACCGGTAAGGGTTGTATTCTGGAAGAGCCATGTTATATTCGCAGTATCGGGATTCACCTGACAGCTGATGGTAACATTCTCCCCGAACTCACCAGTCTTCCATTTGTTGATTATTTCCACTGTTTTAGTTTGATATTGAGCTGGAATAATCATTGTTCAATAAAGTGTGGCTGCTAAAAAGATTAGTGTTTTTATAATAGTGAGTTATTAGATAGTTTACTTACTTTTCTTTAGTGACAAAACTAAAGTAATCTCAAAGATTTAATCAATAACTTTAGATAATAAGAATGGTTTAGAACTCATGCAAATTTTATTATACTTTAACTGAAATACAGTTTTAGCAGCATAACTCGGCCAATGTGAAATTAGCCGCCGCTAGAACCATACCCAAGGTAAGGTTGACATTAATACAATTGGTTTTTTTACAATAGAAGAATAATTACAATTACATTTCATGATACTTACTTCTTATTTAAATCACAGCATTATATGATACTTTTTATATTTAGATCACATTACTTCATATTAGGGAAAGAGGAAATATATCTGCATATTGGTACTGGGTAAATGGATACATAATCATCAATATGCGTCATTATTTTCTATTATTATCAGGAAGTGTATGTGACCACTAATGTCGAGGATAAATCAAAAAATGCGCGTACTAACAACTATCGCTACATTCATGTTATGTCCAATTTGAAACCTCTCAGAATGATCGAAGAAGCTTACCCATCACACAGTTATTCAAAGTACTGCGGAGAAACTGTAAACTTACCCAAAACTGGATACAACAATCCAATACACACAAAACACACAGCAAATGCGGCGGGATAACTCACGATGGTGCGACCCATTGTCATGGCGGAAGCACCTCCTTTTTACATACAGTAGTTGTAATTCCACTACAAGAAACACATTGTAGGAATGCTAAACCATTCTCTATTCAGTCAAAAGTAAATTTCACCGATTATTTTTATGGAAAAATTAGAAAATTACAAAAGCGGCTGACACCCAAAGCCGAACAAACAATCCCGAACGAATTTCCCGATTTTAGTTATTCCCATATTCCCAACTGGAGAGGGTTACCAACTCAATGTATTCATTTTACATGCTCAATTTTTTTTATCTAGCCTATCTTGTCCCACTGCTGAGCAAAGGCCTCCATTGCATTCCGCCACTTATCCCGGGCCTGTGCCATCTCCTGCCAGCCCTTGTGGAAGACGTCTAGGTCGTCATGCCAGCGCTTTTTTGGTCTGCCTCAGCGTCGTCTTCCACCTTCCGGGATCCACTTAGTTACGACCTTAGCCCATCTATCCTCTTCCATATGGCCAGCTTGACCCACTAAGATTTATTTATTTACTATCTATAACAGGACAGTTTACACCAAGGAGTTATAAATTTTATTATCTACTCATATTACATTTTAGATTACAATCAAGCAAAAAAGCAAATAAACAAGTTGTAATAACAATAATATAACCAAAATCCCTAAATAACTTTTTTTGGTTATACAGGCTGGATCATACCACACATAAAAAAATATTATGTGTGTTTTTTTTGTAAGTAGGTACCTACCTATATTTTCTCTTGAAAATCTCGAGTAAATCGAAAGCGTATATCTGGTCAATTATTATTTAACGCTGTTAAAAATCGCGTATCAATAAAATATTTGACGCGAGCTCCCTAGCGGTTATAGGGAGATCATTGACACGCGCAGGTCATTTACGCGTCGGTTATTCACACGCAGTTCATTGACGCGGGGGTCATTGACACGCGCCGCGAGCTGCTTTTTAGATTTCCAACAAGGATAGGTACTTCATAATTGACCAGAAAAATGTAATCGATTTACTCGGAGTTAAAATAAAAGTACTTAATTAAAAAAACTTAAATGTGTTTTTTTATGTGTGGAACCTTTTCCTTAAGTTTGTCAGGTTGATAATGAATGACCCTTTATATAAGTACCGTACATAAGCGTTATAATATAATTTATGACAGTCTTGTTCGATTGAAACCGAACCATTTTAAAACCTGTCCTTTTTCAATAAACATTTTCCGCGGGGTCATCATTTGGATGGGTGACCGCCAGTGGCAATTTCAACTGAGCGCACTCGTTCTTCGGAGGTCACGTTAAGCAGTCGGTCCCGGCTTTTTTAAAGTTGTTAGGCCATGACAGAGGCCTTCGGGCGGCCTAGTGACTCTGTCACCAGAGTTGGCCACTGACTCATACGAACGAACGAACGAACGATAAACATTTCAACTTTTATAATTTTTGCCGCTTAAACAGCCGGTCCATGCATATAAATACATTTTGACACCTGCAAATTCCATCCATTGAACATTTTGTTACGTTGAAAACCTAGCCAGTCCCTGAATCCTGTAGGTACCTAACAATAACAAACAAATCTTATTAACTAAAATAATCTAAAACACACATAATAATAGAATAACATAAAACATTAATATTAAAAAAAAAAAAAAACTATGTATAAGTAATGTGCCTATTATAATACAGTAATCTATACAGGGTCATTCATTATCAACCTGACAAACTTAAAGGATAGGTTCCACACATAAAAAAAAATATATGTACTTATAATATTTTTTTTATGTAGGTATGTTTTGTCTTAAAAATTCCAAGTATACAAAAAAAAAATCGATTACGTTTTTCCGCTCAATTATTATTTATCATTGTTGGGAATCAAGTTAAGCGACGTAATAATGAAATATTCGAGTGTGCGCGCCCCATAGCGGGTCAAGGACACGCGCAGGTCAAGGACGCGCGGGTTATTGACCCGCGGGTCACTGACACGTGCCGAGCGCTGCCTTTTCGATTTCTAACAAGAATAACTAATTATTAAGCAGAATTACGTAATTTTTTTTTAATATAATAATATAAAAACGTTTAGAAAAAAAAAGTAAAAGTAGTTTTTTTTTATGTGTGGAACTTACCCCTTAAGTTTGTCAGGTTGATAATGAATGACCTTATATACATACTAGGTTTTTTAGAGATTGTTGGCGAGCTACTGTGCGCACGGGGATTGTAGCAAATAGTGGGACTCGACCCTGGGCGGTATCTGGCACGTTGCCGTTGGTCAGGCACACTGTGCTGGCTCACTTCGCTCATCAGGTCGGGGCAGTCCAGCATTCTTCGCAATGGGTACCTTGCGAAGGAAGGGGTACCTTGCATCTTGCGAGGAATGCTGGACTGACTTCGCTGGTCGCACAATCTTAGTGTTTTAGGAAAGTGGTAGTAGCCTGATGAACCTATTAGAAACTTTGATACCTACATATTGTATGGATAATTAAACTTTTGATGTGTTCTGTACCAATGTCTCTATGTTTTCAGATCCCAAGCCGGTCAGCCAGCGGCGCGGCGGTGGCTTGGGATTAGAATACGTCTCTGGGATTGTTTTTGAGTGTCAGCCGCTTTTGTAATCCTCTCATTTTTTTTCTAAATTAATCAGTGTTAGTACATTTGACTGCATAGAAAATGGTTTATTTAGCATTCTTAGACAGTGTGTGTTTATTATCTCACCTAACATCAAGCTCGACCACAAAATCAAGGTACCTACCTACTATTATCTAAGCCACAAAATGATTAACTGAATGTTGTAGCTCCCTAAATATTGGGAATTATGTTTTAGGCCCCATTTGTTTTTGTCTATGGTTTTTGGCAACAAAAACAACAAACAAGGGTTACTTTTATTTTCACAATGTTTCAGGTTTCATAATCTAAATACCTACTATTTTATGTTTAAACTATAATCGTGAGGAAGCTGACATATCCAAGATTAAAAAATTCGAAAAACAGGACCATCTACCATGGGTCCGCGTGAGGGAATATGACGCAATTACTCTCGCTAGAGAGTAAGCCAGTTAGTGTCCCAGGTCAGTGAGAATAGCTGCTGTGTGGGACAGCAAAAGGCTGGCATGATGATGATGCGAATATTTACAGCCACGCACCTCTGCTTTTGTAAGACAGAATAAAAAAACAGTGACATATTGTAGGTACTGGAATTACTAGATAGAGACAACAACGTAACATTTATCAGGATAAAACATTAAATTTTGTAAATTCATGTAACTTATTAGTTACCTTTTTATTACATTTTTTCTTCAGCAAGAGACCGTCTTGGTGGGTACCACCGCAGTGTCAGGTATTTTACCCCAAGCAGTAGCATTAATAGTGCGCAAGCATTACTGTGTTTAGGTTTGAAGGGCACTGTAGCAAGTGAAATTACTGGGCGAACGAGACATAACAAAAATGCCTCGGGGTGATAAACGCAGTGCAATGTCACGCAAAAACTTTAAGCTTTGGATGGCACTGCATCTGTAATAGTCAGGCGTGGTGGTTTTGGCATTAGGTTTGGGCGCCTTGATTGTCTTGTCACTTGCTGACATAAAAAAAAAAACATAATTGTTAGGTACAGTCCTTACCTTAGGGCCCAAGATTTCAATCTGTTTTTTTAAATGTTAGAGTTATCGATTTGAAGTGAGACTTAGCCCTGCTAAGTTGTAGTATCATAGAGATGCTTTTACAATTAAAATTATTTGGCTATCTTTTGTTCTATTAAAAAGCTACCGGGTCGTATGACGTAATGTCTAGTTTAAGTATGAATTAAAAAATATGTCTTACGTTGCATTTAGTTACTTTTATTCTTAAATACAGCTACAAAACAACTAAAGTAAGTAAGTAGGTTAATATGAGTCAGTGGTCAACTCTGGTAACGGAGTTAATAGGCCACCCGAAGGCCTCCCTTATCAATTTTTAAAAAGCTGGGACCAACAGCTTCGAGAGCCCTCTGAAGCACGGAAAAGCTCAGTTGACTCAGCCACTAGCGGTAACCCATCCAAAAGATGACTACGCGGAACAGTGCTTAACTTCGTTGACGAGTTATGAACAACTTATTCAACAGCAGTCAAGAGCATCGAAAATAATGAAAAATTCAATTGCTTCATCACGTAAACCTGTGAATAAAAGACCAACACCATTAAGCTAAAGCAGCCCTAAACCTATACGCATAGTCTCCAAATAAAAGGCAAAAAAAAGGATGAAAGGTAAAAAGAAAAGAAGAGAAAGCTAAGATTCCCAATATAATAAAAAATATTAAAAAACTAATTTACTTCAGCCAATGGCACTTTCAAATGGGCATATTATAATATCCACAGCCGTCTGTTTAGATGGCGGTAGCTGAACTGGCGAGCCCAAGAGAGAGTAAGCACTACGTTTGGCGAGCTATGGTGAGTGTAGGAAATTCAACATTGGTTGCTCCTGCTGTCACTGTCTGTCATACCTCTGGCTGGCATCAAAGTCATAGTACGTACTACGTAGTACATTATCTTTGGTCGTACTGGAGTGGAAATCAAATACAAACGAAAATAATTTTGCTTGACACGATACGACAAAAAAACGGAGTTACCAACTTTTTTCTTGTTTTGATAACCATACACAGTATGGCAGTAGGGCAGCTAGCGCCATCTGTCAAAGCAATCCAAACTACTTTTTTTTAAATCTCGAATCGAAAACTCCTCACTTTTTAAACATTTTCAAAAGGCGCTTGGGCGGTAATCAAAGTTTAGTTGAAAAAATGTCTGGGCGGTTATGACTATGTCTATTATGGGTTTTTCAAAGGCAAGTGGGCACTACGAGGATATGACGAAAACTTTTATTTAGTAAAATACAAACAATCAGTTATAAACTCTGGGTAGCATGTAAAATGTTCACCCAGTTAATAAAATAGTAGTTCTGGACAACATTTGTTGGCAACATAATTTGTTTATATTGACATAATTGACATGACATGATGAATGACAGACGGCGCGGGGTCTTCTTTCATGGAAGCTTGATTGGAAGATTTCTGTGAGATAAATGAATCGATAGCGAGATTATTTCCGCTTAAAACCAAGTGTAAAGTGAAAATGAGTTTTGTAAATATTATCTAAGTTTGCTACGCACGTTTTTACGTGCGTATCACTTTAATTAAGATGTATAACCATTGCACGATAGGAGCCATTTTTATTGTATTTATTTTGTGCGTTCATTGTGATAATGCAGCTAAAGACAACGAAATCAAGCAGATTTACGGTAAGTGTTTGGTTTCTGATGCTTTTGGATATAAATGTCGTGCATTTCATTGTATTTGGTAAGGTTTACTTACTCACATCACGCCTATCTCATCAGTATTACCGCCCACGACCTAGCATGCATGTATCCAAGTTTGCAGATTCGAGAAGAGATAAATTAATTTTGCGAGTAATGATGAACGCTGTCATGTAATAAAGACAACGCATTCGTTGTAATGAAGTTCCAGTTAGAAGAACTAAATCCATCAATAAAATTGGTAGACATACTTAGTTGCTGAATTTAACCATTATAGTGTCAAGAGTTGGAAGACAGTAAGATCTATTATTTTTGTGTGTGAGGTGTTATTGTGTGATGTATGTCCATAATAAATAAATAATTCTCAACTGTAGGGTTAAGACATACAGGGTTCAGTTTAGCTTGCACTTGCACTTGCCATTGGCCCTAATTAATTGAGTATAGGTAATTTGTATAATAAAATTTTGATAAGTATTCTTTATTAACTTAATATTGTCATTAGCCCTTTGCAACAATATCAGAATAAGAAGGTGTGAAACAAGAAATGATAAAAAACCTCAGTTACATAGATACTGAAAAACTCTTATTAACAGGTGAATAATATAACAGACACAAAAACACTAATAATGCTCTTTCCTCCTGCATTTTATGTCAATAAACCAGGAAGATGATTGATGAAAGATTGTAGATATTAAACTCCATGATAACTAACAAATGTTTATTGTATGACTATGAATAGGGACCAAATATAAATACTCACTATGTACATTACAAACAATTCATATAAAAAAAAAAACACTTACACACACACACACACACACACAGACATTATATTGTATTACTGGCATTTGCTACTTATTTTTATTATTTTGTTTTTACTTTCTTATCAAACTGATAATTTGTGTTTTGTAATTTGCCTGTTCGGAGAATTTCTGTGACTCCTCACAACAGGTTTTTTTTGACCTAGTGAGGTGATCAGAGCCTAACCTGTGGTACAATTTTTTTACGCCTGACTTATGTTTGTTACCATCCTGTTATGTAATGTTATGTACCGATGCATACCATAATGACAAATAAATTATTCTTATTCTTATTCTTATCTAGTTCTCTCTTTCCTTCCTAGTTCATGTGTGATGTACCTGACCACCTGAGGTTGGTAACCACAAGCTCATAAGCAATATTGAAACAATATTAGACTGACATTTCAGAAAACAAAAAAAAACAGTGTAATGTTATTTTAATATTGCTATAAGAGCTTGTGGTTACCCCCCAGGAGGGTGATTCTCGTGCCATAGATAAATGGTCTTGTGGTATATATCTTAAAAACTGTCAAATAATCTATGAATTTTAATTTTGGTATTCTAAAAAAGTCAATGTACATCGAGTGGTCAGCAGCAACTTCATGCATTTCGCCATATTGTCAGCTTGTCTTGGTTTGGTTGTTTCGTTGTGTTAAGCTGAAAAATATAGCCAGTATGTAATTTCAATAGGGGATGATATCTGTGGCAGGTTTAAGTACAGTACGATGTTTTTCATTTTATTGTTAATGTACTATTGAACCAATTGAATCTAAGTCACATAACATAATGTAGTTCTTTTTCTAGAAAGCATTTAAGATTTAAGGGGACATATTTAAAACACTGTTTTATTTGTTTGCTATTTGCACTTTGAAAGTAAATATTATGAGTAATTTTGTCTAGGACAAACTTTAAAATGTCATTCTGGAGTATTCCCCTACTAAAATGTAAATCCAGTATAACCTGCAGACCTTTTCAAAAGTAACCAAAATTCATACATGCATTACCACTGATGTCATAGTTGACTTTGTTCTACATAGTTTATTATTATGTGAAGAAGTTTGCATGATATTATGCTGTTTCAGTGCCGTACAATCACTCCCGCAAAACAACTTTACTGGCAACCCTGTACATCATTCGATTTTCTTCTTTGTTTATGGCTTCTGTGGCTTATTTGCAGAATTAATGTGATGATGCATGGTACCTATAAATTGCGCGAAAATTCTGTCCGTAGAACGGAATTATATTTCACTAGTGGCTCGTCCCGGCTCACCTCGGGTAGATATCAAATTTAGCATTCTAATGATGTAAGAATTTTTTTAATCAGACTAGTAGTTTTTGAGTTTATTTGTAAAAAAACAAAAACATTTTTTTTTTCTCTATTGTTTTAAGGAACTTTTGTCCATTTTTTAACTTTTTTTTTAACTTTGACCATGTCAGTTCCATCTTATCCTCTAGAATATAATCACATCAGTACCCAATATTTTTAGTCTTTTAATAGCTTGTATATGTGATGAAGTCTGCTGGCAGTTGAAAAACTGAAAACTCGAAAGATATGTGCCATCCACCAATCCAAATTGAGTCCATGGCAGTGGGAACATTAGAATGCTGTCATGATGACTGTACTTTTATATTATTCCCAGCCCTGCTACGATATTAGTATCATCATTTTGCGCATGCACGCGTGCTGTGACTCACTGCCTCTGTAATAGGTATGACCTTCTTCTCTCATTTGCTGTCATTCCTTGTATTTTCCCTGGTGTGTATCAATGACTTGACCGCGGCAGCCATTCGGTTTAAACTCTTCATTATACTTGAGTTTACTGGTTTACTAAGTATAAGTATCCCACCAAAAACATTTTCATGTAAAATGTTGCCAAGACGAGACTATAGGGCTCGCAATGTCAAAAAATTATCAGTCAGATCTCATGTAGAGCCAAGCTTCTAACTCTACACGCCCTAACTCTACAAGCCCTAACTTCACAAACTCTACACCTTTAGTCAAAATATGTAGCTTGGCCATTCCCGACCCGATCGTCGCCGCCGTCGATTTATTGGTGGGGCGTGTAGAGTTAGAAGCTTGGCTCTACATGACAAATAATTACAACTAAATTAATGAATTTACGCCTATGTGACGGTAGTGAAATCGCCAAGCCACAAATTTTGACTAAGATGTAGAGTTTGTGAAGTTAGGGCTTGTAGAGTTAGGGAGTGTAGAGTTCATGAGGGTTCAAAAAAAAAACGACGAAAAAAAACGTTTTGAGAAAAGGTAGGTATAGTGCCCTTGCGCTTCGCTTGACTCGTCTAGGCGGGGCCACTACCATGCCCCAAATACTACCTATACTTCAAATTTTTTTAGTAACGTTTTTTTTATGTTTACTTAGGGATAATGTAGCGTTCTAATTATGAAATAATTTTTGATATCAGATTAGTAGTTTTTGAGTTACAAACAAAAAAAATATTTTTTCTTCTAATATTAAGATTTATAGAAGAAAAACCTTTATCGCCTTTACTTTTTTTTTAATTTACTTTTACTTTAGAACGCCTCGCCCGGGAAAAACAAATGTCAATATTGCTGATCTGTTGCCATCAAAGGTGTCTAAAACCATAAGACTTTTATTAGGGACGCCTTTATTTAAATTGTATATTACAGCTTATTAGGGCGTTGACCTTTATTGTAAAGCATTGTCAATGCTCAACCGTAATGAATTCTTTGGTATTGTTAATTGCCAACCCACTTAGCGCTTCCGTTGACAATTTGTAAACAAAAGCGTGGCTAGGTGCCTTCAAGACCTTGACACCAAGACCGGCCAGCTGAAGTTTATTTATTAATTGAACGCCCAGCGTCAAATAATGAATTCAGGCAGCCGCCAGTCGTCCAAGCATGTCCAAGAACTAAAATTAAATCAAAAGTCATGCGCGCAATGACAGTGCTCTCACACGTTGAAGGAAAACATCGTGAGGAAATCGGCATGTCCAAGAATTGAAAAAAATCGAAAGACATATTGTGACGTCTACCAATCCGCATTGGGTCCGCGTGTTGGATTAAACCCAATCACTCTCGCTTAAGAGTAGGCTAGTGTCCCAGTAGTGGGAACATAAGAGGGCGGTCGTGACATGTACCTAACCGACCTCGACCGTGACTTACGGGTACTTAGCAGGTAACTCCCATTAGTTCTATAGGACTATAACGCCGTAGAACAGTTTTTTTTTGTCCCAGTAGATGGTAGAACTGTTGATACGGAAACTGTCCTATTGTTCTATAGAACTAATAATACCTTGTACTGTTTACTAACCATTTAAAGTACTTTTTTAACTTTATACACAGCTTTTTCTCTAAACATGGGATCTACTTGAGACAGTGTTTATTTGAATATAATTGAAACCAATAAACGTAAATCGTAGATCCTCAGTGAGTGCTAACTGCTAACTAACAATGATGCGGGCTCTCCTTCAACATCAATCAAATAAACACCAAATGAATCGACTCAAGAGGACCCCAAACCTCTTTTGTATCTGATAGTTTTTGGCTGTTTCTGTGTCTGTATCAATCGTAGTTGACGATTTATTTTGAAATGCACATTCCAAGTGGACAATGAAATGCAAGTACAATCAAATTGTTTTAAAAAGCCATGTCTGCGGTCTGTTCGCGATTCGTCCTTTCTGTGTGGCCAAGACTCATAGAGGACAACAAACTAATAAAATTAAGCGCGAACTAAGGGCCTTATTCATAATGAAATAATCATACTATAAATCTCTGCTAGCTAATGGGTCTCTCAAATCTAACGTCTTGACATAATAATGACAAGGCAAGACAAGTCGTAATATAAAATACTATTATACTTCATCATGACAGCCGTCTAATGTTCCCACTGCTGGGACACTGGCCTACTCTCAAGCAAGAGTGATTAGGTCTTGATCCACCACGCGGACCCAATGGGGATTGGTGGATGGCACATGTCCTTCGAATTTTTAGTTCTTGGACATGCCGGTTTCCTCACGATGTTTTCCTTCACCGTATCAGAGCACTGGCATTGCGCACATAAATTTTTCGTAGCAAAAATCCATTGGTGCACGACCGGATTCAATCTCACGACCTTACGATCGGAAGGCGGGGTCACTACCACTAGACCACCAGTGCTCTCTAATATTATACTTAGCTAGCCGGTAATATGACAGTTTCTTATTATGAAAGAGGGTTAATGTTTATTTATGTTCATCCGGTATGTTATGTTATAACTGAACTGGAAGTGGCAATCACCGGTTACAATATTTCTGACACTAGCTTCGATAAAGTTCTGCTCTGAACCTGTTCAGCAGTGGGTCAGGCTGTGGATGATGATGGCACTTCTTTAACAATTACAAATTTTGTTACAGTTCCGTCCGCTCCTCAAAACCTGACAGCTGATTACATATCTGACGCGGAGGTCCACCTATGGTGGGCGCCGCCGCAAGACACCACCCCGATCAACAGCGTCAACTCAACCCCACCTGACGAAAAGTCCGTACCACAATCCGACGAACCGAACGACGTGTTGAACCACGTACCTGACCCTCCACTGATCACTCCAGAAATCCTCAAAGAGACGCCGTACTATTACCCCAACGACAAGAAATACGACAATGAGTTCTCAACGTCCGGGATTCTCATGGACTTCAAGAGCAAGCGAGACCTTCGTTTTCGGCGGCATAGAAAGAGACGGCAAGATAATGCTACTGAGACGGGAAATTCGGAGAAGGTTCTCGAATACGGGCTGCTAGAGCACAGAAAGGAAGTGGTTAAGAAATCCATGACACAGCATCAACTTAAGGATACCAAAGACTCGACAGCTATAGCCTACGTGTTGTACTACGAGCAAGGGTCTCTTCGTAAAGATGTTAGCAGTATTAACGGCGTGCAAAGCGTAGATGATGTTCAGAGAAACGCGTTTCAGAGCGATCTGGGAATGCCACAGACATCAGTGAAGAACCTCACGCTTTATAATACGTCGGGGAAGGTGACCAAAGTCGTCGGGTTCTGGTTGAAGAATCTGAGTACGTGTTCAAGTGATAAAAAACAATTAAATTAAGTGGCATTTCAAAAGTTTTTTTTAGGTGCCAATAATGTTATACCAATATTCTTCTAATCCTTAAAAAAAACTAAGAGCTACATCATTAAACTACGCACATGCTCAGACTGAGAACACTGTCTCTATCTGACAACTTGTAAAACGCAAGAGCAACAGAGTAACAGTGATAGTACTAAGTACCCTAACCTAACAGAGTATTTCTATTTCAGCCCCCTTCACACCATACAAGATCTGGGTGCGAGCGTTCTACAACTTCTCGCATGGTCACTTCAATTCGTCTGACGTGCTACAGCGTCTCGGCCCCACGTCAACGCCGCTGTACGTCATGACGGACGTCAGGCCACCGTCTGCGCCTATAATCCTGAATCTCACTTGCGACCAGCCGAACCGTGAGTCACTTGATAATAAACATTATTTAACTAGAATATATACTTGAAGCAGATCCACCAATTCGCATCCGCGTGGTGGATTTAGACTAAGAAAGCTGTCATGATGATGCTTGAGCGCATTATCATCTCTTAACTGGCTGCGCCAGTCGCTCTAATATTTACCTAAAAAATTATAATTTTTACCTAGAAACAGCTGAAACGTGAGCGATAATGAACCTTGTTAAATTAAATTATCCTTATCGTCCTATCGTTCCTCCGGCTGCGCCAGTCTTATTAAATCATTCATTCATGAACCTCGTGGAACTGGATTATGTAGAGCTGTTTCGTTCATTCGTGACTACGACTGCGCTAGTCGAGCTAAATCTCATCTGCAATTAACCAAAACCTGAGTCATTCTGTATTAAACCTTAGTTGGTTTATTGGTTTATTAGTATAGAAAATGGCTGATTTGACACGCTTCTCTTATATGTGCTTGTGGTTAAGGTAACCAGCGGTTAATGTGTTGGTGAACTAAATATCAACTCAAGCCAACTATTATTAAGTCAATAATACGGATAATGTTCGATTATTTTATTGTAATATCCTTGTACAACATAAATAAGTATGCAAAACCACATTTAATAACATTTGTTGCAATTACGTACAAATCATTGCTGCGAGTATGCTGCTTTTAAATTTTACTAAGTTAAAATAAATATTGTAAATATCGGTATATCTTTTTGAAACATTAATAATGAAAATAATCATTTTTTAGTGATAACAAAAGCTGCGGTTGTGTAGTTTAACTGGTAAGCCCTAGAAAACAAATTAATTTAGTGATCTTAGTGCAGTCACGTATAAGATCTGGTATCACAACACCAGACCAGAAACAAAATATTCCCTACAGAGGGAATCAAACCGAATCGAAATCGAGATCCTGGAACCTCTTCTCAACTCGGTACTCACCCACCGCGCCACCGAGGTCGTCAAACTATTGGCAACTTGGGATTATTTGTTCTCGGGCGTTGAGAAAATTCTAGTGCGGGAATTAGTCTACTAGTCTAGTTAAAGGAATTTGTGTCTTATTTCTTTGCAGAATCGTCCTACTCATAGAAAATTTTAGTGTGAGGAGTCATTAGTCTAGTGATAAAGGAATTTGTGTCTTATTTCTTCGCAGATAAGCTCTACCTCCAATGGCGACAGCCTCTCTACTACAATAACTCGTTAGACCAGTATGTGGTTACGCTCAGGAAGATACCGGAGCAGCAGCCTAGGACGAGGCTAACTCTCCCAACCACCAAGAATGATATCGAAACCACCATCAGTGTGGTAAGTTTATTAACATAGATTGCATATTCATAATATGCATATTGCGATAGGAACCCAGCCGGTGTTGTTGCCAGTTATTTTACGGCATGAGCTCGTTGGAACTGGCGTAAATTCACCTAGCTTGTAAGACGTTATTGAGTTACGAAGTTATTGAGGATGACATTCTACAGTGTCAACGAGTTCCTCGAGTTACCTGAGCTGTAGAATTTGTTTTTGTTTTTAAATAATTAATTTTTATATTAGAAAAATTTAGCTCATTTTTGTTGATTACTGTTAATGACTTGTAAAAATGGTTTTATTAATAAATTATTGTATTGTATTGTATTGTATTGACGTTTCAAAATGATCCTTGTGTTTTTCTATAGGTACTAATATTATAAAAGGGAAAGACTTGTATTTTTGTATGTTTGTATTTTCTTTGTTACGATTAAACTCAAAAACTACTGGTCCAATTTCAAAAATTCTTTCACCATTATCCCTGAATAACTTAGGCTATATTTAATACTAGCGACCCGCCCCGGCTTCGTACGGGTGCGGTTTCAATGCATCCGCGCGAAGCTTAGTTATAACTTATAGTTTAGTTTTAATTTGTATTGTTAATTTATGTTTATTGTGTGGCGCAAACTAAATATTTTTCTATTTCTATATCTAAGCTGGGACGGACTGCTAGTCTTGAATATAGCTCTTTTGACTTTGACTTTGTCAATATTTCTAGATTTCGTAGATTTATAGAGCGCAAGTGGATGTTGGGAAACTTACTCATATCACCTCATACTTAACAAACAATATAAATTAACTAGTGGAAAGCCCCGCGACTTGGTTCGCGCTGACTTTTTTTAAAGCAGACTTTTCTACCCGCTGCTTCCTTTAGCAGTTGAATTTCGGAAATTCCTTTCTTAGTGCACTCTACAAACACTTGACCCGAGGCGGGAATCGAATCCGCAACGAAGTCGTTGAAGTTGGATAGTCAGTTAGTCAGTTAGTCAAACTATTATAATTATATTTCAATTATTTTAATTCGTTACTTATAATTTTCCTCTTGTCCTGCTAGACATTGTAAGAATCAACGCATATAGTTGTTGTACAGGAAAATTATTGTGATATTTATTTACATTACGCGGTGAATCATTTTAAATCAGAATATTTAGGTTTTCGAGACTGGCTGACAAATTAATAGCCTAAACCATAAGTCCTAGAAACATTTTTGGAGAGTGTATCGCTCATAAAGTGTAAATGTGCACTAAGAAATTCAACTAGGTTCTAGGTCTGACAAAAGTAGATCGATATATAAAACCGATAATCGATGATGAATAAAGGTTCTATATACTAGCAGTCCAGCAGTGGGTAGTGGCGCGGGTGCAATGACACCGCATCCTCCATCCATCGGTATAGCCTATGTTACTCAGGGATAATGTAGCATTCTAATGGTGAAAGTCTTTTTCAAATCGGACCAGTAGTTTTTGAGATTATTCGTGACAAACAAAAATACAAATCATTCCTCTTTATAATATTAGTATAGATAATAGAATAGCGACCGCGAACTGGAAAACAAGGTGTAGGACGTCCCCCCCACATTCGATGGACCGATGACATTAAAACAATCGCAGAGAGAAAGGAAACCTTTACGATACGGGCATCGCATAATGTGAAGATCGCTGACAAGTTCTACCTCTGCTAAAATAACAATAGCATACATGAGAACCTACCTAGTAGTTATTTTCTTTCTTTCTAATAATTCTATTCTTATAAGAGTAGTAGAGTTCTTTATGATAGAGCTCGTCCGGGGAAGGACTACCACCATACCTATTTCTGCCGCCAAGTGTGTTCCGGTTTGAAGGGTATGGTTTCCGGTAAAATTACAGGCACATGAGACTTTCCATCTAGCGTCTCAGGGTGGTAACACGCAAGTGATATCTATGATGTTGCATGCGTACATAGGCTACGGTAACCGCTAACCATCAAATGGGCCGTACGCTTAGTTGCCATTTTAGTGTTATAAAAAATAAAAATAAACTTTTTTTAATTACAGATAGTAGAGTTTGAGAATATAACTCGATACGAAGTGATCATATACGCTGTTACCAAGTCTGTTGCTCGCGACAAGGTTATTGTCAACGGTACTGAATCTGCCCCACAGGTAAGAAACTTTTTTTTTTTTTTTTTTTTATTTCAGCAAGTGACAAGACAATCAAGGCGCCCACCTGATGTTAAGCACCACGCCTGACTATTACAGATGCAGTGCCACCCAAAGCTTAAAGTTTCAAGTGTTTGCGTGGCACTGCACTGCGCTTATCACCCCGAGACATTGTTGTTAAGTCTCTTTCGCCCAGTAATTTCACTTGCTACAGTGCCCTTCAAACCTAAACACAGTGCAGCTTAAAAAACTTAAACTAAACTAAACGTTATTTTATCTTAACTTAAATGCACGGTTTTATTATTGTTAAATATAGCTATGAAGTTAAATAAGCCATACTTAAACCAATCCACATTTCGTAATTAACTCGTTTAAAATTAACTAATGTTTAGTATTGAAACATGTAAATTACAGATTTCAATACAGGGAACACAGGGAATCCTAGTGTGGGGTCACGGCTGTATGCCTGCCGCATGGACATTACTTTATACCCCTTTGGTAAATTAACCTACCTGTAACCAACTTGTGCTAACAAACCTACTTTATATTAGTTGTAAACCTTTTTGTGGAAATAAATAAACTTATTATTAAAAAATAATAATTTCGGTAGCTATTAAGAAACGATAAAGGGACTTGGTGATTCATAATTAACTAAATTGGGTTGATTAGTAATTTCCTGATTTATTCGTAAAATACATAGTTTCCGTAATTAAGCAGAAGCGGTATCCGTCTAGATTCGGAAATCGGAAATCAATGTTTTTCGACAACGCAACTTTCATATTTGATTTCCTAGGAACATTAGAAAGCTGATCGAAACCCGTATTATTACCCTCATTTATCCCGTAATGCTTGCTAACCCCTTCAAACTTAAACAATAATGCTTGCTCTCTGCACTACTTCTTGGATGCAGAATATCTGGCTCTTCAGTGGTAGAGTCAGCGTCAAATTGATATAAGCGTCCAGGGTAGTCAAAATGATCAGAAAAACATAGAAACAATTTGATATACGCAGTTCGAATCATCATATTCTTGTAAGTGTTCAAAATATCTTCCTACTCATTTTTTCAAATTTATACGAGCAGTCAGGGTGTTCAAAATTTTCTTAGCAAACAAGGTCTCAAAGGTATGTAAACTCTTTTGAGTAAATACTTGTTTTATGACAGATTCCAAACAGTAGTGTGCAAGCGTTACTGTGTTTAGGTTTGAAGGGCACTGTAGCAAGTGAAACTACTGGGCAATGTCTCGGGGTGATAAGCGCTGTGAAGTGCTACGCAAACACTAAAAAAGTTTAAGCTTTGGGTGGCACTGCGTCTGTAATAGTCAGTCGTGGTGCTTAACATCAGGTGGGCGCCTTGATTGTCTTGTCCTTTGCTGACATAAAAAAAAAACAGTTTATGGCAGAAGTCGATGAACTTTGGCTACTCTGAGAAAGTGATTATGTTCTGTGAGAGTGATGTGGTTTGTTGCAGGAGGTGTCTAGCGAGTGGTGCAGCGTGCGCTGGGTGGAGGGCATGGAGGGCATGGAGGCGGGTGGTGCGGGTGGTGCGGGTGGTGCGGGGCGCGGGGTGAGCGCGGCCGCGCTGCTGGCCCTCGTGCCGCTGGCGCTGCTGGCCGCCGCGGTCGTGGCGCTGCTCTACTGGAGGTACTACTTATGATATATTGAGTTCGTTCGTTCGTATGAGTCAGTGGCCAACTCTGGTGACAGAGTTTCTAGGCCGCCCGAACGCCTCTGTCATGACCTAACAACTTTGAAAAAGCCCGGGACCGACTGCTTAACGTGCCCTCCGAAGCACGGGAGCGCTTAGTTGAAATTACCACTGGCGGTCACCCATCCAAATGATGACCCATATATTGAGTGCGATGCAATAATACTTCAATGTGTCTGTTACAAGTGCTCCGTATATTACGACTGAATCCGTTGTCTCGAACTACCCATATTTTATGTTCTACCTACCGAAGGCGCAAACTAGATTTAAAACGCGACCATCTTAAAAGTAAACCGCCAGTTAATATAAATTACAGCTATTTCAATTGTGTTCTGACATACACTTTATGTGCAAGAACATTTAAATCTAAAATTGGTTATGCCAGTCATCTCAGAGTCCATCAAAGAAAATTATACACTTTATAAATTAAGCAGAAACATTGTCGCCGTAGCCGAAATCGGCATGGATGGCATCATCATCATCATTCTACCTACATCTAGACACCACGCTACTGACGAGAACTCGCTGATCCTGAAATTAGGTTGGATCCGACCATACTCGAATAAGCACAATTCGTAGAATAAATGTAGATTCGGACAACTACGGAAATAACTATTTCAAGATTTCAAGATTTCAAGATATTTATTTGCACAAATAAGTATAATATTATATTATATATAATTTACAATAATGCTGGGGAACAAGAAATGACAAATACAAGTAATGTCTGTTTAGGCTGCGTTTCCACCAGAGCTAAGCGAGAATGTGTAGCGAGAGATGTGTTTGTCGAAACCAATAGAATCACTTCATTGAAGCTGTCAGAACGAGACTAGGTAAATGAAGAGTTCCTAACAAACACATACAAATACAATTACAAATATTTTATTAACCGCAAATACAAATGTTGAACATTTAGTATGTTATCTAAAAAAAACTCTATGTAAACTAATATTACTCTTTGTGTAAATAACTTTAAATACTGTTTTAAAAGATGAATACAAAAATACAATAAATAAAAAATTTACAACACCAAAATCCACTATATTATTTAGGTACTTTCATCTAATAGACATTCCTCGCTACACATCCTCGCACATCTCTGGTGGAAACGCAGCCTTACTCAAAGATAACTACGATTTATTCTACGAATATTGCTTATTCGAGTGTGGTCGAATCCAACCTGAATCACAGTCTTCTTATTTAACATTTATTATTTCCCAGAATAGCTATTCCGATATGTTGGTCAAATCCACACTTAGCCAAAGACAATTATAGTTGAAACAAATTCCATTGCGCATTATTCAATCCAAACTTATATCAACCTACTCCGTAACATCTACATCAACAGCACAGCTTCAATAAAAACAGCTCTCACTGGATCATCTTTCAGAGTTGAAAAAGGGGTTAAACAAGGAGACCCACTTTCACCTAAACTTTTCACCGCAACTCTGGAAGAAGTGTTCAAAAGATTAGCGCCTAGCTGGGTGGATAGAGGCATCATTATCGGAAACAGCAGATTAACGAATCTCCGCTTCGCTGACGATATTGTCCTCTTTTCTACCACAGCTATAGAACTAGGCGATATGCTCGAAGAACTTAACCAAGCAAGCCTCGAGGTAGGACTCCGAATGAATATGAGCAAGACCAAACTGATGACCAATGGCACGAAGAGGCGGTTGTACGTTGAGGGCACGGAGATTGAATATGTCCATGAGTATGTGTATCTCGGCCAGATAGTTTCCTTCCAGGCGCAACAAAATGAAGTTGCCCGACGCACCGAGAACGCCTGGCGAAGCTACTGGTCGATGAAACATCTAATGAAGGGCGAACTTCCACTTTGCCTAAAACGCAGACTCATGGACATGTGCATCCTCCCAATCCTCACGTACGGTGCGCAGACTTGGTCTCTGACAGCTCAAGAAAGATACGAACTCGAAGTTTGCCAGCGAGCGATGGAGCGTAGCATCTTGGGAGTCAGACTTACAGACTGCATAAGAAACTCTATACTACGCTCCAAAACTAAGATTGTCGATGTCACCCATAAAGCGGCACAACTGAAGTGGGATTGGGCAGGGCACGTGGCTCGTATGCCGGAAGATCTTTGGGCCAAAATTACATCTGATTGGGTCCCTCAAACCAGACGTCGTCGCGGTAGACCTCGGAGAAGATGGCGGGACGATCTCGATACGCACCTTAAAGACTGGCCTAGAGTAGCCAAAGATCGAGAAGTGTGGAAGAAAGGGAGGGAGGCCTTTGCCCTGCAGTGGGACGATATGGGCTAAAATAAATAAATAAATAAATAATAATATTATTCAATCACACATTTATTCTATCACACATTCATCGTTATCGCGTCTTTAACTAAACCACAAATCTGTAATATATTCCACAGATGCCGGTCTCGTCTCAGTAAATGCATCAGCGCTGCGTACAGCTACTTGGAGGAAGGCGGCAGAAGGACCGCTAGGACGCCGCTCAACAAGAAACCAGGTAAACCTAGATTCTACTGTCCTACTATAATATTATAAATGCGAAAGTCTGTAGGTGTGTGTGAATGTAGATGGCTTAAATCTTGAATAACACATAGGCTATTTATCCTGAAAAAAAAAAACTTTTCCTGTTGCATAGCTTAGATACTGCAAAAACGCGGGTGAAGCCGCGTGGATCAGCTCGTATATAATATAATTATATACACAATTAGCTATAATTGCTTTTTTTTTACTTTTTAGTTATCGTTATTATTCTCAGCAAATCTTATCACTTGATACTTGTAGGAGTGCATTAAAAATAACTAGTCCGCCATCTTGGGTGATCCGCCATGTTGGATTTAGAATGATTTCAGCTTAATCGGTTGAAGATATCTGCTTCAAAATTGAGTTGCAAGATTCCACCCGATTAAACATAGTTACATACTGTTATAGCTGGTTCAAAGACAGACTACCGAATAATATACAAGATATATTTTTTAAAACCACAATTAATTTGGAGCCAACGACCAGCAGGGGTATTTGGAAACTGTCGGAAAGGTGTCGGGTCGGAAACGTTCCCGACACTAAATAACTATCGGAAAGTTGGTCGTCAAACAAGCCGAAACATAATGTCAAAAGCTTACGATTTCGGAATAGCATTTCTCCGTCGGGAAAAATCCGATACCGAAGCAATTGGCTTTCCGACAGTTTCAAAATACCCCTGCAGATCCTCTGACATGTCCGTTATTAAGTTGGCTATATACGGGCTCGCCGCATGCGAATGCGATGTGTGTCAGTGTTGAGGTGCATATTCCAGTAGGTGTGTGCTCCCCGCTGCGGGCGGCGGCGCTGGAGACGGCGGCGGGCGCGGGGCCGGCGGGTGCGGGTGCGCGGGCGGCGGCGCGACCCCCGCGCATGGCGGCCGCGCACCTCCCGCCCGTGCGCGCTACCGACTTCCCCCGGCACGTCTCCGCGCTGCACGCCGACGGAGACATCGGCTTCAGGTACCTACTAGGGCAAAGAGAACCGGCCATTTTCTAAGAACCGGTTCTTTCGGTTCCTGTTCCAATACGGAACCGGGTACCCGGTTCTTTCGCCATAGTTTTTAGTTGTCGTCGGTGGACATTGGCTTCCAAGGGGATTCTAGCAGAGTGTATGTCAACGACCACTTAAGTATGGATCAAAAAAAACTCCTCACTTTAACGAAGACCACTGCTCAAAATAAGAACTACAGCTTCGTGTGGATTAAACATGGTAAAATCCACGTACGCCGTGATAACTCTTCAAAAGTGCTCGTGGTTAGACATGAGAATGATTTAAACAAAATCGCTTAAAATGTTGGCAACACCATTTTTTTATAATGTTCGTTTACATTAACATTAATCCATTTACCTGTTTATTCATTGCCTTAATTTTAAAACTTTGTGAAATGTTACGCGCCCCTGCCTTGTTAATAACTTGTCCTACTTACTATCGCATCTCCATTATGATTTCAAATGCTACAACGTTTGTGTATTACGCGCATAATATGGCTGTCTCGCCCGCTCATACGCGCCTTGCATACTGCTGCTGTTTACTTCGCTCGTTTACTAGCTATTATCCGGCTACTGTTCTTCGAATGTACCCTCGTACAATATCACAAAATGTTTGCACTCATTTGCATAACTGTATTATTACTACGATAGCACTCATATTTTGCTGCATAATTAATTGCTATGTCTATTTATTTTACAGTGGTTTCGTTTAACGGAAATGATCGTGATATGTGCATTTATTATCAAAACGTTCGCGGATTAAGAACGAAAACGGACTCTGTTTATCGCAAGGCCTGTTTGGAGTCGTATGATATAATAATACTTACTGAGACATGGTTATTAGATAGCATATCTAGCTCTGAGTTTTTGGATGATAGGTATTTAGTTTGGCGGCGTGACCGCAATTATGACTTGACTGGCCAAACAAAGGGTGGTGGTGTATTAATTGCTACGCGTAGGGATTTGCAAGTTAAGTTATTACCCAACTTCAATTCCACGGCAGAAGATCTTTGGTTATCTGTACGCATAAAACAATCCAATACGCGTAAGTGGGTCAATTTATATATCTGTGTTATTTACTTGTGTGAACAAAATAACGGCTTGTCATTTAGTTCGCAACTTACTAACTTTCTCACTAAATTAAATCAGGTAGTCGCGGTTAACCCATCCGATGCATTTCTTGTGGTTGGTGACTTTAATTTGAGCGGGATTGTATGGTTGCCTACCGATAATTCTAGTTTTTATCCATCTAATATGATTAGTACGGATGAGTACATGCTAACTGATGAAATGAGTGCCATGAATTTTAGTCAATTTAACGGAATATTCAATAAATGCAGTAAAATGCTAGACTTAATTTTTTCTAACCAATCAATCTCAGTATCTAACTGTATGGATCCTTTAACGCCAATAATTGATGAGTATCACCCGGTCTTACTGATTAATATGAAATCATTTGAAACTCCTTTGTTGGATTATGCGCCGCGTACACGATATTTATTTGATAAAGGTGATTTTAATTCAATAAATAACGCGATTAATAACATTGATTGGACTCATGAGTATTCATCCCGCTCAATTGATGATTCTGTAAGTTTTTTTAATCAAACTGTTTATGACCTTCATAATGAATATATACCTATTAAAAAAACATTTAATAATTTGTATCCTATATGGTATAACTTATCTCTGAAAAAAACTATTAAGGAAAAGTATAAATTTAAAAAAAAATTCAAAATTTATGGTAATAAATCAGATGAATTAACTTATAAGTTTTTGCGGGAAAGGGTGAATAGCTTAGAATCTACTTGTTACCAAAACTATATCAAATTGACTGAAGATTCAATAATGAAAAACCCTAAGTATTTTTGGACTTTTGTAAAAAGCAGATCTCAATCGCATTCTCTGCCTAAATCAATGAATTATAATAACTCAAGCATTTCCTGTGGTGAAGATATTTGTAATGCCTTTTCAACCTACTTTCAGTCAACCTTTCTTAATTCTGCTGTGCCTAATATATCTAGCGCCCAACATGTTCCCCTCATTATTGATGAGTCATCACCTAATTCAACGTCGGATATCAGTCACATTGAGATTAGTCCCATTGTGGTCGAGACCATGTTAGGGAAATTAGATACATCCAAAGCGCCAGGTCCTGATAATATTTCATCCAAATTTCTTTTAAAATGTGCTTCCTCTATCGCTTATCCTATAGCATTATTATTCAGTAAATCACTATCTTCAAACATTGTCCCTAAGTTATGGAAGTCTGCATTTATTACCCCAGTTCATAAGAAAGGTTCTAAAACGGAGGTAACTAACTATAGAACTATATCTAAGCTTTGTATTATTGCTAAAATCTTTGAAAGAATAGTATATGGTCAGGTGTACTCTGCTCTGAAGAATACATTTAGCCCCTTTCAACATGGGTTCTTAAAAGGTAGATCTACCGTCTCTAATCTCATTCTTCTCAATGATTATATTACTCATGCTATGGATAACGGTCAGCAAGTCGATGTAGTGTACACTGACTATAGTAAAGCTTTTGATAAAATTGATCATAATACTTTATTAGACAAGCTTATTCAGTCCGGAATACGAGGTGATTTGTTACGATGGTTTTCATCTTATATAGAAAACAGATCGCAGGCTGTTGTTCTTAATAACTATATATCTAGTTGGGTTCCTGTTCCTAGTGGGGTTCCTCAAGGTTCTTTGCTTGGTCCTCTTCTTTTTATAATTTATGTGATGGACATAGATTCGTGTTTTAAATCATCTAATCTCCTGTGTTTTGCCGATGATATGAAAATTTTTACCACTATATCATCTAGTTTTGATATGATGGACCTACAGGCTGATTTAACTCGTTTAGAGGACTATTGTCGTAACAATAAACTGGAGCTCAATCCTTCTAAATGTTCTGTTATTACCTTTACTCGTAAATATAATGTTATTCCTACTAACTACATTTTGCAGGGACTGGTTTTATCAAGGTGTGATAGTGTGCGGGATCTCGGGGTTTATCACGATTATAAGCTACTATTTGATATCCATATTGACAAAATAGTCAGTAGAGCTTCGAAAGCACTAGGGTTTGTCATGCGTCTATCCAAAAGCTTTACGGAGGTTAAAACTATTAAAATATTATATTGCACATTTGTAAGGAGCCATTTAGAATATGCGTCTCAGATATGGAACCCATGCTATGATAAATATATTGATCGTATAGAAGCTATACAGAAAAGGTTCCTAAGGTATTTATGTTTTAGAGTCAAGATTCCATATAATTCTAGTAACTACATTAACCTTTGTAAAAAATTCCATTTCTTACCGCTAAAGAATCGTCGAGACATTGCTGATTGTTTATACATTCAAAAAATTATTTCTAATGATATAGATTGCTCAGATCTACTTAGCAAATTACTTGTAAATGTGCCGCATAGAACACTTAGGTTTAACCCTCCACTACATGTTCCTGGAGCATCCACTAACTACAGGCAAAATTCGTATATGGTGCGAGCGAGCGAGACCGTCAATAGTTTTAGCAAGTTGTTGGACATTGATCCATTTTGTAGCAGCATTCCCAAGGCAAGGCGGTGCTTAACCCTTAACTTTTTCAAATCCTAGTTAAGGTTTTTTTTTTTAATTCTTTTTTCCGTGACCCTTTTTCTTTTTCTTGTTATGTTCATAATATTTTAGTTTGGTCGTAGTGGCTCGCAATGTTTGTGTTATATATATTTTGTTTTTTTTTTAAGTAGTTTTCACACATAAGTTTTTATTGTATTTCTATTAGCGAAAACCTGTTATTGGCTTTCTGTAGCTACTTACTAGTTCTAAGATAATTATGTTTAGCTGTTGGTTTTCCATAAAAATTAAATAAATAAATAAATAAATAAATATAGCCATACTGCTCAATATGGAGGGATTGTAAACTTTGTTGCGCAGTATAAGACAGTAGTGCATAGCCAACTGAAGTTTACGCCTCAGCTCTAGAGTATCCAATCCAACCATACCGGATACAAATAAGGAAGGATAAAGATAAAGGTAATACCCATATTTTCGCTTATATATATATCTAGCAAACTTACGCTGCAGCCTTTCAATCATTAGCGTATATTTAGCCTCTCGCGGATTCCAACCTATTGAGCTGAACTCAAGCCTACTGCGGATAAATGCATATAGCATTATTGCAACACCTATGTCCTTAAAATGAGAAGCCGTTCTCATTATGAAGCCTAGAGTTTTGTTGGCTTTTTTACATATAGACTTAATATGGTCACGAAAATCAAGACATGAATCTTCAGCGAGTCCCAAGTCACGGATGCTATGTACCCTTTCTAATGTAGATTCGCATAAAGAGTAGGCTACCATTTTAGGCACTTGCAATCTAGTAAAGGTACCTTACACTTGTCTACATTGAATGCAAGCCTGTTTGACCAACTCCATCTTTCAACCGAATCAATGTCCTTCTGCAGTTCAATGCAGTCTAGGTCTGTACTGATAGATTTGTAGATTTTTAAATCGTCTGCAAACATTAAATATTGAGCTGCATTTAGGACTCCAGGAAGGTAATTGATCATCATCAAGAAGAGAGTCGGTCCAAGCGTACTGCCTTGACTGACCCCAGATCTGGTGTAAAACTCATGGGATCTAAAGTTTTTTATTTGAACATAGTTTGACTGACTGACTGACTGACTGACTGACTGACTGACTGACTGACTGACTGACTGACTGACTGACTGACTGACTGACTGACTGACTGACTGACTGACTGACTGACTGACTGACTGACTGACTGACTGACTGACTGACTGACTGACTGACTGACTGACTGACTGACTGACTGACTGACTGACTGACTGACTGACTGACTGACTGACTGACTGACTGACTGACTGACTGACTGACTGACTGACTGACTGACTGACTGACTGACTGACTGACTGACTGACTGACTGACTGACTGACTGACTGACTGACTGACTGACTGACTGACTGACTGACTGACTGACTGACTGACTGACTGACTGACTGACTGACTGACTGACTGACTGACTGACTGACTGACTGACTGACTGACTGACTGACTGACTGACTGACTGACTGACTGACTGACTGACTGACTGACTGACTGACTGACTGACTGACTGACTGACTGACTGACTGACTGACTGACTGACTGACTGACTGACTGACTGACTGACTGACTGACTGACTGACTGACTGACTGACTGACTGACTGACTGACTGACTGACTGACTGACTGACTGACTGACTGACTGACTGACTGACTGACTGACTGACTGACTGACTGACTGACTGACTGACTGACTGACTGACTGACTGACTGACTGACTGACTGACTGACTGACTGACTGACTGACTGACTGACTGACTGACTGACTGACTGACTGACTTACTGACTGACTGACTGACTGACTGACTGACTGACTGACTGACTGACTGACTGACTGACTGACTGACTGACTGACTGACTGACTGACTGACTGACTGACATTTCATAGAAAACATGATCGAAAGTTGACTGGAATTGCTCATTTTACGAAACGTGCGTTACTAATTATTTTTTTAATCAGTTGTGTCTTGAGTTAATTAACTTAAAAATTAACTTAAAAAATTTAAATTTTAAGGGATAAATTTATTTATTTATTTTCGTTTATTTGGGAAACAAACAATACTTAAAATCTAATAACTAAACTAAAATTAAAAACTAATGACTAACTAATTAACATGTTACCGCATATCGAATCTAAAAAACTTGCTTGTTGAAGAAATATAAAAGAAAAAAAATAATAATAATAATAGAAGTAACTACAGGTATACAAAACATAAATATTTGTTATAACTATATAAGTATATATGTAAATGTTTTAATTAACTTTTATATAAAATTTATCAAGCTCAGGGATATTAGCCAGATTGTTAAACGCAATCACTGCTCTACTGAAATAAGAATTTTGCTTGTAATTGGTGGCACAAATGGTACTGCTAAATGAATGGGATGTCGGACAGATCTATTTTTGATTCTAATTTTAATATTCTCTAAAAGTTGTGGGGTGACAATTTTACTTTGCGCTATCTTGCATAGAAATATAATATCGGCCATTTGACGTCTTTCTAGTAATAGTAAAATATGATGCCCCTTGCATAGTAGTCAATGTCCTGGCACTTACATTTATATTGCAAAAAACGGACTCAATTCTATCAATGTAAACATCGTACTGTGGACTCCATACCTGAGAACAATACTCGAGGATGCTACGCACATAAGCACAGTATAATATCTTTACTACTTTGATACTGCTAAACTGAGAACTAACTCTCATTACAAATCCTAAAGCCTTGTTGGCTTTATTAACGATATTGTCGATATGTTTATCATATAAAAGCATGGAATCATGCATCACCCTCAGATCCCGTACGTCCTCTACAACTTTAAGTAAGGTTCCTTTTAGAGTATAAGTTAATTTTACAGGTTTAGGTTTTCTAGTAAAAGTAATTGATAGACACTTAGATACATTCAGATCTAATTTATTCCTCTTACAGTAAAGCTCAAATCTATTTAGATCTTCCTGTAATAAATGGCAATCATTAAAAGTTTCAATATTTTTAAAGACTTTCATATCATCTGCGTATAAAAGAAAATGTGAATGAATAAAACAAGAACTAATATCATTAATAAATAATATAAAAAGTAGAGGTCCAAGCAGGGAACCTTGGGGAACGCCAGAGGGAACACGAAACCAGGTGGAGGAAGAGGAAAAACCATTTAGTACTACAGCTTGAGACCGATTTTCTATGTAAGACTTTTTTTTTTTTTTTTTTTATATTTTTTTTTTTATATTTATTTGGGATAACAAACAAAAACACTTAAATGTTACTATATGCTTAATTACTAACTTATGAAATATTACTACAAGTGCAGTCAGCCCCGTTATCCACGAGTTAACTAGATAAGGAATAGGCAATAATAAAAAAAACTTAAGTAAGTAAGTATTGTTCTTAACTACCTACGCGTAGAAAGCAGTACAATAAAAAAATTAAGTAAACAAACCCATGCTGTGCTTATACCTACATATAATACATATCACCTATAAGCATAAATAGATATAGGTATTATGAACATAGTTCTGCAAACACTCTCAGGAGTACAAACTTAATTTACTTTAATTTACTTACACTTTAAACCCAGACCCCAGACAAACTTAAATACTACAGTAAAAGTATACGTTACATTTATAGAACACGACATAAACACGTCGAATATTTTCTTCTTAAATAAACTAGGTGACGATTGAAAGAATACAATATTCGTGAAGTACGTACTAGATAGGTTCATTATTCTAAGGGAGCACGCTCACCCGCATTCGTTTTACAAGAAGTTGGCGCAAACAAGTATCGTTTACATACGAGCCTCTCGTATATAACAATGGTACCTACGGTGTATGTGAACCACCAGAAAAGGTTTCCATGAATTCCAGCACTAAGAAGCTTCTGTAAAAGCTTTGGTGATCAATTTTGTCAAAAGCTTTGCTGTAATCAGTAAATATGGCATCCACTTGACCTCCAGCATCCGTGTTAGAAGCTGTATAATCTATAAATGAAAGTAAATTTGAAGTAGTGGAGCGGCCTTTTAAAAATCCGTGCTGTTCAGGTATAAAACTATTTGAGAGTGTAGAGTAAACTTGAGCATATACTAATCTTTCAAAAACCTTAGCAAAAATACATAGCTTAGATATTGGTCTATAATTTTTAACGTTAATTCTACTCCCACTTTTATGGATAGGAGAGATAAACGCAGTCTTCCATATTTACAGCAGTTTTTATATTTATTACATTTAAAGCTTTTATATGTTTTTATTTTCGTTAAAATATCTTCAACACACGAGCCACAATAGTTTTCGAAACTTCACGGGCTGCAAGAAAATTCAAGGATTATCAAGGATAGGGCTCTTAAGCTATGAAGGAGGCCGTTAGGTGGCCTTGACCTTGGAACATACTCAATCAGTATAATGTTGTTGCCATTTTGAACTTTACATTGTTACAGCAAAGAGTACGAAATCGTGGTGGCGAAATCAGCTGCGTTGGGTCACACGAGCCACCACAGTCATCGACCAGAAAACAGGCTGAAGAATCGCTACTTGAATATTACTGCATGTAAGTACCTTTATTCAGATTCGAACCTAGCTATGTGTTAATATGGTGTATACAGGGTGAGTACTCTCAACCGCCCTCTGAGGGTCACGAGCTGCGCGTCAAATGTTGCCTAGTAGATACGAGACTTTACTACAACTTATTTTGGATCCGACCAAGTTGGGCACTATAGTCTAAGAATGGGTACTCCATATAAGCCAAAAATGCACTATCCGAATAAATCGTAGTTATTCGACAGTTAACTGACAGTTTACTTGTATTTAACATCTATTATTCCACGGAATAGTTATTCCAGAAGTTGGTCGACCCTTAATACGACGTACTGTTGTAGACGACCACTCGCGAGTGTGCGTGTCGGGCGGCGGACGCTGCGGCGCGGCGGGCTGCGTGGGCGGCGAGCGGGGCGGCGCCTGCGACTATGTCAATGCCAACTTCATCGACGGCATGCTGCCTGATCTGCAACCCCACCATGTGGCCAAGATTAAGAGCAAGCTGGAGCGACGGAAGCGACCTCATAGGTAACACTTGACATTTACCTGAAGGTAAACTTGACCTTTACCTAATAGGTAAACTTGACTTTTTTAACGGTTTTGGTAAGCAGTCACCGTAGTCTATGTACGCTTGCGACATCAGAGATATCACTTGCGCGTGCTACCTGAGACGTAGATCTAAAGTCTCATGTGCATTAGTTCACCGGAAACCAGACCTTTCGAACCGGAACACAGCAATGCGAAAATTACTGCTTGGCGGCAGAAATATATTGGTGGTAGTCTTTCCCCGGACGAGCTCTATCACAAAGAACTCTAACTATTAGTTCTTTACTCTGAAGGTAAACTTGACATTTACTCAATAGGTTAACCTGACCTTTGCTCAACATTCGTTGGCGTGGCGACAATACTTACATAAATAAGGCGGTTTGTGATGTTTTTAATACTTATTGCAGGCAACCATCAGTGAAACCGACGAAGCCGCCTCCCAATTTAGCAGAAGGCATAGAATCAGCATTCCTAAACATCGAGTTCTCCGGTATAGTAGAGTCTGATGAGAACCACGATTCGGACAGCGATCGTAGCGACTCAGACGGCGAATTGGATGACGTCTACGTTGATATCGGTAAGTAAATTAAAGTAAAGGGGGTAAGTAAAACTGGTAGGGAATGGCTATTCTGTATGTAGTACTAATACCTGTTCTGTGACAAAGGGACAGACGGAAAGGACTCTATTTTATACTATGTATTGACTACTATTACAAAGGCCCTTGCTTATAAAAAAAACTGTCATTTCAGCGGCTTGCTGTCTTTATTGTCTTTTTTGTCATTCTTATGTCAATGAACAAAGACGACAATTTAATTTAAAACTAACAGAGGTTCTAAGTTCTTTCATGAATAAGGCCCTAAATATTTATTTTACAGACGGAGTTGAAACCAGAGTGAAACTGGAATGGCTGTTATGGCGGCGACGCTACATCGCCACGCAGGGCCCCACGCCGGCCACATTAGACGCATTCTGGCGCATGATCTGGCAACACCGAGTGCACACCGTCGTTATGATCACTAATCTCGTGGAGCGAGGCAGGGTAAGGCTAGCAAGACTACTTGATTATCAACTTTAATTTTTGATGTGCTGATAACTGGCGTAGCCGGTGTGGATCGATGGCAGTTTTTTTGTAAGATTGTTAATGTTAGTTTTATCTATTAAATTTTACTATAGTGTTACGAATAGACATCGCGGGCACAAACTTAGCAATTGGTTACATTTTGAGGAGCTATTTTGCTCATTACGCCTAAGATACTTTTCAGATCTTTTCAGACCAATTCAAAGAATCCTTACAAATAAAAAAAGAACAATCGAAATCGGATGTATCCCACAAGGCAGAGATATTCAGTGGCTCCCATTTTTACCGTCTACCGAGAAAGTACCCCAATTAAAAATACCCGTCACTTGTTTACAATGTTTGTCGGCCCGATCGAAAATGGTTGGTGTCATTTTCACTCTACGCGGGGATTTTTTTGCAAGTTACAAGACGATCAAATCGCCCACCTGATTGTTAAGCACCACGTCTGACCATAACAGATCAGCGCTCATCACCCCGAGACGTTGTTGTTAGGTCTCTTTCGGTCAGTAATTTCACTTGCTACAGTGCCCTTCAAACCTACTACTACCTACTGCTTCTAGGTAGAATATCTGACACGACGGTGGTACCCACCAAGATGGACTCTTGCTGAAGAGTCCTACCACCAGGTAAAAGAGTTTCGAACCTGATATGTCAGAGTAGTATAAGAAGTGTGTGCGTGTGTGTGTGTGTGTTGCAGCGCAAGTGCGACATGTACTGGCCGGCGGGCGGGCGCGGCAGCACGGCGCAGTTCGGCGGCGTGCACGTCACGTTGCTGCACGAGGACGTGCGCGCCGCCTACACCGTCCGGCACATGCGCGTGCGCACCACGCACCCCCAACACAACGGAGTGAGTACACCGCTGAGCCCGGAACACTAACTCTAATTATTTTGCGATGGCGCGCGGCAAACATGAACACAATGAGAACACGCGATCGCAGTACATACGAACAACTAGTCCACACTGGCGCTTCATACATACTGCGCGCCCCTTCGTGTTGGGCGAAAAAACCGACAAATGTCGGATGGCGGCGAGCACTAGTTGAAATGCTCTTTTCGTGTTCCACACTATGCGAATTCTGTTATAATGATACATTGCTACAATATGGAAGTCAAATTCTTTTATAGCGTGTTACATTTCATGTTACATTTTGTAAATCTATACCCGCCATAATAAAAGTGATGTAAAGAAAGAAAGAAAGAAAATACGTTTATTGACCCACACAATCTCACAAGATAATAACATAACATAGGTTAGGTAGGTACTTAATTCCTACACAATAAAAACTAATTGTGTAGGAATTAAGTACATTTCTACGAGAAATAGATATACTAAAAAATCTACCCCTCTAACCACCCACCCAGACCTACCCTACCAACCCAATAATACACACGCCGGCAAAATTAGGGGAACACAAGCGAAACGTTAAAACAGTTAAAATCATTAGTTAATTTATATAACTGATTTTAACTGTCCTAACGTTTCGCTTGTGTTCCCCTAATTTTGCCGGCGTGTGTAGGTACCTACTTAGTGAACCTGAATTGGGCTAGGTAGGCAGGCGCAACACAGTATCCACAAAGTGATGTCTGTCAGGTGAATGAGGCGGGCAGTCCAGTGCGCGACAGCTGTGAGGATGAGACGGGGGCGCGGTCGGTGGTGCAGTACCACTACACGGTGTGGCCCGACCACGGCACGCCAAGGCATCCGCTGGCGGTGCTGCCCTTCGTGAGCGCGGCGGCGCAGCATCCCGACACGGTGCTGGTGCACTGCAGGTGGGTCGCACGATCCTACTGGGGAACGTGCTTGGGGAATCGTACCTCGGGATCGCAACTGGGCTTAAAATCAAGGGATTCTAGGGAGTCATACCTGGGGGATTTTACCTGGCGATCGTACCTAGGGATTAAACCATAGAATCCTATCTGCGGAAATATATTTAGGGGATCCTACGTGGGTGACCTCTTTTTTTAAGGATCGTAACTGGTGAATCTAACCTTGGAGCATACCCAGGTTAGTCATATTATTAAGAGGGTATCACTTGAAAGATCATATTTGTAGAAATCTAGAAATACGACTGTTTTAGAAACATATAAGTGTATTTCTAAATTCCCAGCGCGGGCGTGGGTCGAACCGGCACCTATATAGTACTGGACGCGCAACTGAACCAGCTGAAGCTGACGGGGACCCTCTCGCCGCTCGGCTTCCTGTGCCGCGCACGGACCCAACGCAACCACTTGGTGCAGGTAATTACATTTTAAACCAAGATTTTTTTTTATATTTAACAAGACATTCATGACAATATGCTAAATCAATAAAGCCCTCGTGACGTAGCTGGCTAAGTTGTTCATAACAGATCAACGAAGTTAAGCACTGTTCCGCATGGTCACCATTTGAATGGGTGACCGACAGAGCGCTTCCGTGCTTTGAAATACGTTAAGCAGTCAGTCCCAGCTTAAAAGTTGTTAGGCCATGACAGAGGCCTTCAAACAGCCTATTAACTCCGACACCAGAGTTGGCCACTCATACGAACTTACTTATCAATAAAATAAATTACCTTTTCAGACTGAGGAGCAATACGTATTCGTACACGACGCGTTATTAGAACACGTACGATCTGGCAACACTGAAGTAGAATTCCCTAAAGCAAGGGAGTACCTAGCCAAGCTGCTGGAACCGATATCCGACGACGAACTAGTCGTTTTAGACCTTAACTCCAACAGGCATAAAAGCGTGAATGACTTGACGAACGGGATCGAAAACGGGGAGACATCTAGCATAAAATCCATTCCGTCTATCCACAATAGCGAGAAGGAAATTATCGAAAACGGTAGCGAAATGTCTATAAAAACAGATGATTTGAATAGTGAGCAAAGCAAGTCGTCTACTAGAGAGTCTACTAGAGAATCTAGTAAGTCTGTTGGTGACTCTAATGAGTCTGAAGAACAAAAGGAGGCGTTGACTAATGGGGATGATTCAGAAGGGGTGTATGATCTAGGTCCGAGGTCTACAGACACTTATAGTAAGAAGATGCAAGCATATAATAATTTGAGTGAGCAGGAAAAGGAAGAAATTAGAAGGTATAGGTTTACATTTATTTTTATAATAACCACTTGTTTTTGTCATTAATGCTGAAGTTTTGAAGATATCTAAAAGCTTAATTTATTAAGAGCACTGGTGGTCTAGTGGTACCCCTTCCGATTCTAAGGTGGCTTCGAATCCGGTTGTGTACTAATGGATTTTTCTATTTGAAAAATTTATGTGCGCAATGCCAGTGCTCTAATACGATGAAGAAAAGCATCGTGAGGAAACCGGCATTTCTAAGAACTAAAAATTCGAATGACATGTGCCATCCATCAACCCGCATTGGGTCCGCGTGGTGGATTTAAGACCCAATCACTCTCGGAGTAGGCCAGTGAAAAAGTTTAGGAAAAAAGGAATGGCTTTTACCCATTTTGATGTTTATTTTATTTATTTCCGCCAACAGAGTGAATCGGGCAGAAAACTACGCGTTATTGGAGCGAATGCGTACATTATCGAATAGGCAGCAGTCGTACCAGGGCCCGCCGCCGATTAATATGCTGGAAAAACAGTTCCTGGTAAGTAATGTAATTAAATAAATATGTAAATATAAGGTCATTCATTATCAACCTGACAAACTTAAGGAGTAGGTTCCACACAAAAAAAAAAACTTGTTTTTTTTTCTAAACGTTTTTTTTTATATTAAAAAAAAATTACGTAATTCTGCTTAATAATTAGTTATCCTTGTTAGAAATCGAAAAGGCAGCGCTCGGCACGTGTCAGTGACCCGCGCGTCAATGAACCGCGGGTCAATAACCCGCGCGTCCTTGACCTGCGCGTGTCCTTGACCCGTCACGGGGCGCGCACACTCGAATATTTCATTATAACGTCGCTTAACTCGATTCCCAACAATGATAAATAGTAATTGAGCGGAAAAACGTAATCGATTTATTTTTGTTTACTTGGTATTTTTGAGGCAAAATATACATAAAAAAAAATTATATGTACATATTTTTTTTTTGATGTGTGGAAGTTTGTTAGGTTGATAATGAATGACCCTGTATTGGAGGTCATTTTTCACAGCGCCATCTAACCCTAAGCAAAGCTTGTACTATGGGAACCAGATAACTGATAGAATAGGCATGATGACTGATTTTGAAAAACTGTTTTATTGTATTCAGAAGTATTGACTTTAGGCAAAAAATAACATACCTATTATTCCTGAAATTAATGGTTTAGTAGTAAAAAAATGCTATTGAAATTTGAATTTTAAAATTGACGCTAAAACGCGCTGAGTCGCGGAGTGACAGCACTGACGTCATTATGTCAGATTTCGATATAAAATTTTAGCAATAAGGTTCAAAATTCTGCAATATTTTTGATGCCACCAATCAGAGAACCTAGATGCTCCTGATCGTTGTTTAACCTTTTATGGCGGATTGCTGTATTTATTGTCGTTTTATTATATTAAAAATATTATCAATCTCGCATCTAATGTAAAAAGAAATATGGTTTTTGAATTCCTTGAATCCTTTTTCATAAGGTGAAGACGTGATTTTAATGATTATTAGTTACTGTCATCATGCCTATTCTCATATACATGTTTTGTAAATACATACCTGTAATAAACGCATTTGTACACGAGTTCCAACTAGTAGACCTTTTTGCTGACAGTCTATGAACTTTAATTAGAATGTTAAAATTAAGAATAATTTTACCATTCTAATGAAAACTTAAGAATAAGTTTTCATTTAAAAAAGCAAGTGTTTTGGTAGTAATACTGTAAACTTCTATCATTTCTGAATAAATAAATCTAATCTAAATCTAAATACATAAACACCTAAACCAGGAACAAATATTAGCAGATCATCCAAACTTTTGTTTCGCAGCGGGGATCGAACCCGCAACCTCTCCCTTCTCAATCGAGTTCGCCCACTGCGCCATCGAGGTCGTTTAAAATGTATTCAAAGATGATTTTTGAATACATTTGGTTTTCATACAGATCAACGAAATTAAGCACTGCTTAGCCTAGTCACCATTTGGACGGGCGACAGTAAGTGGCAATTACAACCGAGCGCTTCCGTGCTTTGTAGGGCACGTTAAGCAGTCGGTCCTGGCTTTTTCAAAGTTTTTAGGCCCTGACGGCGGCCTTCGGCTTACTAACTCCGTCACAGGTGTTGGCCACTGACTCATACGAGTTTACTTACTTATTTAAAAACAATTTAACCTTATGGATTTAATAAAGGAAATACTTACTCGCTATAGCTTATAACCCGTTCGTGTGTGGAGGCGAGCGTGTGCGCCCGCGCAGCACACAATGCAGAGAAGAACCGCCCCAACGGGATCCTACCGTCCGACGCCGCGAGGGTCATGCTGGTGCCAAAACCTGGAGTCGAAGGTAACCACTAAACTGATATCCCCGACCACTCTTGAATCCAATGACAATGATTATAACTTAGAACGCTATTCTATTAAACTGAAAGGTTTGCGTGATTGACCCAATCTGTGTTCCGGTTTGAAGGGTATGGTTTACGGTGAAATTACATGAGACTTTCCATCTAACGTCCCAGATTTGTAACACGCAAGTGACAACAGGTTTGTAACACGTAACACGCACTCTGCTGTTGCATGCGTACATAGGCTACGGTAACCGCTTACCATCAAGTGGGCCGTACGCTTGGTTGCCGCTTTAGTGGTATAAAAAAGTGTTAAGCGCCACGCCTGACCATAACAGATCCAGTGCCAGCCAAAGCTTAACGTTATGAATGTTTGATTGTTAGGCAGTGAATACGTGAACGCGTCCTGGGTGTGCGGTCGGCGTCGCCTGCGCGAGTACGCGGTGGCGCAGCGACCCGCGCGCGGCGCCTGCGCAGACCTGTGGCGCCTGCTGTGGGACCACACCGCGCAGCTGGTGCTGCTGCTGCATGACGACGACGACGAGGTAACCGACTCTACCACTGCTGCAACTCTCACTTAGTACTTACTCACACTTAATAGTGGCAAGGCACAATGCTGAGTCGACGCCTTTTTGCTGTTGTGGCACACAAGTACATGACAGCGTCAATTGTTGCTGTTACGAGTACTGCTGATTTTCTTTTTTTTTTGTATGTACTGTATATGTGCGTCTTAATAGCAAATAAAAATATGTCTATGTCTATGTCTACTCTCTGAATAGTTAAAAATAGTAGTAAACAGTAAATTTATTAAAACATCCAACAAGAAACACACAAATACATTTTAAATTAAGTAAATATTAGAACAATGGAATTACAAGGAAAAATTTAAGAGTATTTTAGCAGCTGCGCTAGGTAAACCTGTATCACAGCACAGCTGCTATAGTATATCTGTAAATGCCACTAAAAGGCCTTAAGCCGGGATTACATTATTCTGACGTGGTGTGTCGCATCATAAGCATATCGTATCCATACATTTACATAACGCGTCCCGACACACTGCGCTTTAAGGTTAGATTCGATCAAACTCGAATAAGCATTATTCTTCGAGTAAATCGTAGTTATTCGCGAGTAAACTGACAGTTTACTTGTATTTGACATTTCTTATTCCGCGGAATTCGAAAAGTTGGTCGAGTCCACTCTTAGTAATACAGTTCTAGCCATACAAAATGTATGGATACGATATGCTTATGACACGCCACGCCAGAAAAATGTAAACGTGACATTACTCTTCAACGCCAATTTCCAATATCAATCCCAATTTTAATCCAGTTCCAATTTACTCAAACTTTTGTACTCTTAGAAACATGGTTGAATTCGGCGCTAGGTTGTCATGAAATGTTATATTCCAATAATTGTCCAATACCGATCCGTTTAAGAGTAAGCCCCCCCCCCCCCCCCCCAGGTCTTGAATGGACCGCTAGTTATATTCATCTGAGCGCTTCTTCGGAAGCTATGTAAGCGGTCTGTCCTATGGGTCTACTCTTGTAGACAAAAGCAGAAGCTATGTAAGCGGTCTGTCCTATAGGTCTACTCTTGTAGACAAAAGCAATATATCCTGACAGTTTTCATTGTTCAGCTTATGTCTGTGAATGCTCTGAACTTGTTGTCACCGTCATAAGTTAAACTACGATATTTAGTTCGAGTATCGTTTTCAAGAGTAGACCCTCTGGCTAACAGTCGGTATCTAAGTCATAGAACGTAATCACTACCATAAACGATATATGTTTACCCCCAGGATTCTGAAGTATTTTGGCCGACGGAGGACGAAAAAGAGCTGTTCGTCGCCAACTTCCGCGCAAGTTTCGTTTCCCAAGACACGTACGTAGCGTACCGGAAATCCGACCGGAAATCACCGGAGAACACGCCCGTCACACCGGAAATGACGAACGGCTACGCCAGACGCCAGGAGAACAACGACTGCGCCGATGACGAGAGGTTGATCCCTGAAAACGGATCACCGATTAACAACTCCGAACCGTCGTACCGATTCGATCGGACTGAACTGAGACTCGAACGGCTCAGCGCCGGGAACAGAGATCTATCAGCAAGGAAATCTATCGCCAACGGAGATCTATTCTCATCTCTGACAGAAAGGACGAAAAACGGACCGAAATCTCCAAGAAGCCCTTCGAAGATGTCGCTGAAAAACTTTAAACTGAGCTCTCCAACGAAGTTCAAATTCCCGGACTGGGGGTCAAGAGCCGCTGGCTCTCCCCCTGATATGGCGCCCCCGCCCCCACCCGTCGCTCCAGCTCTATCAGTAGAAGAAGAAGCGGAACTCAGAAGACCGTGCTACACGTTCGAGAAAGTAGACCGTGTCCCGGACAGCATACCAATCGACCGAGTGATCGAAGTCACAAACGTCAGTGTTCATTCGCTACAAGACGATTATCAGCTCAGTGTTAAGTTCATAAAGTGCAGTGGTTGGCTCAACGGTGATACCACAGAGTATACGACCGGTCGGCCGGACGATAACCAGTTTGTGAGGGAAGTGAGACAGGCGATAGGGAGTGAGCAGGAGGAGGCTATAGATCGGCTGATCGAGCCGTACAAGGACTCGTTTGCGCTCATCGAGTATGTGGCTGGCTGTCAGATGGAGTATAAGAATGGACCGGTTGTCGTTGTTGATAAGTAAGTATAAGTAGCTTAGTGTAGCGAATTAGTTTAAAACTGCTCAGCTGCTGCTAAGTGTTTACTAAACATCAGCATCTACACAGTGTTACTTCAAAGAACTGTCTTTTTCTAAAAATAACAAAATCCACGGCTCTTAGGAATAAACTAAATAACAACTTAAATACAAAACAGATAGCCAATAACGGATTTACATTATACTAACAAGATATATATTTATTTAACGACGACAGTCAGATGTAATTTTTTAGTTAAAAAAAAAGTAAAACAAATTTATTAAATCAAATAAAGAAAAAAAAAGTTACGAATTCCAAAAACAATATGTATAGTGTAAGTGTGTATAGTGTGTGAATGTGTGAAAGCAAGGTTATGTGTGGGTGTGTATGAGAGTGTGTGCATGTGGATTTCCTTGTTCCTCCCAGCCTCTTCTAATTCTAATAAGAATACATCAATATTATATTTCGGTTGGTAGGCCATGGCTTGACATGATGGCTTTCAGGATCTCTAAAAATTCTGTCACTAGAGTTGGTCTATCTCATAGGAACTTACTTTTAATCAATGACAACACACTGAAACAACAATGTATACAGATACGGCGGTTGGAAAGCGATGACGTTCTGCACGCTGTCGGCGGCGTGCGGGGGCGCGCGAGTGCCCCAAGCGGATGGCAGTGCCAGTGGCAGTGGCAGTGGCAGTGCACAGTTCCGCCCGCCCGGCGATGGCGCAGCCTCGCTGTACCGCTGGGCGGCGCTGGGGGCGCACGCGCGCTGCGCCGCGGCCCCCGGGGCCCCCGCGGCCCCCGGGGCCCCCGCCGCCCGCGCGCCGCACTCGCCCGCCGCGCTGCTGGCCGCCTACTGCGCGCTCGCCGCATACGGACCCGCCGTCAGGTGAACTAGGTGAGCGCATATACACACATACACACAGACTCAAACATACCACACATATCTACATATCAGGACGTTCAATAACTACTAGCTGCGACCCGCGGTTTAGCCTATATATTTTTTTTTTATAGAACTGAAGTGGCAACCAAGCGTACGGCCCACACTACTATTTTTATAACAAAAATATGTTTTATAATTTCAATGTTAGGTACAATCTAAATTATCAATTTTACTTGAATTTTACTATATCGTATAATCACTCAATTCGGCGGAGGGCATTGGTACGCCATAACCCAGGACCATAAGCTTTGTTTGGGTACCAACGTTGTCCATCAAGGAAATACATATTTTAATCAAACCTTTAAAAGTAAGATTGTGTAACTTATGTGTATAAAGTTATGTCAATAAATTTCAATTTATTTATTTATTTATCTTATATCACATTACGGCACGTTAAGCAGTCGGTCCCGGCTTTTTCAAAGTTGTTAAGCCATGACAGAGGCCTTCGGGTAGCCTAGAAACTCTGTCACCAGAGTTGGCCACGAACACTCACACGAACTTACTTACGGCAAAAAACAGTTTCGCCTATTCTTGATCTTATTTGTCTGTTAACTCGGTCGAATTTTGTTCAAAGCCATTCTGAAAAACCTCTATAAAAATGTTTAAATGTAATATTTTGTCTGACAAATGTAATAATTGTTCCCAGGTCGCTAGTCACATCACAATGACATCACGAGTCTCGAGCATCACATACAAAAGTTAATACTCAGTGAGTTGTGGCAAACCATTATCGCCTTTATAACCACCGAATTGTACTCTATACAAAAAATATTCCCCTGTACTCATAGATTAGTTTGTGTGACAGATTTCTATAGACTGGTCGATTATATACGAATATTTATAAAAATATTGATGTATTGTCTTACATCTTAAACAAAGATTTTTGTGGATTGATAAGTTACCTGGAAACTGCTATTTCGTATGGTTAAGGTTTGTATTTGAAATATTTGGTTTAGCACTTTCTAAAAGCTTGCACCATACAATATTTTGAGCTTTATTTCATGACAAATACAAATGTACAAGGTCAAACTCATCAGCATCTTTAGAGAGTTGGAAATTTTATGCCGCTCATCTTTGTCTTCGAGTTAATAACAATAGTTATAATTTTATTAGCTGTGGTTTGAGTTTCAATAGAAAAAAAATGCTCAAAATCTATAACATACAATAATTTAGTGACAAAATAATTTGGTCTAAGGCTTCGTCTCTTATGAAATAAGATATGGTTGTGTGGTAATGAATATATTTTGACGATTAAAAATGTATTTTGTAGCATTTTTTTCAATTAGCCGGCCATTTAAATGTGATGTTTTTATTTGTAACTCGCTAGCGTTTGTGTTTGCCGATAGGTGGCGTTATTACAAATCTACAGCTGTATTGACGTATGATAATGAAGTTAGTAATATAAATGTACTTCCAATGTAAAAACACCTTACAAAATTCATTCACTAAGGCTGCTATTACACTAACGGTTTGCGAGCGAGTTCGTTGCGCACTCTCAAATCGCCAGTGTGATATGGCTGTTAACTACCGGTTAAATTAACTTTTTTGTGATGTTTTTGTACATTAGCTCTCAGTCATATCCAATAGTTTTAATCCCCTTTTGGTTATGTGTTGGTGAAACTAGATAATTTAGGCTGATTTTACAGTATATTTATAGTTGACGTCCGTTCTACTCATCGAAGGATATAAATTATCTTGCCTAGAATCTTTTATAGAGTTATTAGAACAAAACTATTCCAAAAATTAGCGCATTTACGTTGTTGACTAGACCACGCTTTTTAGACCCAAGTTAGGTTTATTTTTTGTGCAACTGAAAGTGACACCAATTTTTAATGTGTTATTATTAATAAAAATTCTTAGTTCTCGCGCGGATTTCGCGACATTTTAACAAACTTTAGTGATTAAAATTCAGTAATCTGTTAGAGTAATTAAAAAACGTCCTGTTAATTTTTTGACATAATATAATTCAGAAATAACCTCAAATCTATAGATTACAAAAATGTTCGGATACCTTTCCGGGCAATCCTTAATTTGATATTTCACTAGCTTTTAGATCATAGACTCGTGCAATAGTTGACGAAATAAAAAATATATTTTTAATATTATTTTCTTTTAGCACAAGTATTAACCGTGTATATTATAATAATATTGTTAATGTGACATTTTTTCTATAATAAGTACGTACAGTGTGTATAGTGTGCTATTGGCTTGCACGATGAGTGATAACAAGGTTTGATTGTTGTTTTAAACCTTATTACATTGAAATAGGGTTTCTTTTTGTTTGTAAAAATATGAATGGACTCTGAGAATATGGAGATTGTTGTTGGTTAAAGAAACCGTGTTTCTAGCGTGATAAGGTTTCAATCAAACACACTCATCGGTGCAGCTTTGTGTAATTCCTATTAAATCAATTTTATGGTCCAGTATTTTTATTATATAAAAACTAGTTGTTAAATGTGAAGACTGCTTATTAGTGGGTCGTCAATTAAAGGTGGATGGGGTACAGTTTGGGGACGTGGTGCGATGTAAAAACCATTATGAAAGTTCTACCATCTACCGTTTTCATTATTCAGTTAATTTAATAGCCTTCTTGACTTATTACGCGTATTATCAAAAACAAACAGATAATTCGTGTAGTTGTCAGTTGGTGCATTAAATAATATTGAAAAGTTGGGAAAAGAGATTACTCTTTCCTAATTTACTTGGTGTTTTACTGTCGTGTACTCGGACCGCTGTTATTGCAAGTTGAATATTGGGAGATGTGAAAAATACCTACATTTGAAGCTTAAAAACGGTTTTAAAACCGGTTAATAGTTGCTATAAACCGGTAATGTTGTTTATTTCGAAGTGCAAACCTAAAGAACATTATCTGTGTACTATTATATAAACGATCGTAACGGTTATTAACTTGTTAATAGCTGCTATTAACCGGTACTTTAGTTTATTTCGTAGTGCAACCGTTATAATTATAAAGCACATTAATAACTTTATAAACGTATGTTGTATTACAAATTAACCAGTTAATTTTAAAACTTCAAAACCGTTTCAAGCCTTGGTTTTTAGTATAGACAAATACTTTCAAATCAGGGACTAAAAAGCTGAACGAAAAGCAGAAATAATTTCGCATAATACCTCACTATTTATCTGTCACTCGTGCAGCAATATACTGAGGTCTAACTCACACAGCGGCTTAGTTATTAATGCGCGAGAGAGAAAGGTAGTGAGAGGTCATTGTACGAAATACATTCTACTCCGCTACCGGGCTTCAAGAACGAATGTTTTCATATCTCCGTAAATAAAGTAAAATGAATGTTATTGTGAGAAGGCGGGTTGTTTGCGCGTAGCCTGTTGCGTGCCATTCGTTAGCTAGTATAGCTATGTATAGCTAAATATACTGTAGATAGTTACAATTCTATTGCCGATTTAGTCTGTAGTTATGATTTGAATGTCCCTAAGAGGTTGTGTAAATGTATGTTCGTGTATTAAAAGTTGTAAGAATCATTATCGTGTACCATGTTTGAGAAATAATCCCTTTCTTCACCAATAACTTATTGTAAATGAGTTATATGTTATCTATGATTACTGTTTAGCTTGTGTCCGCGTGATACTTACAATAATTGTTTTTGGTGAAGACCATTAGTTTTTTTTGTTTCATTAAATCTACGTTTTTGAAAATTCGTTTTCTACCATAGAAAAGTACTGAATAGCTTAAGAGATCCATAAAATTAACGTACATTTGACAACCTTATTATTTTGCCGTTATAAATGCCTTATAATAATTTAAGAGTTAAGTAATTCAGCGCAAACAACCCAGTCCGTTGGATAACCAAAGAACGTTTATGTATAGTGAATTGTATAACGATCGGTAGGAAACGTAGGCAATGCCTCAGGTAAGAAAGAGAACAACTCACAGGAATAGATAGACGTTAGTCATTGTAACGAGGTATTGGCGCAGCCGGTACCGTCAACCATTCAGCTTGTATGTCAATTGAACCTTTTCACTTTTTTTTTTATGCCAGCAAGTGACAAGACGATCAAGTCGCCCACCTGATGTTAAGCACCACGCTTAACATCAGGTGTTTAAAAAAAAAACTTAAAGTTTTTAAGTTCTGCGGAGCACTGCACTGCGCTCATCACCCCGAGACGTTGTTAAGTCTCTTTCGCCTAGTAATTTCACTTGCTACAGTGCCCTTCAAACCTAATACAGTAATGCTTGCACACTACTGCTCGGCGGTAGAATCTGGCATTGCGGTGGTACCCACCAAGATGGACTCTTGCTGAAGATTCCTACCGCCACTTTAATTGTAGTAAGCCATAAGCCGCATAAGGTAACTGACAATAGTATATCCTACCGACTGCGCCATCTACTATGCATTGTGTTTAAAATGAGTTTTTCTCTTCCTTAGCTGTGGTAATGAGTATTGCAGCTATTTAGAGTTACGATAGAATTAAGAACTTCTGATATAATTTTTGTATTCTTATATTTATAGTTAAACCGATATTTTGTCAGTTTATTCGATCTGACAACACTGATATTAAAAAGAGAGTGGATTTACCCAGTTAGGTATTTGAAACTTTTAGCATTTCTTCCACTACTGATATAAATGATTTAATATCTACCACAACTTGCATACCTTCTTGATATTCTATAGAATTTATATAAACATGTCTGAAGTCTAGGTTCCTTATTCCAGAATTTAACTCGAACAGTAATTGAAAATCAAACATATATTTTTATTGTCATAAAGAACTGAGACAATAAAAAATACAATCTACTACCATCTATCATGTAATCTACAATCAATAGAGACAATCTACTCTAAACATAAATTAATGAACGAAAATATTGACAGGTGTAAGTTACTTTTGCTAATTGTTTTATTAATGGTGGAATAGGGCTCTTATTAAGAGACGAAATACCGTGTAATATATTAAACCTTTGTATGTTTCATCTCAATATAATTTATGTCGAAAACTCGTGTCTCTTATACATTGTTGTCGTAATATTACAAAACTAGCGACCCGCCCCGGCTTGGCACGTGCTTGAACTATGCGTATAAACCTTCTTGAATCACTATCTATTGAAGACAGCATTAAAATCTGAACAGACTGCGGGAAGCGACTTTTGTTTTATACTATGTAAAAATGTATATTACATACAAAATAAGAGAGTGAATCACTTTTTTTACACACATTTTGCAAATATATCGTTATATCAACATTTTAAAAGATCAGGGTACAATCATGCAGTTATAGAGTATTAGATGTAGTTATTTATCTTGCTACATCTATCGCTGTATCTAAGTTATTTTATTCGAATTTGATACTAAACACTCTCGCGTGAGAGTAGACCGGTATCTCGGCGTTAAAAAGCTGTCATGGTATCACTGGAACTAATTTCGAATAGAAAACCTCACTCAGTAGTTATAACTGACGCTGCATAGAGCTAAATTTTTGTGAATAAAGCTCTCCAAATGGAACCATAAATATATAAATACTATGCTTGTAATGATGAGAGTATGATGTAAAAATGTTGCCAGGTTTTTATTAAAAAGTCCCGCTAAATTTTATATACTGATTCATTAAATCAACTTATTAAACGACTCGCATAATTTCAGGTCATAACGTTTGGCGAGGCATGTATCTAGTAATACCGCTTTTTCGAAACCTAACTGTATTGTGCCAATTGTTTATAACTACCCTTCTTTTTTATATTTTTTCATTCCAAGTTTTTTATACCGTTTTTGTTACAATGGGTTTTTTGAGTCTCAGTTTCAAACACCAACTAGTTATAATTTGTAATATTTAATTAACTGACTAACAATACACAATTACTTTAGTTTTGACGGTCGTCGTTCACCAACACTTTAACCGCCTGCTTAAGATTTGACCCGACTTAGACAGAAGTTTTTATTGTCGCGGTTTTGTTATGGACTCACTCGGCCCGCCCAATTCGGTACTTTGAACGTTTGTTCAGCATAGCAGTTGGTTATTACGACTACATTAATAGGTGGTTAATGGGTTGGTGGATATCGGCCCAAATGTGATAGCTCAGCACACAAAAGCACAATATTTTATTTTATTATAACGAGTTATATTTACTATAGTTATCATTTATTGTTATAAGTAAAGGACGACCTAAAATAACGTAACGGAAACAAAATAAACCAGCAGTGTTAGAATATGCAGTCAAGTTTATTCGTATAACGCTAGCCGGAAATATGGAAATTACTAGTATCTGTATCATACGTCGCTAAGTTTTTTTCATATTTGAGTACGCGTTTTCGCACCGTGCATTTTTTATACAGTGAGATAAAAGTTAATAAAAAAATCGGTTTCGAAAACAGAACGCCTAAAGTAACGGAAAATAATCTCTTTGGTTCTTAAACTTTAAAAAAAAAATTACTTGGCCCTACCTGCTTCGCTGTTTGTACCTATAAAAAGTATAAAAGCGGCTTAGTTTTATTTTTTTATCGAAAGTTATAGGTATTTATTTCGAATTTCATCATTATTGATTCTGCAGCTGCGTGGTTACGAAGTTCTTGGATGGGTGACCGCTTGTGGCATTTTCATTTAAGCTCTTCTGTGCTTCGGCTATGGGTCTCAGCTTTTTTAGGCCACGATGGAGGCCTTCCGGTGACCTATTGGTTCGAGAGAGCCAATAGGTCACCTGAATTCTCGGAAGTCAATCAGACTCATACGAACCTGCGTACTAAACTGTGCGAAGCAGGCATGTCAACTAGCTACATAAAAACCTAATATCGTATTCTATGTCGTAACTATTTTAGGTACAATATAGTTCTCAATTTCTATCACTAAAGAAAGAAAAGAGTGCGAGACAAATAAAACGCAAACTATGGAAGATATTCCTAGCTTTTGAATAAGAGTTTGTGTAAAATACATCACGGTTTTTAATCTTTTAGCGCAAGTGTTTTAAATCGCACTCATTACTTATCGTGTAAGATAAACGTACCACGTGCTACTTTAGATTTTCTACGTGAATCATTCGAGTCTGAACTGTAATACGATAATCACAGTCATATCAGCAAGCTATAGATCGCTGTGGAATGACAGAACATGTATAACACATTGGGGACATTGCTATTAAAACAATAACAGAAAAATTACAATTATTTTATTTTACACTTTCGCCATGATGTCAATATTCGATCATGCTTCGCTGTAAGCTGGTTTATTTTGTATTATATTTTGAATCAATCAAGCCCATACAATAAAGTTTCCCAATATAGTTTCCCAGATGCAAAATTTCTATCACATTCGCAAGTTTTGAAGAATAATTTTGAAACAAATGAATTTGCTGTCAATAATTAGATTTTTTCACGTTGGGCAGTTCATCTGTAAATTTGGCAACTGTCATTAGATCCACGTTTGCCAGATTTTCAAATGCTAAGTTCTGATGATTAATCTTCTGGTGAATTTATGAATCCTCAATCCACACGTGCTCATAGGTCACGATTTTCAGAAAAGTGACAATTATGTGGCGGTCAACGCAAAATGGAGTTCACACATTCTGCATCTTGTTCATACCCTTACTCAGTTCACGGTTCAGTTCGCTTCGATCTATAGCTTGCTGAATGTTACTTTGATGTTGAAATACGATCGTCTGCCAGAAATCTCATTTTGTTCAGTGAGATTTTGTAGTTATCATGTTCATTACTTTAAGTAGGTACCTACGGTCCGAATTTGTCATACGGGATTTTTTCCCAGTTTACTATCAAACGTGTCAAGCTAGTACTACCGTACCACTCTCAGAAGATTGTGCAAGCGAAAAGTTTGTTCATCCTTTTTTTTCTTTGATCAGCCGTTTGTTAGGTGGTTTACCCATTTAAGAAGCACGAAGTGATGTGACACGACAACTTAGTCATAAGGGCCAAATTATTACTAATTATCTGTTCTGTAGACAAAGCGCACCGATTACATGAGCGTTGTTCTTAGCGCACAGCATAGAGCTGTGCGTGTCTACGTCTACTTTCATTTACCGAACACTAAACATGTAGTGGCGACTTGTCAGTGTAAAGTGTTTGTTAATTGAAAATAGTACTAACAGCTATCGATTCGAAGTAGATATTCTTTGTCGGTTGTCGAGTCACGTTGCTTGTTGCTTCTTATATGAGCAAACCGCCTAAGTTGCGAAAATTAAAAAAAATACGGGAATTAATGACTATTCGTTTATGACCTCTTCTCCGTTAGCGGTCTCGCATTACGATAAGAGTAAGGGAGTAAACAAATAAAATCTTCAATAATTTTATTATTAAATAATCTTCAAAATGTCATGTATTACTAGCTTGATCTTTTGCAAATATTAGGTATTAAATATTAGTTTGTACAGAATGTTTATTATTGGATTTGTATGTAGGTATGTACCTAGTTGTATATGTTATCCCACATCACAGTAATTGTAAATCTAATTGAAGACTTATTTATTTTTTGTGTAACCGCCTGTATTATGGATGTAAAAATATATTAAGAAATTATCTAATTCTTTGTTTTATTACTTATCGTGGGAAAGGTGTAAATTCACCTTTTATTCGAAGCCGATTCAAAGTGATCCTTGTGATATTATTAAAATTATTAACAAACTCAGATACCAATATTCACAGGTATGTAGGTATATCAGTTTCAAATATTTACCCCGATTTTTTTGCGCTACTGCACACATTTGTCGTCGTCACGTTACTCGATCTTGGCCTCAAAGTGACAACCCGCGAGTGATACCTCTGGTATTGCAAGCGTCCATAGGCTGCGGTAACCGCTTACCATCTTGTGGGCCGTACGCTTGTTTGCCACTTCAGTTGTATAAAAAAAACTCGACTCGCCCCCACCCGCCACCCCCAGCTCAGCAAGCGAACTCAAGTTGACTGACTCACGTCTCGGATCGGTCGACGACGTGATGAATGGTGCTTCGACTGGCGATTTGAGTTGTTCCGAGACTTCCAAGTTAAAAAAAGGTGGAGAAGGCGTCGTGCGCTAATCGCGACTTGCGGCGCGGTTTGAGTTGAGTGAGTTCTTCGAACAGAGTTGAGTTGACTTGAGTTACGAGTCGAGTCAATAGCAATTCGAGTTACTCGAGCTAAGAAAATCAACTCGTCTCATCGCTACTCATCCCCTTTTGGAAATGAATGATTCGTACTCTGATCCTAACAGCCATATCGCACTAGCGATTTGCGAGTGTGTTTAAAGCGAGCTTTACCCGGCTTTGCACGGGTGCTTTCACTGAGTATAAATGTTCATCTTGAATGACTCGCATCTATTGCAGAATAGGTACTGCATTAAAATCCTTTGAGTAGTTTATAAGATCTAAGCGTATCTATACTTAATATAGGTACTACAGACAAACCTACAAAGGTAGGTAAGGTACTAAGGGACAGACGGTGGGGAGCGGCTTTTTAAAAAATATGTATAGAAACCCTAAAGAAGTTGACTTAGAGCAAATCCTTCAATGTCTTAGGAAGTTGGAAAACAAAAGTTTTTTCACCTTTCGACTTGGGTCGCTTATTGTGATAGTGTCGAATAGGTATGTAGGTAGTTAGGTATTCTATGTTACCTTTCCTCAGAAGTGGGATTTATTTAATAATATCTTTAATACCACACTACCACCACATGACTGGTAGATTAGGTAGGTACCAACTCCTATTTGAAACTAGAGTACCTACCTACGTAGTACATAGATACCTACTAATATCTGTTCTGTGACTATGGCGTAGTACCTACGTACTAATTATAATGTTTTGTGGCTAGAGAAAAGAGCCACATAAACCTACATTTTTCATAAGCTAAAAGAACGGAGAAAATAATAGATCATTCTGCTCAGGATTATGTAACTATCTTTATTTCTCAAATAAAAACACCAATAATTTTACACACGATAAAACATTAATAATACAGATACCAACTTGCAGGAAACGCGAAACTCGCTTTTTCACAAAAATGCAGAGTACCTAATAACTAACAATTTACATACGAATTATTGTCAAAAGTGTCTTATTATCATGCTGCGTTTATTTCGCAATTAACAGTTTTGTATTTTTGAAAGTTTGTTATTTGCTTTTGGGTTTGCCAGAATAATACTATTTTCCCATTAATAGGGTAATTTATTACAGAAATGGATGGACAGCAATGGACTAATTTTGATTTCACATTAGCTAGTTTACGCAACTTTACACTACGTACTAAACCGTTTATAATACTGATATGGTGAATACTTATTAGTTACGTAGGTAGGGTAGGTACCTAGTAGTAGTTTTTATTTCTTAGCTGAAAGGATATGTCACTGCGAAGACCTACGTTATTAGTTCATAAATATTATAATTTAAACACCTATGATTTTAGCAATACGCTTCGAATAATCACTACAGAATGTTTATCGATTAGCTACCTAACTATCAGTGATTTTAAAAGACAATAAAATAATTTGTAAAATTCTACAGAATATTGTTAGAAAATTATATATAAATAAAAATATGTAAAGATATCTCGCTAAATCGTAATGTAGTTCAGGACGAAAGTCCCTTTAAAAATAGAAGTTAATGAATTTGACTTGCTTAAAGCCATAATACATGGGTAATATAATTTTTAAAGCCAAATTTCATAGTCTGTGAGTTAATGTCGACTTACATTGTCGATAATAATTATCAAGTCGAAATTGATTATGTGTAGGTAGGTACATAGGTACATAATACATACACAATAAGGTAACAACAATCTTAGAATTACAGCCTTTACTTGCAATGCATCGCCAAATACTTTTTTATGGTATGGAAATAGCAGTAAAAAAGGGGTCAGTGTGTCATAATGAAATTCCGCTGTATCACTGAGCAGTAATTTCGTAGTCATATAAAATGACGGCACCTAAGAGTACCCATCAAAAGTTATAGGATTAGATGAGGCGGGCGTCAACGTTGAGTTAGGTTAGTCATTTAGCAGAGCAAAATTACAGCCGTATCGCAAACTCAGCTAACCTTATAACTTTTACTAGAAGAAACTGCATTTATAGAATATGAGAAGAGGATAATGAGAAGCTCTGTTATTTACGAAGGTACATAATTCCTCTTTCCCTGGCTGTTGCTTAAACCTACGAAAATTCCAATACATAAATGTTTAAGCGCTTTGCGCGCCGCTAAATTACATTTAACTATGTAAGTCAAGAAAATTTTAATTGTAGTTAAAGCATTTATATATTATGTCTAGGCTCGGTTGTGCAACAAATAAATACCCTATTACTCTTATGGTATGACTGGTTATCGCACAGCCGACCCGACTAGCCGTCCTGAAGGCTTTTGTTATAAGATATTATACTTAACCGCTAACCGGGTTAATTTATAACGATTATTGATTTCTAATATCCAATATAGATGGAATTATTGTCCATAATATTATTCAATACGTTTTATTGATTCATATTTCAAATAACTATCTACATTGTGGCAGGTAGGTTGGTATATATATATATAGGTGTTTATGTAACAAGTAGGTAAAACGAAACTAACGACTTAGTAATTAATTATACACAATACAATGGCAAAATATACATTAATTAAGAACTAAGAAAGTACCTACTAACTGTACTACTAACTAACCACATAAATGGAAAAAGTTTATACAACCTATCATAAAAATACCAAAGAATAAATTGGGTTACATAATAAAATTAAGTTAAAGTTACAATGAGCAAGTTTTATCGACTATTTTTTAAAGATCCTTTCAAGGTGAATAATAATATGTATAGAGTTGAAAGACGCACTGTCTTTAAGTAAATTCTTTGAGGTCATCAGACCATAGGAATGTTAATAAAAAAAAGTTCATCGGATTTCTAAACGATGGAACGCTGAGTGCGTTCGAGAATTTAATTTTTTCCTTAATATTACCTAGTATCAAATCATAAAATTTTCAAAGCAAAAGAAGGCAATAACTTTCAGCTGACTGCCCGCCACAATCGAGAACATTTTAATAAAATTCCTAATCTAGGGGTTCTTCATACTAATTTATATTATCTACTAAACATCAAATTTTATAACATCAAAATTTATTGTCAGTTACCAATTTATTATTGTCATTATACTTTTAATTATTTGGAATTGACAGCAATGTCATAATATAAAATAATTGCACAAATCGTATATAATAGAGTGCATAATTGTATTGTCACAATGAAATTGAATCAGACTCGATTACCGATTAATTAAGTTAAACCTTATACCTATCGAAAAATACAATTGGGATTATTCAAAACAGGTATATTAAAAGTTCGAGTATCTACATAAAAAATTGGGAATCCCATAAACATGATAATAAATATCGCAAGAGGGTATGCAGAAAAAGCTCGCGAAAACTGACGAGAGTCGTCGAAGCGAAAGCGAAAGATATGCTTTCGATATGACAGTTTTAATGATATTGGAACAAATAGTTTTTGTACATGGGAAGATATCAATCTTCTCGGAAGAAGTGTGTCATCCTTGCGGTCCGAAGGTATCAGTGGGTTCAGAAGTAGGGGGGAAGTTGAGGAACTGCGTAGTCAAAGTAGGGGTGGAGGAAAGTACGGCGAACTGGAGGTAACATTGCGTCGGAGTAGCGAGAGAATTGAGACACCTGGCGGCTTCCACCCTGAGGCTTCCTGCTGTAAAGAGATTATGAAGAATTAGTTTGGCAACTTGTCGGTTTACAATATTTTATATGATCAATGGTCTTACATCTATCATGATGAAAATGAAAACTCTTTATTTTCAATCTGTAAATTACTACAAGAAGGTAAGTTTACTCCTAGGTAATCACAGATGTACTTACTGTTGTTGCCTCGTAGCAGATTCATCAGCGTACTCCAAAGGCTGCAGTCCTCGTGGCTCCTGCTCTCCGTAGCTGCCGTATACATAGTCGTCACTAAAAAGAAAATCATAACTTACAAATATTGTTTCCTCATCTTAATAAAACAGGAAATATGGTATTAATATACCTACGGTTGGGAATGGGAATGTACTTTTGATTGGCTGAGTTAAGGCTGTCCAATAATTTCTTGAAACCTGTGTTGGTACCTATCAAATCCATGTAGATTGCGATCGCTAACAGAAAACTTTTATTAGCTACGGAACAGTAGGTACATAAATTACTATGTTTTAGGAAACTTCATTAAAGACACTCGTGTGCAGGAGCCCTTATGTCACTCGAGACTTCCCCTTGGATTAACAGCGGTAGCTCATTTCGTATCGTATTTGGAAAACGGCCTAAATGCTTGTGTGAGAGACAGGTTTCGTAATTAACCAGATGTTACGAAGCGCCAAACAGTTAAACTGTGCTTTATATCAATTGGGTGCTCAGATAGGTACTTGGGTTAAGAACTGTCAAGTAATTTATTGACTCTTCTTGAATTCAATTTAAAGACAATTTACATAGAAAATGAAACAGACAGACAACGCCATGTCAATACCCTAAGTATAAATAAACAAAACGATGCCTATTCTTAGAAGAAAAAATAAGTTTGGGACAAAAAATTATCAAGTTATTGCGGTTCCAATTCAATTTCGAGTTTGCAGAAACTTAAAAAAAAACATTTCAAAAGATTAAAATGAGAAACAATGCCAGACTAAAATAGCGAAACTTACAAAATACTTTCTTTACCAGCTTTAATATTCGAAGCGTAAAAGCAAAGAAAGAAGTGACAGAACAGTTTAACGAAACGTCAAGCCGCGTTTCTGGAAAAATGTTTTTAATTTCGTTCAACAGCATCCTGGGATAAAATCACGATTTACTGAAGTGCTTTGAAAACGCGGATGCAAAACAACGCCCGGGGCTGCGAGTATAAAAGATATCACGCTATCAATGTTCCATTGAAATCTTTGATAAACTCATTTTGTGTTGGATGTATCTGGGTGGGTAGTACGCAGGTAAACCTACACAGACTTTCCTGTCATGACTAAGGAAAAAGTAACATGACGTACCTAGTATCAAATAATGAAGTGTGTTAATAAAAAAACTATAATAATATGTGTATGCCGAACCAAACGCTTTTCATCTTCTTTTCTCATTAGCACGAGTAAAGAATGAAACATTTATTTACCCACCGATTGATTGATTGAAGTTTAAAAAATGCATGCTAATGGACTAACGTGGGCTCATGATGATGATGATGATTCCGAAGAAGACAAGTACAACATACCTCGTTTAGTAGCACCATACTTTTTCCAGCCCACAATTTATACTGGAAATGAACGTAAAAAGCTGATGATTGTGTTAGACTCACCCGCGCCCTGATGTAATGTCCTTCAATTCCTGCTTCTGTTCAGTTTCGTATTTCCTTTGCAGTTCGCGAACGTGCTCCTGGCGAATCAGCTTCTTCAGAGCCTCAAACCTGAGAAAAAACATCTTACATTACCCTAGACTCGTAGTATCTAGTCACAAAATTAACGCTAAATCATATAACGTAATCATATCCTTCGCACCGAAGTAACGTTACCACTATTTTACCGGTATATGAAGCCCTGTCTCGTACTGTTAATAATACCTCCAAAGGTACCAACTACGTTGCAGGCAATTACGTTGAATAAAGGTTGAAATTTGAATTATTGCGCCAGAAAGCTTTCAGCGTTCGCCTACCAACCCATTGAGTGATAGTTTTTGACCTAACGTACGGTATGTTTATAGTCTGGTTTTTAATTCAAGTCCAAAAAGGTAAACAATGGTAATACCATAGAAAAAAAATACTTTCTTTTTGATATCTTTTTATTTTTTTTTCTTTTACGCTAAATTAATAATTAATAAGAAAATAATTAATAAATTAGTAAGAATTTTTTATTCTAGCCAAGACTTGTAAAACTAATTAAAATAGATATTTAGGCATAATTTTGTTCAGATCTTAGAATAACAACACGGAGAAACGAAGTACGCGCACGCAAATTGTGATCATTTTTAGAGAGACTTGTTAGTCTCACTTAGACAAGCAGCTCGCCATTCACCAATGTGAAGTCATCGTGCGCACGTCTCTCACAATTATAATTTCAAAATGGTTTATTGTGTGGTGAAAGGCTGCTGTAACACCACGTATATAATCATTAATCAAGTATAATACATAGGCCGCTCACGCAAACATCAGTTGTTTTGTGAACACACTTTTAAAAATAAATTTGAATGAAACTATCTTTCTTCGTGTTGTTATTCTAAGGTTCAGATATTCATATTTGTACTTAGAAAATCAATTATTTTTTTGGGTAAATATTTTATGATACTTGTCACATTCTGGGGTACGGTAAGGTTTTGCAGTGCTATTACACATTTGGTTCATTTTCATTCGTTTATCGAAGGTGCTTGTTGGAAGGTTTCTCGTTGTGTTTTCTTGTCATGTTCACGTTCAGTTTGTTCTATGGGGTTGGTGTAAGTATAGATGGATTTAGACTTTGTAAGCTGTTTATTGCGATGCAGATGAAAATATTTACAGAGAATAACCATAAAATAAAATAAAATAAAATCAAGTTTTTAGTACCGAGCCAAGTGACAGTTCTTGTAATTTTTCTTTCTTTTGTGATGATTACGCGTTAAAAAAGTTTCGTTAGGTTGATGAAAAATGAGTCGCCACCAAGGAAGTTTATTGATAGAAGAGCCCTGTGTTGTTTCTGTTGATCTTTGTTAGTATACAGGTAGTAGGTCTGGTTCTGATTAACATGTATTATCGATCCAAAGGTATTGCTTTTCTGAGATACACAAAATTGACATTTGTCAATGACATTTGTTTGTTTACCTTTTTGGACTTAAATTAAAAACCAGACTATAGGTACTATATACCTATAGATAGTAGGTAACCTACCTGCCATTGATATAACAAAGCTGTATGCATCAATTTACTCTGTGCCTGTGGGGCAATTCCGAGTTTTTTCACATGCCAGATAGTTAGGTGCCTACCTTACATACCTATTGTCAGTAAAGTCAGTGTTCTGTCAAAGATAGGATACAGTCAACTGACAGTATACGGCCATGCCCTGTCAAGTTTGACAGGATACAGTAAGTTTAATAATGTAAGTATACTTACTGACAGTTTATATACTTACGAGATAAAATACAAATAAGAGTAGTAGAGTTCTCTGTGGTAGAGCTCGTCCGGGGTAGGACTACCACAATACCTATTTCTGCCGCCAAGCAGTAATGCTCGCATTGCTGTGTTCCGGTGTGAAGGGTATGGTTTCCGGTGAAATTACTGGCACATGAGGCTTTCGATCTTAGCCTCAAGGTGGCGACCCGCGAGTGATATCTCTGGTATTGCAAGCGTCCATAAGCTGCGGTAACCGCTTACCATCTTGTGGGCTGTACGCTTGGTTGCCACTTCAGTTGTATAAAAAAATATATATAATACCTAGAGTCGCCTTACTGTTCCGTTTGGTTGTCTAAGTGGGTAGTAGGTACATTGGTTGAGATTCCTTACCTGTCACGCTGAGGAGGAACCATGAAGGTGCTGGGTCCACCACGTGGCCGTGACGGTCCAGGATATCGCAGGATCTTGCCAGAAGTGAGGGGCACGTTCAGCTTTCCAAACATCTGGAGACGAGATCATAGTTATAGCTTGCTTTCGAGTATCGAGTCAATTTATCGTTTTGTATCGATTATCTCTCAAACCGCTGAAGACGAGATAAGGTAGCTCGCTATCCAGTATCGACTCAACTAACTGGTTTGCTCGTCAGACTCAGTCTACGTTCTGTTCTAGGTTTTAGGTTTTGGGTTCTAATATTCTACTTTTTATTGACAAATCTTGCCAATTGAAAACCACCCTTACCTGCGAATCACCCTAATTAGCCTGCGCCAAAACACAAACCGTCCTAGCATTATAACTTCCCTGTTTAAAATTTATTTTTCAAAGGTTAAACATAACGTAATTCTAATAAATTGCCTTTAAAAGTTGTGAATCTAATTAGATAATTAATTTTCTCAGGGTGCATAATTAACGCCATTAGACCCGAAAGCCGGAGGGTATTCGTATCAGAACGTTTTAAAGGCTGGCTAAAAATAGAGATAATGCAAGTATTGTAAGTCATATAAATTAGTATTTGAAATAGCTTATCTTTCAATACTATTGCTTCCTTTTATGTATGTATGTTTGTATTGTTTGATCTTTTAAACTGCGCAACGAATTTTACGTCAATAGTTGTAAATAAATTATTAAAAAACAAAGTCGTGCAGTAACATTATTTCGAAATCGCGATCGATTATAGGCTCGCCCGATTTTCATGATTTTTGATTATAGAATTGTCGCGGCCCGTATAGCAGAATAAATATAAAAAAACGAAAATCACAGGGCACAGCTAGTTTTAATTTACAAAAAGTCATGTCGACCCTGCCAGGATTCGAACCTGGAATCTTCTGATCCGTAGTCAGACGCGTTATCCATTGCGCCACAGGGCCGCTTACGTGGCATGTCGAAATTACCAATGTAATCATTAAAGACGTCATAAAACCTTGAGCTTATTTTTATGCACTCGTTCGTCGAGCGTCGGTCGTCGTAAGATAAACATTACGTGGATAATAATATTTTGTTCTCTCTTATGTCCTAAATAACTATCTCTCGTAAATAAACATCATCACTTCTAACCCCTAGTTTTTGTATGACCTTTCGCAGGGTTACAAAGAAATAACGCGCGTCACTACGCAACTTCCTGAGTTACAGTAGTGTACAGCCACAGAACTATATTTGAGTAGAATGAGTGAGTGTATGTACCTCGCGTGCCGAAAAAACGGGCTAAGTAAGGGCTGAGAACCTCTTTACTCGCCGCGAAACTCAGTCTGCTCCCAACCGGGGGCGGTGTGGTGGTGTGCTAGTGCCTAGAATCGGTTTGCCGCGTGCTTATCGATGCTTTTAAATCATTTATTTTGCGCGGCTTATGTTTCCCATTACTAAAATACATTTGTGTGTAAAATACAAAAACGCAAAATGTTACACGCTCGGTTTCCATACAAATCGACGAACTCTTTCATTCTACTTAAATATAGTTCTGAGTGTACAGCAGTGTACTAGTAACTACCTAGGTATAGTTCTCTCGCCGGATCTAGGCTTCCGTGAAGTTAGCCGTTTGTGATGCGCAAAGACAATTTAGTTAAAAAAAGCTCCATTGCGCATCTAAACGGCTAACTTCACGGAATCCTAGATCCGTCGAGAGAACTATACCTAAGTTATTTGTTTAAAATATAGGTTGAAAGTATTCATGTATGTATATACTTATGTACATATTATGGTACCTATGTAGAAAAGGAATAAAATGTTATCCTCTTATTCATAAAAGAACCTGCCATTTTAGAGACTTGCAATACAAAGTTATTGTCTTTGCTTGTCACTTGTTGTGTTATTTTTATTAGACCAAGACGTTGTCAGATTTGAAAGACACATTAGGTAACAGAGCTATAGACAGTATAATTATATTATATTTGTATTGTTATTTTTATTATTATTGTGTGGCGCAAAATAAATATATTTCTATTCTATTCTATTATAAAAATCAGATGTTTGTAGTTTTTGAACAACGTAAAATAATATAAAAAAACTAATAATAATTACTTATGCTAATATTATTATTATTTATAACAGCCTGTGCTGTCCCACGGCAGGGCAAAGGCCTCCCTTTCAAAAAAAATGAAAATGTATTGAAATGTATTTGAAAATTTATAACAATACTAACATCGACATACCTTTCTACCTGCAAATTTTAATTCCATTCGGACATTCAAATGACTTAGGTAAATAGATACTAACATAAAAAGTACGATTTTAAAAACGGCCAAATTCGTGCAAACTTGTGGGCGCCTTTCAAATAAAATAAAAGGAAAACGTTATATTTTACAAGAAACATGTTCTATTCAGGCAATAGAGTGGAGTTTTGTCCGGGAGTGGATTACATAAAGCCCGCCCCCGCAATCGCACTCCGCTACGCTCAGAGAGCACAATGGCGCTTGAAACAAAAGCTATTTAAAGGCCTCACAATTCTTTGTTAAGTTTGTGATCTGCCGAATTTGCTTTGACGAAGATTTTTGTATGGACAAGGTTTTATACCCTTAAATATTTGATTTTAGAATTCCGTACCTCAAAAGGAAAAACAGAATCTTATAGGATCACTTCGTGGTCGCGTGGTTCATCTGTCATGACATTGTTTCTCAGAAACGACTAAAGTACTTAAAAAAATCAAATATACCAATTTATCTCTAATATCTCTAGGGCACTTCCAAGTAACTTCGCAACTCCAAAACTAAGAGTCTTTGTGTCACATGCTTGCTTTGCTTTTGCGGTCAAGTATAATATTCTAGTTGATCTTCTAAAGCACGAAACCCTGAGTTGCGATTCGCGCTCACACTTGTCCGTTGTTATTTAAGCGGATAACGATTTGTAAGCTTTTATAATACGCTATAACATGACAAAGAAGCGACATCACAAAGGCAAGACATGACAATTGAGTTTGTGCAATTGACACGGTAACGAGTGTCATAGACGTTGCCTTCAGCTCAGAGGGTATTCTCTTGATAGCGACGGACGATACAATACGATACGATAAATCGTAGTACAATTTTGTTTTTGTTAGAAAATCTAATCAAAATGAAAATACGATCAAGTCGTTCGTCTGTGTAGCGCCATGCCTAACCATAACAGTTGCAATGTCACACGTTTTAAAGTTCTGCGTAGCACTGCACTGCGCTCAGTAATTTCTTGCTGATGAGTCCTACCACCAGGTAAACCAACTATCCAGCAACTTATGTCGGTGGCAAAGAGAATTCACGAACTTATGTTAAACGACAGAAACTATTACGATGTTTCGCTTTTGTCTGCAAGAGTAGACCTTCAGAATATTAATAAACGCTTTCAGGCTCGTAGCGTAGGGCAGGCTTTCCTGCCATCATAATTCTAAGGAATTCTACTACTTTTACAAAGCTTTAGAACTTATCTATAGTCGTACTATGAACATTTATTAACAATTTTTTTTAATTTCAAATCTGTCATCGTATTTGTTTATTGATTTTAACAGTTTACCTCCAAGCCCTGATGATTTTAAGAACTGGAGGATTTGCTTTAGTTTGTGGATGCTTACCTCATCGTAGTCAGGAGTGCGGACGACATTGGGCGGCGCCTTTGTCAGCACTCTGCCGTAAGCCTCGCGAGGCACAGATGGGTACTGGTAACGGAATCTGCAGCAATGAACATAATTTAGAAAGATCATATGCATCAATTTAATATACCTATATAGTCAAAGATACCTAGTAAATAGAGGCATTAAACACTTGCATTAGGTTTAAGCACTGGTGATCTAGTGGTAGTGACCCTGCCTTCCGATCCTAAGGACCTCGAGCACCAATAGATTTTTCGCCACGAAAAATTTATGTGCGCTATATTCTATTTCTATTGGATACCCTTTATTTTAAAAACTAAATAAAATAATAAGCAGCTCTGAAGTGGAGACCACGTTTGTGCAAACGTTGTCATCAGATGGAACGACAACTTGCACAAGGTCAAGGTGACTGGCCAACACTGAATGTGTAGAGTCGAAGACAGGGCTCAGTGGCGCTCTATAGGAGAGACCTATGTCCAGCAATGGACTATAATATTTAGGTTGATGATTTTACCTGTCCTACCTATATGCATATCTGTTAATAACTGGAAAACGAAGTATAAAACTGGATGGACCGACAGTTATGTTATTTATATTGACTAACTGACAACTATGTATTATAGTACTTTGACATAATATAGCATGAAATAAGCCCTCAGTCATTTTTACATTACAATAAAGTGATAAATACAGGTGTCCTTAGTGTTCACCTCGTGTTCACCTCTAAGCACAATGCAGGTCATCGCTTTGTCTTGCAATAACATTGAAGTTTCAATAGCTGTGGAAATTACTGCTACCTGAACAGACGTCAGACAGTTTAGAAGCTGTGTTGTTTAGTAGAATTTTTAGTGAAAATATTTTACTACCTACTGCTTCAAAGGTTACTTACCTGGTGGTGTCCTACCACCAGGTAAGCAGCAAGAGTCCGTCTTCAGCAAGAGTCCGTCTTGGTGGGTACCACCGCAGTGTCAGATATTCTACCTCCAAGCAGTAGTGTGCAAGCATTACTGTGTTTAGGTTTAAAGGGCACTGCAGCAAGTGAAATTACTGGGCGAAAGAGACATAACAACAATGTCACGGAGTAATAAGTGCAGTGCAGTGCCACGCAAACACTTAAAAACTTTAAGCTTTGAGTGGCGCACCGCATCTGTTATAGTCAGGCGTGGTGCTTAACATCAGGCGGGCGTCTTGATTTTCTTATCACTTACTTAAAAAAAAAGGCACATCAACTGTAGCTGGATAGTTTAAAATAAATAAATACCTCCTCCTCAATTGCTCCTCAAAGGCTGGCTTAGTTGTTCATAACAAATTAACGAAGTTACCCACTGCTTTGCGTGGGGATTGGTGACCTCCAATGGTAATTTCAATTGAGCGCTACAGCTGTGCTTCGGGTGATTACGTTATATCATTCCTGCCATTATTAATTTAAAAGGAAAGAGTCGCGTAATGTCCAGACCAGATTTGTTTTACGACTTCGCCCGATATCTCTAGCGACATTTTTGTCCCCCTATGATAAAGTAGTGAAAGGATTTTGGTCAAACTAAGCTAAGACGCTGGCTGGGTCAAATTGATGCGTTAGGAGGTGCTATGTAGAAATCTATAGATTTTGTTATACTTTATGCAATGCGAATACGTGGAAATGTATTAGACTCTATGTAACCTACATACAGTCACGTAACTATTAGTAAATTTAGGAACTTTTAAAACAATTATTTTTTACGATTTACCTATGATTTTCTCTCACTCTGGTTAGGTAATTGTTTTAAAACAATATGAAACTAAGTAGTTTTGTAATTACGAACTTGATTACGACTCGTTTTTAAATTAACATTTTTTAATGATTCAACTATTGAAACCCCAGAAGTGCCGAACGCGTAGTACTCGAGTGATACCTACCTATTCTGTGCCAGCGCGGTATTTACCCTTTGAGAACTAGTATCAAACTTGTTACATATTTCTGCTGAAAGTAAGCGTTGTTTTAGAACTGCTTACTATATTGGCGGTGAAGGAAAACATCGTGAGGAAACCGGCATTATCCAATAACAAAAAAAAATAATTAACGGTATTGCATATAATATATATTTTTTTAATGGAAAAATGGATACACGAACGGTTTCGAAGCCACGACAGATAGGATAAGAAGGCGGAGTCACTTTCACTATCACCAGTGCGCATAAGTGCTTATCAGTGTGTGATGATGCTGATGCGAGAAGAGCGGTAGCACACGGATGGCTTTGTGTTGCCGCAGCACAACGCTGACTAATTGTTAGCCTCTGGAAGTGCTTAGAGCACGATGGGAGAGAGGCACCGCTAGCTGAGAAGAGTAGTAGAGTTCTCTGTGATAGAGCTCGTCCGGGAAAGGACTACCACCATACCTATTTCTGCCGCCAAGCAGTTATGCTCGCATTGCTGTGTTCCGGCGGCTTTCGATCTTAGCCCCAAGGTGGCAACCCGCAAGTGATACCTCTGGTATTGCAAGCGTCCATAGGCTGCGGTAACCGCTTACCATCTTGTGGGCCATACGCTTGGTTGCCACTTCAGTTGTATATAAAAATAAAAGCTGGTCCATTACGTTTGCACCATTGACTTGCCCCATTGATGTTGTAGACGTAACTTGTTAGTTACCTTTGCAACACCGCGGAGTCCGTTGACATACATCGAGGCTGACCACCAAGAATTGGTTTAGTGAGTATCGAGTCCGACAACCTCACACACCCTCGTATCTAACGACGAGATGTCTGGATGCAGATTCCTCCCCAAAAGGTAACAAATGTTGCCTTACCTCGGCGCAGCTCTCGGCATGGCGGTGTACACCGGCCACTCGTTGTACATCAGGGGGTCGCGGTACGTGCTCACTTCGTTCATGATCTCCGGAGCACGCGCCTGCCTTTTTGAAAACCTGTTGAACAAATGCCATAATGTACAAACATATTATTTACTAGCTGTTGAGCAACTTCGCGCGTGACAGCCGACGCTGTATTCTAACTATGTAATAAGCTACGTATAGGCACGGTTAAGATTAATGTAAACAAAACTAGGTTATTAGATAGATAGATAGATAGATAATTTATTCATCACAAAAAAACTTTTTACAACACTGGTTAATAATGCCTAAAAACCTTTGTTTGGTTTATCTAGACATTAGGTTCTCGATATCATACAAAAACAAAAACAATTCAAAGTGATCCTAACGATTGCATTGAATAGGAAGGTACATCTATATTACAATCTAAACTATTTAAAATTAAAAAGCGCAGCACCTTACATCACTAAGAAAGTAGGTATCAAAGCAATTACTATAACAACACTCGTTGTCAGCAAATACCTACAGCTAAACCCCGTCAGGCAAGTGAGGTGAATAGAAAATAATAATAAAGTTATCTATATAGGATGCTCCTTATTATGTTAATCTAAGCTTTAACTCATACTAATATTATAAATGCGAAAGTCAGTGTGGGTGTGAGTGTGGGTGTGTGTGTGTGTGAGTGGGAGTATGATTGTTACCACGACTATCTGCGTATTACTATGCTCTAATGTTTGGTAAGACAGTCTGATTATAGCTGTGGTATCTAACGAACGTGGTTTTATTAATATTATTTGCTACCCTTAATCAACCCCTTCTGTCACGCGCGTGGAACTCAGGAACCGTGCTTTTTTCTGGATAAAAAGTAGCCTATGTCCTATTTCCGGTCATGAACTATCTGTTTTAAATTTCAGCCAAATCGGTATAGTGGTTGTCGAGTTATAAAGGGACAAATCTCCAAACCAACATCCAAACTTTCGCATTTATATTAGTGTGATAGTATGATAGTGTGACAGTGTAATGGGTATGGTATTAGTGTTAGTTAGTGTGATTTATTTATTTTATTTCATTTTTACATGTTTGGAAAACTAACAAATTAAATAATGTGAGAATGGTAATGCTTAAAATATAGAACAGGATTAACCTAAACAGTTTTCACTAATAGTTCACTTATACTTAACCAAGTTTTAGTTGTCCACAGATATAACACTTAGTAGGTTTTAACACTTAATAATTTTTAGAAAAAAATGAACAAGAAAACATTGATCACATAATTAACAGGTAGGTAGGTACCTACATATGTAACCGAAAAGTGGAAACCTAAGTATACATGGGAGTCACTCACTACTACTAATGAAAAAGGCCATGGAGATCATCATGATGATAATAAGCCATATAAACTCATGTAAAGAAATTTAGTGATATTAACTTTTTGAAAAAGTTTTGCCTTATTATTATCTGTGATGTCTCACTGCAGGAAACAGGCGTCCCTATCTTCCTTCCGGTTACCTCAATTGAGTCAGTCTTTTTTGCGCCGATTCCGGACGATTACGATTATGAATTAGAGGATCTCCGTGCAACACCTTGGTGTAGAAGCATGGGCCATAACTTATGACGCATGCTTTTTTACCAGGGTGTTAATAAAAATTAACAAATAATTGATATATTTCCACTTACATTTTCTTCTGACGCATGACTATGACGCAAGGTGTACCTACAGAAAGTTGAAGACGCAATACGAAAGCGCACGAATGTGGACAGACCGTAATGATGACGATAGTTTCGAAAACCTGCCAAAACACATGACATACTTACATGACCTATTTGGTTGTGGGTACGACTACGAACCTTAGGATGCTCAGCAAATGTTTATTGGCCGAAGCAAAACAAAAGTTTTTCTTGACACGGTTTCGGGTATCTTCTAATAAGATATTTTTTCAACTTCAATTCTCGTCCACGTTTTAATCCGTAGTAAGTAGTAGTGGCCGTGGTGATTCTGGAACTTCTTTAGAAATTGAACCCCTCCATCTATCTGATCCGTAAACAGTAGTTTTTTGGTATAATCTTCGTAAAATAACCCAATTCTGGCCATTTCATATGCTTATAATCAAGAGTTTTGATTTTTATTTTATCGTTAGAATACTTACTTGTTAAAATCATTGTTATTAATATCAATGTTATTTTGTTAATGTCACAAACAATCTAATTTTGGTATATTTGTTTTATATAAAGAAGAGTTCCTTCTTTTTAGTTTTTAGTTGTTGCTTTGGTTTATTTAGCAAATCTTTTTTAAAATGTATGTAAGTAAATAGTTAGGTAGTGAGAGACTCGTGTCGCAGTTAACTGCTGCTACTACTACTCGTAGGCTACACTAAAAACCAGCGCTACAGACACATTAAGTCTGTAGCACATGCTGAGTGGCTGCCTTTTTTCGTCACAATAGTTTAGTTTTAATTTGTATTGTTATTTTTATGTTTATTGTATGGCGCAAAATAAATATTTTTCTATTCTATTGTATTCGTTAAAGGCGTTTAGGGAATGGCAGTATTCACCTGAGGATCGAAATCGATACTGCGATCTAATACTTGCCAATCTTTATGATTACGGCAAGTCCATTCCACGGGAACTTTAGATTATTAACTGACTTCAAAAAGGAAGAGGTTATCAATTACTGTATGTTTTTTTTGTATGTTTGTTACGCGATTTCTCCACCTATTAGATATAACTAACTTGATTTTGTTGATTCTTTTTGTTTGAATGATAAGTAATATAAATAAAATAGTAGTCTTTGTGTTAATCCAGAGTAAAAGCAGTAATGCTCGCATTGCTGTGTTCCGGTTCGAAGGGTAAGGTTTCCGGTGAAATTACAGGCACATGAGACTTTCTATCTAACGTCTCAGGGTGGTAACACACAAGTGAAATTAGGATATTGCAAGCGTACATAGGCTACGGTAATCGCAGGCGTGAATAAGTAACACGCAAATAAACTTTCGCACTTTTATTAACGCTGCTAAGTCTAAATACATTAAGAATAATCATGCTCGAAGATTATGTCGAAGTTGATAAGTCCACCTTATAACAATCTTCATAAATTTGACTTTTACGAAAATGATACCTACTATGAAAATTTGTATTAATCAAAGATTAATTAATGAGCACAAACGTACCATCCTTCCTACGCACTTCGTACTACAGACAGAGTGGGTAGGAGTACCTATGTCATAGATATAGGCAGTTAACGAATGTTATTGTGGCACATGTCTTATAAGATGCAGCCAAAAACTAGGAGCTTTTATGCCAAATATATGCCACGAAAAGTTTGCAGTGATTGATGCTCGTATCTCTTTATGAAGCTCGTCCGGAGAAGGACTACTAATATACAAATTTCTGTCGCCAAGCAGTAATGCTCGCATTGCTGTGTTCCGGTTCGAAGGGTATGGTTTCCAGTGAGATTACAGGCACATGAGACTTCCATCTAACATCTCAGGGTGGTAACACGCAATATCTATTATGTTGCATGCGTACATAGGCTACGGTAACCGCTTACCATCTAGTGGGCCGTACCTGTGGCCGTACGCTTGGTTGCCACTTAAGTAGTATAAAAAAACAAAAACAAACTGTAATTTTATCAGCTTTTTATGTATTTTCTTTTCTTGTCATTCTTATCATCATCATTTTCATCCCTCATATCAAGATCGGAAGGCGGGCTCACTACCACTAGACCACCAGTGCTCTTTCATTCTTTTTATTCTGTCATTATGTCAATAAAAAAAGACGATTATAGATTTGAAAGACACATTAACAAAGCTTTATAGATTGATTAGGGCTTTTTAATAATCGCCTAGCCTAGTGACAGTTCTGCCAAATGTATCCATAGTCGTGTTATTAAAAAACACAGCGTGCCATGGTAAATCCGAACACTGTAGGTACAAAATTGATCCGAGAGCTCCACATAGAGATTTAGAAGTCGGGGAAATAAAAGCTCGATAATCCAATGAACCGTGCGTAATTTGATAAGCTGTAGAACGTAAATAATGTATATCTACCTTTAGGAGTTTCTACAATATTTATAAATAGATTTGCCATCCGATTTTATTGTATACAATATACGGAAATATGAGATTTATAAGGATTATACGGTAAAGAAAAACATCGTAAGGAAACCGCCATGTCCAAGGACTAAAAACACGAAGGGCGTGTGCCCATCCACCAATTTGCATTGGGTCCGCGTGGTGGATTAAGATCCAATCACTCTCGCTCGGGAGTAGGCCAGTGTCCCAGCAGTGGGAAGCAGAAGGCTGTCATGATAAGATGACAAACCAGCCTTCAGGGATTATCTCGATATTGATAAAAAGAAAGTAATGTGCAGTTATTGCAACAACTCAGGAAAACCAAGAAAAAATATATACTTATTTAATGTGAACAAATGTTTACCTGCAATACAGTATCAAAATAAATTGTTATATCTCTTGCGAAATAGCAAAAAACATTTTTGGTTCTCCTGAAAAGTGCCGAATTTGAGCGTGGTACTACTACTAAAAGAATGTACGTTAAACGTACATAGTGTACGTATGCCGTTTTAAGATATAAATAATCGGATTCTAACGTGGTGGCTCTGCTGGGTAGTTCCACGCGAATTTGAGTTGTTCCCTTTTTCACTAGAGGCACTGATATGATAGAGTTGTGACACAATCAAAATGTCGGTCGAGAGAAATTATCTACTCGTATTAAAAATAAAAACCTTTCAATTTAAAAAGGAACCATTGAAATTGTATCTCTGGCGGGAATATCTAGTAGATAGTTTTTTCCTCTTTTTGAAAGAAGGTATTCCAATTAAATATTCCCGACGACAAACAAATCTATATCAAAATCGACACTCAAGCATAAGTTTTTACTTTTTCAAATCCATGCTTGAGTCTAAGTATAGACAGTTCTTCGATTAGACAGGATACAAAATATTTTTGATCAATATAAAATGTCAATAAATCCGAGGGAAGAAGCTACTAGTTTTAATCACCTTATTAAAATCAACGTCAATGTCGTTTCAGTGAACTGAATAAGCAATAAACGTTAAAATCAGCGACAATCCGGCGACTGAACGGCAGAGATACTTCGGTGATTACAGATGAGTCGCTTGCAAAGCGTCCGATACGATATTTACTCGTACTTGCGAGGGTGGGTTCGATGCTGGACAAAAAAGAGGTAGTTCTACTTATAGAACTTTTATGGTTCCACACATCAATAGAAAACCGGAACTCTTTCATGATCACTTTAGTGTCCGTCTGGCACGTTTTCTTGGGCCAAAGGTTTGAAATTTTTACTTTATATTTGGTAAAAATTTCAAGCCTTTGTAATAAGTAAGAGAGCCAAAATAATTAAACTTCTAAACTTTCAATGCATTAAAAAATATACAGCGGAATGTCAAAAACGAAACACCTCTAGGGTACTTAGAGTACCCTCTCAGTTTTGAAATTTGGAATACTGGTGAAACTGCAGTCAACGCTCGTACCATAGGACCTTTGTGCCACAATAATATTAAAATAAATGTAAAGAAACTAAATACTAAAAAAGCTTCGTCGTCTGATGTAATAATCTGTTTATTTTATCTAGAGATCAGGCCGGGACGGAATTGAATTAATTTGCGAATTGGATTTTGAGTTCTTTGTGCTGCGAATATAAACCTGTACAGAAGTCTTACTTCATTGACAAATTGTGACTTAACTTAGGGCTCTCACTAGGATACCATGGTAGCGCCACTGGGTCACGTCGCTAACATAATGAAGGCCCCCGTAGCCAACTAAATAGTTCCACCAATTCTCAAATTAACTATCGCTTCTCAATTCTTCCTTAGTACTCATAATCGTGAGCTCGTGAGTGACTATTTCTATACAAAATTTCAATTATAATAATAATCATTATTATCAATTATACATATGTTTTATACATATGTTTCATATGTATAATTGATTATACTCGTGCCTAAGATTATTATGCTGTACACGATATATTTATTTCAGTTCCTTTAATAAAGGTTTTTTTGATATTTTTTTTCCGGTTGCCGAGTTATTGTGATTCTCAGATGGGTGAAAATAAATATTATAATAAATAATATCAAATAAAAAAATAATCTATTTTTATAAAACGTACCAATAATACTCTTGCTATTTTTACGTTTTCAATTTCCACCGATGAGACATTTGAGGTATTTCTAAGGCTTATCTTACATTTTGCGAAGCCTAAAGTAAGTAAGTTCGTATGAGTCAGGGGTAAACTCTGGTGACAGAGTTTCTAGGCCGCCGGAAGCTCTGTCATGCGAAGCTTAAAATAATAATAGGTTGAATTGAATGTTTATTTTTAGTCTGACTTAGATCCTACTTTATAACAAAAAATGTGTAAAGTATGTTTGTATTAGTATTATGTATACCTAGTTACCTCGTTTCCATAGTGCAAGCCTTGCTTAGTGTGGGGACTTTGGGGCCAGTTAGTGGCTATGAGAAAAAATGTAAGCTAATGTTTTTTTTATTGATCGAGCGAAAGAAGCGATCAAAGCATTTCAGTTTCAAGATTAGCTAAAAATGTCCGTCTTTTAGGCCGCACGAAGGCTTCTGTCATGGCCTAACAATTTTGGGGTACGACTGTTAAACTTGCCATTCGAAGCACGGGAGCGCTCAGTTGAAAATGCCACTGGCGGTCACCTATCCAAATGGTGACTACGCGGAACTGTGGTTAACTTCCTTGATCTGTTAGGAACAACTTAGCCAGCTACGAGCGCTCCATATTTATAGAACCTACGAACCTTCTACGGCCTTACCTCCACATAGCCTTCAGCTGGTCACAACTGGGTTCGTCCGCCTTCGCCACGTCTCTGTCGCGCACCCTGGCGGCGCGCGGCGACATCATGCCCTCCTGGTCGATGCGCTGCGCCAGCACTGCGCCTGCACACAGCGCCACGCTCCACGCTCGCCAGAATGACCACATCCTGAGAACAAGTAATTAGATTTTTAATTTTAGAAAAAAAAAAATGTTTTGGCATGTCGTGGTGATACGAGGCGACGATGCAGCTATTGACACGCTTTATATGATTTATTCATAAAATACTGAACCGATTTGTATAAAATTTAAATGGGAAATATGTTAAAATATTACATATAAAATAAAAACATCAAAATCAATTCACGGTGGAGAAATCGAGTAACAAACATACAAAAAAAAGTTGACGAGTTGACAACTTCCATATTAGAAGTGGGTTAAAAATACTTGCTGTAAGAGTATAGACCATGTTAAATAAAATAGAAAACACTTTATTGCACATCACACCTAAAGAAATAAAAACACAACAATAATACATAACCTACCATGTACAAACTTAAACTTTCTTAATATGTATATTTTTTTATTGAACTAAAAGAAAATTTTGAGTTGTAAATGAGGGTGCCATATACACACAATTTTTCCTATAGAGTTCGAGTTTAGGTACTGGCATGTTGCTAGCCATTTATTGAAATTACAGTTTTTTTTTAAATGTGTTGTTATTTTTTATGAACTTTGCAACTTGCAGAATATCCAGAGACGGAACCGTTAAAAGTTTATGATCTCTAAAAATTGGTTTACATGAATCAGACCATTTTATACCAAATACTGCACGAATACACTTCTTGTCAGCCATACTCTACGCAGATTGTCCGTACACTTATATTAAATCTAAAACATAACTACCCTAAAATCTAAAACTAAAACATACGCTATATTACGGTCAACTGCCGTTGTTTGTGTATAATGTTTTACCGAGTTGGCAACTTCACAGTTTGCGTCAGAACTTCACTCATAATGTTACAAAAGTTTTAAGTACTTTATTCAACTGTAGATCTGAAGTAAACTCTACGGGCTTGGCAGGATTATAATTTAGAATTATCATAATACTAGCTGTTCGCGACTTCGTTTGCGTGGAATTAGGGAACCGCACTTTTTTACGGGATAAAAAGTAGCCTCTGTCCTATTAAAAGTATACCTAATAATTAATTAATTCGTAGCAAAGTGCTACGATGTTCGTAGCACAGTGCTACGATGTTTGTAGCAAAGTTCTACGATTTCCGTAGCAAAGTGCAACGGATGGATATTTAATTTCGTATTAGGAAAAAACATTTGAGCAATGCCAGTGCTCTCAATCTGAGAAGGAAAACATCGCTACAAAACCGGCATGTCCAAAAATAAAAATTAGATAGATAATTATGTTGCCATCATTCTATATTTAAATTTTTCAACAGGCAAGTTTTTTAGATGCAATATGTGGAAACATGTAAACTGTAATCAACTAGTTTTTAAGTACTGTTTGTTACTAATAAACGAAAGCAAAACGAAATGCACCAATCCGCAGTGCCTTCAAAATGTTCCCACTGCCCAGCAGTGGAACACTAACGATAAATTTTTTTTAATACAAAAACCGACTTCAAACTAAAATAATGTTGTGGTGATACGCGGTGATGTTGTTATTGACACGTTTTTTTTATTATTTATTTATATAGTATCATGTACCTGTTTCGATAAAATTCATATGAAACCTATTCTGTGAAGTATTTGTTAGAAATACCTTCGTGGTGTAAACCAAAAAGTAGAGCTTTGTCTTTGGTATGCGAATAAATGTGACAATGAGCTGTCTTGTACATGTCCACGTTTTGTAATGTGGTGTTATTAAATAAAACTCAGATTATCCAAAGAATCATGTATTATTTTAAATAAATTCCATCAATATTAAGTACCAATCAAAACAAAAAAAGTATGTAAAAAAAACGTACAGTCGAATTGATAATCTCCTTTTTTTATACAACTGAAGTGGCAACCAAGCGTACGGCCCACACGACGGTACCATCTGGTAAGCGATTACCGCAGCCTATAGACGCTTGCAATACCAGAGGTATCACTCGCGGGTTGCCACCTTGAGGCTAAGATCGAAAGCCTCATGTGCCAGTAATTTCACCGGAAACCATACCCTTCACACCGGAACACAGCAATGCGAGCATTACTGCTTTGCGACAGAAATAGGTATGGTGGTAGTCCTTCCCCGGACGAGCTCAATCACAGAGAACTCTACTACTCTCCTTTTTTGAAGTTGGTCAAAAACGTTAGTAAGAGCATAATATAAATGGGAAGTATTTCATTCCAAAATAATGTGCCAAACGCCACAATTTTCTTCTGTAATTTTTTACTACACACTTTTTATTCCCATAACAAGTCAAATTACACTTTGTGCCGTTTGTGGAAATAGAAAAAAGGTATTAAAATAGTTCCCACTTCACAGTGTGTGGTATCCGATCTGTCTGTTTGTATAACTCAAGGTAGCAAACTTGTTTATCTTTCCTGCTAATGAAGGCTATTGTGTGCTCACTGACGCGAGCTAAAGTTCTACAACTACAACTTTTATTAGTTTAATCAAGCTTTGCTAAGTTTGCATTGCAGCTACTATCGTTGTGTAAAAATATCCATCAATATATATTACTTATTTATTTGTTAGTTTTTATTCTTTATTGTACACAGAAAGTTGTATGAACAGATAATATATAAGATAGTACAAAGATAGATTGACAAAGGCGAGCTTAACACTATTAAGAGTTTTCTTCCAGCATTAGTCTTGTATAATACCCTACGCTCTTGTGGTACCTACCACTACTAATATTAAAAGTTCTCTATGTTTTAATCCAAATAATCTACCTACAAAATATCAAATTTCAACGTGTGATGTACGACCTCGGTAATGAGGTGGACGAGTCCCGATTGAAAAATAAGAGGTTGCGGACCCAATTCCCGCTGCGAGACATAGTTTGCTCAAAATGTTGGCGTTATTTTGTCAATACAATGTCAAAAAGTTATTTTTACTGTAATAATCTCTCTGTGAAATAAGTGTCTACCTATATTATAGTTTCATAAGTACTTACTTGTAATCCTTATCCTCACAGTAATAGACTTTTTTCATTTTCATTTGTTATTTTTATTTTCAACTGGTGAAGTGTTTTTTTGTTCTGTGGGTGTGTTAAATATTGACAGGTTCACTTTGTGTCTAACTGAGATATCAACGCACTGCCGTCGTAGACCTGAAATCTGGGTGTGTTCTTTAATGAATAATAGAGCACGAAAGTCATTCCCAAAATTCAACTCCTAGAAAACTCAACAAAATGTTTGCATAAAAAAGCCAGCTCGGATCAAATCGCGGGGTGTTCTACTAGTTGCGGATAAAAGAGTCATACCAACTTCAATCTTCAGCATACAACGTTTTGGCACATTTCCCTTCCATTCCATTATCTAAAGCCAAACAAGCTTAAAGGCTCGTTCACACCCGCCCACCAGCGGATAAAAATACCCAGTAAATCATTTATGCATGCGCCGCGCAAACGCGTTGGTAAATGTACCGGGACACGCATGGACGCACTGAGCTTTGATTGGTAGTATTTAGGTTTTACTACACGATCTTTCATCTTCATCATAACAGCTGCAATATTCCTACTGCTAGGACATTGGTCTACTGTCGAGCGAGAGTGATTGGGTCTTAAATTGTAGACGTGGACCCAACGAGACGAGGATTAGTGTATCACACATTTCATTAGAATTTTTATTTCTCATGCCCGTTTTCTCGCGATGTTTCCATATACATTTATAGGTACATTACATTTTTCAAATAGAAAAATCAATTGGTGCACGACCGTGTTCGAACCCACGAACTTAGGATCGGAAGGCGAAGTTACCCCTGCCCCGTCAGTTCTTCAAATTTCATATTTGTAATTATAGTGTGATGTGGTTGTTATACCGAGTCGTTTTATTGTTGTTTTATGTAAATATCTAATATTTTAAGTAAATATCGCGGTTTTTCAGTTTTTATGCTACCCTACAGAAACACGTGGAACAGTAAATTTTTGCGTATGTGTTATTCCAGGACTCCAAATTCAATTACAATCGGTATTCAGTATCATTTATTGATACTGAATATCCCACACACCCACACACAAACCCACACACCCACACACATCCAGACTTTCGCATTTATAAGATTAATAGGACTGCTAGATAAAACCTTGAAATTATCGTGTTGTCGTATCGTGCGGTGTAAAAGTATGATGTTTGAACTAGAGGGTCGCCAACGAGACGGCTTGTTTGGATTACAGAGTGCTAACCTTTACTCGCTGTAAATAAAGCCAGGCAATTTAGACCATATTGGAATTTTTTTTGGAATAATCATAGACAAAGTTAGACAACCATGCAAAGCTTTAAAATAAAATGGAAAACAGCAATACTTAATTGTTCATTATTAGTTTATAATATCCAAAGAACATATTTTAATATAAAAATACTACTATAATTGGTACTTTTAATATTTTGTGTTAAAAATCCCGAATAAAATGTATACAATTTTATCGATTTATTCACTATTAGATAACCAAGCAACAGTCTTTAAAATTAGTTAAAAGTGAATTTACACCTTGGGTTACATTACTGAAGTTTTAGTAAAGATCCCTATTATTTTCCAGAATAAAATATAGCCTATGTTACTCAGGGATAATGTTGCATTCTAATGGTGAAAGAATTTTTGAAATCAAACTAGTTGTTTTTAAGTTTCGTAACAATAAAAATTCAAAAATACAAACATACAAATCTTCTCTCTTTATAATATTAGTATAGATAGTATAGATAATAAAGAAGATTTTTACCAGTTATTCACCCCACAACGATGAAGCTTAAAAAAGCTCAAAAATGTAAAAGAACATTTTATTTCCAGAATGGCTCGCTCAGCGACTGCAGCGGATATTGGCTCAGCAGGAAACCCGGCGGCCTCTCACTCGATTTACGAGCTATTCGAATGATTGTACTCTCAAACGAATCGAATAAACATAAAAGGCTTTCGTGACTGACTGATAGATCAACGCACAGCCTACACCATAAGTCCTAGAAACATGAAATTTAGAGGGATTTCTTCAAATTTCATGCATTAGGAAGGTATTCCCGGAACTCAACTCATAGAGGACACTGTGGGAAGAATTTGCTTCAAAAAGTCAACACAGACAAAGCCGCTGGCGTTCCACTAGTCGAGAGTAGAAAGCTTTATCTATTTACGTTTCAAAGTTGTTTCTGAGTTTATAAATAGAGAAACCTTTTCATTTTTACTACAATGGTACTATAATTTATCACTTTATCCGCATTGTGTCTGCATGGTGGAATAAAGCTCGATCGATCTCGCTCGAGAGTAGGCTAGATCCTAGCAGTGGAGACATTAGAAGGCTGATTATGATGTTTTATTTAATGTAATTTATACTGTAATGTAGTGTATTATATATTAAAATATAATAACTGACTAATTGACAACCAATACACGGCATTTAGACCAGAAATTTTCAGGATGTGTTTATAGTAGTGTAGACTGGTCAACATTTGTCCCGCAGCGGGAATCAAACCCCCAATCTCTTAATTCTAAACTGGATACTAAACGATCACCTTAGTGGTGTGGTGGGCGACAAGCGAGATATTTTGGGTTCGATCCTGCTGAGGACAAAATGATTGCATGATCTTCAAGTATTTGTTTTGAGTCTGGGCAGTGGAAATGAAATATCTGTTATCTTATCTAGTTCCCATAGCTTATCTTAGGTTGGGGTTAGATGGTATTGTGTGAAATGTCCACCAATATTAATTTATTTAAAACAAATATAAAATAAACGCTTATTCTAAGTTCCATGAAATTTCCCGAGAGGGACGACCAGTATAACTTGGCATTACTTGCTTCAGTCCCTAGCCTTCATTAGTATAGACTCAGAGGTTCAAGGCTTTCTAGACAATGATAAGTAACCTTTGAGTAGCTTTGCAACAAGTGGTCAGTGACAATGCTTATCAGAGAAATTAAAATGAGCTACTGAACGGAAACGGAGCTACAACGGAACTGTTTTAAATTGTTAAATAGATACCTTGTTGAATAAATTTACTTTGCTAAATGATACTTTGTTAAATTAATTTTGAGGTAGAACTTTTAATTTAAATTGTGAAGTGACCTTTATTCATAGTCGTTATATTAAGACGTTAAAATTTGCTGCCATCTCTGTTCAATTAAATGACGAAAACATTGCTACGGCGTTTTTAATATAACAAGTGATTATAAATAAAAGGCTTTGTCTTTTATCTACTTATTAGTGAACTAATTTTATAGGGTTACACTTGAACCCTCAGATATAAGTTTTTATTATCCCTTTGCTCGTAATATAAACTCAATAAAAAAAATTCTTGAATATTCTTGATTATTTGAATATTCTTGAAAAATTCACCGTTCATTCGTTCGTTCGTATGAGTCAGTGGCCAACTCTGGTGACAGAGTTTCTAGGCCGCCCGAAGACCTCCGTCATGGCCTAACAACTTTGAAAAAGCCGGGACCGATTGCTTAACGTGCCCTCCGAAGCAAGGGAGCGCTCAGTTAAAATTGCCACTAGCGGTCACCCATCCAAATGATGACCCCGCGGAACAGTGCTTAACTTCGTTGATCTGTTAAGAACAACTTATCCAGCTACGTCACGAGTGCGTCGATTTTTCTTTAGCAGGTAGGTAGGTAGGGAACAGTTCTACTTACCCTTAGAGCAATTATTATTATCCCTTACCGCTATTACAAGTAAGCCGCTTGAAGTTCATAATTAAGTAGACGTCTGGGATAGGTCGTTGTGGCGCGAACTCCAAAGATAAAACATCTCAAGTATTCAGCTTTCTAAAATCCTTAACTTTCCCCACTTAAAGTGTCAGATAAACAGATTTTACCTTTACTTGACAGTAGCTTGGACCTCACGACTTTGAAAACAAGTGCTTTTTCAAACGTGGGGTAATTTTGACAGTTGTATCAAATAGAAAACTGTCCAAACAATGCAATCGGAGCGAGCGGCTTACGTGGAAATTACGTACCACGTAACGATTAGAATGCCATGTCAAAAAAATTAAAAACATTAAAATTTAATTAAACTTTTAGCCGTCACACATACTTGGTATTTATGTTATTAAAAATACCTTAAAATAACGGTTCGGTAGAGCTGAATCTTAGCCATAATACTTTCATGATCGAACCTGAATTTGAAGTAGGTACCTATAATTGTTTGTACAGTAAAGCTGTAAATTTTTTATTTTATTTTTGATATTTATTTTAGTTTTGTGACTACTGACTGTGTACTAAGACTAGATTGTAAGCTCTACATAATTAATTTAATATGTACATAATTATATTACATTACAAAATATACAAAATACATATGAAACAGTTGAGCCATCTAAAGACCGTTACAAACGACCTATAGATAGCTCAACTGATCCAAATTACTACCAGTAGGAAGCGTTCCCAACATGCTGGCTGCATTGCCACGTTGAATGGCAATGCTGATACGTTGAGCCAGATATGAACCAGCCTTTGGATCACGCGTCGCTTCGACCAGACGCCCGGAAAGAATTTTGAAAACGCGGTGAGCCCCGGTACCCCACGGACCCAGGGTCTCCACTCCAAAAGGCTCAAATATGTAGGCTCTATCTAGACCGGCATATTTGCGCCTTTTGGTGTTCTCTGCACAATCTGCCGCCGCGCCAGCCCTAACTGATGTCCCCGACAGATGTGATGCGGCTAAGGTGTCGACGCATGTCGCGTCCCACACCAAAGGCCTACCCATCTCCCAAAGGACAAGAGTCATACCGTCAGGCCGTTTGCCATCATCACGCACCAAACCGTTCGGTTCCAGAACGGCTGGTACGTTGACACTGACAAACGCCCGACGAATGATGTCATTAAGACTGGCGTGTCGGCAGATCCTACCGGCGGCCCTGGTGCACGACAATCCGTGGTGACCAAGCTGGTCGACCGCCGTACCGCACTGGCACTGATGCGGAGCGAAGCACTGCGCACCCAACCGCAGACTAGTTGCAAGACGGAATGTTGTATTGATTGTAAGTACATTTAGAATCTTATTATTTTTTGTTGTATCAATGTTTATTGTAATAATATTTTGAAGTATCTAAGTGCATGTATTGTGCCAAAAGAGAAATAAATTTAATTGAATTGAGTCACCGGATCAAGCTTGGCGGACAAAGAACTCAATAACGTCAACAAAATTACTTTTAGATTGCATGTAAAAATTGTCCATAATTTTATAATTAAAGGCAGACAGAGCAGAGAGCACTGTTAGTCTAGTGGTAGAAACCCTGCCGTCCGATCCTAAAATCGTGGGTTCAAACCCGGTCATGCACCAATGAATTTTTCTGTTTGAAAAATTTATGTGCACAATGCCACTGCTCTCATACGGTTAAGGAAAACATCTTGAGGAAACCGGCATGTCCAAGAACTAAAAATTCGAAAGACATGTGCCGTCCCCCAATCCGCATTGGGTCCACGTGGTGGATTAAGACCCAACCACTCTCGCTTGAGAGTAGGCCAGAGTCCCAAAAGTGGGAACATTAGAAGGCTGTCATGATGATTGGTAGGCAACAGTAGACAGCAACTGCGACGTGTCCTCGCATTACGTCGTAGCTTCATATCGCGACGACGTCACACGTCGTCTGAAATTTTTCACTGGTTTACAATTCTCATTTCGGAACTGGCACTTATTATTTCTAAAAACCTTTGTCTGTTGATCAAATATTGTCTCTTTTGACAAACGGATTTTTATGAGCTTTTTGATGGTACATATTCTTTGCTTTCATCTTTTTTCTTTGAATAAACGTAATTTCAATTTTATTTGAAAAACTTATTAACATAATATAAGGAAAATGTCTAAAATCATCAATGCTCTAACTTTGCCCGTATTTACTTTTTCAAGCAAACTTCTTCCTCCTAAGTGTTCAACTTCAAGATTCAATTTCTAATTTCTAATAAATATTCGAAAAACATGTGCCATCCACCAATCTGCATTGGGTCCGCGTGGTGGATTAAGACCCAATCACTGTCGCTCGAGAGTAGGCCAGTGTCCCAGCAGTGGGAACATTAGAAGGCTGTCATGATTCTTATTTGTAAATTATGTACTTACCTAAATACTAATTTTGTTTTGTTGTTGGATAAATGATTTCTTATTGCGCCCAATATCAGTTTTTGGTATATATCGTACCAAGCAGTCAGTGTAAATTATACAAAAAGTACTCATAATCTAAAATATTTTTTGGTACATTTTTAATAAAAAATAACTTTTGCAGAGATTATGATTTACATTTTTTCTAATAACTTTAACATCTCACAGATGAAAATACCTACCACTAAAAAAAGGTAAATTAAACAAAATACCCATTTAGCACTACGGCAACCGCTCAACGTCACCTCATCTCTAGCGGTTCAGTGTATTTTGTGTTCTAACTCTACTTGACTGACTCATACGAACATAGTTCTAACTTTAAGACTTTAAGAAAACGATCCTTGTAATTTTATTGGAAAAAAAAAATTGAATTTGAATTTAAAAACAAACGTATTCGCATTAGACTGTTACGGCAAACGTTCAGCGTCTCAAGTGATCGAGTGTCGCTGCGTTTACGAGCATCTTTCAGCGAGGGAGCTGTTTGCATGGTCTCCGGTCTAGCTTCTTATTGCTTGACCTAATGATAAACCATACGTCGCGGCGTCGGCGTCGCGTCGGTACGCGGTCCCCCAGCGCAGTAGCCGAGCCGTGTTTACGTCCAGTCGGTCGCTTAGGCGAGGCGGCGGCGAGATGAAATGAATCCCGTTTACCTGCGTCGACCTTTATTTACCCCAGAATGTGGCCTGAATTCACCTTTCCGCATAAATTCACACGCATTTCAACGCCTCCCAAACACAAATTAAGCCCGGTATTTCGGGTAAATTTCTATCATAACTATCCTCTTGAAATCATTAAATGTAAAAGAAAAATAGTACGGGTCGTTGTAAAACGCATTTTTGTAATTATTTTGCATACCAGACATTTTATAATTTAACTTTTATATCTTGGTATTTATTATTCATTTAACTTTGTCTTGATTAATTCTGAAATAACTGTCTAATATTATAGCTAGTTATTGGAGTTTAAGAGCACAACAAATTTCTAATGTAAACGCGCATTTTAAACATGCATACAGAAGGAGAGATGGGCTGGAAGAGACTTTGTTTTATACATGCAATAATGACAATAATACACCGATTACATACATCACTGAATCACAAAAGAATTCACATCACTACAAATCGAAATCTACCACAAAAATTTCGCGACGTGTGGGCGTTGGATTACCTCCGCAGGGGAAGGCACAGTGGTCGTCATCGCGCTAATCCAGAACTGTAACGTTTGGTTTTTCATCGACATCAAAAAAGGAAAAGGTTATCAACAAAGTAAGAAGAGTAGCAGAGTTCTCTGTGATAGAGCTCGTCCGGGGAAGGACTACCACCATACCTAAATAGGTATGGTGGTAGTCCTTCCAATGCTCACATTACTGCTTGGCGGCAGAAATCTGCCGCCAAGCAGTAATGTGAGCATTGCTGTGTTCCGGTGTGAAGGGTATGGTTTCCGGTGAAATTACTGGCACATGAGGCTTTCGATCTTAGTCTCAAAGTGGCAACTCGCGAGTGATACCTCTAGTATTGCAAGCGTCCATAGGCTGCGGTAACCGCTTACCATTTTGTGGGCCGTACGCTTGGTTGCCACTTCAGTTGTATAAAAAAAACAACTTCACTACTGAATTCAATAGTATACCAACATAATTATTTTAATGACATAGCTACTATTATTAATTAATTTTATTGACCAATGACTATTATTGTTCATATTTTCTGACATGACATGACAATTATTATTATTTAGATACATATTAACATTATAAAAAATATATATAAATGATCAGTTTTGCATGAATATTAATTTTATAAGCTATCATTATGAATCGTCACTCACAATTTTATTTATTATTAGGTACCAACATTATCATTCAATTCATGACGTACTTACCTATCTATCTACTTTTTTAATATAAATACCGAATGCATAAACCTCGGCCTTTCTCCATGTTGCAATACCCTAATAACAGGGTTCATGTGTGATACTACTTATTCTGTAACAACTACATAATGTACCATATTCTGCCTCATGTGCCAGTAATTTCACCAGAAACCATACCCTTCACACCGGAACACAGCAATGCGAGCATTACTGCTTGGCGGCAGAAATAGGTATGGTGGTAGTCCTTCCCTGGATGAGCTCTATCACAGAGAACTCTGCTACTCTTAAAAACTCTTTAAAACTCTTCTTTTGAAGATACCCAAATTATGTTGGTTACGCGATTTCTCCACCAATTATGAATTGATTTTGATGATTTTTTTGGTTGCAAATTTTTTTCTAAATTGTTTGAGCGCTTTTAAACAAATCATAAAAAACATGTTACACCTTCTTGTATCTCCACAATAAAATAAATAATATAAAAATTCATCGAAACATTTTTTTTTGTTTTAAGTTGGTTTTTTTTTCTTCTAAAAAATATTTTTGTGATTGTGAGCGTATAAGAAGAACGATGATGAAAATAAATGCAGCTTGTTAGATGTTATAAACGTAGCAAGTGAAAATCCATGCTCTTGGCCTACCCCAGGATACAGACGTAAGTTTTTTTTACTATTTATAGTTCTAGTACTTATTTTAGTATAACGTCGGTTATCGTTAAGATATTTATTTTATTTTTATTTTGTCTGTGTATGAAAGCTAAATAACTGTAAAATCCACACCGGTTACCTCTTGCTTTACTAATTTCCAACTTGTTACTCGTTGTTGGACTGTAGTTTAAATTAGAAGCGTTTCGCTGTATTTAATGACAGCTCTGTGGATTGCGCTACGAAGTTTCCGCTAGCTTATACCAAAACGTTTCCGTTACGTTAACGTCTAGTTAAATAAGCCCCAGTACAGAGAGAGACGCCAGGGCTGCCATCGTGAAAGATGTTAACGCCAGTTTAGTTTTTTTTTTTTTTATACCAGCTGTCTAGAGCACTAATTTTTCCCGGGATTAAAAGTAGCATATGTGTTATTTCAGAACTTAAACCATATCCTCGTACATTCCAAATTTAATTACAATCGGTGCAGTCGTAACGGAGATAAGTGGTAACATTAATAATATTATTCGCATTAATAATATTAGAAAAGTTTAGTGCTCACATAGAGACAAGTATAAACAAGTAAATAAAATCATTTAAAAACAGATACATTTGCATCACTACAAAATTTCAAATGTTTATCCCTAGTTTCTCAACCATGAGTGCCCCCCTCGTGTTTGTGTAAATTACTGGTCTTGTGCCGAGGACCCTAAATCCATGCCTGTCATTTGTAACCCCTATAGATGAAGTTTCGATCTGCCGCGGGCTTTTACGGCGTATGGAAATAGTTGGGACCAAACCTTGGAAATTGAAAAAAGATCGGATGGATTTTCGTAACGAGATTTTATGCGGCGCGGCGCACCGAAGTTTTTGAATATATGAGTACACACGAACATTACTTTTACTAAGGTGTTTGTGGTATATTTATTCATTCAACGAGTAGGTTACATTAGGTACATTTATTTAGCACATACAATTTTTGTAGGTTTGTGCTTACATCAGCAGTGATTGAAATAGTGACAATCAAACCTAGCAGCAAACATCATCAGAATGCTGTTGGAGCTGATCCGAACCGATCATTAAAAGCGGTCACAGGAAGTCGGCAGAGGATCGGTCGTCATGGCACTCTTTGGGAGAGGCCTATGTCTAGCAGTTGACTAACATAGCCGTAACTAGATTAAGGCAACTAGTTCAGTTTCGGCAGATACAGGCTCTAATGCCTAAGATACTAAAATTGAAGGGGATTTTAACACTAACCCAGTTTCTCGACGCCTGTTTTTCAAAGCTAGGATAGCTGGAATGACATAATATTGTAGGAGGCCTTTTTAGGCTAACGTTCGACCTAGGTAACGGTAGAGCATTGCCTAGAAGAAAAAAGCCTGTTAAAAACGCTAAGGCCAAGTCCTGTGCTACTGAGTGAGGTTAGCATATACAGGTATTTCTACGTTCACTAGCATAGAAATGAAGCAAGCTCTGTATAGACGAAGGCAGAGTTACTAGCTTTTTGTCTTATTAACACTAGTTTTTTATGCTGTGTATCTCGGAAACTAGTATGATTTGGCTCTAAGCCAAGAGGCTAACAAGGGCTTAGGGTTATTTTGATCGATCAAATGAAGAGGTTAGCGCAAGCATAAAAACGCAGTGTCATCTTCTACGTGTGGTAGTTGTAGAGTTCTTTATCCAGGCACTGCGCTATTGCTCGGATAGTGACAGAGAAAGGAAGGTATCACAGTATGTACACACGTGTTTATGTTACAAGTTACTTCATAGAACAAAATACGTGTTCTTTGTAGTTCGAGTGATATTTTCTCGAGTTCAATTTGAATCTTAGTGTCCAATTTAATATTATTACGATCTAGCTATGTAAGCTAATTAGCAACTTTTCTTTAACACAATAGGTAAAGTACCTTATGTATAAAATGTATCCATTACTATTTTTATTAAACTTTCTTCTCAACTAGTTTTTTTAGTTAACAAGCGTATGACCCACCTGATAAGAAATTACTAGAACTGAGAAGTAAATAAGACGCCTATGAGTCAGGAATTTAATTGGAAACCATACCCTTCTAGCCAAAACACAGCAATGTAAGTAAGGTATATATATAATGTAGGCAGTCAAAAGTATCAACGGTGCTGCTAGCATAAAACGGTATAAGATTTCCATCTTTGCGGTTATTGTCACGGTGCAACATCGCATTACGTTTGTGTTTAATCTCTTTTTACAAAGAAACCCAATTAACTTTGAATCCGATCCCAAAAATCCAAAATTAAAAGTAACTTGGCAACTTATTTTATAACGTTTAAAACAATAGCTTGTTCGTATTATTAGAAAAGAGATTACAAACAATAACGAACTTTCAAACATAAAAGATTCTAACTTCTTGAGTTTATTGTTTTAATTCATATACAAAATGTTACAGTAAGCTTAATAAAGCCATATTACTTTGTCTACATAATAAATAGCTTAGCGACACGTTGGGCGCCCAAAATAAATTAGCTAGTATTGATACAGAATGATGAATAAATATTTAAATGTGGCACCACGTTGGGGCGCCAAATATCAATTATTAAGTTTCAATAGCAGATATTGTTTATAGTTTCAATCTTTAACGTTGAGTCATTCAATAACGGGTTTCTGTAGGCGTCTATTAAATATAGGAATGTATTGCTAAATTAATAGGTTTTGTTTGGAGTCCCATACTGGGCGCCAAATATAATTATTTCGAAATCCATAACTCTATTGCCTTTGGTATGAGTTCTGTTAATTCTAATTAACAAATCAAGCGTTGTCCTTTAGTTACATTTTGATTCAATAACCAGCACTAAAACACTACTTTGAGATAATTTAATTCATGACAAGGACCCGAAACACAACGTTTTTGCCCAAGACCACGCCGGAACTTCGTGATAAAAAATGATCATTGAAATAAAAAGATACCAAGTGTTTGGTGCTAGTTTCTTAACGGCTAGGGTACGTGGAAATGGTATAAATTTACCTAGCTTGTAGGACATTATCTTTGTTATTTTAATACCAAAACTAGTCGATTGTTTCGCGACTTTGTCCGCGTTGAGTTGTTCGTACAAACTTCATCTTCTCACTGTATCCTCTAGGAGTTGAATTTTGAGAATTCTTTCCTCTAAATTTCATGTTTCTAGGACCTGTGGTTTAGGCTGTGTGTTGACCTGCCAGTCAGTAATGACACGAGAGCCTTTTATATATTACTAGCTGTTGCCCGCGACTTCATTCGCGTGGAACTCGGGAACCGTACCTTTTCCGGAATAAAAAGTAGCCTATGTCCTATTCCCGGTCATTATCTATGTTTCAAATTTTAGCCAAATCGGTTTAGTGGTTGTCGAGTTGTCGAGTAACAAACATCCAAACATCCAAACTTTCGCTAATATTAGTGTGTATTATTCTAATAATAAAACTCATTTAAATTTACTAAACCGACATAATGTCGTTTCAGTGAAATTACGCTTACCACAGCTAATGAATTCAGAACACTAATTAAATGCCGGAGCCTGATTAAAATGGCAAACGCTTGTACTAAATTGCACAAATCTACTTTTGCTCTTATATTATTTTGAATCTGGGAGTGGGTAGAAGTTTCCCACGGGTTTGGAGTTTTGTTGAAAATTAATATTAGAACCAGCAGCACGATTATATGCTAAGTTTTCGACTTATTGCTTTGAATAAGTAACATCAACTAGTAGTTAAAAAAAATATTATAAAAATATTGGCGGACATTCTTACACAGCGTCATCTAGCCCCAAACTAAGCAAAGTTTGTACAATGTGAACAGTTGTACTAATATGTTCTGTGTTGTTAGCAACTGTTAGCAAACATTTATCAAGCGGCGAGAATAGAACCCGCAACTTCTCGCTTCTTAGCCAAGCATCCACCCACCGCGCCACCAGGATCATCAAAAACGTTTATCTAGTTGTTCACTGAATGAAATAGTGAATTTCAAACCGAAATCAAACCAAAAAATAAATTTCAACAAATTGTGATGATACGAGGCGATGTAGTTATTGACACGTTTTTTTATGATTTGTTATAAAAGTACTCGAACCGATTTCCATAAAACTTAAATGGGACCTATTTTGAAGTACATAATTGGCGGAGAAATCAAGTAACAAACATAAAAAAATATACAGTCGAATTGATAACCTTTTTTTGAAGTCGGATAAAAATCAGAACATAAAAATGGCTTCTAAATGGCAAATAAATAACATCTCTCTGGCGCAGAATAGCAGTCGACTACACCTGAAATGAATACGTTCTGTTTGTGTCATATTAAGGTTTAATTTCCTTTTGTTTCCACTCGCTCCGTCAGCCTGTCAGCAGCGTGGATGAATGCAAATGAAGACAAATCGAGACAAATACGACAAATACCTACATACATTGTATATTTTCTGCAAGCGACTGAATCTTTGAGAATCAGAAACAAAAGATTATGAAGATACTGAATATAGCTGTTGCGTTCCACGATTTCATCTGCGTTTATGTAGTTTTTATATTATCCCGATCATACGAATGGTATATAATATAGATAGACAAGAACCGTCAATATTTTATAGATAAAAAGTAATCTATTAAATGTATCAATGTCACGTATGTATATTAGTTTTATTCAATCTGTTCAGCGTTATGTAGTTGAGTGTGAACAAACACACACGCCCTAACACAGGCTTTCACATTAATTCCCTTATTCATAAATAAACTGTCATTGTAGCCGTTTGCTAATTAAAGTGTTTCCTTGTCATTCATAAATCAATGGAAAATGCGATCATGAATTTAAAAAACATATTAGATAACTAACTACATTTATGGTGAGTGTGATCGTCAAAATAAATTTCCTACTATCTTCACTCCATAAACACATATAGCGCCAAAACAAATCTACATCCTAGAATCCCAACAGGGTAAAAATGGACAAAACATTCGGGATATTCGAAGCAGAAGGTCGAAATAAGCGGCAGCCCCAGTAGTTATCGACAAGTGCACGCCCACGCAGACTTGGGAAGTTGGCAGTTTCTATTACGACTACTCTATAAATAGAAACGGAGAAAGTTTTTGAAAAACCATTACGTTTGCTGAGTGTACGAATAAGGGCAGTGAGATTCACGCCTGTAGAGTTTCGTTCCGTAATTTGGGCCTCAATTGTGCGACTTTGCCGATATACCTATCGCGATATAGCTATCGTGGAGCGTACGTGTAAACGTGTAACGTAGCAGGGAAAGAACACGCGTGGGATACAGTAATCTCGCGTAGAAGAGCGCGGGTATAAACATGTTTTAAAGAAGAGAAAAGCCACTGGCCTAAAAAAATTAAATCTCCATGAAATGTTGCTTTTTTATACCACTAAAGTCGTTAACAAGAATATAGCCTACTTGATGGCAAGTAGTTACCGTAGACTACGGACGTTTGCAATACTGAAGTATCAACTCGCGCGTTGCCACCCTGAGAAGCAGATTAAAACCTACACCTCTAAACGGCAACCAAGTTTGAATTTTATTTATATTTCGCCAATAGGCTGCGGTAACCGCTTACCATCTTGGCGGCCGTAAGCTTAGTTGCCTCTTTAGTTGTATTAAAAAAAAAGCAACAAACATACTGACAAGTGATGAAAGTTTTTTATAAAAGCTTGCGAGATCCATAAATTTAGAATATAATTAGATTTAATTTACACAGCATTAAAATCGAATCGTGTAAATTGAGTTTACGAATTTACCCAAACACTTATTAGCTTATGTTGACGCAGAGGTTGCGGGTTCGATTCCCGCCTCGGTACAAATGTTTGTACGATCTACATATATTTGTTCCGGGTGTTCTGGGTATTTTCTATATATAATAAAAAATATCTATCTATGTAATTGTATTGTATTAAGTATATATCAATCATCTAGTACCCATAACACAGCTCTGTTTAACAGCAGCTTACCTTGGGGCTAGATGATGCTGTGTGCAACGTCCAGCATTATTTATTTATTTATTTATTTATTATTTATGTTATTCCCACTTCTGAGACTTGAAGCTCTCGAATTTCAAGTGATTCATAATCCAAACGTAAACCTTATTATCATCATCATCATCATCCGCATTCTAATGTCACCGCTGCTAGGACACTGGCCTACTCTCGAGCGAGTGATTGGAACCACCACGCGGTTAGATTCTTAATGATTTTTCTTTACCGTCTAAAAGCACTGGCATTGCGCATGTGTATTGAGTTAAAAAATTAAGCAACACTGAGCAGGCGAAGAGGTGTTTTATCCGCCTCATTGTAGATCAGCCCTGCGATTGCGTAACTCCGATTTCAATCAGCGAACTGTCAATAAGCTGTCACATTCATACAAAATACGTCAGTTTTTGATTGAAACCAAGAAAAATCGATTGCAACCGTTTTACGCAATCGGGAGGCTGGTGAGTAATTATTTAGATGACGAAAAAGATTGGAACTCATGTGCTCAATCTCTACTTTGCAGATATTACATTTTTAAGCTATCAAACTATTGTTATAATGGCAAGAGTCATGCTTAAATAAGCGATAAGAACCCAGCCGATATCGCCAGTTTCTTTTTATTGATATAAGGATGAAGAAAAGACAATACTAAAGCAAGCCACTGAAATGAGAGTTTTTTTTTATGAATAAGGGCATAAGTCGAAGTGTATTAAGTAATATTGTAAAGTGGAGCACTTTGGCATTTCACTACACGTAACAACATAGTCATTTACGTACGGAAATCCAATTTGTCGCTTACAAGGCACATTGTTCAGTGCAGCTAACTCCATTAGAGCGTTATTATCGTAGAGCGAGCGGTAATCGACTTAGTGCCAGCAAATTGATATTATAATCTAGACCTCGGTAGTGGGCGAGTGCTCGGCTGAGAAAAAAGAGGTTGTGGGTTCTATTCCCGCTACGGGAGTAATGTATGATCTGCAAATGATTGTCCTATGTTTGTGTGTTGTGGTTTTATGTCTATGCAGTTTCATTAACGTAGTTTTGGTTTGACATCGCACTAATATTATAAATGCGAAAGTTTGTTTGTTTGTTTGTTTGGATGGATGGTTGTTCCTCTAAAACTCGACAACCATTGAACCGATTTGGCTGAAATTTAAAACAATAGATAACAGATGATTGGCAAATACATAGATAGGCTACTCTTTATACTGTAATAAAATAAGTATGGTTGCCTAGTTCGACGCGAACTCGGAAACTGTCGGAAATAAGGGCTTTTAGTAGCGCTGGTGGTTAAGCTGTGGGGATATGTGAGCTTGGAGCATGTGATACCCTTGAGGAAAGCTTGCGTGGCTCTTCCTTGCTGAGGATAGCTGGATAGCCACTTTGAATGCTAGTTCAAAGTGGCCTTAATGCTGAGACAGGGACCTTTTGGGCCCTACATTAATAACACAGCATTATCTAACTACTTTTTATGTGCACCTGCCTATTATGGTTTTTATTTTTATTTTTTAGTATGGTGTACCTTGATTTAAAAGGACTCCAGTTAGACATAAGTAGATACGTATAATTAGTACCTACCTAATGTATGTAAAAATGTACCCAATAAAGTGTTCTTTTCTTTCTTTATATCAACTGCACATACGCTATAATTATTTGTATGAGATTATTTTCAGCGCCTGTTTCGCGTAACAACAAAAATCACATGCAGTTTATTTGCGATTGTCAAACGTTCGAGGGCGATTCTCGTGCATAGATAAATGGTCACATGTGATATCACTGACAAAACTGTCAAAATTTCTATACATTCTGACAGTTTTGACGTTATATATCACGAGATATATATCGTCAAAACAATAGATATATCGAGAATCGCTCTCGTCAATTCGTATGATATTTTTTAAAGCGCCTTTTTCGAACTCCATACAAATTGACAGCTGGACGATACGATAACGTTTATGATTGTCAAACATGATTTTGGTAATATCTACTTGACCAAAAAAAAATAAGCCACTATTTTATGAGGGTAAAGTAAACAAAAAACTGATGAAACTGTTCAAGTAACGTAAATAATACAAGGTACTTGGAGCGTGTTATTGATGAGACTGGGCACTCGATACTCGGCAAATGCTTATTGACAGTGAAAAATGAGACAGTTAACTTGGACAGCAGTAAATTGCCGAGGAAATAGAGGCTTTTTCTTAGTTTAATATATATTAGGCATTTTACACAGTGTCATTTAGCTTCAAACAAAGCAAAGCTTGTGTTATAAGAACCAGATGGAATACTTAAATGCTTATTTAATGCAGATATTCTTCAAGGAAAATAACCGCTGTTCATATTTACGAAGCACTTTGACCACTTCACCCTTATTTGCTGGAAGAGATCACTTCAACAGTAAAGCTGCCGTAGACAATGATAACGGAAACGTATACTTAACATAAGCCTCTGTGTTCTGGAGTGGAGACCGCGCTTAGGCAAGCGTAGTGTAGAACGCCCTTTAAGTATAAAAAGTAAGTGAGCTCGTATGAGTCAGTGGTCAACTCTGGTGACAGAGTTTCTAGGCCGCCCGAACGCCTTTGTCATGGCCTAACAACTTTGAAACGCCGACCGACTGCTTAACGTGCCCTCCAAAGCACGGGAGCGCTCAGTTGAAATTGACACTGTCGGTCATCCATCCAAATGGTGACTAGAACAGTGCTGATCTGTTAGGAGCCACTTAGCGACTACTAAGAAAGTGGATGAGAAGAGCTTATAGGCTCAGTGGCTCAGTAAAGAGAGACCTACGTCCAGCAGTGGACTGTTGGTTTGTATGTTGATGATGGTCGTAAGCCTTATACCGCTACTGACCGGATGGCTTGTGTGAGACTTGTTAATGCGAGTAACAAAACTACCGGCTTTTTAGATGTTTTTTTAATTGGTAGATATCGAATTTGTTTGTGAACCAATCTGTTTTGTGTTTTATAAAATTTGTTTTTAAAATAATAACTGTGTAGTGGAGGTGCGATTAGCCCGAGTGTAAAAATTTAGTAAGTTAATAGTTAGTTATCTCATGTCAGTGAAATTTATTCAAATTCTTAAAACTGATGTGCCATTTACATTGGGTCAGTGACTGACTCCAAATGAAGTCAGTGTTGACTTTGAGAGACTGACTCTGTTTTCAAAGGGTCAGTACGCAAGAATGTTGAAGTCTGTACTGACCCGACAACGTTTAACTGACTCCAAACACATTTACAGATCAGTAGCGGGTCAGCACTTTTCTAGAATTTGGAGTCAGCATTGATTTTGCTACTGATTCAAATAATACTTTAGACTTCTACTCGTTGAAAGTTCAAGGGCGGAAGTTATTTACTTTTTTTTTACTCGAAATCGTTTATGTTTATTATTATTCCACGCAATAAATAGCTCCTTATATTACGATTTTAATCTCGGAGGCAGGAATAAAACGCAATCGCCATCAAATCCGGAGATGATGCAACCTTGTCATTTCAGCTTGTGGGCGAGATTAAGCTGTAAGGGCCTTTTCAGACCGCCCACGTTTGCAAATTATGCAAATCGGGTCGTGACGTGTGTACACGCCCTAATGTGAGGTTTGTTTTGACCCTAATGTGAGGATTTCTGTAACGAGTGGGTAACTCTTCATTTGATACTTCATTAATGTCAAACGTTTAGAAAATATAAAAATATTTTTTTATTTGGTTCCCTGAAAACGAGAACACGATTCAAAAATACTCGATAAATACTTAAATGTAGCTTTTTTATGTTTTGTTTTGGATCATTAAAGCAATTCTGCTAACATAGATTGCAGTCTTAGTCTGTTTTTGTGTGTTTTTGTATTCCACTGTTGAGCAACGTTCCAGCTGCGGTTACGTTTCGGCTAAAGCCAACGATCAATCGAGTGTTTTATTTCATTTGCCATTCAGTTTTATAGAATAGCTTTTCGGGAAAATCTAAACCCGGTGAAAAAGGAAGGTTTTTAATAGAATTGGTTTCCCAAGAATCTTACGGTATTTCAAGATGATTTTTGTATTTCTTAAAGTCTTGGAGAGTTCTTCTTCTTCTTCGTTTAAAGAGTATGTGGCTTATTTGCCACAATTTCGCCAGTGTCAAGTAGATGAGTTTGATTGTCGCATGGCAACGTAAACAAATAAAATTTGGAAAGAAATGGCGGTGTTTCTTTCAAAATTCCCTAAGAAAGCCTTTAACTAAATTACAAACCAACATTAGCCATCCATTTCAATTATTTACACTTGTGCTAAACAAACAAGTTAGATTGGATAAACTGCCACCAAATTTACGCAATAACGAGAAAAGTAAATAAATTGGTAGGACCCATGTTGTTCTGACAAGATAGCCAAAGACAATAATTGAAGTGTTCTACATTTCACTGTAGCATATAGCATGCTTATTTGATACATTCTGATTTCAATGAGACATTTTCGACTCGAGATTAAAAAAAAAAGGAGTTCCGATTGCTTTGACAGATGGCGCTATCTGCCCTACTGCCATACTGAGAAAGGTTATCAAAACAAGAAAAAAGTTGGTAACTCCGTTTTTGTTTCGTCTCGTGTCAAGCGGAAAGTCGTGGGTTCATGTCCTGCTTGAGGTAAAATAATTTAACTCCAGTACGACCAAAGTTAATGTACTACGTAGTACATACTATGACTTTGACACCAGCCAGAGGTATGACAGACAGTGACAGCAGGAGCAACCAATGTTGAATTCCCTACACATTCACCATAGCTCGCCAAACGTAGTGCTAACATTCTCTTGGGCTCGCTAGTTGAGCTACCGCCATCTAAATAGACAGCTTTTTTTTAATAACTTGAGACGAAAACCTCTCATTTCAATACAACAATGTTATAAAAAATACACATGTTTCATAACGTCGGAAAATAAAAAAAAAATAAGTTTCATAGTGTACCTCGAACTTTGAGAAATACGTTTGACAACGGCAATAAAACCGTAGGATCTTTGCCATTACAGCCCATTGTTGTGCCTACGAGTTTATGGAAAATGTTTGTTTTTAAAGCAAATGTAGGTCTGAGTCAGGAAGCTTTTAGCTAAGTAGGTAGGTACTCGGTATGTGTGACTTTACAGCTACCACTTTTAATAATGAGTCTTGGTCTTGGTACGTAGTACTAATATATGTTCTGTGGTTATAGTTTAAAAATACCTTACCACATACTACATACTCGGAGCACTGGGTGGTTCAGTTAGTGACCTTGTTTTTCGATCCTACTAGGTCTACTAAGTCGTGAATTTGAACCCGGCCGTGCACCAATTAGTTTTTTTATTCGAAAAATGTATGTGCGAAATGTCAGAGCTCTTTTAAGTATGGTGAAGTAACATCGTGAGGAAACCGGCATGTCCAAGAACTAAATTTTCTACTGAACTGAAAATTCGAAAGACATGTGGCATCCACTAATCTGCATTGGGTCCGCGGGATAAATTACCAATATTACCCAAGCATTTTGTAATGGCCCGTTTACACCATACAATAATTGCATGCAAGAATTGCCTTATCAAATCCTTTTTCAAACATTTGTGTTCCAAAATCAATTTGACGGGGCAATTCTTGCATGCAATTATTGTATGGTATAAATGGGCCTTTACAGACATACAAAAAAGTATAATAAAATCTTGGTGTTTTTATATTACTTATTAAAAAACGAGTAGGGTAAGATTATAAATGGGAGATGAGTTTATCTCTAGTTTTGAGCACTTTATTCTGCACACGTTCGCTCGCATTACATAAATCCGCCGAAAGCGCTTCGTGAGATGCTTTTGAAAGCGGAAACAGCGCTTTGTGATTTCAATGGCTGCTCGTATATTGTATTTTACAATATTCATTTTCCGTCTTTCAAAACTTTTCAGCTCAGTCTTTATACTTAGGCTTTGTTTTGATATTGTGTTTTGTTTGTTTCAAAGTTATGCTTCATAATGAAAATAACAGTATTCTGAAACGAGAAACCTGCTGTTGTCTGCGCTCATCTTGCTAATGCGGACAAGAGTGCCATGACGACCGATCTCAATCATCGACTACATGCGACCAACTTGACTCTTCAGCGCAGTGCCTGATATTCTGACTCCAAGCAGTAAGATATTTATAGATGTTTTTTCTATGTATTATTTTGTTTACTTTTACATTAATTATCATTTTTTGAATTGTAATTTAGGCTAAGTATATTTTATTTTTTCTGTTTCTATTTATTTCACTTGTTTTTTTTTGCATGAATTATCTTATTAATTTTTTTTAACAAATTAATTGTAAAATTAAGTAATTAAGGAAATTAATGAGGTTTTATCCACCTTCAGGCTAAGATCGGAAACCATACCCTTCACACCGGAACACAGCAATGCGAGCATTACTGCTTTGCGGCAGAAATAGGTATGGTGGTAGTCCTTCCCCGGACTTCGTTTTCAAGTTCGCGGTATCATAGTGATTTGCATAAAATAAAGAACTATTGTATAGAGAGTGTAATAGAAATAAGTGTGTATTGTTTTTCCTGTAAACATCAGTGAAACTTTTAAATTACTCTCAAGTTAATCTCGTAAGGCTCGAGTTTCAAATTTGTTTCATAAGCGGTTTTCGCAAACAATTAATTTTGATGTAGAATGATTTATGTTAAAATGTTACATAGTTCGTTACTTTTTTAAATGATGCCAATGGTTATATGCCTCGAATAGAGCCGAATGGAGACGCATAGCAAGAACCGTCATTCATCAGGAACCACCCATAACCATGTACACACACTCCAAAGAGTACCCGACTAAGAAGAGAGGTTTATATATTTACAGAACAAAATACGAGTGAAAATACAAATATCTTTTTTATGAAAGCTTTCTTAATTTCTTTTGTATGCTACATTTATTTTATCATCTCATATCCTTATAATACTTATTTTATTCCTTTAAGAGTTGTAGAGTTCTTGGTGATAGAGCTCGTCTGAGGAAAAACTACCACCAGCCGCCCAGCAGTAATGCTCGCATTGGTGTGATAGGGTATGGTTGGTTTCCTGTGAAATTGCAGGCGCACTAGATCTACGTCTCACGATGACAACGCGCAAGCGATATCTCTGATGTTGCAAGCGTACATAGGCTACGGTACCCGCATACAATTATTGTGGAACGAACGCTTGTTTGCCACTTTAGTGGTATAAAAAAATATGGGTTTAAACCCAAACTAACAAAAAATACTTACTACTAGACCACCAGTGTTCTGAGTTTTTATACTTCACTTTCCTTTAAACAGAAAACTCATTACAGCAGAGAGAAAGAAACGTTTAGTAATTAGTGCCAACTGCCACCTACTCGCATACTTACTTCGCTAATTTATTACTCTCGCTCATAATGATGTTTTAAGCTAATATAAAGCTCTCATCATTTTGCAACTCAATTAATAGGTTTAATGAAACTTTCATTAAAATCGAACTGCTTTGTGTTAAATTCGTTCGTTCGTTCGTTCGTATGAGTCAGTGGTCAACTCTGGTGACAGAGTTTCTAGGCCGCCTTTGTGTTACATTGGTTACTGTTTTAAATAAAAAAATAAATAAATAAATTTTTTTTTATTTCGTACAACATAAATCCATAATGTGTTAGTAACAAAATTTAAAACAATGGTTGTAGTAGAGAAAAATTAAAAACTATGTAAAGTAACTTTAAGTCTAAGTAGGCGCTGGGTGCGGCTTAAGCTCCTATGCTGAGGATGATCCAAAAAGAAACATAAGTAGAGTTCTCCTTAGACCACCCTCAACACAAGGCACTTCCATAGCGGCGATGTGTACCTGTCCGCTATGGTCTTCAGGTTTTAATCGGCGTTAAAAAAACTAGTCATAGAGTCTAGAAATTTGAGCCTATGTCGAGACCCTGGGTCCGTGGTCATCACCGAGTTTTTACGTTCTAAAGCAGTGACGCATGGTCCAAAGGCTGGTTCATATCTGGCTCAACGTATCAGCATTGCCAATCAACGTGGGAATGCAGCCAGCATTTTGGAAACGCTTCCGTCTGCTAGTGATTTGGATCAGTTGAGCTATCTATAGATCATTTTTAACGGTCTTTAGATAGCATAACTATATTGGTAACCTAAAAATAAACCTACCGCTCGAAAACGTAACAAAAACGTAACATTTGTCTCGAAAACATTTCCACTCTTAATAACAAAATATGAAATGCTAAGAACAACAGCGGATATTTCATAAAATAACAAATCCAATTCTTCAATAACAATGAGTGCCTAATTCTATTTCTTCAGGAAAGCAGAATCTTCCGCGAGGAAGGGGGTACTACGAACCTCTTTCTAGCAGATAATAATATTAGTCCTCATTCATATTCATACTATAAACCTCTGTTAGCAAATGTCATTTAAATCCTTCATCGTTCACCTTTCTTCAATAATGTCATCAAAATTACAATGAAAGACAATACAAAATTTTTAACAAGTAATTTAGTATGAGTTAGTGGCCAACTTTGGTGACAGAGTTTCTAGGCCGCCAAAAGGCCTTTGTCATTTTTATTTTTATTTTTACCTAATACGGAATATGTAACTGCACCGAAATAACGGTAATCCTTAAAACTCGGCCTTTAGGCGGCCTAGAAACTCTGTCACTAGAGTTGGCCACTGACTCATACGAACTAACTTACTTACTCACAAACCATGATAAATATCTCATTTCAATAAAAAATATATTAACAACCACGATACTTAGCGTGTCGCTAAAATTACAGTTTCTATTATGATCTAAGTAGTAGTTTTACTTTATTTTGAGGTGTTACGCCGAAGCCTCATCAGATCTACACCAAATTTTTATGTGACTTAAAATGACTACTTTTAGAATAAATAAATTAGGTTTCACAGTAGACCCCTGTTATAAAAAGGTTTGAACCGGTGGGGTCGCGTTTGCGAGATTTATTGCTTACCTAGCTTTTCTCATGCGACGTCTGGCGATATTTTCTTGTCGGTTAAGTGGACAATGTCGGTTAAAGCGGAAATTAAGGTACATAAATAAATAAAAGAAACCCAGATAATATCTCAGGATCCGTGGACTTTTCAACTGAGTCTCGCGAGGAAATTCGATTTTAGTAAGTACTGGCATGATTTTGACGTTTTTGAAATTACGCCTAAGTAATGCTATTTTACTGTTTAATAATCAGGGTCGAGGTATTTTGTAACAGAGCATTTATTTGCAAAAGAAATAAATCTAATTTGCTGATCCAAAAATAAGAGATGGCGTTAGCTGTCTTTTGAAGTCATGAAACTCCTATTTGATTTTAAACAAACTGTATCAAGGTACTCCATAGATGACTAGATTTTTCAATAATCTGTGCAGTTGTAGCAACTAAAAAGAACATTGTTTTACTTGCATTGATTTTAATTGTTATTATTAGGTTTTTTTTAGAGTGACCATCAAGTAAGCCGTACGCTTGGTTACCACTTTAGTAGTATAAAAAAAAAGGTTTGATTTCCTTACTATTTTTGGTCTTTTATTGCTCTTAAAATCTGATACAAACCAAACATCTTTCGAAATGAAATCTTAACTAATTTGCAGACAACGTCGCGGGTTTCAGCTAGTGTACTAACAAAATATTTATTTTCCTTTCAACGATAAATTATATTTTAGAAGGAAGTGGGGATAATGACAAAATAAAAACAAAATAATTACCTATTCCAATGAGTTATAACCTATAACAGAATATTTTTATCTTCGTCTCCCTGTAAATTCAGAATAATAATTATATTTTTATTGTCTTTAAAGTTTGTAATGTGTACACTGTACACTCATTTTCATTCATTCACAGTCTTCTTGTAAATTTAGTCTCCCTGTAAATTTACCTCTCAGTTAGTTGGTTTCCTATAGATATTCTGTGTTCCTCACTAAAACTATTCTAATGTACTTTTAAGGGTTGAAACCACAATGTGTGCATGAGGGGTGCTTTGCGAGGATCTTAAACGACACTATACGTAGTTCCACAACTATCCCCGCATACTTCCCTAACAAAGTTAAGGTAGCTAAGTGCTTCCATATTTTATAAAAGCACTTAGGTAGAAAACACGTGGTGTTATAAACGGAAGCAAACACAATTATTCTCAAATATTTTTCTTTTATTACATTTCCTAATTCTTTTTCTTTTTTAAAAGGGGTGGCTAATGACAGCCATGTATACAGCATACATGGCTGTCATTAGCCATTCATTAGCCTCAGAATAATAATGAACACGCTATTTCCAAATTAATCACAGTCAATTCACTTCTTCAAGAGTAGGAGAGTTTTTTGTGATAGAACTCATCTGGGGAAGAATTGCCACTATACCTATTTCTGCCGCAAAGATATTCGCTGCTGTGTTTCGGTTTGAAGGGTATTGTCCGGTGAAATAGTGATATCTCTGAAGTTGCAAGCGTACATATGCTACGGTACGGCCCCATTCAATGGGGCCGTACGCTTGGTTGCCACTATAGTGAGGAAATTATGTAGTAGTTATGAGGAAACGAGTGTACTGTAAAAAACTTACCAATGTGTGTATTTTCTGAGATATTTGGGTACCAGTCAAAAGGTACGATCACGAGAGACAAACATCAAACGATTTCGACTGAAATGTCAATGCGTGGGTGACATTACGAGTACTTTTAGGCAAAGTATACCGAAGATTATTGTTTTGATGTGTACTTACCGCGGAAAATAAGAGGCAGAAAATAAAACCACATGTTTTATTTATTTGGGAGACAGTGAATTGAAATTGAACAGACATTATAATTTAAATGAAACACTGCTGGTCTAGTGGTAGTAAAGGAATTCTGATCGTAAAGTAGTGGGTCTGGAATCGGTCATACATTAATTAATTTTTATACTAAAAAAAATATATGCGCGCAATGCAACTGCTCTTAAACCGTGAAGGAAAACATCTTTAAAAAAAAGACGTATCATCATTAGCATTGCGGTTTATAACTCTCGGTCGAGAGTAGGCAGTGTTTTTCTTCCGTTTGAGAGCACTGGCATTGCGCATACAATTTTTAGTATAGAAAAATCCATTTGTACACGACCGGTAGCGAACCCACGACCTAAGGGATCAAAAGAAGCGTTCACTGCCACTAGAACATGACACTACAGTGGTCCTTTAAATATATATTATATACCAATAGATAATTAATCTTATCTTACTTTTCAACAGATTATCGACTTACCTTCGAAGGGAGGATTATCTATTCGCCACTGACGTCATTCTACCATGACCGAATTTGCTGAAGTTGCGGACATTTTTTGACGGCGATAGTTCTCTGGTAATGTAGCTCATAGGTTAGCCTCCAAGGCCTTCGTCAAGGAAGTTCAAGCACTGTTTATAATTATTCAAAGTTTTTCTAGGAATAAATACGAATTTCAAATAGAAAAACGCACGATCCCATTGGATGGACCGATGACATTAAAGCGGTCGCAGAAGTCGGTGGATAGTGGATGGTGAAGGCAAAAAATCGGTCGTCATGATACTTTTTGCGGGAGGCCTATGTCCAGCAGTGGTCGTTTATTGGCTAATATAAAAAGATGGTATGGATTGAAGGTAACTATGTTTGTATGCTAAAAAGCTGAATTTAGAGATTCATACTTTTCAAACAATACATTCTACTAATATTATAAATTCGAAAGTATGTGTGTGTGTGTGTGTGTGTGTGTGTGTGTGTGTGTGTGTGTGTGTGTGTGTGTGTGTGTGTGTGTGTGTGTGTGTGTGTGTGTGTGTGTGTGTGTGTGTGTGTGTGTGTATGTGTTTAATACCACGTATCTCCGTGACGACTTTACCGATTGTGATGAAATTTGGAATGTAGATAGCTTATGTCCTGAAATAACACATAGGCTTTTTATCCCGGAAAAATGTACTGTTTCTGTGGAATAGCATAAAAACTGCAAAAACGCGGGTGAAGCCGCGCGGGTAAGCTCGTGATTTATAATTTATGATAATGACTCACGGTAGTATACATGCGTTACAGTACTGCTGGTGGTTCTCGGACATCGTGAAGTTAGACGTTTGTGATGCGCAAAGATTTAGTTCGAAAAAGCTCCATTGCGCATCGAATTGGCTAACTTCACGACTGTTGAGATCCGCTTGCAGTATCATTATTAAATGTAGCGCAAAAAGTAGGAGCGCTCGTGACGTAGCTGGCTAAGTTGTTCTTAACAGATCAACGAAGTTAGGCATTGTTCCGCGTAGTCATCATTTGGGTGGGTGACCGCCAGTGGCAATTTCAACGAGCGCTTCCATGCTTCGGAGGGCACGTTAAGCAGTCGGTCCCGGTCCCTTTTTCAAAGTAGTTAGATCATGACAGAAGCCTTGGGCGGCCTAGAAACTCTGTCACCAGAGTTGGCCACTGACTCATACAAACTTACTAAGCGTAATAAGGCTTGAATTCTAAGCTTAAAATAATAACTTCCGTCAAATAGCGGCATAAGCTATCGAGGAATATCTGGTTTAAAGCAAGATCTAAAAATAGCACAAATCCTTTAGACGGGTTGAGCTCTCTATACATATACCTTCGTAACATTTAAGGTAATCGTTTTATTAAGATGACAGTTATACTGGGACTATCTTATGAGAATTGAATTAGAGGAAACCAAACAACCGAGACACCTCTATGTGAGTTAACAGAAGCAAGAGGCAGACAGATTATTTACGCATTTTGTGCTTCGGAGGGCACACGCCTTTAATAGAGTTAACAACGGCACAGGGCATTAAATGCGGATGACAGATTATTTACGCATTTTGTGCTTCGGAGGGCACGTTAAACTGCCCCCATTTTCTAAGTTTAACAACTAGGAAAAGGCAGATTTTCGAAGTTAACAAGTAGGAATAGCAATATAGCTTTAACTCCAATTTCTATCAACTCCATCACCAGAGTTGGCCAACTTATTTATGTGACAGGTAAATACCTATATTTGCACCTTAGATGGCAACCAACCGTACGGCTTAACTAATGGTAAGCGTTTACCGTAGCCTATCGACGCTTACAATACCAGATGTTTAACTAGTAATTCAGAAACGTAAAGACCCATTTACACGGTTCAATAATTACATGCAAAAATTGCTTTGTCAAATTGATTTTAGAGGAAAATGTCGAACATTTGTTGTCAAATCGGGTTTGACAAATAGCAAGGCAATCCTTGCATGCAATTATTGAAGTGTAAATGGGCCTGTAGATCAAAAGTCTCATTTGCTAGGTAATTTCACCGGTAACTTACGGACAAATTTGTTCGTAGCCAGTAACATATCCATAATTCTAATCGGACTTCAGCAAGTATTACTGTTGGCAGCAAAAATAGGCATGGTGGTAGTATTTACCTATTACAAAGTATATACACTAAAAATACTTCTGTAAACTAGCAAAGACGTCTTAGTTATATGGTTTGTCTATAGTTACAAGTCACCGACATAGCTCTTAGAATAAGCAAGTTGAAGTGGCAAATGGGCAGTGTATTAATAGGCTATAGGTATAGCTTAGTAGAACCGATAACCGCTGGGGAATAAAGTTCTCGAATGGCGACCACGAACTGGAAAACGAAGTATAAGACGGCCCCCCACTCAATGCACCGATGACACTAAAACGGTCGCAGAAAGTCGGTGGACGGGAAGGTATCAAGATCGGTCGTCATGGCACTCTTTCGGGGTCTTTGTACAGGCAGTGCTACTGGCTGATATGAAGATGATGATGATGATTATGATAGTTTCAGGTATAAAAGTTTACTGGAAAATGTTTGTTCAGAACTGAAACGCAAAATGCCAACGTTTTAATAAGTTTTTCCAGTAAAGCTTTGAAAGTTTTAAAAAATTGTTATTTTTCTGGGAAATACTGAAATACTGCTTGAATAAATGCTTTTTTGTGTTTGGCATCCAATTTCATTTATTATAGGTTTCGGTATAAGGAAGTTTGCCCACCTTAGAAGCACAAAGTGACATGGCTCGATTGTACAGTCAGCAAAGAAAGTGGTCTACACTTTTGACAAAAGTTTCTGTGAAATCTATGACGTTAAAATGAATCTCAACCTTAGGGCGGTAGACCACATTTTTCGCTGACTGTACCACAACAAACAAACATACAAACATTTGTTACAGATTCCACACGCACACACTCCCTCACAAACACACCTATACACACTACACAACAACGAAACTAATTAATATTGTTCTCACAAGGTCTTGTGGCTGAATAAGTGGTCTCCGCAGAATAACAGCGGCTACTGTTAACACAGCAGACATAATGCTGAGTCGGGGCCCATTTTGCTGCTGTAGCACACAAAAGTAATTAATAAGGTAGGTAAGTTAAAGAGTACTAGTACCGTAATATTATGTATAATTTGTCTATATTTTTGTATTCTTTTTCTATACTTATGATTCTTTTTTTGTATAATTGTTTTTACCTGCTAATTTATTTGTGTGCTATGTGATGAATGGTGCACCGGTGGTCTAGTGGTAGTGACCCCGCCTTCCGATCCTAAGGTAGTGGGTTCAAACCCGGCCGTGCACCAATGGATTTTTCTGTTCGAAAATTTATGTGCGCAATGCCAGTGCTTTCATACGGTGAAGGAAAACATCGTGAGGAAACCGGCATGTCCAAGAACTAAAAATTCGAAAGACATGTGCCATCCACCAATCCGCATTGGGTCCGCGTGGTGGATTAAAACCTAATCACTCTCGCCTGAGAGTAGGCCAGTGTCCCAGCAAAGGGAAAATTAGAAGGCTGTCATGATTGATTGATTGATGATGTGATGAATAAATATAATGTCTATGTCTATGTCTATGTCTATTTGTTGTTTGGTACAAATTTTGTAGTTGTACAAAGATGTAGCGGGAAATCAAACTGGCTTCCACCTGCTTCACAATTTCATCCACCGTGCCACCAAGGTCTATATTAGAGGTAAAATACATAGTAAAATACATAGTCTTGTCTGTTGCTCAGATAAGAGACCTTTATTCTTACCGCACGGTACTTTAGACTTTAGCCATCTTAATTCCGAGAAGCCGAGCTTTCGAGCCAAGCTTTCGTCGTGACGTTACGACGAATGTTTAATAGTTTGAGATTAAATTAGGACCGCCAAGTTTAGTCGTTTGTGTCTTTAAATGTACAGGATTAAGGTTGTGGCATTTATCGCCCAGGCGCCAGATCGGCATCGCTTCTGCCAGCGGCTCTTGGTTTTGGAGCAAGGCGATGACCAAGCGATGATTTCGATTTCGTGTCGAATCATTTTAAACGGTGATTTTTTTTTGTTTTGTTTGACATCTACCTAACCTGATGATAAGTGAAGGTGGGTGTCCTTCGCTTTTCTATAAAAAACTGTTCACTCTTGACTTGAAAACTCCTAAATCGTAATGGGCAACTAGCTCATTGTTTTTCATTCATTCCATTTATTTACATAAAAATATGGTACACAAAGGTGGTAAAATTAAAATAATATGCATAACAATATTTGAAAGACCAACATTTTTACCACTTTTCCGGTGTTGTAAATATTATCCATTCACCAATTTTATCCGCATTGGGTCCGCGTGATGGATTAAGACTCAATTAATCCCCAGTGTCCCAGCAGTGGGAACATTAGTAGGCTGTCATGTAGTCATATTTGAGTTTTTATCCTACTCTTACAGCTAATTAAGTACAGATATTTTTTTTAACAAATGCATTTCCATGAGGCTTCTTACACCAACGATATTGAAACCCTTTGAAAAGAAATAAATATGAAAAACTCAGCAGTTTTATTTCAATACTGCTGCAGGATTTAACTTATATAACAGCTTTGAAACTTAATTGAAAACAGCTAAGTTTTCACTATAAGAACATCCCACGACTTTGTCTTCCTAAACACATATTATTGTATAGATAAATAATAATAATAAATATTAATAAATTAATAATATAAATAAATTTTTACATTATGATAAAAATTAGGGCCCCCATTCAAGTGAAAGCTCAAGAAGAAGGCTATACTGAGTTGTGCTTGTAATTATTTTTCTATAACAATTTTTTAGTAAACCCTGTATAAGAGCAGTAGTATCAAGATTCAGAGCACCTAGGGATACCAGTTAGTGCGGCTCTCCGTCAGGCAGCAGACAGAAACCGATGGAGACAGATAGTGAACAAACTACACAAAAGGAAAGAAGTCACGATCTTCAGCAAAGAAGGAACGACAAGGAGGAATAAACCCTGAATAATTAATTTATGGGGAGTAGAACAATTTTGATAAAATTTATATGCGACCTTTGAATTACCTACCTATCAAACAAAAAAATCATCAAAATCTACTGTAAATTGGCGGAGAAATCTTGATTTCTTTTTTTGTATTAATTCGATTTTTTTGTATGTTCTTGTAGAAGATCTAAACGAGATACAGTTGAATTAATAATCTCCTTTTTTGAAGTCTGTTAAAAGATACTATACATTTTGGTGTCAAGAACTTTTAACTTTTATTGATACTCAGTCAGTCAGTAACGTTTTTATATATTTAGACGACCGAACCTGCTTTACAGTGCTTGCTTTATTAAAAAGAATAAACACCCGCTCAGGCTTGCTCTGTGAAACATGTATTTATTTCTCTGCTTGAAAGAGCTTACTTTGTGGAAAGTGTAATTATTTCTGCTTGAGTCAACTTGCTCTGGGTATAAAGGATATTAAAGTTCTTTCATTATTAACTGACCTAGAAGATTTAGTTATAGAGGTCGTGGGTTTGAAACCAGTCTTGCAACAATTTTATAAATTAATTTAATTTAAAATATTTTATGTCTGTTTACTCTCGATGTTTTCATCACCGTTTGATTGCACTGGCTTTGCGCGCATATATTTTTCGAATAGAAAATCCATTGCGCAACCGTATTTGCATTACGTTAGGATCAAAAGGTGTCAGTACCACCACCACCAATGCTCGCATTAAACATTATCTTGTCTCTAATTTTATCCCTCTTACTTAAGCACAGATTAAACTCAAGAGCAGTAGAGCTCGTCCGGGGAAGGCCTACCACCATACCTATTTAAGCAGTAATGTTTGCATTGCTGTGTTCCGGTCCGAAGGGTATGGTTTTCGGTGAAATTACAGGCACATGGGACTTTCGATCTACATCTCAGGGTGGCAACCCGTGAGTGATACCTCTGGGTATTGCAAGCGCCCATAGGCTGCGGTAACCGATTACAACCTTGTAGGCCGTACGCTTGGTTGCCATTTTAGTTGTATAAAAAAAAAAGTCTCACACACTCAACTTAAATACTGCACCATACTACTACCCGTAAGCTTAGTTTCATTCAAGAGTGAGTAGAGTTTGATATTCTTTACTATCGAATTCTGCAATTTTAGACTATTCTTCTACGAACACATAAAAGTTCGTAGCTATTCTTATTATATCCTTATTCATAAAAAACTCAGCGACATTCTAAGCATGGTTTTTCCTTGACATTCTTATGTAACGACGGCCGATATGGCGCGCAACGCGGAGGTTGCTGCTTCAATTCCCGCCTCGGGACAAATGTTTATACGATCTGCAAACATTTGTATATCAGTCATCTAGTACCCATAACACAAGCTCTGCTTAGCTTGGGGCTAGATGATGCTGTGCGGATTGTCCAGCGTTATTATTGTTATTAAAAAGTTTACAAAAACTGTGTTACATTTGAAAAACATTACATAAATGAGGTTTGTTTTGTTCAAAACATCTTTATTTGTTTGTTTTATTATTTTTTTACCTAGACAAACGCTTAAACTTATTATATTTTATTAGTCTTACAATTCTTTATGCCTATGATTTTCTGATCTTTATATCTTAAATCTTATCTTATCTTATACCTATACAATGTTAATCGCCATTGGTTTCTCAAAATAAACAAATTATACGGTACACTAATAATTAATTCTTATTAAGTAATTCTTCATAAAAATGCTAATACTTTAGAAGTTACTGCTTAGTTCTACAAGTATTAGCATTTTTATGCATTTTATGTTAAGGATTCCTAATTCACTCCAATAAGTAAGTTTGTATGAGTCATTGGCCAACTCGGTGACAGAGTTTAAGGCCGACCGAAGGCCCCTGTCATGGCCTAACAACTTTAAAAAGGCGACTGCTTGACGTGCCCTCCAAAGCACGGGAGCGCTCAGTTGAATTTGCCTTTGGCGGTCACCCATCCAAATGATGACTACGCGGAACAGTGCTTATAACTTTGTTGATCTGTTATGAACAGCTTTGCTAGCTACATTACGAACGCTCCGTTGTGATGACAAAAATTACAGGAATGAGTTTAGGAACTACAGTTTTTTGATTGTGTTGTGCCTCGTTTTTTTCCTCTAGATATGGTGCGGTGGAACATTTATATTTGTTACAAATGCCTGAGGATTTTTTATATGTCACTAGTCTTGAAACAGTGGACAAAGAAGGCGGTTGGAATACGCGTAGAAAATCCAGCGTTTTGTTCAAATAATACGACACGGGCGTTTCGTTTTCAAGCAAAACGTTTTAGCCCAGATTTATAACTCAAAGCATGTAATTTGATTAACAATTTATTAAAGTAAAATAATATGTAAAGTGCAAGTAAAACACATTTTTATTATTAGAACCTAGACTTTTAGGCAAATAGAATGAAAATAAAAAGCCTATGTTGTTAGTAAAGCCCTTACTCGCAAAATAAAGGATAAAGCGAGTATTAAAATAAGCGCTTATAACGACAACCCTCTATCAAACAGAAACGGTCTGCTATAAAGGATTAAAATTAAACAAAGTCCCAAAAATGGGACCCAGTTCTAAGTTGACCGTTTATGTATCGACCTTTTGGTATTTTACATAAAAACTCATTTATATAACTTATGCTAGAATAATTTACGACCGTATTCAAAGACCCGACATGTGGCTTGTAGCTGGGAATATATTTCAGTCCGCATCTTTGAGTCTCTGTCGTACATCACTGGTTTTAGCGAGAACGTCGCTGTTACATCGATAGTACAGTATACGATACAAATAAATTATTTCATTTCTGTTTCAACATAGTCTAAAACAATGTAGTTTATTGCGACATACACTTAGATCTTTTATACTACGCAATGATTTGATTCAAGAAGAGGGTTTATACGTACTCCTATAGTTTCTCATATCGTTTTGATAGAAATAATATAAATAATTTGTTGAAAATGACGATAACTGTTCAAGATTTCGGAATATAATACTACGCACAATCATTTACGACATTGCACCAAGGTCGATTCGCTAGTTTTATTATAAGTGTCTACTTAATTTTGAATTCAGACTAGACTAGATAGGCGCTGTGGAATAAAGGATTTTGAATGGCGACCGCGAACTAGAAAACGAAGTATATGACGCCCCCCCCCACTCGATGGACCGATGATATTAAAGCGGTCTCAGGAAGTGGTCGGATGGTGAAGGCTCAAAGTCATCATCGCGCTCTTTGGGGGCGGCCTATAACCAGCAGTGGACGTCTATCGGCTAATAATGATGATGACTTGGCGCACTGTGAAAAAAAGTCAAATAATATTTTATTTATTAACCGCGTGATTTCACTCGCGTTATTTTTCTCAACGCACAAATATTTGTAGACGCTAAAATAAGCATAATTATTTTAGCGTCTAGCCTTTCTAGCCGCTCTTGAGTTTTAGCAGGTCGAACGAACATAAATCTATTTTTATAGGTACATATAATATGAAAAAGGAAGATTATTATATTTTAGTTTTCTCAAACGAAGCACGAACAGCAAGTTTATCTACACGAGATAAGATAGCTTAGTTTCAACTTAAACGGATTACAGTTGGCTTCAGGCGACGTTTTATGTGAGCTCCCGATGTTGTTAATTCAGTTATGAGCACAATATATTCTAACCATTGCAAGAAAAGCGTATTTCGAATAAGGTTATTTCAAAGTTTTTTAGACTTAACTTTAGCCTCCGAAAACTAAAGATTTATTTATTTATATAACATTTACAATATCATAACAGTGTTAAACCAAATCGATATTGAAAATTAACAAATTAAACAATTAAACATTATGCATTAGGTAACATAATAAGTGCAGCTTATTATCTACTTACTTACTTTATAGCCTTTTCTGTGAATTTCGCCAAGGAAATTACAAACAAGTCTGTATCGCCCTCTTCACATAATTTGTTGATAATGTGAATGGCTCTTGCAATAGGTGCTTCCTTCATCAGGTTAGTTCTAGCTCTCGGTATTACAAGTAATTTGTGTCTCCGCGTACATAGCTATTAGGCACATGCAGCCCCACACACATCAACACTCGCGGGTTATACACCATACCCATCAAACTAACAAATTGTTCGTAGACCATACCTCTGAACAGCTTGAATATGTACATTACTTCTCTTCTAGATGATGTATTAACTTAGTCCCTACATACTTAGTCGAGATAAAACAATTATACCCGCAAGAAGTTTTAAGAAGTGCAGTCTAAGTATGTATTCTGTGATATAAATAACGGAATAAACGCAGACGTACTGACTTAAAAAATAATTATTTTTATTAAGTTTGTTGCAAAAATATTATAACTTATAGCTCATGTGGAACTGAGCCTCCAATACAACTTTCAGTTTGATATGCGGGTTTTATTCAAAAAAATAGCACCACTAAAAGTTTTTTTTAAAGTGCGTTTTATATTGGTTTACCTGGTCAGTGACTGACTTTGAAAACTGAGTTTCTCTGTTTACAAAGGGTCGTCAGTACGCGAGAATATTGAAGTTAGTACTGACCCGGCAACGTTTTACTGACTTCAAATCTATTTACATTAGGTCAGTAGTGGGTCAGCACTGGCTTTGCTCTTTGGAGTCAGCACTGACTTTGCTACTCAATGTAAATCATACACGTTAGGTATGATTTACATTGATTACAAAGCAAAGGTTTAAGAAACATGGTCTAAGTATATTTTATTCCTTTCAGTATTCAGGAGTAGTGTTTTAAAACCGGGATAAAACTAATCAATACCATCAATACTTAATGATTAAACGAACTTACTTGTACGTGAAGTTCTATCATAATAATACGAGGGCCGAACTAACGAAGCAAAAAGTGCTGAAAATAAATATAATTATCGTATCGTACAATAAAAAGCGAGCGTTTTATCGAACATACGATCTGGGTTCGCGTTCTCAAACACAGGTTTAGCAGATCCTTTCCTTTCGTTGGCTTTGTCTGAAAACCAGCTCTGTCCGTGTTCATGCCTGTGGAGAAGCATAATGCTGAGACAGGCCTGTTTGGCTCACGCTGCATGGTAAGACTGATTATTGATTAACTTCTGGTAAGTCAAAGTCAAAGTCAAAAGAAATTTAATAAAATCACAAGGATAAACTTTGAAGAAACGTCTTACGAAAATTCTTGTAAGTAGTGGGAAGCTTCAGATACTTACCAATTGTTTTGGGTCACTCCCATTAGTTCTATAGGACTGTGACGTCATAGGACTGTTAAAACTTTTTTGTCTTAGTTACTAACCTAGCTGTTTACTAATTTGGTCTGTTAGATCATCAATATTTCGTTCTATTATATGTTGTGTGATGTCAAATAAATGTATTTCATGTAATTTCATTTCAGATTTGGGGCGATCTTGTTTGACCTGCCGGAAGCGGATATTCCTATAAACGGATAAAATATTTTGAATGGCTTTCTCTAATCCTTTGTTCGAGAAATTTGATCGATGCAAAGAATTTAATCAAGATTCATTCAAAACTTCATTTTAACGTAAGAATAGTGGGAGACCCCTGGGGATCTTAGAGAAGTTTAAATCTACCCCCGGGAGCAATTTTACTAATACAATGGCAGCATAATACAGTTGCATTTTTGCCATATTGAAAAGTGTCGAAATTCGATCGCGCAAATGTCTTAGGTTTAAATCCGGTCGTGCACCACTATTTTTTTCTTTTTTAAAATTGAATGTGCGCAATGCTAATACTAAGAAAACCGGTATGCCCAATAAATGAAAATTCAAAAATCTGAATAGTTGCTCGAGAGTAGGCTGGTATGGCTAGTCGACTTATAAACCCTAATTATGGTCGATATGCGTTTATAGTGCAAGTTCAGTTCCAGTGTGGCCAGGTTTTAATTTCAAAATACGAAAGTTTAATGAGAAAAAAAGGGAAACTAACAAGGAAAATGTAAAACCATTACACTATTTATAAGCAAATCAGTGGATTTACTGAGAAATCGTAAGACTTAGCTACAATGAAGAAACCTTTTAAACGTCTGACAAATACGCTAATACTAGTGATTCATATAAAAGGTTTAGTCATCATGACAGCCTTCTATGTTCCCACTGCTGGGAATCTGGCCTACTCGCGCAGTTCCAATGCGGATTGATGGATGATATTTGGTCTAACGAACTTTTTGTTCTTAGACATGCTGGTTTCCCAACGATGGTTTACCGTATGAGAAGACTTGCGCGCATATTTTTATCTGATTGAAAAATTCATTGGTGCACGTGCGGGTTCGAACGACCTTATGATCGGGCCACTACCACCAGCGCTCTCTTAGAGCGCTCTCTTAGTGATTCAAAGGTTTCGTAATTTGCCAATTTTTGATTTGTTTTCTGATCGCCCTCATGTTTTGAACGAGATGACATCCGCGATCGCGCCACGTGGGCCGGACGTGGGTTTAAAGGGATTTGCGGAAAACGGAAATGTGTATCATAATTGGATTTTTTTTAAATGAATCTCGAACGAGGTTACGCTTGTTTATTTGAGCATTAGGTTTAGATTTCTAATGTTACCACTGCTTATGTTTTAATGTTAATTTATTTCTATAATTCATTATAATTTAATAAGCCGTTTTACCAGTAGTTGTCTACTTTGCAATTTTTTTTATAGTTGATTAACCTTTACTTAACATTGACAAAATTAGCAAAATGTGACAAGCGCTCTTATAAAAAAAACTTGTAGAAAGCAACGTGTAATCAAAATAACAATTTTCCTGATAAAAATATACCGTGAAATTACAGCCGAAGTTCCATTGTTGCCAATTTAACCGTAACAGTATTATCTGTTTTTGCGATCATTGTCTCAATATGCCACATTATTCAATTCAATCGCCCTTGGTACCATTGTATCAATGAGAAAGAGACAAAAGTAATTACGTTTGTGTTTATAACAACTTTCTTATGAGTGAAACCGCGCGGGAACAGCTAGCTACAGTTTATGGTATTTGTAGCAAGTAGAAAGTATTTTATGTACCCTTTGACATTTTCCAATTGCAACATCATAAATCGTCCATTATTCGATGGATGAAAAGGCTGAATCAGATTTGATCAATGGTGTGTCAACGACTTTTAATGGGTTAATGATTGATTGCGATTGCTCACAGAGACTAAGCAATGCATAATACATTTGCATGATTGAATTTACAGCAAATTACAATATAGCGAAACTGTCAAAATAACCCTTTACTATTATTTTAGTAGTATAAAAAAATTACTTATTTCAAGGTAGTCCTGTGATAAGTTTCTTCGGCCAATTTGCCAAAAAGACATGGCTACTTTTAATATAGTTTTTTGTAAATTTGATGGCAGTTTATCCAATATAACATTGTTTTGGCACAGGTGTAGGTGTTTAAATTGGAAGGGCGATGTTGGTTTGAAATTTGGTCGAAGACTGTCCTAGATATTTTTTTAAAGAACGCCGCCATTTCATTTATATTTGTGTTTGTTTGTCCACGTTGATACTTACTTGACACTGGCAAAATTTTCTATACAAATTGACAAATGCCATAATTTCAAGAACAAGAAAAAGTTCTGTATTAGCTCTACGCGAATTCGTAGCTCCAGCGTAGCCCCGTAGCAATGCCGTAGCACACAAAGATGTAGCACCATTGGCACAATTGCCTTTGTGCTATTGTCCTTTCTTCCTATTTCATTTAAGTGGCCATAACGGAGGCCTAAAAAAGCGACCGGAATTGGTCACTGACACATATGAACTTACTTAAATTATTTTTTTGGGATTTTATAAAACGTTTATATCTCTCGGTCTTGAAAGGTTAACAATTAATAATCGTTTCTTGAAATTAAATATCGGTAGCTAACCTGTAATAGCGTGTAATTTATTTCATTTACTTAGAATAGCAAAGTTGTGGGTGGAAACTAATAGTTTTTTTATGTTCAATGGCTAAGGAGTATAATTATTTTCTACGTTGCTAATCCTTAGTTCTAATGTAGGCTTGGCCAAGCAGCATATAATTAGTTATATTATTTAAACTGCTAGTAGAACACTCCGTAACTTTGCCCGCGGTAACTTTTATATTTTTCCGTTGGGTCCTTTAGATTCTTTTGTCTTTTCTGCTAAAACTACTTTTAGCAGAAACATTTTTATGTATCTACACATTCCACCTCAAAGCTATTCCAGGTTCACTATTATATATAAACTATTACTGTTCCAAGTTTAATTCAAATCGGTTCAGCGTTACAGCGCGATTGCAGGGCTACAGCGCGATTGAAACACAAATATCCAAACTTTCGATTTTTTGAATACTAGCAAAGTTTTATTTCGAAAACCTGAAATGAAAGATCAAAAACTCCATTTCCTGTTAAAAGAACTCGAAAGGCAACAGGGTATTTAAACTTTTCTTTTTGTGACATTCAGTTTCAATATAAAAATTATTTGTTTGATACATAAATTATAATAAACATACATTTGTTGATACGATTTAGTAGCGACGTAAGACAGTAGAAGATAAAATATAAAACATCCACTCACCTGTTGTTTTGAATATCTGCTTGCCAAGACTCACAAAAACACAGTTTAAATTAAAAAAATATTTTCTTAAATACAATTTTAATTAAAAGTTCAGTCTGTATCGAATTGGAAGAGTATTATTATCTTTATTTTAAATTTGAAGCGAAGTCTCACAGCGCTTTTTAAATATTATTTTATTGGTGTTTCTTATATTATTATTGTCAGTACGACCGTAGTGTGGACCGTTGAGGGTGCGACTGAAATGTGGGCTGAAAACAAGGGATGCTACAGCGTTGAGTGGGTGTACAACAGAAAGGGATGAAAACACACGAAAGGTGGTGAGCTAGAGTGAGATGGGGATGTTAGGGACCGAGCTCACGTAGCTGTCCAAGCGTCAGGAAGAATTGTAGGCGTCTGTAATAGCACCTTTAAGTAAGTAAGTAGTACCTTTGATTGAGGTATTTTGAATTTAATAAGTATAGCTGTTGGTTTGTATAAAAGTGTTCGAATGGAGTTAGATTCATCACTAGAAGTTTTTTTAAGTCTGTAAATAACGGTCAAGTTGCGATGTTGCCTGACTATAACAGCTGCTGTTGCATTCCAAAATATAAAACACATTTATTTTATATATAATATAATATTACAATACACAAATACCAAATAGCAAACAAGCAAACGGCTCACGGACACGGGTTGCATGCGGTCATCATACGCTTTACAAACGGGTACAGAACACCGTCGATCCGTACAGTGGGCAAGGTAGACCGTGTCGTATTATTTTCGTGTCTGACACGTTCATAACACGGTCATGGTATGATACGGTGTAATGGGTAGAGACCTTTTTTTTTTTGTACTACTAAAGTGGCAACCAAGCGTACGGCCCACTTGATGGTAAGCGGTTGCCGAAGCCTATGTGCGATTGTGACATCAGAGATATCACTTGCGCGTTGCTACCTTGACGTAGATCCCTTAGTAGCGATTTAAAGCGATTATTCCTTTATCGGTTGTCAAGTCACGTCTTAGTGCTTCTATAGATGAGCAAACCGTCTTACCCTTTGAGAGCACAGGAATTGTGCACATGTATTTCTTGCAAAGGAAAAAGCTTTGGTGCGCGGCTTTCTGTATCGATTTGGTGGTTTGGTTCACTTTCTCAACTGATTTTCTATTCCTTTTTTGATAACTAGCTGTGTTGTGATAAAGTAATAAAAAGCTTTTTCTTAACTGTAATTTCGAGAATAGTTAAGAAAGGAGAAATATGATTCTGCTTTTACAACTGGTTATGAAACAGCAATCTGTACTCGTATCATTTAACTAAAAACTAATTATTTAAAGTTTAGCTCTGAGCTCATCACTTCTGAAATTTATTTGCAGTAGTTTACTTTCTGTTGATATTATCAAATGAATGAATTAAATAAATTTTAGCTCGCATATTTAGACCACTGATCTGCATTGGGTTCACGTAGTGGATTATAAATAACCCAATACTCTTGACAATAAGCTAAGCTAAGCTATACTTTAAGTTTGCTTATGCAGGTGCGGCGTTTTCATTTAAAACGTCATCAAAAAGCAGCGACATTGTCGATCCTAACTTCAACAGTCGTTACATCAAGACGGAGGCCTTGTGGTAAGTCAAAGTCAAAGTAAAAATCACTTTATTCAATTATATCACACGGATCATTTTGAAACAAAGCTAGGTGCAACGCCAGTTCCACGCGCCCCAGCCTAGAAGAATCTGGCAATAAACTCGGCTGGATTTCTAGCTTATTTTTGATGATCCTTTTTAGCTTCAGTGTGGTGCCAAAAAACTTCTGAGTTAGTCATTGATTTATACGAGCTTGTTTTCTTACTTTGAGCAACTATCAAGGCTCAACTAAGTAAGTTTAAACTAAAAACTTGTATATTTAACTATAAGTCAACGCACGCGAGGTGCACTTAGAGGTGAGCAAAGCAATTATGGAGCTATATGAATCAATGCCTAAAATAGTTTTAATCGTTTCCGTAATATTGCTTCTAATTCCTCCGTATTTCTGTTTTGTCAGTTTATGAATGTTTTGTCTAGTTATAGATATTACGCATTGTCGATTAGTCGACTCGATCGATAAAAACTGTGACTTACTATAGTTTAAATAGGTGTTTATGCACTTAGTCGTAGGTCGCCTGACGTAGTGGCGACGCACAACACAAGCGACTGCGGCGAGTCGTGGAGTCCCCGGGGCTAAGTGCGTAAACACCCCATGTCAATGGCGACAAGTCGACAGTGCGTAATAGCTCTAAGAAATTTAATATCTAAGTGTTTGAACCTAAATAAGTAGGTATTTTGTTAATTTCCAATATCGATTTGGTTACATACATGTGACCATGATTTTAATTTTATCTAAATTCGCAATAGTGAAGTGTCATAGTGTGATTCAATCTCAATTTAAAGTGCAAGCAACACCGCAAGCTAAGCTTCGTACCTTAGCTTGCAATGTGGTTCGCGTTTTATTATATCTATTCACCGTTCTATATCTTGTCTAGTTTAATCTCACAAATAAATTTTTCATCTCGTTTCTTTAACGTTATTAGCAGCTCACACGTTTCTTTGAAGTCTAAGGAATTTCCTAATACAGAGGCCCTATATATTAAGGCATCTACAAATGGAAGCGTTGAGTGGAAATTACAAGATCCTAGTCACATCACAAGCTAAACTACATAGATTAACGCATGGTGTACACTTTAAATTAAATAAATTGTATTAATGTGAAAGTTTGGATAAGAATAAGAATATAACTTTATTCATTTCTTAGTGCAAATACAACTAATATTCATATATACATACCTATAGAGCTAATACAATTTTTAATATGCCTGAACTAGGAATACCTGTTTTTTAGGCGAAAAAAGGCTAAAAAATAAGCAAATACTAAGAGTACATAAATAATAAACTAAAAATATATAAACCTATACCGACATATTTTAAACATATACCTAATAATATTATCAGGGATTTCTCGTCGGTCGCGCCTCCCTGTAGCGACGGTATACGACTCCGGTTGACTTCTGGTCTTCTGGTCCGACTCAAGGAAGATGTTTGTAAATTACGTCGTAACCTAACAGCTGAACCGGTTTTGATGAAATTAGTACACCACATTTATTGTTGTATATTTCAATCCAGCCCCGTAATTTCATCTGTGCCCTTTAAACCTAAATACACAGTAATGTAATATCTGGCAATGCGGTATCCACCAAAACAGACTCTTGCATCTAGGTACGCTAACGTATATATATAGGCCACTTGTAGTCCCCATCATGGCCTAGCGATATATTGTGAGCCGTATACAGCATATAATGTGGGACGATAGCAGTTTTTTTCATCTCGGCCGAACTTTTGCGAAACGAATCCTACTAATATTATGCGAAAGTATGTGTGTGTGGGTGTGTTTGTTTGTATCTCCGTAACGACTTAACTGATTGTGATGAAATTTGGAATGTAGATGGCTTAAGTCCTGGAATAACACATAGGCTATTTTTTATCTCAGAGTAATTGATTATTCCTGTGGGATAGCATATAGCATATGCAAACGCTGCAAAAACGCGGTGTGAAGCCGCGCGGGTTATCTCGTATGGCATAAATCGTTAATCTATCTATCCATCTCGGTAAATAGCTTAGTAGGTACAGCTGTATAAATTCTATAAATTCTTAGAGAATCTGTGAATCAGGAATGTGCCGTTGCTGTCTCTAGCGGTGGAATGCTATTGACAAAACAGTGAGTCAAAAGTACTAAGCAACTATCGTACCCAAATATACCTCATCATAACAAACCTTATAAAGTTCCCAGAGCTGATACACTAGGTAATTCTCAGGCGAGAGTGTTTGAGTTATTTATAAATCATTTTAAAAAAGCTGTCATTTCAACGGCTCGTTCTTTGACTATATACCTGTCAAGACTGAACATTGTCAAATGCACATCACGCAAAAAACGGGCCAAACTGCGTTCAATGTTTGTGTATTTAGGGATACCATCCAGCTTGAATGTTACCCTACTTTTTTAGTTTAAATAACGGGTAAGTACCTATATTATGTACCTACTTATGTGATAATAATAATGTGGTTGCGGTACCTATATTCAATTTTTTATTCTAACACTGTTACTAATGAAATAAAACTCTAAATGTACTTTTCAATTAGATAGTTTAATTTCTATAATTACAATAAATGTACAAAGCAGGTACCTAAGTAAACAATAGTAATTTATCTTTTTTTTTAATGCTCAAAATCGATCGTCATGGCGCTATTTGGCGGAGGCCTATGTCCAAGCCAATCACCATAATATTATAATGATTGGCAGCATTAATGTATTGACTGTAATGAGAAATAAGACCAATAGTAAGCGGTCTCCATGTGACATCTGCACTTGTTTTCTTTAATATGTCTGTCCAACATCGGATATGTGGTTCGCAGGAAATCTAAATTAAGAAAATATTATGAAAATGCTATTTTGTAGGTAAGTAACTAGGCAGGTGCAGTTGTACTTCATTAAAACAAAAATTAATGTATTAACAAAATATATTATGAGTTCGTAAGTAGTAAATGTAAGCTTCCCATACATTTGGGTAATTACTCTACTTATTCATCTTGCAACACTGTTCAATTTTACAAGCCTTCAAAATATCAAAACATTATTGGATTTTTCTCAAAAATACAACAGGTAAATTTAAAACTTATTGATAGTATGAGATTATTGTTGCGTTTTTAGGATTTCCTGGGTTGTTTCGACAAAGTTGGACAGCAGAAACCGGCATATTCAATATTTTTTCGTGAGACGTTTAGCACGCAGTGGTAGAAGTGACACTGACGCAGCCTAAATAACTTTCTTCTTAAAAGTAGAATGTTTCGAGTTCGTATAGCTGAGATCAATTATCCATCTGGACATATAGAAATCTTTGGGCTCGTTGTTACGTGGGGTTAGTTCCGCTATGCTCGGATTCTTTTTGTCATTCTTATGTCAATGAACAAAGACTATTATAGATTTGAAAGACACAATTATCTGACAGAGGCAGAGGTTTAAAGTACGTTTATACGTAATACGTAATAGGCGCTAAGGCCCTAAAAACCTAACTCTTATTTTTCTTTCAATTTCATCATCAGACGTCAGCCTGTACACGTCTACTGCTGGACATTGGACTACTCACCGTGTAAATTCCTGTAACCGCCATTACTTCATCGCTCCATCTAGTAGGGGCCGTCCCGCTTTCCAGTTCGCGGTCGCTATTCGAGAGCTTTTATTTCCCAGCGATAGGCAACTATTATAAAAAAAAGGGTCAAGTCGGCACAGAGTACGTGGTAAATAACATACACACAGACTTTTGCATTTATAATATTAGTAGTAAGTAGGATTAGATAGGAAGTGGGATATATTAGCACTTTATGCACGTGAAGGAATCTTTATCTTAAACAGTCCTGAAAAAAGAATTAGGAAGTGTTTAGTGTTAGGGAAGTGTTTCAAAAAGAAACAGGAAACTCTTTGCCACGGAAATCAGAAAGCAGAATTACAAAACTTTCTGAAAACTTTGCAAAAAAACAAATTTCTTAACTTGATTCTGTAGTATTTCACGTGATTACTTCAGCTTATTTCGAAATGTTTTAGAAGTTCCGCACTGTACGTACAGTCAACTCATGTAAGATCGTAATCGTCTAGATATCAATATTATGCCAAAAAAACTTACTTAAGGCAATTTCGTCTGAGCCATGCTTCGGAGAGTACGTTAAAATATCAGTCTCAGCAGCAGTTAGGCCTTGACGGAAGCCTTCGGACGGCCTGTGAATTCCATCACCAGAGTTGGCCACTGACTCATGTTATTTATTAAATTATACATGGTCATTCATTATCAACCTGACAAACTTAAGGGATAGGTTCCGCACATAAAAAAAAAATATATGTACCTATTATATATCTTAAATCTTATATCTCTTAAAAATCCCAAGTAAACAAAAAAAAACCAATTACGTTTTTCCGCTCAATTATTATTTATCATTGTTGGGAATCGAGTTAAGCGACGTAATAATGATATATTTGAATGTGCGCGCCCCGTAACGGGTCAAGGACACGCGTAGGTCAAGGACGCGCGGGTTATTGACCCGCCGTTCATTGACGCGCGGGTCACTGACACGTGCCGAGCGCTGCCATTTCGATTTCTAACAAGGATAACTAATTATTAAACAGAATTACGTAATATATTTTTTTTAATATAAAAAAAAGTATAAGTATTTTTTTTATGTGTGGAACCTACTCCTTAAGTTTGTCAGGTTGATAATGCATATATAGGTGCATTTTATTTGAATATTTTTGCTGTTCTTAATAAAAAAATTCTTAACAAATATTTTTTTTTTAGGATATTTAGGTTATGATTTAGTCAACTGATTGTTTTTATTTCATTTAATTTTATTTTATTTCATTTATTAAGCCTTTTTTCGTTATATATAGGCAAGACAAATTGTACATTTTTGAGTTCTTTATAATTAGTATAGGTAGGTACCTGCTATGTTCGCAAATCAGAGAATGGACAAATCAAATATTCATTAAAATATGATAGAATGGATGCTGTTCTAAAAATATTATAATTATGTTTTTGAATTTGCTTACAGGAAGCTCTTTAATAACTTTTCTTAACTTATTCTTTTGTAAAACAGGCTTTTTGATAAAAACCTACTAGAACTTTATGAGTTTGAATGTACATTGTGGAACTTCTGAAACATTGCGAAATTAACTTACGAAGTTTGTTTAGTTGAAGCTCTACCCCGAACTTCAAACTACCAATTAGCATTGTCTCACACTACTTAAAACTTGCGAGAAAATTTACAAATTTATAGCAAATTAGTTCTTATAACAAATAAAATTAATATATAATATAAATATATATTTTTTTTTTAGGTGTGGAACCTATCCCTTAAGTTTGTCAGGTTGATAATGAATGACCCTGTATATGATTTTAATAATAAACACTAATAATCATAATAGTGTTTGCCCAACACTGGGATAAAATATCAGTCCTAATTTGTTCATAGAAAGACGAAAAATTGAAAGACGTATTAGCCAACGGAGGCTTAAAGTACGTTTATGAATAAGGCCTTTCGATTTTGTTTACTCGCGGCTTCGAAACAACTCCACTGTGACACAACAATTCAGGTTAAAGCTTCAGAAGGCAGTTTCATCTCCTGGTCGCGGGAAATTAAAAGTAAATAATGTCGTCATTCTTCACCCCCTGCTCCTTCCAGGGTCCATTGCGTCTGTTTAATGGAGTTCCGTTGAGAAACGATATTCGTTATTGGTTTTAAAGAGCGTGTCACAACGCATATAGTCACAAAAATCAAAGTAAAACTTCTGGTAATGTTAGTTGAATGCTTAGAAATAAAAACAATATAAAAAAACTATGGCATCGTAAAATAAAAGTGAAGACACGATTCGGAAAACAATCCTAATAAAAAAAAAAAAAATTGCGCATGGTTTTAGCTCAGGAACTCTATGTTAGTTCTTGATAGTGTTAGTTTGATGAGTAAGCAAATTTTTCGGTTCTATAAATCAGTTATTAGATTACTAGTTTTTTTGAAAACAAGCAAAATACACTGAGTTCACTCTGCGCTTTCTGGGCGCGGCTGTCATAAATGCCGCACGGCAACGGGCATTTTAATTTAAAATTCAACAATGTTAAGTTTGAAATATTGTAATAACCTGCATGCTATATTTCTATTTAGACTAATGAAGGTATACACAAACGGATATACACAACACACAATTGTTCTAATTATATTTACATTTTGGCAAAACTATTATCCGTTTAGTTTTCCGTTTTTTTCTTTTTTTGGTAAGAATATCTGTAATAATAGAACATGGTCACGACGTTGCTATACCTACTCAGTAACCTTCTAAGATATTTTTATAACAAATTGTGGGGTATTTGTCGCGTACCTTCTTACTAATTTTTCCCGATGACGACCATTCGATTCTGTTGCAAATTATAATTCCTAAAATTATTAATACGAGGTGACACGCGCGTTTTCACTGGCTATTTTCAGTTTTTAAGCTATCCCACAGGAGTCAATTTATCCTGGGTAAAAAGTATATGTAGTATATGTTATTCCAGATCTTAACCATCTACACTTAGATTTCATCACAATCAGATAAGTCGCCACGGAGATACGTGGCAACAAAAATACGCACAGATATTCGCATTTAAAATATTAGTAGGATATATGTATGTGTTCAGTATTCATTATATCCTCTAGGCTGTTTAGAACCATGAGCCTTTACCATCCGACTTCCTGCATCCGCTACCATGTCATCGGTCCATCGTTTTCTTGTTCGTGGTCACCATTCGAGAACGTTTATTTATTTATTATGATCTGTGATGATGATGACATGTGTCAATGTGTGATGTGTATTTTATGGTGGCGCCTCACATGGGCTTATGACTTGGTTCCAACGCTGGCTACGAATAGAATGGCCAATAATTGCAACCAAAATTGCGGCCTCATATGAGCTCCAATATAATTGATGCCATTGATGCCAAGAGCATTGGAAGGCTGGACGTTCGAGCAGGTTATCATTTATTCATCAAATTTATTGCTAGCAAATCATGTCGGACGGGACACTTTTCGCTCTGGCTACTTACGCCCACGCATTGAGCACATATTATTATTATTTAATTAGTCAAAGGAAAAAGAAGCCAAGGAAAAGGCGATTCTGGATGCAACCAATGTGTGGATCGAGAAGTGACGTTGGACCCAAGTTGCCCCCCCGCCTACACACTTCACTTCCCTCGCCTTTGAACTTGTACAAAAAACCGACACAAGTCGGGTAGACATTGGCTATTGGACGCAATGTTCCGTTTTTATCCAATAATGTTCCAAGATCGATCCTCACATTGGTGTGTTGGATCCAACAGTATAACTTGGAGCCAACATAGCCCATGTAAGGCGCCGGCATTACACAGCCTTTGGCACAATATTTTACCAAATAAAAACTTTAAAATCAATGAAATAGTATGACCTTGCATGCATAGCATCTCTATTTCATCAAGAACTGTGCCTTGGCTGCGATTCGTTTTTTTAACTGACTGTGCAGCTATTTTTAATGGTGTCCGAATCGACAGCAAAATTAAAATTAAAATCAAAAGTGTCGGTAAGGACACTGTGTCCCAATAAATTTTGGACAGATAGTTCTTCTACAGATTTTTCATTTCGGATCTTTCTCTGGTAGTTCGTTCTCAAGTAGTGAAACTCCTACCATAGCTCTTTCCATAGCTCGTTGCGCGATTTTGCACAAAAACTTCTTATCTGGAATAAGGAAAAAGAGATGAAACTATACCTAGAAAAAAACCAGGCAAATTAATATAATTAAAACTTAACAAGATATCAAAGGTCGTTCCACCTTCATCCCGCTCGCGCCCTACATTCATCTTAACTTTCAAGAAGGTTATGACCTAATAAGCGTTATACTCATATCAAATATAGTAACAGTTTTTATATAATAATTGGCAAATGATTTTGCTTCTTCAGCGAATAATATTAAGGCGTGGTTCTGCAGACTGCAGACTGCAAACAGATTTATCTTTACAAAATTAAATCTCCGAAGTCTAATAAGACCCACCCTATTTTTTGGCAAAATAAATTATTATTATTCTTAAAAAAAAAAAAACTGGCAAAACCAGCGCTTTTATACTCGTATCAGCTAGTAGTAGGCCTGGCCTATTCATTCATAAATGATTTGCGTAATAAATTCATACTACGTCATAGGAATGTGGAAACATAGATGATAGAAATGGTTGGAGGGATTTGAGGAAGACCTTAACCTAGGAGTAGAACAAAATAGGTTAAAAAATGTAGAAAAGGTATTGCTTACAAAATTAATTCATTTGGTTCATTCTGGTAACTAACCTTTTGTTACCAGTTACAATTTTATTTTAAATTAATCATAACCTAACGAGTAAGAAATGAATTAGGAGGAAATTATTTATTTTCATAGGTACCGTTAACGAAACTGGCTGTCTGCTAAAAAAAATGTTTACTACTTTATTGTGCAATGTGATTCAATATGGCCGTAGCCAGACTGTGCATTTTTTACTCACCGCAAAGAACTACTCGTAAATGTAATATCATACACCCACGGCAGTGTAACGTACTTTTGTGTTTCATCTATGTATGGATGTAGTGGTTTTAAGAGCTTCATTCTGTTCTCACCAGTTGCGTTATGAATGGGTCCATTCAATACTTTGCAGGAGAGAGCGCATGCGCGGCATCGATCCGGTGGGGGTGGACTATGGGGCTTTCCACTGGTTGTCGACAAAATAGTATTTTTTACTATAAAAACTATTGTAAAATACACTTTAGCACATTGAGCACTGGTGGTATAGTGGTAGTGACGCCGCCTTCCAATCCAAAATAATGTCCAAATAAATGTCTTGGGTTTGAACCCAGTCGTGTACCAATGGATTTTTCTATTCGAATATTGTTTGTGCGCAATGCCAGTGCTCGCACACGGGGAAGGATAATATTGTGAGAAAACCGGCATGTCTAAGAACAGCAAAACTCATTGGCATTGTGTCCGCGTGGTGGATTTAGACCCCAATCACTCTCACCCGAGAGTAGGCTAGTGTCCGAGCATTGGGAACATTAGAAAGCTGTCATATTTTCCCTCCATGCAGTATAGTGTGCAGTGCGCAATTTAAGCATTACTGGTGTGTCTGGCTCTGTAGCAAGTGAAATTTCTGAGTGAATGAGACTTAATAAGTATTAGTATAAATACTTACATAGTACAAGCTTTGCTTGGTAAAAAAATAACATTAACACGAGATATTTAAGACAAAATAAAATAAATAAAAAATACATGTATATTTTTGTGTGTGGAACCTACTCCGTGAATATGCACTAATAACGAAATACCCTATATTGCAGTGGATTTCATGCAAAACTTGAAAGCTTGATACTTATTAAATATGTTGGGTGAAAGTCTTTTTCCCTGGAGGTAATGGTCAGGCGTGGCGCTTAACATCAGCTGAACTTCTGTTACTACTACTTCTACTGTTAAGTTACTTTCTGACATCAAACTAAAAGTATATTAACCAATAATAGAAAATTTAACGTGTTTGGTTTTTTTTTGAAACATTTTTAGTCGAGTCCTGTGGAAATTTCCTGCGCCCGGAATGTTACGTTTAGTCAGATAGTGTGTATATACCTCAGTCACACACACACACACCCACACACCCTTACATACACAATGTAGGGTACTCTGAATGTAACCTACTTTATATTTACAGTGATTTTGTATCAGGAATATAATATTGAATTTCATAAAAAACTGTCCTGAAAACTTAAGGCGCCAACCTTTTTTAAATGAAAATAACCTTCTAAAACTTAAGGCGCCAACCTTTTAGTTTATAAAAACTACTAATACCTATTGCTTAAAGTTACTTTACTTGGTCAAGATATATCTATATGAAAATCAATTTTATGTAACTCAAATTAGTCAAAGAGATTTCTCGGCCATCGTTCAAACTTTGACAAATCGATAGAAAACACAAGAAAACCAAATTAAATTATCTTAGTGTGAATGCTATAAATAATACAACTATTAATTAATATTTAAACTAGAACTTGTTAAGCCTTTTCTATAACTACAAGTAATGGTAGAGCGTAAAGTTTCGTGAAATATCTGAGGTTTAACTAATACTTCATACGGTGAAGGCAAACATCGTGAGGAAACCGGCATGTCCAAGAACAAAAAATTCGAAAGACATGTGCCATCCACCAATCCGCATTGGGTCCGCGTGGTGGATTAAGACCCAATCACTCTCGCCTGAGAGTAGGCCAGTGTCCCAGCAGTGGGAACATAAGAAGGTCATGATGAACTAATACTTATTACTTTCAAAATGGTTTATAAGTACAAATAAAGTTTAGTTATACTTAGATAGAGATAATTCACTTTGAAAGTTGTATTTGAGGCTAAATATCTCGGTTCCGAAACACTCTAGTGTAATTTGTCCTGTACTTACCTTCTAATCACTACCTACTTGTGTATACAATAGAACCGACATGTAAGTAATTATAAAGGTTCTTAAATAAATATGATTAAAAAAAAAAAAAAACACTCTAGGCAAGTTTTATTTCAATATTTCTTGTTTGTTTTAATGTTTTCTATTGATTTATCAAGGTTTTGAACCTTTGATATAGGTACTTAAAGATATCTTTGATATGAACTATGGCCAAAAAAATAAAAATTCAAGATGGCGGTCTAGAGTTATTTTCTAGTCTGGAAATTTCAGGTCCAATGCCATGCAAAAAAATATAATTGTTCAGTTTAAAAACGAACGAGAATGGAATATTATTTTTAAAAAATTACGCAATGTGAATAAATAATGAAGAGCGTCGTTTTAAATGCATAGCGGCTTAAAGTGGAGGCAACTCCTTCTAAGAAGCAACCTACTCTCCCCCCCTTTATGGGGGTTGGTTAAAAGCTGCTGGGGTGTACGTCATTGAGGTTTTGGTCTCGGCGCCCACAACACTGGGGAAATGATTGAATAAACGACGATGGCTTTCATTTTTTATTTTTAGCTTGTTATCTAATTATACCTAAGCATTGGTGGTGTTGTGGTAATGATCCTGCCTGCCGATCATATGGACGTGGGCTCAAAACAGGTAAAAGTAAACCGGTACAGAGTAAAACCGGCATGTCCAAGAACCAAAAACCATTGGGTTATACATATACTTTTATATTGGTACCACGCGAGCAAAACCGCGGATGAGAGCTAGTTAACGAATGAATAAAAATACGTAAAAGATAAGGATACTCTTTTTTTATTTCTAGAACTCATGAGGTAAACAATACTACACTATTTTATATATAGGTACCAATTGTTGTAATCTCAATACAAATAAATTGGTGCTACTTACAAAATGAGTAAAATAATTTCTAAAAAAAATTTTGTCGTAACACTTTACACAAATATAAAATGGTTTTAACTCTCCACTGGCTTTACATTTGAATATACTTGCGTAGACAAATACCTACGGGGATACGTCGGGAAAAACAATTTTACTTTAAAATTACTAAAATTAAAGCTACATGCGCTTAATTACATAAATACAATAATATTTGAAATAAAAATGATTATGAAAAAGAAATTAAGATGAGCGTGAAATAAAAAATAACGTAGAATTAGATAACAAAAACAATGTAACAACCAATAAAGAAAGAATAAATTAGTTATTGCGAATTTGACAGAAAATTAAACAAAAAAAACTATTTTAAATGAAAATAACCTTGTGATTGAAGAAAATTAATCGTTAGATGGTACTCAAAATTAATAATAATATTCAATGTGACTAATAGTTTTTATGGCACGGGCTAAGAAGTAAAGAAGTCGAAAAGAAATTTTCAAATAAATAAATAAAATTTGAGAAAATTGACCAAATCTGCATTTTATTTTATAGAAATACAGATATTATCAGAATGTTAATTAATTATAAATTAATATTTATAAACATGACACAAATCGAATACAATAAATTCGTTAATAATGGTTACCTTATTTGTACAACTAATAAGAAATTTTGAATAAACTATACAAAGTACAATTAAATGAATTCGTGCACTATTTTGAAGAAAAAAACTTATATTAAAAATCAGTTTCGTATATGAATTTATCTAAAAAATACTTTTAAATGACATAGGAACAAATAAATACCAGTTTATGCTACAAAAAATACTGATACACTCTGTAGGAATAGGTAAAACCTCTGGAAAGCAAAATATAGAGCTTGTTTTTACTAATAATTAATTAATAATAATTAATGAATATGATGTTTTATATTAGCCAGATTTTAAACCTTATCAGTGGCCTATTTGATGAACTACTTTGCAAATCTACACTCCGTAAAAGAACATTTTAGAGAAAATTTGTATTCATGCTTACTATTTAGCACCATAGACAATGGTTTTCCTAATCATAATGTAGAGATAAAATCACATTTTTTTTGTTTTTTTAGAGCCAGGCATGACGTTATGTCACGTAACTTTAGACGGGATTAGTTTGCTTACGTCTACGTATCTAGTATTGTCTGGATGATGATGGAGACACTAGAAAATCTATACTTCTATTATTGGTTTTTCAAAGTTTGTTTTCTGCACACTAGGTGGAGCCGAAAACATCCCAAGGATTATTTTAAGCAGGCAAGGCATGAACTGGTTGGTGGCTCAACTGTTAGAGCATCCGCGTACGTAAAAGGTATTATATAATATATATATAATTTTTATATAAATATAATTTTTACTAAAAACTTGTATAAGTTTTCCGTGATAATGGTGCATGTAACTGCGCCGAAATATCAGAGATCAATACACTCACAAATCATGTCTTAAAAAATATATAAATGTTTTTAGTAAAAATTATGTTAATAACCAAAACAAAAAATTTTAAAGTTTTTTTATATATAATTTTAGTTTTTATACTTGTTTTTTTATAAAAAAAAATTGTTTTAAAAACAATACTTCTATAGTTTACTTATCCAGAAGACAAAAACTGTTTGGTCACAAAACTGGGAGATCTGATTCATCTATAACTATACGGCTTACGGATGCCAGGAATCAACACAGGAATGCAAGGTTTAGGTTATAAAAGGACTAATAAAATGATGTTTTCATTTTATGAAACTAAAGACAGTTCCAACAAACAATGCAAATAAATAGTTTACGGCAGGGATAGACTGGTCCCACTTATGCGCAAAGCGATGTCATTTGTATGAAAAATGTAGGACGCGTGGTTACGTTGTGAAAGATAAAGTCGTTTTCAATTCGTTTATTTGAATATAAAAAAATGAATGAAAATCAATGCATAACCAAAACGGTAAGTTTAAAACCTAATTTAAAACGTAAAGACTTAGACTAAAATCTCAGGGTGTGCTCCTTTTAAAGTGTAATGGTGCACTAAGAAATGAAGTCCCTAAATTCAACTCCTAGATGACGCAGCGGAGAGAAGTTTTCAGCAGAAAGTCAGCGTGGACGAAGTCACGGGTCGTTCTGTAAGTTTTCATATAAATTTTAACAACGTTGCGCGAGTGGGACCAGTTTCTTGCCTTATATCGAGAAAACACTGAATAATTCAATAAGTATGGTATATAAAAATTTAATATCGATTAGAAAGATGTATTTTCAAAATCTATTTGAATGAATACTCAGCTAGATTTTCAAATACAATGATATGTGTTCTAGGCATACCAGATGTATAGAACTGTTAGAGACATCACACATTTGCGTGACGTTTACGTGCACATAGACGTAATGCGTGACAAACAACTGCGTACTTTACGCAGAGTAGAACGGCAACGTCGCATTACAGCGTGCAGTGATGACGTGTTCAGCGTCATTCCTTATTGGACGTCTAAATTAATACGCACAGCTCTGTGCTGTGCGTCAGTACTCGAGTGATTACGTCTACGTCCTGCGTGCGGTGTGCTGTGACCTTTATTTGGTATGCGTATAACGTAAAACTCACTAAATGACTGATCTGACCATGGTTAAAATCATCTTATGAAAAGACTAATACTGATTTCAAGATTTAACCTCTAGGATTTTATGGCATTTTATGGCTACCTCATGAATCACATTATTTGTTAACCTAACCTCAATTTATTATACAAATTATATATTTCCTTACCAATTATACTTTTTGAATTACTTAACGATTTGTTTAAACAAATATTTTTATATATTCTTATTTACATTGTTTTTTGTTATAGAATTGACGATTTAAATACGTTTTTTCATATATTTTTTATTTTTTAACTACGTACTGATACTTTGTAATAAGTTCTGACAGTTTGTGATATTTTGATGTAGACTTTAAATATTTTATCAGAAATTATGACAAAATACGTATTGTCTTATTTAGTCCCAGGCACACAATGGCGTTCTTAACACAATTATTGCCTTAATTTGTAATTTTCACGAAATCTACATTAATAATACTATTCGTAAAAATGTCTTTTATTGGGGAAATAATAAATATATTTTTATATAAAACTACGTTCTAAGTTGGTCAGGAATTAGGAAATACACACTTTTACTTACGCGCTCTACATAGCGCATAAAAAAACTCCTTTAAACACAGGTTACATAAATATCTATGCATTGTCAAAAGCATTCTTAGTCTTCAACAATCAAAGACTACTTTTATTTGGCACAACATTTTGCCACTTAATTCCGGTCCGTATTCATTTGCATCTAAGGCACACATTCGAGGGATTGCATTTATAAGTTGCCATTATCGGCAGATTTTCAAAATCAATATTTCCATTCAATCATAAATCATTATAGACTTATCATAATTTGAAACACTGCGAATTATTGTCTTTAAATATCACTTTTTCCACACAAAAATATAACTACAAAGTTTTTATTCAACTTTTTTGTTTTGATATGTTTCTGTTAGTTTGTGCCACTGGTAGAGGGGCCAAGATTGGCCTCTTGATGTTTGTACTTGTGTGACGTCATTTGGGATAGGCCAAGGACCGCAAACCCACATTGGAGACAGTGGTAGTGGGTTTGCTTCTTGCTGTGGATGCACTGGGGCTCGTAGCCACAACCTTGGGAAATAAAATAGACATGAACAATTAAACTTAACTTACTGTTTATAGATCGTTTTAAAGTTAAAACTGGTTGTGAATAAGAGATATCAGTTAAGTAACTCTGTAAATTGATATAAATAGTTTTTTTACGCTGACTTCTTATGACGACCAATGTGGCGCGGCGGGCGAAGGTCCGCCTGCGACGCAGGAGGTTGCGGGTTCGATTCCCGCCTTGGGACAAATGTTTGTACAATCTGCAAATATTTGTTCCGGGTGTTCTGGGTGTTTTCTATGTATAATAAAAAATATCTATCTATGTACTGTATTGTAATAAGTATAATATCAGTCATCTAGTACCCATAAAACAAGCTCTGCTTAACTTGGGGCTAGATGATGCTGTGTGGATTGTCTAGCATTATTTATTTATTTATTATTTATTATTAATGGTACAATTAATAAAATAGTAATTTGTAAATCAACATAGATTTAAATTAAACTTAAGTTCAACAAGATTAGCAAATAACTGTTTGTTTTTTAAATTTTAAATAGATAAATAAAATCAAAGTAGAAATTTGTAAACCAACACAAATCTAAATAAATCAAAAGTTTATCAAGACTCTAGTAATTAACAGTTCCTTATAAAAGTCTAAATGCTGTAAGTAAGTAAGTGGGTTCGTATGAGACAGTGGCCAACTCTGATGACAGAGTTTCCAGGCCGCCCGAAGGCCTCTGTAATGGCCTAACAACTTTGGAAAAGCCGGGACCGACTGCTTAACGTGTCCTCCGAAGCAATGTAAAATAATGCTGTAAAAAATCAAATTAGGATTTCATAAATCAACATAAATCCGTGTAAATCTCACCTTTGCTGGGCGGAAACTTCTCGAAGCCGGCTGCTTGTATCGAGTCCAGCTTCTGGTGCTGACGTCGATGGGCCACTACTTTGTTGGTGTCGGTGCAAACGAAGTCGCACTTGAGACAGTGGAAGTGAGATGCCTTGTTTTGTCCCGTATCTGTTGAAAAATAAATAATTAGGTACGTTTAAAGTAAAATATGAATCTATAGTGGTTAGAAATCATTTTAAATGCACTGGCCTGCAAAAAATCGTGATGGTTTGCTAAATAGATGTTCTGCTTTAAAGACCATCAGATAGTTGGACGTTTTGCTACATGGACATTTTGCTAATTAGGTTTATTGCTCATTAGACGTTTTGTGCTGTTGGATATTTAGCTACTTAGACCTTCTGATCAGGAGGGAACTTTTTGGTGGTGGGTCGAAAACCCTAAAAATTGAGATGGGTCGATTTTTTTGCGAGCCAGTATATTATTAACTTAAAAAGAGTTTATAAAGTAGTTTCCAAGCGTCAGCATAAATGACAAAAACAAGTGGTAAATAGCCGTTTTATTTAAAGGTAGTTTTAGTATGCATTGTAAAGGTATGTTCCCTCTTATAATACAGGTCTCACGACTTAAAAGAGAAGATTCCAAACCACCTAAATGAAAAACTTGTAAAATAACAATAAATATTTTTAATTTTTTATATTTTATATTATTATATTTTTTTTTTTTGTGTTTTTATATGTGGTATAAAGTGTACATACGATACTTACTGTACGCAGTGGCGTGCGGACACTCCGGTCGTTGGCAGTACACGTTAGCTCTGTACTGCTGGAAGTCACCACCCATTAGTGTGTCCAGTCTAAAAATGAAGAAAAATGTTTAAATCATAATTTTTTTATAAGCATAAAATGTATGCTGCTCTAGTAGGAAAACTGATAAAGATAAGACAAGAATTAAGTTTCTAGTTGATGTCGTCCAAAAATGAAAAATAAAATTAAATCACCATTTTTTATGCATAAAATGTCAAGCTAACCAAAAAGAGTAGGAGAGGATAAAGTTCCATGACGACTGATAAAGTTAAGACACGAATTAGGTTTCTAGTTGATGTCGTCCAAAAATGAAAAATAAAATTAAATCACCATTTTTTATGCATAAAATGTCAAGCTAACCAAAATGAGTAGGAGAGGATAAAGTTCCATGACGACTGATAAAGATAAGACAGGAATAGGTTTCATCAAAATGATTCACATTACGATATCAAATATGATTCTATTTATACTCTATTTTAATTATCTCAAAGGAATAAAATTAGAAGTGCGAGCCTGACTCTCACCCACGATTTCGTATTTTAAATAATAAGATTAATAAGATTTTAAAACTGTAAATTATTTCTAAATCGTTAACATCTTTAGTCACTTTTTTATTACTTAATAAATACATAAATGAAATTAAATTGTAAATTCACCTAGATTTATGACGTTTCAAAATGATCCTTGTAAATATATCTATACTAATATACTAATAATATTATAAAAAGAGAAGATTTGCATTTTTGTGTTTTTGTTTGTTACGAATAAACTAAAAAACTACTGGTCCGATTTAAATAATTCTTTCACCATTAGAATGCTACATTATCCCTGAGTAACATAGGCTATATTTATTAATAGCTACCCGCACCCGTGCGAAGCTAGGGCAGATCGGCTAGTGCTTGAATAAAGATATATTTGACTTTGACTTTGACTTTACACATTTTACCACCCATGGGTACAAAAGTAGAAATCAGTTGGTATATCTACTAAATTCAGATTCGGAACAAATATATGCAGATCGAGCTGAAAATGTGCCCCGCAGCGGAATAAAGTAAGTTCGTATGAGTTTCTAGGCCGCCCGAAGGCCTCTGTCATGGCCTAACAACTTTGAAAAAGCCGGGACCGACTGATTAACGTGCCCTCCGAAGCACGGGAGCGCTCAGTTAAAACTGCCACTGGCGGTCACCCATCCGGACGCGGAACTTAACTTCGTTGATCTGTTAAGAACGTAGCCAGCTACGTCACGAGCGCTCCACGAACCCACAACCCGTATCCTGAATCTTGATCCTGAAGTCTATGTTCATACCTTTCATGCCTAGCGGTGTGTTGAACGAATCTGGTCTTGTCACAGAAGGAGTACCCGCAGTCTTTGCGAGTGCAATGAAAGTGGGTTTGATGCTCACTGTAAATAAGAAAACCATTTTAATAAGAGTAGTAGAGTTCTCTGTGATAGAGCTCGTCCGGGGAAGGACTACCACCATACCTATTTCTGCGAGCAGTAATGCTCGCCTGTGTTCCGGTGTGAAGGGTATAGTTTCCGGTGAAATTACTGGCACATGAGGCTTTCGATCTTAGCCTCAAGGTGGCAACCCGCGAGTGATACCTCTGGTATTGCAAGCGTCCATAGGCTGCGGTAACCGCTTACCATCTTGTGGGCCGTACGCTTGGTTGCCACTTCAGTTGTATAAAATAAAAAAAACTATCTATTTAATATCCACTAATCATCCACAATCACAGCATTGGGTCCGAGTTAGATTAAGACCAGTCACTCCTAGTCACTCTCGCTTGAGAGTAGTCCAGTGTCCCAGAAGTGGGGACATTAGAAGGCTGTAATGATGCTGTTGATCCATCTATTGAAGTTCAAAGTAACTGCTTCAATAGTTTATGGTTTTAGCTTTGCCGGGAATCCTGTATGAGATTGGTTTTAGAGTGTCACGATAGATGTCGCTATTTGGATCTTTAGGTTTGTGTAAAAGTGTATTCTTGGGCCCATTGCATAATAAAATACAAGTTCATAATACTAGTGACTTTGTATGGTTAACACTCATATTATTAGCTTGTACTTTATAGTGCAATCGGCCTCTGGTGATCGCCTAAATCTCAGAAACAAGCCTCAATTAGCCTCAAAGTGGCAACCCGCGTGTGATACCTCTGGTATTGCAAGCGTCCATAGGCTGCGGTAACCGCTTACCATCTTGTGGGCCGTACGATTGGTTGCTACTTCAGTTGTATAAAAAAAAGTAGTTTTAAAAGTGTTGCTTAGTCAGCCTTTGATTTCCAAAGCACAGTAGCGTTGTGTTCGTCATTATCGGTCACACATCCAATCTTTTGACAGTTTATTGTTTCCGATAAAAAAAACAATGAAATATAGAAGTACTTTTATAGTCTTGCTTTTTAAATAGTAAACCTTATGTGTACTGCAATAGAGTCCTTACCGGTATCCACAATGAGGGTATGCGCAGTCCTCATTGAACCTGAATCGAAGGTATCCTTCAGGAATCGGTTCATCCTTCAGCACTCGCATGTGAGGACCTCTGGTGGTGTGTGTTCGTCTGCTGTGAAACAAATTGAAGTTTTTTTTATCCTACTAATATTTATAAATGCGAAAGTCTGTATGTGTGTGGGTGAGTGTGACGACTAAACCGATTGTGATGAAATTGGGAATGAAGATGGCTTAAATCCTGGAATACCTCATAGGCTACTTTTTATGCCGAAAAAATTGACTGTTCCTGTGCAAAAATGCGGGTTAGCTCGTAAGTAATATTTATTGAAAACGAGCGCAGTTTCACCCACGGTTGGCGGGTTAGCTCGTAAGTAATATTTATTGAAAACGAGCTGACCCGCGCAGTTTCACCCACGGTTTTTTAATTTTATGCTATCCCACTGAAACCGTTAATTTATCCGGGATAAGAAGTAGCATAATTTTATTCCAGAACTTAAACCATCTAAATTCTAAACATTACAATGGGCTACGTCGTCACGGAGATACGTGGTAACATACATTCACACACACGTACACTGACTTTCGCAATAATTATAATATTGGTAGGATTAGTAGGAAGTAGAATAGTCATATCTAAAGTTACTGGTATTGAGAGTGTTAGAAGCTCTGTTTATCATGGTATCACAACAATATGTTTTAACCAATATGTATGTGATGGCTCTCATATTTATAAAAAAAAAAACAGAGACAGAGGTCTCTGTTTTTGTTTCTCTCGAAAATTCTCATTAATATGTTTTACCTTTGATGGTTTTCATACAACTTAAGTAAAATCCAAAAATATGCCTTGTCAAAATGTTTGTATTATAAGATTAATAATTTATTAAAAGAAGGATTTCATTAATCAAATCTTCTAGAAAAGGTTTTTTTTTTTTTATACAACTGAAGTGGCAACTAAGCGTACGGCCCACAAGATCGTAAGCAGTTACCGCAGCCTATGGACGCTTGCAATACAAGAGGTATCACTCGCGGGTTGCCACCTTGAGGCTAAGATCGAAAGCCTCATGTGCCAGTAATTTCACCGGAAACCATACCCTTCACACCGGAACACAGCAATGCGAGCATTACTGCTTGGCGGCAGAAATAGGTATGGTGGTAGTCCTTCCCCGGACGAGGCTCTATCACAGATAACTCTACTACTCTTAAATTTCATAAATCGAATCATGAATAGTAGGATTCTAAAAAACTCCCTCTAATACAGGCGTTTTCATATAATTTTAAATAGTTGTTGCTGAATTATAATCTTGAGACAAAAACTTTGTCCATCCTTATACGAATCCGGATCACACTAATATTATAAATGCGAAAGTTTGTATGTTTGGATGGATGTTTGTTCCTCTATAACTCGACAACCACTGAACTGATTAGGCTGAAATTTAAAACATAAATAGATAATGACCGGAAATAGGACATAAACTACTTTTTATTCCAGAAAAGTACGTTTTTCCAAGTTCCACGCAAACGAAGTCGCGGGCGACAGCTAGTAATACAATATATTATTATGTTTTGTGAAATACTTACGATTTAGCAATCATTTCAGCTTCCTTGTCCATCCCGGGCGGCAGACCGTGGCCCTGCATCAGACTCTGTTCCAACAGCAGTTCCGGGGGGTACATCATAGGGTACAGAGGGAATGGAGAGCCTCTGTGGAAGAAATAATATATATTGAAATTTTTTTTAGCGCCATCTAGCCCCGAACTAAGCAAAGCTTGTGCTATAGAAACGAGAAAACCAAACTAAGCCATTATCTAACCGTTTAGTGGCTAGTTGGATACTTGTTGGCCACAGTTAGTTCCTGGACATGCTGGTTTTCTCACGATGTTTTCATAAACTTTTAAAATGTATGTTTATTTATTAAAACATAAAGTTTAAAATGTTTAAGACAAACGGTAAAATTTAAATTTTTGAAATTAACAATTTCAAATACAAACTTTTTAATTAGAAAAATTCATTAATTAAGTCCGGGTTTGAATCCACGACTTTAGAATCGGAAGGCGGGGTAACTACCACTACACCATCAATGCTCTTTTATTAATAAAGGGTAATACTTTAGTACAAATGCAAATACAAGATACAAATATTTTATTAACTGACAAAATAACATGGAAATGTGTTACCATTGGTCCACCCCGCGCAAGGTTAAGCCTGAATCGCGGGAAGCCGGATTACAATTAGAGATTAGCATTTAACTAATGAGAATGAGAGAGCACCGGTGATCTAGTGGTAGTGACCCTGCCTTCCGGTCCTAAGGTCGTGGTTTCAAACCCGGTCGTGCACCAATGGATTTTTTTGTGTGAAAAATGTATGTGCGCAATGCCAGTGCTCTCATACGGTAAATGAATACATCGTGAGGAGACAGAGCATGTCCAAGAACTAAAAACTTGAAAGACATGTGCCATCCACCAATCCGCATTGGGTCCGCGTGGTGGATTAAGAACCAATCACTCTAGTCTGAGAGTTGGCCAGTGTCCCAGCTGTGGGAACATTAGAAGGCTGTCATGATGATTTAACTAATGAGATGACACAGTAAAAAGGAGAGGAAAATTATAAAAAAGTACTATATTACTACTATAGTACCACTATACCACTCACCCTTGTCCAAACAACGCGACTTGAGCCAGCCCCGGTAGACCTGCTAGCGATGCAGTATACTGCTGCTGCATCTTCAACTGCTCCTGAAGACTTCCCTTGCGGCCACCAGCTAGGTACTGCTGGAGGAGTAGACTCTGGACGGCTTGTACCTGGGATAAACATCATCAGTCTTCTATTGTTCTTACTTTAAGGACACTGGTCTACTCTTAACCAAGAGTAGTTGGTAGGTCTACCTGGCAGATTGGTTGTTGGAATGTTTTATTTCCAATTCTATCCATTAGAAATCCCAAATGCAATCTATTTTTCGACTTTTTTAGTTCTTGGATCGCACGTTTTTCTTCACCGCTCGTCACCCTTAAACTCTTTCGCCTAATTTCACTTGTGACAGTGCCCTTCTAAGCTAGAAACATTAACACTTGCACACTGTTACTTGGTGGCAGAATATGTGGAACTGCAGTGACATCCTTATTAAGGACTGCTGAAAGGTTCTACCACCATTTACACAATTCTGAACTGAAAAGTACGTTACCTGATCAGCAGGATTTGGTGGACGATGGTTGACGTGACTTGGAGACGGTGCTTGACTGGAAGACGATGCAGTTGATGGTAGGATTGATATCTCTGGGTACTCTCGTTCCAAGGTCTCCTGGAAGGAAATAGTGGCTATAAGAGTCTAATAAGACATGAATGAAGGGCATCGTCAGAGGTACTAGTAAGAACCTATGGAAGATTTATGTGGGTAAGCCCCCCACTCAATAGACTGATAATGTTAAAGTGGTCGTAGGAAGGCGGTGGATGGTGAGGGCCCAAAATCGGTCGTCATGGTGCTCTTCGGGGGAGGTCTACAGCAGTGGACGTCTATCGGATATGATGACGATGTAGGATAGCATTAGATACTTTGACCAGCTTTCAGTATCCATTTTAGTATCTATGCTTTATTAAAATGCTGCAAATATACAGTGTTTATATATAATATTATCTATCTAATAAGCCCGTTGGCACCCACTGCTGGGTAAAGGCCTAATAATATTATCTACCGAAGAACAATTTATAATAGGTATTGATGAGAACTATAGTTTGTTTATAATATTATGTCAATAAGATGCTGAAAAATTTGTCTGTATGTGATACAATTCTGCTTCTCATAACATACCAAAATACATTGTTTTATTTATGATAAGATCGGTGTCTTTTGTTGATAAACTTGCAACAATTGTCCATTGAAACTCAATTCTGTTATTGTTCGAATGTTACAAACATAAAAGAATATTTTTGTAAGCGGATTTTAACATTGTATTATCAACATCTTCGCGTTTTAACTTAATTTTATTTTCAGCTGACACTTTTGTTTAATTAACCTAATATATTTCGACGACATTTACATAATATGTACATATACATTTTTTTTATGTCAGCAAGTGACAAGACAATCAAGGCGCCTACCTGATGTTAAGCACCACGCCTGACTATTACAGATGCAGTGCCACCCAAAGCTTAAAGTTTTTAAGTGTTTGCGTGGCACTGCACTGCGCTTATCACCCCGAGACATTGTTGATAAGTCTCTTTCGCCCAGTAATTTCACTTACTACAGTGCCCTTCAAACCTAAACACGGTAATGCTTGCACACTACTGCTTGGAGGTAGAATATCTGACACTGCGGTGGTACCCACCAAGACGGACCCTTGCTGAAGAGTCCTACCACCAGGTAAACTCATACACACATATTATGTGTTAAAAAGGAAAAGGACCCTTACCTTAGTAGCAGCCAATCCAACCGGCTGCTCCATAGCATTGCTGTGCTTCTTCACCATGTGAGAAAACAGCAGCTTCAAATCCACATAAGCCTGACTGCAATGCGGGCAGTGATAATGCAAGTTCATCCCTCCTGCATTCTTGTTCAGCGGACACGACTGGTCGTGGCATGACGGTGGGATGGTCGGCGACATCTTCGGAGGTTCGAACTTCTTGTCCAACTCCATTCGAAGTTTCAGGTCTTTGGATGGTGAGGCGTCGTAGATGCTGCGGGGTGATGAGGTGTTGCTCCTGAGATGAGATGATGGGTAGAAGGTGCCCGTAGCTTTTACTACTAGAAGGAAATAGGGTATTAGTTGAGTATTTAGTGAGCTGATTGGACCATCATGGTAATTTTTATGAACGCCCATGGACTTGTAAAAATAAAAACAAAGGCAATCAGATAAAGACGTGTAAAAGAACAACACTCACCCGAAATATTATCCTGTTCCCTTTCAAACTCGCTTTTAATCGAGTTGATAGAGAAGTTAGCTGCAAAATCATTCGCATCCTTCATAGACCCCACACTATCAGCAGACGCTCTTTCCTTCAGCGAGTAATCTTTAGCCTCTTCGTAGTTCCCTTCTTCCTTGATGTTCGTAACAGGTGTTCCTCTTCCGTGCTTATGAGTAGCTAAGGCGGAATACTGAGTCAGAATCGCTGGGCAGTTGTTCCCCTGGGCACAGTGGAAGTGAGATCTCAACTGGTTTTTAAAACAACTTTTTCCTCCGCAGTGATCGAAAGACGCGAAGTAGTCGAAGCCTTCCAAAAGAGGAGAGATTGAATGAGATTCCCTCATGTGGGTTTCCATGATGTTGTGTGTTTCGCTCGAGAAAGAGCAGTTGAAACAGTGGAGATGGAGTCGGGTCAGACGGAGAAGACAGGAAGGGTAAGATGGTGTGCAAGTGTCCGGGCTTGTAAAGACTTCGAAATGCTGGAATTTGATGCGCTGGAAAAGAAAAATAAAAAACTATTTTATAACAAAAGCGACAAAATAACATTTTAGACAGTAGAACCAAATTTTTAATGTAATATGAATTGAATGAAGGACAGGTATAGAAGAACACTGGACGTTATGTTTTCTTAAATATTGTTCAAGTTTAAGCGTTGGTTACTGATACTCACAGGAAACTCTTCAACAGTGGTGATAACTGGGGATGGTATCACTGGTGGTAGCTGATTGCTCTTTGGCAACTTGAAAGACGTGAAGATAGCTTGAGGAGTCACCTGCAAAGAATTTTTTTTTAAACATTTTGCAGACTATAGTTTAGAAAACAGCAGTTATAACTGAAGACTAACTGAGACGATAAGAAGTGTGGGTTTGATTCGTGGGTAACCAATTTTTGCATGATCAGTTTGGATCTAAGTAGCACAGTACTCGTAGACAAGTGTTACTGCCTTGGTAGAAATTACTTCTAAAAAATTGTAAAAAGCATAGCGATAAAAGTTATAGTGTTGTTAGTTGTCTGGTTTGGTTTGTTCTAAGCTTTATGGAACATCTACTAAACTAAATATAAAAGTCAAGTAAAAATGGTTAATTACATTAATATTGTCTGTCCAGACTTCCACTACGCGGTTCTTGGGCGGTCTTCCCCTCTTTCTGCTAAACATTTCATCCAAAGAACTCGAGGTGTTCACTTGATGCGGTACATTCGGATTGGGTCCAAGGTTTAACTGGGCTTGGAGATTTGGGGTCAGTTGGGAGGAAAGTGTTGGAGCCATTTGGGCCAACTGGGCAAGGTTTGGAGGAAGATTTGGAAGGTTTGGGAGGTTTGAAACTTGGCCTAGTTGTGCAGCCATGTTGGGATGAAGTTGAGCCGTTAACTGAGGTGTGAAGTTTGGAGCAAATCTGGCCGCTAAGTTGGGAGACATAGGACTGAGGATTGCGTGCTGGCGGTGGTGCTCCAAACGTCTGAATGGGTGCTCTTCGGATGAGAGAATCACTGCTCCACAATTTTCCTAAAAAAAAACAAAAAATTAATTTTAGTGCTAATTCAGAAAAGGAGCTTTTTGATATACGAGTAGTGTCATGTGCGAGTGGGTTTATTTACTTACACTATAATAAAGAAGTAAAGTTTGCTGCTAAATGGTTAACAGTAACTACATTTTCTCTTCCTCATCCAGAATGAAAGACAGTTTTGCTAATGTAATTACTTACCCAAGTGCAATGATAGTGTGTGATATCCCTGATGTGCTGGCAAGCGGAGTTGCTACACGGGTTGTGTCGGGTGTAGGCCGCGAAGTATGCTTCTGTCACTTGGTTCTGCTGCTCATGTTCCATGACGTGCTTCATCATTGTAGTTTGACAGCTGTAAAACCATGACTTTTGTAAAACTTTAGCATAACATCATCACCATTCATTCATTCATCATTCATCAGTCTTCTAATATACCTGTTGCCAGAACTCTGGTCAATTCTATATGCCATCAGCTTTCTAATGTTCTCACTGTTAGGACACAGGGTCTACTCTTAATGGGTTTTATGTTTAGTTAGGTCGTCTTGGCGCTCTTTGGGGGTGGCCTACGTCCACTACTGGACGTCTATTGGCTGAAATGATGATAAAGCTCTAGCCATAAGGGGTTCTTAACTTACCTATGAGCCATCTTGCAGCCATCTCCCAAGCAGTGGTAGTGCTTGTTAAGAGCGCTGCACTTGCTGCATTTGTCATCAGCCTCCTTACTGCCATTGAAGGTTTCAATATACTTCCTGGAGATCTCTTCCATCATTGCTGGATTCTGCAAAAGATGGTCTGGTTAAGGATGGCTATTCAAACATTTTGTTCTGATTTTGTCTGTTTTGTTTTGAGCAAACTGTCTGTCTGACCTAAGGAAGTTAGAGAGACAGTTTGCTTTTTAGAAACTGATGCTTTTTTGATCTTTTAGCATGCGAGAATGAGAAGATCGTAAGACCAGATTACTCTAACGTCTTCAATCCGACTTCAAATGAGAAAACCAGAAACGAACGAAAAAAGGATTATACTTACGAATTGTGGTGAATAGTCATCCATCATCGGGTTGGACAAGTCATCGTCAATGTGGAAGCTCCCTCCAGGTGAGTACATGCTCATATCCGCTCCTTGCTGCATTAGCGCGTTTTGGATCACTGAGGTTGGAAGCCTATGGATATGTAAAAACTATTAACTATAGAAAACTAACCAAACCAAAAGATCAGAGTTTATATAATATACGTTTTATAGTTTATAATATAGGTAACTTATGACAAGTCTCTGACCTGTAAGGAGGCCCAGGCCTATTAAACGCTTTCATCGCTTTATATAGCTGTATTGTATACCAATGGGAATCTACCAAGTCTGGGAATTATTTTAGTAGTGAGATTGTGTTGGTTTCATACTGCACTTTTAAACCGGGAGGCCGATCAAAGGAGGCGCATCTTTAATCTTAAACTCTTACCCAAAACTCATCTCCTGTTCCTTTCTCTCATGCTTCCTCTTATGCGTGAAGATCTGACTACTAGAATGCAGCACATAGTTGCAGTGTGGCCTGATGCAATGGATATGGTTGCAAGTCCTGGAGAACCTGCAATCTCGGTACGGGCATGCTTCGTTCTTCATGTATTTTTTGAAACCGTCCTTTGATAGGGCTTCATCTTTTATGTGGTAGGTCTTGTGTTTTTCTGCGGAAAAATAAATTATTGCAAATTTCGTCATTCGCTGGCTTTGCTGGTATAAAAAAGCCCAAACCATCAAAACCTTCTTGAAATAAGAAATCTGTATTACCAGGTAATATACTGAGTTGCTAGAAATCTATAAAAGTCGCCTTCTAATGTTCCTATTGCTGGGACACTGGCCTGCTCTCAAGCAACAATGATTGTGTCTTATTCCACAGTGTGGACCCAATCCGAGTTGGTGAAAGGGGTACCACTATTATGCCACCAGTGCTGGTGGTTCTTTCTGTAAACTTACCCATGTCAGCTTTATTCTTGAAGGTGTAAGTACACCCCTGACGCCTGCAGTGAAAGTGCGTGGTCCTCTGGCCAGCGAACACGCAATGAGGAGCAGCGCAGCTCTCAGTGGCTCGGAACCGCTGAAAACCTTCCTGGAGGATAGCAGAGTCCTTGCGATGGTAGTTCGCGTGCATTTGTACATCTGATGTGGAGATGTAAACCTGGAGAAGTGTGGGGTTTAGTCAAGAGTGGAGTTATAGGGATGATACGCTGCAATAGGACGACCTATAGATAGCTCAACTGATCCAAATCACTAGCAGACGGAAGCGTTCCCTACATGCTGGCTGCATTCCCACGTTGAATGGCAATGCTGATACGTTGAGCCAGATATGAACCAGCCTTTGGATCACGTCGTTTCAACCAGACGCCCGGAAATAATTTTGGAAACGCGGTGAGCCCCGGTACCCCACAAGTTAAATAAGTTTAATATCCTTAGAACTAGAGTATGTCGCGGTAGCACTTGTAGCTACAGCTAGTTGTACGTTACATCTGGTTTCCTGAATTTTTGACAGGCAAAATTCAAATCCGCGTTGCCAACCATCCCAACACCAATCTTGAATGCTATGAACATATTTAAAGAAAAAGCTCCCAAATACAACATTACCATTATTATTCATAGTATCAATCAGCTGTGAACTCACCTTATCACAGCCATCCTGGATACAGTGGTAGTGCGTCTGACTCCGGTTGTGAGGGCAGTCGGTGAACCTCTCGGAGCAGTCGTCAAGGGGAGAGTACCTCATGAAGCCATGAGCTAAAGACTCGTCACGTTTTTTGTGCCACTGTGGAAGAAAAACTGGTCAGAAAAGGCCACCAGAATACGGGGGCCGTAGCTTGCAATAACAGAGGTATCACTTGCAGGTTGCCACCGTAAGATGTAGTATCAAAAGTTTCATTTTACAGTAATTTTATCCGTATATAATCATATCATAGGTATACCTACTCTGAAACTAGAACACAGCAATGCAAGCATCCAAATCTAAAAAAGTTGGGCGGAGGTTGTATCCATAAATTATATGCTTCGTATGTTAGCTGTTTTATAAGAAAGCAGTTTGTTTGTAAGCCTAGCTTAATTATAACATATCTGACGCCATCAACGATGCTTTTCATCACAATTATCATAATAAAATTATATTCAACAGTAATTTACTGCTTATTTACATTATACTAAATAATTCATAATTATTTAGCTAAATGGCTGAAGGCTAAGCGAGCGTGCCATTCATTCAGCTTTTTGTGTGTTTTGTTAATAATCTCACGATATTATATTTACATTATCATTTACATTTTATATCTCTTGTTTGAAACTCAAACTTTTGTTGGTAAAAACGATATCTACTTGGCTAAGTTCGTTTGTAATGAAGATATTAATGCTAATTGGTACAATAAAAACAAGATTACGGTTTTGTTAAGATAATACTTACTTACTGTTAAAGTAAGTAAGTAAAATGTTGTCAGTCGTTTTAATAACCAATTTAAAAAAAGGTTTATTTTTGGTCATCAAATGACGAGTAATTGACAGTGGCATTGTCATCCTCAGCTAGTCACCAAAAACAAACCTCAGATCACAGATCAAATCTGTTCTGTGCCTAAGATTGAAAGTCCATGGCACTGCACTGCAGACACGCTCTCGTCACCCCAAGACATGACTATTAAAAACGCAATCCCTACTTACATTATCCGAGTATTTTGCAAATTTTCCATGACCTCTAGATTATTCTGTACCCTCAAAATAAAAACGCAGGTGCCGAAAACGCAATCTCTATCATCCGAAATTTTGTTATTGTCATGTCCATGACTTCTGACTACAGTGTTCTAGAATGTTCCATACCTTGAAATGCCTGATCATTTCCTCCTTCTTGCAAAAGACCCTGGCGGTGCAGTCCATGCAGTGGAAGTGCTCCCGGTAGCCCAGGTCCTTGCAGTATGATGACCCGCATTCCAGGGTCGAGCTATACCTGGTGAAGTAATGGGGGGGGTTTTGAGGGTGTGTTATTAAAGCGCTCGTGGCGTAGCAACGATCCAGTGGTCATCATTTAGATGGATGACTACCAATAGCTAAAGACTTTTCCACTGGCATTTTATTTGAGCGCTTTCGTTGCAAGGGCACGGCGAAAGCTTAACGTGCCATACAAAGCACGGAAGAGCTCAATTTTAAAAGCTTAATTTAACGACTATTATAGCCTAGACCGACAACTTAACGTGCCTCCTGAAGCACGGAAGTTGTCAAAAAGTACCTTTTGACATATCTCGAGTAGTCCACGGTCGTGTTCAAGGAGTTCTTCCTAGCCTGGTCCAGGTGACTTAGCGCTGAAAGTAGACCTAAAACAAAAAAAACCATTTTAATCACGGTATCGTATAAGTCAGTGGCCAACTCTAGTACGAGTACCTAGATACTCTAATGCAGCCTGTGCCAAATGATTTTATTATTGAACGTGCCTGTAGAAATTCAAGAGACATGTACCATCCACCAATCCGCATTAACCGGTATTATACTAGGATTCCAGGATGTACCTATGTGTGTCTTAAAGTTGCAATTGTTTATCTATCTATCCGTTCCTGGGTCTAGTTAGATTAAGTGGGTCTTGATAGGTTGATACCCATACACTCTCACTCGAGAGTAGGTGTCAGCAGTGGGAACATTGGCTGACTACTACGTATTGTTTACAAATAAGTCACGCAAAGGAAGTTGCACCCACATCTCCGAATCATAAATCCCGTACTTAGAACTTTCGTCGATCATGGTGTGTAGGTACGGTGCATGTAACATACGCATGTTAAAGCAACATGTAATTGTAACTTTGTTACTTGGTGGTAGGATTCTTCAGCAAGAGACTGCTTTGATGGGTAAATTCAAATTGAAAATAGTTTAAAAAAAACTGTCCGCTTAAAATGTCTTAGACGCTAAGTTAAATTTACGCCAGCTACACCGCAGTGCCAAATATTTTAGCTCTAATCAGTTGTATGAAAGCACTCCTGTAGATATAGACACTATCAAGTGAAATTACTGGAGATATTGCTTTTTTGTTTTGTGATTCTATGGATGTAGCACTCAAGTGCGCTAGCACGAGTAGCCAGCGCATATCACTTGCGCCGTCTCTACGCACCATCAGACGTGAAGTTCCATTCACTGACTCCAAAAACCCATTATGTAGAACATTATGAGGACCCCATTGTTTCGCCTCAACAGCCAGACACAATATCTTACGAAATTTCCTAAAAACTTTAGGTTGCCATAACGTAGTAAGCGGGTTACTAGCTCTTACAAGCTTACAGGTAGAATTAATGAAAGTCTGAACCTGTCTAGTCCGCCATCTTGGTGGTATAAGAATATTACTTTAAAATAATTTATCACAGCGCCTGTCTCCAAGTATGATAATGATAACCATAACGCGTTTCATCACAGAATACATTCTATTTAATCTAAGAGAAAATACATATGTGAGTATACAATGCGGAACTGTGCGTGTCCACAACACACATATATAGATAGGTAGATAGATAACGCTTTATTGATCACCACACAGAAATAATACAAAAGCAACAAACTTAGATTAAGAGGTAATAAAATTGGCGGCCTTATCGCTGAAAGCAATCTCTGCCAGGCAACCTATGCACGGAGCGGTCATATATAGCGTGTTTATAAATTAAACATCTGTATTTATAACAAATATAAATTATCTAAATAACTTAACCAATTTACGTACGTAAGTAAGTACGTAATTATAAAAAGTAAGTATTAGTAAGCTTTCGCCACCTGCTTTCGGTGTGACTAAAGTCATGGTATTATTAAATGTTTATTATGTCGACCCGGCTATCTGATTCCCTTATTTCATTGTCTTTTATATTAACATCGATATTGTCTTCGCGCAAATCATTAGCGTTTGCGTCATCGACTTTGTTACTTTGGTTTTCTCTACCACTGGTTCTTTTTTGGGCTGTGGCACTTTACCAATTTGTATATGTAATTGCTTCAAGTTATACCAATCCAATAACGTTAAATGTGAAAACTGGTAGATCTTTTCTATTGGAATGTCATCCATCATGTGGCTCTTATTCTTATTCTTATTCTTATTCAGAATTTTGTTACAGATACAGTACCACCCAAAGCTTAAAGTTTTTAAGTGTTTGCGCGGCACTGCACTGCGCTCATCACCAAGACATTGTTGTTAAGTCTTTTTCGCCCAGTAATTTCACTTGCTTCAGTGCCCTTCAAACCTAAACCCAGTGCAGCTTGCACACTACTTCTTGGAGGTAGAATATCTGACACGGCGTCGGTACCCACCAAGACGGACTCTTGCTGAAGAGTCCTACCACCAGGTGCTTGCAGTATCTGCTTCAATCTACTGCTTGAACACACTACTGTCTTTAGGTTCAAAGGGTACTGTAGCAAGTAAATTACTGGGTGAATGATGCTTAATAACTAAGTTTCGAGGTGACAGGCGCAGTGCACGACGTAACGCCTCAGAACTATAACAGATGTTGTTTCTTAAAGTGTGTTAGTAAACCATGTGCGGTCATCCTAAAGAAGGCGAGTGAGGAGTTAAAAAAAGTAAAGTAAGATTTACATTGAGTCAGTAGCAAAGTTAGTGCTGACTCCAAACTCGAGCAAAGTCAGTGCTGACCCGCTACTAACGTAATGAAGTCAGTTAAACGTTGTCGGGTCAATACTGACTTCAATATTCTCGTGTACTGACCCTTTGTAGTAACTACCCTAGTTAATATTGTACGTCCAAAATAGATAAGCTGAGATTACCTACCAGTGCCATACCTAGTATTAAGATGTTTTGTGCCTTCATCAGCTAAACCATAAATATTAATATGTAATTAATATTTTTCTTGCTCGTTGTAAGCAGAGAAAGTCAGTTCCCAAAGACAGCACTGACTTCAGTTAGAGTCAGTCACTGACCCAATGTAAATCGCACTTAATAAATTAACACGATTTCCGAAATAATTCAGATGATAATTCGCACACTGTTAGTTCGTGAGCTATTTAGTTTCTATAGAGCGTTGATCTCTCTTCATTAATAATAAGCTATCTAAAACCTTGCCTATTATTACAATCACGAGTGTACGACTTGTGGTACGTTGGCACGGTGCATGTGACATACGCGAGTGTACCCAAACACCCTAGGTGGTTTTTAGGGTACAATACAAGTGCTTCGGAGGGCACGTTAAGCAGTCGGTCGGCTTTTTCAAAGTTGTTAAGCCATGCCAGAGGCCTTCGGGCGGCCTAGAAACTCTGTCACCAGAGTACACTCATACGAACTTACTTACTTTTAGGGTACAATAAATTTTGTGTTGTTTTATAAAAAAAAAACTTGATCAGGACTTTTACGCACGCAATTCATTAGTGTGCTGTGTGAGCAACTGTAGCATATCTTCTCTCTTGATAAAGCGATGACAAAGCGGTCTCAAGAAGTCGGTGGATGGTGTAGGCTCAATAATGGTCATAGTGACATTCTTTGGGGAAGGCCTATGTCCAGCAGTGGACGTCTATGACTGGTTTCTACAAAACAGCATTTGAATTGTGGAGATTTTTTATTCATTTATTTTGGGGAACCAAAAATAGGCAAAAAAAAACATGTTCTCAGATGATGCTTGATTCAAACAATGACGTGCAATGCTAACGTGTAAACGTAAGACTAGTTGCGCTAGAGAGTAGAATTTGCCCAGGGCTGCGCATGTAACCCGCGCATGTAACCCGCGCATGTCACTTGCGCTGTGTCCACGCAGGTACATCACGAGAGACTTATGTAATACGAAATTATCTAAGTCGTATGTTAACGTCTATTGTGTTCGCGCTAATCTAAATAAGTATAGGTATTAATTCTTACAAAAACGATTTTTAAAAAGAGATATTTCGACATTGACGTTTCTATCTGTTAGACCCACTGCTACTGCTACTTTCAAATATAGATTTTGTAGTCTTTGCCTGAGTACCTACAATCAGCCTGATTTGACTGATGACGTTTAAATGACCCTCTCAGAAGCGTTCGTGACGTAGCTGGCTAAGTTGTTCCTTACAAATCAACGAAGTTAAGCACTGTTCCGCGTAGTCACTATTTGGATGGGGGCAATTTCAACTGAGCGCTCCCGTGCTTTGGAGGGCAAGTTAAGCAGTCAGCCAGTGGTCATCGTAGAGGCCTTTGGACAGCCTAAAAACTCTGTCACCAGAGTCGGCCACTGACTCATACGAACTTACTTAGTGACCTCGATGGTGCAGTGGCCAAGTAATCGGTTAAAAAACGAGAAGTTTCGGATTCGATTCACGTTGTTGGTACCAATGTAGAGTCAAGTAGACTCACAGCGAAAAGTGATTCATCATTATCAGCTAATAGACGTCCACAGCTGGACATAGGTCTCCCCCAAAGAGTACCATGATGACCATTTTGAGCCTTTACCGACTTCCTGCACCGCTTTAATGTCATCGGTCCATCGAGTGGGGGCCGGCCTTTACTTCGTTTTCTAGTTCGTGGTCACCATTCAAAAAGCTTGATTTTGCAGCGTTTATCAGTTCTGCGAGATTTATGGTCTGCCCACTGCCAATTCAACTTCCACATTTAGATTAGTAAATTAAAATAGTTTTTATTAAAAATATAGATATAGATCAAGACTAGTCTTACTAACGGTAAATCTAAACCTATTACATATTAACATGCGCGCGTGATTGAACTGATACGATCTTTATACTTGGTTTTAAAAATACGGTGCATGCTATATTAATGTCGATTGCATGAGTCAGTGACTCTGGCTGGTAACGTATTTCATAAAGTCTATGTCATGGTTTATGTCGTAATATTACAGGTATTTAGTTAATTTTGAATAACTAGCGTTGCGGCTCAAAAAGTTACCATGCAGAGGTAAAAAGAGATGATTTTTCTGTTGGCTTTTAGTAATCCAATAGGATTACATGGCCAAAGCTTATAAAAATAATATATTTTTTTAGGTGGGTACTTAAAATAAAGTATTATATTTTGTATCTCAGGATAGTAGAACATTGCGTGAAAATGTTATTCGTATTCAAAAGAATTACTTACAAGAATTTAGTGTTTTTATAAATTTACGACCGCTTTAAAACGGCAACCGCTTTTAGAAAGTAATACCTTAACTGGTTCAGAAAAAGAGTTAGATATAAAATGTTGATATACGAAACCACTTTTGTGCTGTCTGTACCTACGATCACTCACAATGGCTGCTACAGTGACTAGGAGAAAACATTGATTAATTACCATAATAATTTATTTGATACTCCAAAAGCTGTTGCGGGAGGGGCGGTTACACAATCCGACAGTTTAGTTCTTTCCGAGAGGAACACAAAAAGATGTTGTGTAACGAAAAGGTGTAGTAAAACATAAAAAACTTTTAGGGTTAACGCTTCTAGTACCACCGACACGAAACAAACCAAACTCGTTTGTCACTTGCTAACTTAAAAAAAACTTTAGCTCAACTTCAATAGTTTGTATCCTTCTTGGATCGCAATACAGAGAAAATGCGTTATTATACTAAGGGCGTAACTTACGGAGAAGTATCGTCAAAATACTAGATAACGTAATTTGAATTAATTAAAATTAAAGTGATATAACATCGTTCTGACTCATCATTAAGATTTCTTGTGTTGTGGGTATTAGAAAATACTATGTAGTGTAGTGGCACCACAACACCTACACCCAGAACAAATATTTTGCTGTCCAAGTAAAAAACCGCTGCATCACTTCATTTCACTTCTTTGTTTATGGCGTCTGTGAATTAGTCGTCACAATTCTGCCAGTGTCAAATCGCAACCTTTAATGGCTACTAACTCTACTGACTGAAGACGAGAGAAAGAGACGAATGGACAGATTTAGTGGATGCTTACGCCGCGGAGGCGACTATTGCTGATGATTTTGACTAAAATACAAGTAGGAATAACAATAGGAAAGTTTAGTACAAGTGAATTTAATATTAAGTAAATTTATTCCTTATATTATAAGTATATAAGGTCATTCATTATCAACCAGACAAACTTAAGGGGTAGGTTCCACACATAAAAAAAATAATACTTGTACTTCTTTTTTTTTTTCTAAACGTTTTTAAAAAAAAAATTACGTAATTCTGCTTCATAATAAGTTATCCTTGTTAGAAATCGAAAAGGCAGCGCTCGGCACGTGTTAGTGACCCGCGCGTCAATGAACTGCGGGTCACTAACCCGCGCGTCCTTGACCTGCGCGTGTCCTTGACCCGCTACGGGGCGCGCACACTCGAATATTTCATTATTACGTCGCTTTACTCGATTCCCAACAATGATAAATAATAATTGAGCGGAAAAACGTAATCGATTTTTTTTTGTTTACTTGTGATTTTTAAGACAAAACATACATAAAAAAAAAAAATTATAGGTACATATATATTTTTTTTTAGGTGTGGAACCTATCCCTTAAGTTTGTCAGGTTGATAATGAATGACCCTGTATAAGCATTAGAAATAAAGGCTATTTTATTTTATTTTATTAACTTTACTGACGTGTAAACTACACACGTTTCATTACGTTTTCAACAAAGACATTAAGAAAAATCTTAATAATAGATAAAGAATAATTTGGTTATATTCTTGAAGGTTTTCAATAAAATTATTGTGTTACTACACATTTTTAAGCTCTAACTCAAACGTGGCTCAAAAGTCGGTTTGTTATTTTTTCAACGATGGCGGCTGCCGTCAGAATCAGTAGCAATATAAATTTATCTGGTGGTAAAACTCTTCAGCAAGAATCTTTCCTGGTGGGTAGGTACCATTGCAGTGCCAGCTGCACGTTCCTAGCTGAGATAGAAGCTAGCATCCCTTCAGGGGTGCGGGTGGTGAGCGACCATCACTTTTTGGAGAAATCGTAGTGTCCTGTTTGGATCACGAGCCACTCGCATGAGTACCGTAACTTCTTTACGAGGAGGCAGCAAGACCTACTGCAACAGGTCCTGGCTTCGGTCATCAGTGGCTTTCGCGTAGTCGATAACGGGAGGTGCAGTGCCAGATATTCTGCCTCCAAGCAGTATTGTGCAAACATTAGTATATACTGTTTAGGTTTGAAGGGCACTGGAAATTACTGAGTGAAAGAGAATTACTACGACTACGGACTCGTAGTCACACCAGATTTTCACACTGGTGTGACTAACAGGAATTTATTTTGCTCGTGGTCACACACACCACGTCTCGGAGTGAAGAGCGTAGTGCAGTGCTACGAAAAACTTTAAATCTTAAAGCTTTGATTGACACTGCAATTATTATATCCAGGAACGACTAGAAGTGTCATCATGTGCCGACATTAAAAAAACGCTAAAACGCAAGTGAAAATAACCTGTATCTCCGTTATTTAGCGGAAACCGACTCATAGCAAGCCGTAGTTAAAATGATGCATAGAATAGAGTACATACAGACAGACAAGATGGAAGTGATTAGGCTGTTTCGAACAAAAGAATAAGTTTTACGGAAATATGTATCGTTTTGATTGTTTCGATGGGAATTATCATATAGGGCCCTTTCGAAATCTGTGCTTCTGACATCATTAAATAGTTATAAAAAGCTAAATGTTATCAGAATGTAGCGTTACAAACTGACAATCAATGCACAGTAGAATGTAAGTCCTAGAAACCTGTAATTTAGAAAATATGTTTCCTATAACTTGTAAGGCTGCAACTAAAAATGGATTCCTGAGTTTCAACTCAAAGAAAGCATCAAGATGAAGTTTGATGAAACATAAAAAAACTGCTACTCAAGCTACGTTTAAGCTAGAGCGGATTATGACATGCTTGGGATATATAAATAGTGATTTAGAAACATACAAGGTTACGAGAGCAAACAGTTGTTCTGGGTGTTCTATGTATAATAAAAATATCTATCTAAGTATTGTATTGTATTGTATTAAGTATATCAGTCATCTAGTACTCATAACATAAACTCTGCTTACCTTGGGGCTAGATGATGATGTCCAGCATTATTTATTTATTTTTTTATTTAAAGTCAAAAGAGTGCCATGACTACTGATCTTGAGTCTTTACCATCTACTGATTTCCTGTGAAGCCATCCATCAGTGGGACCGTCTCAAACTTCGTTTTCCAGTCCGCAGTCGCCATTTGAGAACCTTTATTCGTAAGTTACACTTGAGTGTAAGTTGATGAAAAAGGATTATAAAGATTTATTTTTACACGGTTTAAAATTCCCACAGAGACAGCTGTGAGAGGTAAAATATTCCTTGGGAATTTGTTTAATCCGATTGGCATTTCGTTGAATTCAAAATGACTTGAATGTCAGTGTGTAGCGCTTTTGAGTTCTTTGACTAATTGAAATTGAATGTCAATTATGATATAGACAAGTGAAACGTCCCGCGACTTTGGCCGTACTGCCTTTTTAATGCGAACTTCGTCTTTCTGTTATGTCCTTTATAAGTTGAATATAAGTTGTCAGAAATTTCTTTCTAAGTGCATAATGAAAGGAATATACCTGGAAATGTCACGTCTCTAGGACTTACCGTTTTGTGTGTTTGTCAGCTAAGTCGTAGGTTCGAATCCTGCCCTTTTAAAAAATGTGTTACGCATTTAAAATTATCATGAAATTTTGTCCGGTTACCACGCGACTAGTGCAAAATAAGATCGAAGTATTTAGTTATTCTAATATTTTAATTATATATGTAATTGGTGCATACAAATGGTTGACCGTCTTGTTCATGCTATCCAAGTTTATCGATTTTATTCATTATTTAACCATTGTCTTCATCAATTGGTCCCTCATCGAGTTCAACGGCATCAGTAGAGTACTAGAGTACTACGTAAGAGCTCGCATTAAACGCATTACTCTCGATTGCATAGTGTAAGGAGTACTGGAGTCGCTAGATGGCGGTGTGCTGTGGAGACGGTGCGGCGCGCAATACGCATGCTCGGTCGTGTTACCTGGGCAACGGGAGAACGAAGATGTCAGGAAGTGTGATCGTTGACTTCGTAGCTTGACTCCGAATAATTGTGGTCTTGGAAAATAATATCTTGTGTAATATAAATCTGATAGTCTTAATAGTTATAATAGTTGTACCGAGTTACAAAAATACTGAACAATGAATTTTCAAAAAGCAACTACACAATGCGTTTAATGCGAGCGCTACGTAATCGCTTTGCTGTTGCTTCAGTACTCTCAATCTAAATTGACATTTACTCCACCAAGTATCTCTAAAATGTAAATCTTGCGCATACCAATCATGTAAGACCATTGAAACAATTGCCATCGGATAAAAGACTGTATTACCTTCTAGATAAGTAGTTGTGGAAACGGAGGAATGACATTGAAGACGCATGCGCACGACCAACTTAACTGGGTATGCGATGTTGATTACTTTATTAACGTTTTTGTTTGAAACGTAGACCGGATTATGCTGGTTCTTAGATGAGGCTGTATCATGGTGAGGGGCGGGGCGATGGGAGTATGTACAGACAAACATCTCTAGCGACACAGTTATACATAAATCTATGTGAGTATACATGTAAAATTGTTGCGTTACTGACTGTCTGGATTGTCTGACAGCCTAAAGAGATGTAACGATTTAGTTAGTCTAGGTTGCACTGCGCAGACTGCGCTACATAAAGGCTACAGCGAATCGAATTCACACTTCTAAATGATTTTTTTTATTACATGTGCCATTGAGCATTTGCATTGGATCCATTGAGCTGGATTATGATCCAATCACTCTCGCTCGAGCACCGGTGGTCTAGTGGTAGTGACCCCCGCCTTCCGATCCTAAGGTCGTGGGTTCAAACCCGGTCGTGCACCAATGGATTTTTCTGTTCTAAAAATGTATGTGCGCAATGCCAGTGCTCTCATACGGTGAAGGAAAACATCGTGAAGAAACCGGCATGTCCAAGAACTAAAAATTCGAAAGACATGTGCCATCCACCGATCCGCATTGGGTTCGCGTGGTGGATTGAGACCCAATCACTCTCGCCTGAGAGTAGTCAGTGTCCCAGCAGTGGGAACATTAGAAGGTTGTCATGATGATGATGATGACTCTCGCTCGAGAGTAGGCCAGTGTTCCAAACGAGGGGATGAACTGATTCTTACGCGTAGTACCTTTACGAACTGCATATTATTATTATTACAAATGGTAAGAACTCATCTCAATTTGTAAGATGAATCATTTCTTACGTCAGTACAAATTTATTATTTACTAACAGTCCGTCCCAGCTTCGCTCGGTTGCAATGTAATCGCACCCGTGCGAAGCCGGGGTGGGTCGCTATCGCTAGTATTAATATAGCCTATGTTACTCGGGGATAATGTAGCACACTAATGGTGAAAGAATTTATTCGCTCGTGAAACGCTCGTGACGTAGCTGGCTAAGTTGTTCTAACAACGAAGTTAAGCTCTGTTCCGCGTGGTCTCCATTTGGATGGGTGCCAGTGGCAATTTGAACTGAGCGCTTCCGTGCTTCAGAGGGCACGTCAAGCTATTAGCCCCGGTTTTTAAGTTATTAGGCCTTCGGGTGGCCTTCGGGTGGCCTAGTAACCAGAGAGTTGATCACTGACTCATACGAGTCATACGAACTTACCCATTCAGCTGTGCGTTGAGTCAGTCAGTACGCAACAGTTTTGTATATTTAGATGAATGTGACCTTTATCACCGGGAATTATGATTGAGAATTGAATGCTTATAAAGCATGCGAGTAAGAATGAAATTCTACGTACACCTACTTTTTTGTGTTGTTTCAAGATGTTTAGTTTTATTTTGACTGTAAACCCGCGGTTTTTAAGGATCGGCGACCGCTAGCGGTCGTAAAAGAGCGGGACAGAAAAAGTTTTCATGTTTGAAGTTCGTAAAGTTAAAATGATAATTGATAAATAATATTTATTTGCAAGAACACTCATGTCATATAAATGGTCTTAAAATTAAATTAGTTCGTTTATGTCCTACCAAAATCTTTGGCATGCAAATATTATATTATCATAATATTACAAAAAGTTAAAAACGTCAAGAAAATTATCAAAAACAAAAAAAAAGTTATAAGTGCACAATGTCCTTAAAATTCAAAAAATCATTTATTAAATTAAAAAACATTTATCTATCAGCTATTTTTTAATGTAATATAAGATAGGTCTTCAAATCTTTTAATTCAGCAGGTAACCTTTTATAAATCCTGAAACACATGTAATAAGCTTGACGTTGTATATGACCTATCTATATATTTAGGTAAGTGCAATTTGTTATTGAACGCGTTCAATAAATAGGTTACTGAGTGCTTATCACAAAAAAACGTTTGACAAGCGTAAACGCTAACAGCGGTTATCGGTTCTGCGAGTTATATTATCTACGGGTTAGGGTGGATTCGACCAACTTTTGGAATAACTATTCCGCGGAATAAGAAATGTCATATAATAAATAAATAAATAAATAAATAAATAATGCTGGACAATCTACACAGCACCATCTAGCCCCAAGGTAAGCTGCTGTTAAACAGAGCTGTGTTATGTACTAGATGATTGGTATATATTTAATACAATAAAATACTTAAATAGATATTTTTTATTATATACATATAGATAATACCCAGAACACCCGGAACAAATATTTGTAGATCGTACAAACATTTGACCCGAGGCGGGAATCGAACCCGCAACCTCCGCGTCGCAGGCGGACCTGCGCCCGCTGCGCCACATCGGTCGTCAAATGCAAGTATACCTGGGGTGCAGCTTGTAAATCGTATTTAATAAAACTCGAAAGAGCGCAGCGTGCGATTCTAAAAGTTGCATACAAGAAGCCTTTCCGCTACTCAACTGAGATATTATACAGAGAGACTAATCACCTTACTGTTAGGCAACTTTATATTTTGAATACAGTTCTTAGGTTCCATAAAGATTCATTGTCAACAGTAATTACTCCTCCTGATAGTAGACGTACTCGATGGAACTTACCAAGAATAAATACAAATTTTGACAAAAGAAGCTACAGATATTTAGCCCCATATATTTATTCTAAAGTAAATGATAACCTCAAAATTCTAAAACTTTCCAGGTACAAATGCAAGAGATCTTTGGTTGCGTGGTTGGTTACACTAAATTACAATGAAACAGAGCGATTACTTATTACACCAACTTAGCATGCATCCATACTAATGTATACCCAAAGATATATATAATATTTACAAATACTATGGGATTAAACATAGTATAGTATAGTATAGTAGGAAAAACACTTACTTAAACAATTAGCTTTGATTTAAAACTTATGTTATTAGGTACTTGATATTTAATTACACACAATACACCCCTTTATACACCCATACACACACCCACATACACACACACGCTGTGGATTTCCCGCTGTGATAACCAGACTCTTACGAGACTGGGAGGAACAAGGAAATCCACATGCACACACGCACACCCTATTACAAACACACACCCACTCACCTAAACATACTCACCCTCACTCTTACTCCCTAACACACCCTCATAAATTTCCACAAACATTCAAAACACAATTAAATTAGTATTGCTGTTACATAAAAAAAAAATATATATATATATTATATTACTATAATTCTTACACTTTTTTACACATTTGCTTAAATGCTATCTAAATTAAATGCATGTTTCTAAATCTATTGAACTTATGATGTATGTACATTATAGGAATCTATCAAATTATGCATGCTAAAATAAGAATTTTTGGTTTCTACTTTTATTGGACATGGACGAAGGAGTCTATCTTCCCACAACACAGGTTTACCTAAGGTGGGAGATAGTGGTATAATACTTACTATTATTATTATGATAATTTGTGCTCAAAATTGTCCACCTAAAAATTGTAATTTTTAATTTTTTAATTTTAATATTTTGTATACTGGTACCCATAAACATGTGTAATTTTGGAAAATACTGTCAGTTTACTCGCGAATAACTGCGGTTTAGTGCTTATTCGAGTTTGGTCGAATGCAACCTTACCAAGTCTATTATATAGATTTGTGTTTTAACGTTTTCCTTTATAGATATAAACGTTTTACTTCCATTGTCATTTTAAATTTATATCTTTAAATCATGTTTTTGAAAAGACTCTCCATATTTTAGTTTTACATATCCACAATAATCTTTGGCTCATTCTATTCATTTATTTTCCTTGATCCCATAAATTGATAAGCCTAGATAGTAGCTGTTGCCCGCGACTTTGATCGCGTAATATACTTACGTAATATACATAAACATTTCTCTTGAATCACTCTATCTATTGATGTGAACCGCATTTAGAAGATCATCGTCTTTATTAATTGACTTAGGAATGACTAGACGATCTGCCTCAGCTTTTTTTTTAATAAATAAATAATGCTGGACAATTCACACAGCATCATCTAGCCCCAAGGTAAGCTGCTGTTAAATAGAGCTGTATTATGGGTACTAGATGACTGGTATATATTTTATACAATACAATACATAGATAGATATTTTTTATTATGAAAATACCCAGAACACCCGGAACAAATTAATATTTGTAGATCGTACAAAAATTTGTTCCGAGGCGGGAATCGAACCCGCAACCTCTGCGTCGCCCGCTGCGGTCGTCAAACACGTCGGCTTTGCACGGGTGCAATGATAACTTAAGCACTCGTTCGAAACCGGGGCGCGTCGCTAGTAATAAATATAGCTGATGTTACTCAGGGATAATCTAGCATTCTAATGCTGTAATACTATTTGAAATTGGACCAGTAACAAACAAAAATACAAAAATTCAAATCTTCTCTCTTTTTAATATTAGTTTTTTTTAGTTAGTTAGTTTTTTTTTTTTTTTTTTTTTAATAATAATAAATAATGCTGGACGATCCACACAGCATCATCTAGCTCCAAGGTAAGCTGCTGTTAAACAGAGCTGTATTATGGGTACTAGATGACTGATATATATTTAATACAATACAATACATAGATAGATATTTTTTTATTATATATAGAATACCCAGAACACCCGGAACAAATATTTGTAGATCGTACAAACATTTGTTCCGAGGCGGGAATCGAACCCGCAACCTCTGCGTCGCAGGCGGACCTGCGCCCGCTGCGCCACATCGGTCGTCTGTTGTTAGTTGTTAGTTATAGACTAGTATAGATAAGTAAGAAAAGGCATTACTTGGCAACTATGCTTCATACAAACAAATATTTTGTTGAAGAAACAAATAGTTTGTGATGTTCAAGATTAGATTAGTATTGTAGTTAGTATATCCTTAGTGTAGTAGTTACCACTATACAAAACAAGTAACTAACAGTTAATTGTTCTTAGTAAAGTACATAATTAAACATAGAACATTATTATGTAGCCCATTAATTACTATTATGATTTGAAGAAGGCTTACAAGATCACGGCGCAGTCGTAAAGATCGGTGGATGAAAGGGACTAGAGCGAGATAGCATCACTAGAAAGAGAGGGGTAATTATGAGCATCGTATGTGTAGATCAAACCGCGATCCATCGATCGATATCTGCTTGTCAGGCATTACGTGTGATGCCAATGGCAATTCATTACGATGAATCTATGTAGCTTGTTTCAATTGTTCGATGTCCGGCCGTAATTAATGCGTTCTGGGATAGTTAATTATCATTTTACTTTTATATTAGTAGTAGAACTCTTTGCAGGTTTCACTGAAAATTAGCAATACAGTTATAAATGTAACTGCAAATGCCTTTTTTTTGTCACATCATATTTATTTATTTATTATCTTATAGTTTTTGTTAGTGGTGTGACGTCAAGTAAAATATTTTTATGTTATGAAACGTAAATTAGTTCTAACATAATACCTATTTCTGTCGCCAAGCAGCAATGCTCGCTTTGCTGTGTTCCGGTACAAAGAAAATGGTTAAATTACCACATGATTATTATATTTATGTCTCAGAGTGACAATGAGCAAGTGATACCGCGGTATTGCAAGCGTCCATAGACTACGGTAAACTTGTTTGAAAAAAACCTTTGGCTCTACCTACACCATTTCTATCAGAGCACGTAATAATACCCCTTTCCGATTGGAGTAAACGCTTCCACATGATCTTGTTTGGTTTTTGCTCTGTTTATACGCTACAGTTGCATAAAAAGCAGGTTTTTAAGAGCGTACATTGGTATACTTAGATTAGAACCTAGATGCTTTTCTTTTTTTTTATTATAAAACGTAAATTTATTTAATTAAACTTGAAATTGGAATATGCTTCCTCCTCCGAAATAAGAAGAAAACTCAGTATTGTTCAGTTTTTGAATGAATAAAAAAAAACTGTAATAATAGACCTAGAGAAGTCAAGACTTCATCGTCATTATCAGTCAATAACCATAGGACATCCCCAAAAAGTGCCATGACCGATCTTGACCTTATAATATCCATTAACTTCCTGCGAGTCCTAATGACTTCACGGGCGATCAAAAAACAAGTATAGTATCATGAAACGAAAACAGGCGCCGGTAACCAGCTTTCTATATAAACGCGGCCACTTGACGTTTGCGTTTCGTTCGTTTTTGAGCTCTTTTAAGTCAATTAGAGGTCTGATGGGCTGTAATTAACAATGTTGTTGAATGGGTACTTACAGATTGATGGAACTCCTTTGTTAAGAAAGATTGTAATGTAATTTTTAGAAAGTTTTTGTGGTATTTGCCCGCGTCTTTTGCAGCGTAGAACCTTATCAAAGTCTAATTAGTTCATATAGGTAATATATACTTTAAACTAAATGTATCATTATAAATTTATATAAATGGGAAAGTGTTAGTGTAAAAATTTAAATATGAAGTATTATACAAATAAAAGAAATCTACTAATGTCTAATATACAAAATGTCCAACAAGGATTAATAAAGTCCAACTCAACTCCAATTTTGTCCAACATGATTTTGTCCAACACGAATTTTGGCCAACATGAATTTTGTCCACCTGACCACCAAGCTTACTAGTTTTTTATTTTAACTATAATACGAGGGTTATTATAACGAATTAATAAGTTTATTTTATGCTTACTAGTCGTCTGCATTCTTCACATTATTTAAATACTAGATTCTTTAATGAAGACGAAAACTTTTTATACAAATCTTACATTTCAATCGGTATCTTCTTTTTACTAGATCTTTGTACTAGTACGTATGTACCTACATACTAGGTGGGCCATCTATGGGACAACGACGGACACTAATTACAGTCTAAGAAAAAAAAAACGTATAAAGGAGGTTGTACTCAATGATGGATAGACGTGTCCTCGCGGGATTCGATTAAATATATCGATTAAAAGGATTAATGCTTCAATAACTCGATACTTTATGCTCGCCTCGATTGTTTTGTAAGCTGATCCAAATGTTGTGTTTTAGTTACAAAGATGAATCGTTTTTTTGGGGTTTTTTTTTATTTATAAAACCCGTTTTTAAACACTAAAAATTTATTATTAGTTAGCTTAGGTGAGTCTTATTTACTTGCTCTTTGTCCTTTTTATATAGTTACCATTTGATCTATGGTTAAACTAAGTTAAGTAGGTATACATAAACCTTACAATCTATTACAAAAGAGTTGTTTCAAACCAAACATTTATTTTTTTATTAGTATTATTTATATCATTTTCATCACAAAATTTCATTTGCATTTTAATAATATGTGATATTTATAATAATTGTTACCTTTATGCATAGAGAGCTTTACTACGAAACTTTTCACAAGTAAATGTATCATAGCTTTATTATAATTGTATTTAAACCAACAATGAAGTAATCAGCCTCCATATTGTCCAATAGAGTCGTAAAATTATGAAGCCAAGTCGTACTAAGTACAATAGCCTAACATTACCATACCATAAGAAAATGCACAAGCATCACTTATTAATATGCTTTGCTTTTACCGATGAGTTTTTTTTTTTTTTTTTTTATATTGATTATAGTCAAGCGTTTGACCACCACCTCACCTGATGGTAAGTGATAGTGTGGTCGATGATGGAGCACGCTTGCCTAGAAAGAACCTGTTCACTCTAGCCTTAAAGACTCCCAAATTGTATTATTCATGTTCGTCAGTATTAAACACGTGAAACAGTTGAGCTATCTAAAGACACAAGCGATCTATAGATAGCTCAGATCCAAATCATTACTTGGAACTCAATTCTACTGATAAATATCATTTAACGTTTTATTCAGTCGTTCGTTCGTTCGTTTATTCAGTTTCAATTGTAGTTTAGTAAGTAAGTAAGTAAGTATTTATTTATTTGACACAGGTATATTAGGTACATGATTTGTATACGAATCCATAGGTTCCCGAACTAGTAAAACTAGTTTCAGTCGAGTTTCAGTTTTAACCAAAATACGAGATCGATTTATCGTGAAAAGTAGCCGCAGCTGGATCGTTGTTTAAAAGTGGCTTAGAATTAATCAAAATTATCTTCAACCAGTCAATCAGATCAGATCAGAGAGATCTTCAATCAGAGCACCGGTGGTCTAGGAGCACCGGTGGTCTAGTGGTAGTGACCCCGCCTTCCAATCCTAAGGTCGTGGGTTCAAACCCGGTCGTGCACCAATGGATTTTTCTGTTCGAAAATTTATGTGCGCAATGCCAGTGCTCTCATACGGTGAAGGAAAACATCGTGAGGAAACCGGCATGTCCAAGAACTAAAAATTCGAAAGACATGTGCCATCCACCAATCTGCATTGGGTCCGCGTGGTGGATTAAGACCCAATCACTCTCGTTCGAGAGTAGGCCAGTGTCCCAGCAGTGGGAACATTAGAAGGTTGTCATGATGATGATGATGATGATCTTCAACCATGCTTTTACGTTCATGTAAAATTTTAATTCTGAAGTTTAGATATTTACGTTGAAGTAAATTAGATTCTGATAAGAAAGAAAAGCCACGGGCAAAAGCGCGTGTTCATAAAACGCAAAGTTTACCATTTCATAATAAAAAGGACGAGAATGGAGCGTCGGGTCACATAATGCATTATAATTTTATACAAAGATACATACTGCAAAAGTCGAATGAATATGCAAAAGCGATGCGTGTGTAGCGATTGAGTTATTGTGATCGAGGTTGAGTGTGTGCATGAGCTTAGGCTGGTTCCTATAGCAAGCTATGAAGATGTAAGCTTTCGAAACGATAATAGTCTTCCATTCTTAACCAATGCTGGCAATTCACTTGGCTCATTTGCTCAAATATTTGCGTTATTTTGTCAATACAAAGTCAACTCAAAGCAAACATTTGTGCAAATATCCCAAGTGGATTGCCGGTAATAAATATTATAGCAATCACAATTAAAACTCTGTCTGCCTGTTACATAAATATTTACGCATTTCTGAACGCACTTTTTCAAAACATTGTTACCTACCCCACACAAAAAAAAAAGTATTATGAAAATTATATTAATAAGTAAGTAATCAAAATATATAATCCTGATCAGTGAAAGTATTCAGTGGAAAACAATCTCAGCTGTATCACATCCAAAAGCTCCGCACACACGCGCGCTCGCATGTGTGCGGTGCGCACACGCAGCCGGAGAAATGCATATTTTATGACGTCTGCTCACATTCAGCGCGGTGCCACAAAGAAATTATACGCGCATTAAAATCCATGGAGGTGTGAGCTTTTTTTTTTCAATTTTTCCATCTGACCTACAACGTTTATATAAATTATGTTATACTGTAGGTGTATTGCATCGAATAATTTAATGTTAGCTTAGGTAGTGTCGATTCTTAATAGATTACAAAGCGTTACTTATGTGAGCTTACTTTTATTAACATTCTATTAAATCGTAAATACAAAATAGTGTGTCAAGTTTGCTTACAGTTGAACTAATGAGCGTGTTTGGGTTTTTATTTTATAATATGTTTTTTTTTTTTTTTATACAACTGAAGTGGCAACCAAGCGTACGGCCCACAAGATGGTAAGCGGTTACCGCAGCCTATGAACGCTTGCAATACCAGAGGTATCACTCGCGGGTTGCCACCTTGAGGCTAAGAACGAAAGCCTCATGTGCCAGTAATTTCACTGGAAACCATACCCTTCACACCGGAACACAGCAATGCGAGCATCACTGCTTGGCGGCAGAAATAGGTATGATGGTAGTCCTTCCCCGGACGAGCTCTATCACAGAGAACTCTACTACTCTTGAAATGTTGCTGCTAAGTATCTACTTTTTATCCAAATTTTACGTATTTTACGTTCCTGCCTGTAGCGTTGCTCGCGTAGCGAAACACGTGGCTTAGTAACACGAAAGTTTTTTAATTCTGATTAAATCTGAGGAAAACAGCTAATATGACTGTTATTTTTCAATTTATAAAATACTAGCGGCTCGACCGGGTATAGCCTATGTTACTCAAGGATAATGTAGCATTCTAATGGTGAAAGAATTATTGAAATCAAATTAGAGTTTTTGAGTTTATTCGTAACAAACAAAAATACCTTTCCTCTCTATAATATTAGTACCTATAGAAAAATATTATAGGACATCTACGAGTATAACCAACGCAGTAGCAAGTTTGTATTAAGTTTTTTAAGCATAATAAAAGCATAAATCAGAACGCTCGTGACGTAGTTGGCTAAGTTGTTCCTAATAGATCAACGAAGTTAAGCACTGTTCCGCGTAGTGTTTGATGGGCGACCGCCAGTGGCATTTTCAACTGAGCGCTCCCGTGCTTCGGAGGGCACGTTAAGCAGTCGGTCCCGGCCTTTTTCAAAGTTGTTGTTTGACAGAGGCCTTCGGGCGGCCTAAAAACTCTGTCACTAGAGTTGGCCGCTGACTCATACGAACATACTTTTTTAGCAGTAAAATCTTTAGATACGTAATAATCTCTGTAGTTTTTATGTTCTATAGCCAAGAGGATATGCAGCCTGGGTTCAAGTTAATTAACAAAAGACCGAGTTGATGCGAACAGCACATGCGCTGAATAGGGCCTTCAGTGTACAACATCCTTTATGACAAACGGTTTCAGTACTTCGTTGTAGAACTGATCCGTATCATATGAAGTGCATCATTTAGTAAGTATTATTGCAATAACTTTAAACATATAAAAATCTGTGATATTGATTTTGAATAGATTAATAAAGACTAAGTCAGGTTTGGATGACACATTAACTAACAGAGGTTTATAGTACGACTAAAAATAAATTCTGTTGTAGCATTAACTAAACCAAGTTCAAATTATTGCCGTACTTTTTAGAGAACAATACAGAAGACCGCGTTATATTTCATTCGTTTATATTATAGAATGTTTCAATAGAATCGATACCACTACACATACAAAGTAATATCAACTAGCTTCAAAAACTATAGACAGAATTACAGCCTCCAATAACAGCTTGTTAATAATACCTCGATATAAAGACATTCGAATAGAAATGCTTATTACATGCGTAATCGAATAATTAATCGATTCGATCGTTCGTCTACCAAATTAGAACATAACTTTTTGAATCGTAATTATAGTTTTGATAAATGTATAGGTAATAAAAGTTTTGTTAAATGTAGCAGGGGTTCCGTGAAAAATAAGAACTTTAATACCGAAAAGAGACAAGTGTTATAAAAAGTCAGTGGTAAGTCAAATAAGGTCTTTACTTACCCAACAAAGGTTTGAAATTAAATAAAAAAATATTGAAATAAATGTTGCTACCAACCTTAGATATAGTTCTGTGCTACCAACCATCATCAAGATAATCACATGACCATCTAATGTTCCTATCATTAGGACACTGACCTCGCTGATAAGATAAAGAGTGATTGGGTCATAATTTATCATAAATCTTATGCGATTGGTTGATAGTATGCGTAGTATGAAAACGTCTTAGTTATCAACATAGTGGTATAAAATTAGACATTTTTAAATTGTGCCACTGAACCCCAAAATCTCCTAGCATTCATAACTAATACGTAATCGATGTAATATTGATAAATATCCAAAATCACACCGTAAAGAACCAAAACATAGAAGGAGCTGCTTTTAATTGCTATAATTAACAAATTTTTATGTGAATTATATCTTCATAGCCTCCGGCCTAATCTAATAAAAGAGCGAGACGGAAAGTGTAGTTTAAAACCAGTTGAAAAGAGACGGGGCTTTTAAAATCGATGATTTCTATCGAACAATCGCCGTGTCAATTCGAATAATTTATTTGTTCTCGTTTTTATGAAGGTTGTTTTAAATTTTTATTGCAGAAACGTATTTTGGCGGAATATTTGACTTGTTTGATTGGTTTTACGAGAGTTTTACTGCTTATAACTGTATGTTGGTATAAATTTGGTGAAATTTCGTGGATTTAGTGGAACAAAACAGCAAGGTTTATTTTTTTAGCTGGAGCCTTATTCGCTATGACCAAACGCGGGCTGGTTACGATATCTGCGTGGAATCGTTGTTGACGAGCCACGTCCTAGGGTTCGTTTGACTGTTTTTTAAAGTCAACCTTTCAATAGCGAAACTATCGCTATTGAAACAACACAGATACGGATAACAATTTTACAATTTCACATCATGGCACGTATAGAACACGTTAACGTTACACGTTATTGGTAAGGAATCTTCTAGGTCATAGCGAATAAGCCCCCAGGTTCGGTTCCCAAGAGAGGCAATCAAATTTAAAAAATCCTTTAATGCAGTTTTGTTTCTTTTAAAAAATAAAGGATTGTTTTCTTTGAGTAAAATCTTAAGAAATTAAATAGGTTTTTCAGGGCTCATTGATTTTTTCAATATTTTTTCAGATGAACACTGGACGTGAGCTACATATTATTAGTGGATGTTTTAGTGACCTGGATCAGTTGAGCTATCTAGATCGTTAGTTTAGATAGGTATCTCAGTGGTCTGATGTGAATTTTTTTAGCATTTGTAGTATTTTGGTATTCATTTGTGTTTATTTCTCCGTAAATAGATGTATCTAACTATATTATTTCTGTAGCTTTAGAACAGCCAAAAGTCGGTGGATTGTGAAGGCTCAAGATCTTGAGATATTGGTGACCGACCTATCATCAAGGTACTTTTTGGAGGCCTATATCCAGCAGTAGTATTTCTACCATACCTATTTCTGCCGCCAAGCAGTAATGCTCGCAATGCTGTGTTTCGGTGTGAAGGGTATGGTTTCCGGTGAAATTACTGGCACATGAGGCTTTCGATCTTAGCCTCAAGGTGGCAACCCGCGAGTGATACCTCTGGTATTGCAAGCGTCCATAGGCTGCGGTTACCGCTTACCATCTTGTGGGCCGTACGCTTGGTTGCCACTTAAGTTGTATAAAAAAAAAAAAAAAGTATTCTATTAGATGATGATGATGATAGGTTCCTTCCAACGATAGAACTGTGCGTTCGCAAACTTAACCATGCGCTATTCCCCATTAAAAATACCAAATAGCACAATTTCATTTAGCTTCAAAAGAAGTCCTACAGTCCTTATACCAGCAGAATGCTCGATAAGTACCCATTCAAATAGGTCCGACTGTGCGCAGGCGCAGTCACACGACAATGGAACAAATCAGCGCACCGGACGAACGAAACTAGACCATTACAGTAAATGGGAAACGCGCTTGTTTGGGGTCCTGCCTAGTGGGGGACAGAGATTGCGTTTGCGCAGCACTACAGCCCTGATTACCTACCGCTGTATTACGGTGGTCTTTTGACGGACATCGGTTTTTACTACGAGATTTTAAGTTCAGTTTTCCAGTCGGTCATCCGAGCGGACTATTTTTTCCCTGTTTTCAGGTTTCTAGGACTTACGGCACTAAACAAAATATTAGTAGGTACCTACTCAGTCAGTCGTTACTACTACTGAGGTAAGAAAACGATTCTTCATATTTAAATTTGATGCAGTAAGTAATATAAACCTAAACTACATACTATTAAAAGACCTATTAGCAACATAAGTGCAATAAAAGATTTGTATTTAAACCTACATTATATACCTAAAACCCAATAAAAGTGTTGGTATTTCAAGTCAATATTATTTAAATAAGTCATTGTTCATAATGGGAATCTTAGATGATAACAATAATACTCTGTGGCATTATTCATGCAAACTTAAGTTCTACCAATAGTTCAAAACTCATCAGAAACTTTTGAACTACAAGAGTTCATCGTCCAACTGTCAAATATTTACCCAGAATCGATAACTAAGACAAAAATCAAGCTAGCTGATAGAATAAATTAGTTATGTGTCAGTTTTCACAGTGGTGTGCAAAGAATGCACTGTTTTTTGGAAGTGATGCTTTCCGTCAGTTTTACGGTGGTTTATTTAAATTTTGTGTGATTTAGTAACGCATCTCATTATTGGTTCGGTTACCTTTTCACATGTGATTGGTGATAGATTTTTGAATATAAAAGAATTATACTTCAAATGCAGTTATTGATCTTGAATCCTCAAAAAAGTAATTAGGAAGACTGTCTATTGGACTATTGGTGGTCTGTTGGTTGTGACCCCGCCTTTTGATCCTAAGGTCGTGTGTTTAAAACCGGTCTTCTTTGATTGGTCGTGTGTTTGAAACCGGTCTTTTACCAATGTATTTGTTTACGAAAATTTTGTGGAAAACTTCGATACAACGTCATGATACGAGCTAACTTAGTTTAAACGTTTTTTATTAAAACCATTATAGACCGATCTCTCTATGCAAGGGGTTATTAAACTGGATTTTGCTTACATTTTTGTGATGCGATATTTTTTTTATTAAGTTCTTCCTGCTACGTTTACTTAGGATTCTTTTGAGTTGACTGTACCAAGGAAGGAATTATCCCGGCCAACCTTGTACAAATTCCTACTAATTCGTGTTCCCCTAGTACTAGTACGTAAACCTCAGTTGGTCTAAACTAGTGAATGGACGCGCTCAATTGAGGCCTGGGAGCCGGACGTTACAACATCGTAAAAACGATACCGTACTTTGCATCTACTTGCTACTGTTACACGGTGCATGTAACATCGCGTAGAAGCACTTGTGATTTGATTTGAGTTTTGTACGTTGCGTTTACTTGCTACTTATACGTATACAGGGCATGTAATATTTTGTAGAAGCACTTGTAAAATGCGTTGATTTTTCCCAAAATATTTGTCTTTCTCAAAATATTGGTTTCTGGTCTAGGTGTTGTGGAAATTGGTGCGAATATATTCGAGTGCAACCAATGGATTTTTCACTACGAATATAAATTCCTTGTATTTACAAAGTTTTAAAATGACACATGCAATAACGACACATCTGTACCAAGTGACATAATTCCACATTTGCTAAATGTTCTGTTTCTCGGTAACCGACTAACGGCGATTAGCACTTATTAGAATCTGCGCTGTGACATAACTTTCTGTGTGTTACAGAGTCACTTTAGTTTTACTGAAAATAAATTATAGAAAAAAATATTTAAAACTGAACTATGAATGCGGTAGTTTTATAACTCTATTTCAATCAATTTAGGTTAAAAAAACAGTATCAGTTTCAAATGAAAACAGAAATAGATTGGATGAAAACAAAGATATTTCGTTATTGTGTACACAGTGTACACAGCTTTGTCAGCTCCGGATTTAGTATGTAATTATGCGAGATACCTTAATAATAGGTCAATTTGATGTCAATCTATACAAAATAATTATTGTGAAATGTCGTTTTTTTTTCATGCCGATAGTGTTTTTTTGTTCATGTGATCCGAAAATTGATTTCTCCAGAGACTAAAGAAATAAAAATTATTTTCAGATAAATTCTAGACAGAGTTAGATAAAACTTAATAAAACATGAAAAATATAAGTAATAAGAAGATTTATAATAGACTTACCACTAGCTTGCAGTTTTCTTTCTTGTGAGTCTTCGGCATCTATCGACGACTTTTGGAAAAATCCCTGAAACAATTTCAAAACATATTATCTTCTGAAAAAGTTGAGCGTTGTTAAAATCAAAATAACTCAGTGTATTGATTATTGATTGTGTATCAGATCAGTCATCAGATCAGTTAAATATCTGGTTACCATAGTACAAGTTTTATTTAGTTCGGGACTAGATGGCGCGATGTAAAAATGTCCGCCAATATTCATTTTATTACAGATCTGTGTAACAGTGTAATGAACGAAGTCATTGGAAAAGGATGGCATTTTAGTAATATTATGTAGTTTTGAAAATGGTAATTTATCAAATCGACACATTCATGTTAATTGATTGGTTCAATTATTTCTTATTTGCTCGACTTTAGTGAAGAAAACATTTTTTTTATACAACTAAAGTGGCAACCAAGCGTACGACCCACAAGATGGTAAGCGGTTACCCCAGCTTATGGGCGCTTGTAATACCAGAGGTATCACTCACGGGTTGCCACCCTGAGATGTAAATCGAAAGTCTCATGTGCCTGTAATTTCACCGGAAACCATACAATTCGGACCGGAACACAGCAATGCAAACATTACTGCTTGACGGCAGAAATAGGTATGGTGGTAGTCCTCCCCGGACGAGTTTTCTTACAAAGAACTCTACTACTCTTAAATTGTCACTTATGTTTGAATTTAGAACAAAAAACAACAATACAATATTTTTTTTATTTAAACTAAAATAGAAGAAATTCAGTATTGGCATGTTTTTTTATTTTTAATTATTCGAACTAAATTTTTAATGTAGATACTTTATTTTTAATTTACTTTATGTACGAGTATTTTTAAAGCTCTACGTTATTTCATTATTTCAATGATCTTATATTAATTTACCTGCATTTGTAAATTAGCTAAGTCCTCCAAATTTTTTCTCATAATGTTTTGCTGATCGAATTCCGAGACACTGTTTCCCGCGCTCGAAGTAGTCGACAGTTCCTGAATTATAAAGTTACTTTTTAAAGGGTTAAAATGAATACAAAATGTAAGCTCTAAATATTATGTCAAATATTTTAAGATTTAGCTAGTATTTTTCACATGATTTTGTTTAAGTTTAGATTAGTTACTGATGTAATAAAAGTACGCGAAATGACCTAATGACTTTAGTACAAAAAAATTACAGAGCGGAAAATGAAACGTTTATAAATTAATAATAAGTAGAGTTGTATATTGTGTAATGATAAAATTATATAATTATAAATCCGAAAATTCGGATATATAATTATGTAAGTATGTTTGTGTTTGAATAATGCTGTTATCGCTAAAACGATTTTGATAAAATTTGGAATAGAATTATTTCTGAATCTACTGCTACTTTTACATATTTAGGTACTACGCGAGCAAAACCGCATTCAAAAGCTAATAATAATATAAAGTTTTAATTATTATGTAAAAAAAACATGTATGTATAATATTAAAGTTTACCTGACAGTCTCCGTCTCTAGATACGCTAAGGTCTAGGGTCTGGTCTCCATCATCAGAACTGCCCTCTTCTTCCTGACCCTGGGATCTGAACAGCCTCATGGATTGTTGGTTGATTATTTGCAACGCTCTTTGCCTGAAAATAATAATAATTAAAAATACAAAATAATTAAGTGCTGATAGACCTCTAGTGGTCTAGTGGTGGCCGTTTTCCGATCCTAAGGTCGTGGGTTTGAACCTCGTCGTGCCACACATGAATTTCCATTCGAAACAATTTTGCACTTAATTTGGAATTTTCACATAAAGCTTTGTGACATGCTGCATATGCATCTAAGAATGAAAAATCCAAATGACATATTATGTGCTATCCATCAGTCCGCATTGGTGCTGAATGGCACATGTACCAGGTGCCAGTATCCCAACAGTGGGAACTTAGGAATCACGATTATGATAGCTTTTTGGTTTTCTCTACTAAAGTGTAGATAAAGAACACAGTTTACTTCGAAGTAATTTTGTCTACTCTTCCGTAGATAGAAACATTACTTACCATGAAAACTTATAAATAAATAAATATACTTGACAATTACTGGTAGACATTCTTACATTTAGTCCCAAAGTACGCGAATCTTGGATCTATTGGAACCAGATATACCCCTTAAATATACATTTTTGTACTTAAGGCGTTGCAGTGTCAGGTATTCTACCTCCAAGCAGTAGTGTGCAAGCTGCACTATGTTTAGGTATGAAGGGCACTATAGCAAGTGAAATTACTGGGCGAAAGAGGCTTAACAACAATGTCTCGGGGTGATAAGCGCAGTGCAGTGCCACGCAAACACTTAAAAACTTTAAGCTTTGGGTGGCACTGCATCTGTAATAGTCAGGCGTGATGCTTAACATCAGGTGGGCGCCTTATAAAAAAAAAAAACTTTACCTTTGAGCCTCAATATCATTGTCCGGTGTCTTCGGAGGGGTGATGTTAGTGGAGCCCTCATCTTCTGTGGCTGATGAAGAGCGTCTTAGGCTCCTGTCGGTTCCGTCTTCCATGCCCGAGTCATGGCGTCTTTTTAAACTGAGAGGTAGTTGCGTGAACGGTTTGCCTAAAAACAAAACTATTGGTATAGGCTAACTTGGTGGTAGGACTCTTCAGCAAGAGTCCGTCTTGGTGGGTACTATCGCAGTGCCAGTTAGTCTACCTCCAAGCAGTAGTGTGCAAGCTGCACTGTGTTTAGGTTTGAAGGTGTTGTAGTAAGTGAAGTTATCGGGCGAAAAAGACTTAACTACTACGACTACGACGAGCTACTACGACGAGCGCAATGCAGTGCCACGCAAATCAAGGTAATTTATTTTTTTTTTTCTTAAACTAATGGATTTCAAAGTGGTGATAATTGCATAAGCGTATTGAGCTATAACTTAAGTTTATAGCGTTTAGACAGATTGTTATAATCTTGTAAGATTTATTGAACAGATATTGAGCTTTAAAAAGTCGACTTTTGGTAAAAAAATACCAAAATTGCCAAAAACCGAGGCAGTCGTGGAACATGACTATAAAAAAGATAGTTCATTATGAGCCAGGCAAACACGGGTGACGGCTATAAGACCAAAAAATAATTAAGAGATTGTTTAACCAATAGAAACTTACCTTGTAGTGCTTCTAAAGCTCTGATTTGTCCAGTTATTGCATCCGCCACTTCGTTCGAAGACAACCCATAAATTCCTAGAAGCTCCTTCATAGTATTCATCGCATAATCTCGAAGAATCCTATTCGTCGTATTCGTAGCTTCTCCGTTTTGGTTTTCAGTCTCCATACCATCCTGCCCTTCTAATCTTTCATTAGCATTGATATCCTGGTGCTTATCATCATCAGAATCTGAATCCCTTCTTCTAGGAGGCGAGTTTGTTTTGATGAGTTGGGAAATGGCGAAAGGGTTTTTGGCACAAAAGGTTTTGTTCGGTAGACCGCTGAAGTTGAGCACAGTTCTGTCTCTTTCAGGATCTTGGAGACTGTGGATATAAGAATGCTGGAAGGAATCTGGTTTCTTGTCATCAGGTAGTATGTTCTGATAGTCGATGTTTTCGTTAGAGTCTGTGCTCAGTCTTCTGCTTAGATCTACCGCCCCGCTTTTAAGCAGACTAAAGTTTTTGACTCCTATCTTTGCGAGTCCATCTTTTTCTTCGTCAGCATCAGGGCTTGTTCTATCGTTTCCGTTCAGGGGGCTTTCAAAGAGTTCTCCGTTGGATTCGTCGGAATATGTAGTTGCATTAGGGGCACACCTAGGTTTGAAGTTCTTTCTCTTGTTCCTCTTAGGCATGTTGTAGTACGGTGACATGTTCTGTTCTTCCTGGGTGTCTCGTTCTGGCCAGGTCGCTCCATGGTGCAGGTACAACGGTTCCTCAGCTGGTTGTAGTCTCTCATGTATCGATTCTTGATGAGCTGCCATAGCCGTAGTCATTGCAAGTCCTGGACTCTTTCCACAACTTGAAACGAGTCCGTCCTAGAAAATTATACAAATTAAACTACTCGTATTTACATACTTAGCTAACAAAAAATATGTATGATTTGTTAGTAACAGAAAAAAAAGAAAGACACAAAAATTTTATTTGTGCTAACATTTTAAACCCGGGACGAGAATCGAATCAGCGCGCTTTGATCCCTCACTCAACTAGCTACAGAGGTTAATCTCGTTTTTAAACAAACGAATTACTCAATACAATTTAGTGTCAAATCATAACAGTGATTCATTTTCGATTTAAATTGAAACAATGTGTTTGAAACACGCTGGAAACAATAGTCTTTTGTTGACAAGATTAGCTGAATACTGTGGAATGTTTTGCATTAAAAATATTCTCTTCATTGTTTGGAAATAATATTGTATTTGTGTAATTATAGTTAATAAATTGAGGTGTCTTCTGTGGGGTCAGTCTGGGGCTTGCCGAAATGAGCCCATTGTCTTGTTCAATTAAAAAAACAACGTGCGTTCCTTTTATAGCATTATTTTAATGTTTACCTGGAGAGATTCATGGATCACTCATTGCCTAGTTGATTTATAAATAGTTTAATCAGTCTTCAATATCAGCCAATACGTTTGCGTCATCTGAAACAAAAAAAAACTTTGTGAGTACCTATGTAAAACTACTTAAGTAGGTAACGGGCAAACGAGTTATTACAAAATTGAACAAAATTACATCTTAGAATATAAAACACGTTAGGTAATGCTGTCTAGTGGCATTAATACCTGCCATATTATTATAAGAAAATTACTTTTTTAATGAAACAAGCCAATTTTTATAGACACGAAACGCGTAAAACAAAAAATCTAACAAATACAAGATTTTGCGTAAAACCAATTTTGAAAAGTTCGTTCCATTCCAATTGACGTAACACACGGTAATTTAAAAATAATGATACAAAAAAATTCCGAGTATCACGCATCGATCAACCGACTCGCTATGAAATTAATTATATTCAACATATTAGATCTATTTTCGAGAAAACGAGATTGCTTCAAGCGAGGCGAGAAAAAAACGTGTATTCATGACGAAATTGGTAACGTGGTTTGGGTGTACAATTACTTATTAAAAACTAATACAAAAATACGGCCTTCGGTTGCGGGTCACAAATAACTATCGACTTGTTACCGTGAATTGGAACGTCTCGAAATTATGTTCGATAGTTCAACTTTTGAATATCGAACGATGACTTTTTAATTTAATTCTAAAGTGCTATATTTTTTTTTAGTTTTTGTTGCATGTAATTATGCGTTGCGAAGTCTGGTAAGGTCATAAATAATTACTAAATGGTAGGTATCACGCATTTTTATAACTGTATTTCTCACAGTACGTAATATATTTTGTACTACGAGTAAGTCTGATTGCATTCAATAGATTTCAATAGACAAATTATGTATTTGGATATCCATCCAGTTCTGTCTCCGTTCTTATTAATATTGCTGTGAATCATCTAATAACACCAGATGTTTCTTGATTTTTTAATGAAAAAATATTTCGACGATCTGGTTATATCATTAGAATGAGTGATCTTGTGAAGTTAGAATACTTGGAGCATTCATATCGGCTTATGACAAGCTTTCGCATTCTTCTCGGTTCAAGTATATTATAATCATAAAACAAGCGTCATTTTTGGCAGTATGCTTGCTTTGTGCTAGAAGTTTCGTCTTGAAGTGTAGAAGTTTCGTCGTTTTCGTCTAGAGTAGACGTAACAATTTAAATGTGTGCTGTGCGTGTGTTCGCCTCCCTCAAAAAACTAGTGGTATTAAAAGTAGACTTGACAGCTCCCTGTATAAATGCTCTCAGTTAGAAATTGATAGTTGATTAAAATAACAGTACCTACAGTATTAGTATATATATACAGTATTAGTATTAGTAGTATATAGTAGTAGGTATGTAAAAATAACTGGTTTACTAGTTTTGATGGAAACTTCATCGTATATCCTACTAATATTTTACGAATGTCTGGGTGTGGATGTGTGTGTTCAAGGATGGAATAACACATAGGTTTTTAATTTGAAAAAAATATACTGTTCCAGTGGGATAGCATAAAAACTAGAAATCGCGAGTAAAACCGCGCGGGTCATCTCGTAGGAGATAAATTCAATAAATTATTTGATATAAATACAAGCTAAAATAGAACCTATCGTTCTTGCAAGGTTTTTAGCTAAGTAAAAAAGGTGCATTCTTTTATCCAAATGAAAACCAATATCAGATTAGTTTTTAATACCTAAACAAAACATGGCATCAGCTTTCACTAGTCGGACATGACAGTTGTCGATGTCACGTGTCGATTAGCTAGGGATGTGTCATCTAGTGATGGGGTTTATCGATGTACAATCGGAATAAAAATCTGTTGTTATTATATAACGTTTGACCTCAATTTCTATGAAGTTTTAATCGGAACACAGAAGCGGTTTTAAAATAGATTGTTTTTTTGATTACGTCATGGTAGAGGCTCGTAGAGGCTTGTCAATATGAATAGAGTGATTCAAAAGAAAGGTTTTATTTGTAGAGTTTAAGAGGAAAGGGTACCAAGAGAAATGTTCCTGTCTCGCTGTACGCCGCTCTCCACAAACAGCGAGGAAGGGACAACTGCAGCTCAGACCGATTTAGCTAGATAATTATTGACCAAAACAGCATTTCGTAGTCAACTATTTCCTCCCCCAAAACAAGATCAATTGGATATTTTTAATTTTTTATTGTTAAAACCAAACTTTCAGCTATGCCCCTATGTTCTCGTTTTTTTGTAAATTTGCGTAGTTTTTTTTTGGATGAGTGTCTGAAAATGTATAAAAAATAGGCATTAATTCTAGTTTTGAAGACTCCTACCTATTATAATTGAAGTATGAAAAAAACTAAAACATAGGAGCATGGTCATGGCAGTTAAAGGTTTTATGGTAGGAACACATTTGACCTAGAGTCATTATCCAGGGAGGAAACAGTCGACTGCGTTTGTATGGAGAAAGAGCTGGTACCTTTTTGTCTTATGCACCCGTACTAAGTCAGGACAGGTCGCTAGTGTTAAATAGTTCGTAAAAACATATTTTTTGAACGGGATACTTGTAAGCACAAAGTGAGCTAAAAATGAGCTAAAAGTGAGCTAGTTTACACACAAACGAGGACGTCACCACACAGAAGCCTTCAAAGGGCAGCATTTATCCTCAACACGTATAAGCGATGCCGTGGAGGGAGTTAAGAACCTCCTTAAATGCAAAACCGCACCATTTCTGGTGCAGCCTTGGCCGGAACAATATCCAATAATAATAAAACCGTGACAATTACACACAACGATTATTAATATCGGGTACAGCAAATATGGCGGATGTATTGACTAATTTACTGTAAATTAAGGACAGTATTTGAATGTTTTGACTTATTAATGTGTCTTTAGTACTTACTTTTTTGTATGGCTGGTTTGTTCTAATGCAAATTATTTAAACCTTAATAATCCTAGGGCCTTATTTATGAACGAACTATACCTAAGCCTCTGTTAGCTAATGTGTCTTTCAAATCTATCATAGTTTTTCATTGAAGTTTTCATTCAAACAATGGCCTGCATTTATATGCCTTTTTATCATTTGTTAATCTTAAAGTTAACTTTTATCACATAATTATATCTTTAAAATCAAAGTCACAGCCAAACACTTTAGAATAGTTTAATTAACCTTTACCATTTCGTACAGTCAGCATAAAAATAATAAGTTTTTTTTATTTAAGAAATTACGTAGTTTAAATCTTATTACTACTTTTAGTGAATGCACCAGCTCTATCATATTTTGTTACATACTAAAAATAATTAAAAGTTACCGAGTTAGGTAAGTACTTATATTAAAAAAATATATACAGGGTCATTCATTATCAACCTGACAAACATAGGGGATAGGTTCCACACATAAAAAAAATATATGTACCTATAATTTTTTTTTTATATGTATTTTTTGTCTTAAAAATCCCAAATAAAAAAAAAAATCGCTTACGTTTTTTCGCTCAATTATTATTTATCATTGTTGGGATTGTTGGGCGATTGTTTTTTTATGTGTGGAACCTACCCCTTAAGTTTGTCAGGTTGATAATGCATGACCTTATATAGTTATATCTTGTCAGATAATAATCAGCTCTTGATGTTGACAGTACAAAAATAACTTCAGTTTATTATTGACTTAGTTCAATCATTTAAACAAAGTGTTTCTAATATTGATTCGTACGCAACACAACAAACGTACACTATTTCCTAAACCCACAAGGTTAAAGCTTACAAAACATTCTCTAGTTTTAAATTAGTTTTATTTAAATTACCAAAGCAAACACGTTTTTAGAGCAAATTGTACTAACCAGTCAATAGGTTGTTTTAATTTCAAAGAAATTTTAAACTCAAATAGGTACAACGGCAAAACAATAATTTTATAACGACCTACACACGTGTTTTGAATTAAAATACATAATTATTACTATGAAGTATAAAAAACTGCCGCAGGCAAGCAATAAATTAAAAAACAAAACTTGCCGATTTCGGAATCACTTACGTTTGGGATACAGATAAGAAATAATAGAGTCGCCTACGCGGTTGACTCGATTTAATTAAATTAAAATATCGATTTATAATAGAGACGTTCCGGTACTTTAGAAAATGTGAATCTGTATCAGGTATATAAATTACTTTTATTAAGAGCTATTACCTAATAAACTATGTAAAATAATAGTTTAATAAAAATGAAATGTTAGCAGCTTCTACTCAGCTTTCATCGAAGAAACTTATTACACTAGCGAATTGTGTGTTTCTAGCGAGCTCGATACTAGAATCAAAGCTCGGTATTGAGTCGCGGTATAATAAGTCCACTAGTGTGTCATGGTTCTTGAAAAGTAATAAAGAATCAAAATGTTGATGTGTGAAATTGATTCTAAAATCGAATAGTGGCGGAAGCGAGTCGATAACTCAAAGGCGCGTATTCTACAAGAAATCATTAAAGGTCGTAAAATCACCAATAAAAACTATATAAACGTCAGATTTGAATATTCAAATATTTCATTCCAAAAAATGTGAATGAATTCCGATAGAGATGCGATGTTGAGGAGACGGACTTTTTTATGGTTTTACATTGAACTAAACTGAAACAATCATAACACAATAAGTATAATAATATAGTAGTCGTATAAATACAAGTGGAGTGTTTTTTTATTACAAAAAAGTAATTTAATAGTTTCGCTTCTAATGAAATACCTTATAAAAGGTTAAGTTTCCTATACTTACATTGATTATGTGTTTGTCAAGTATACACAAATACCGAATAAAAAAAAATACTCCTAAGTACTTTTTGGAAAATAAAACGTTTGAGCTACGGGTTTCGTAGAGCCTCTACGAGACTCGTAGCTCTGCGAGAACAGAAGCGCACGCGAGCTTTCTCGCCTATTATCTCATTAACTAGTTTTTATCCATTATTAGACTACTAAAGACTTGCCACAGTTTATTTTTAAAGTAATTATGCCAGTAAAAAGCATTGTAGAATAGCATTTTTAATTATTGGTTCTTAGACACGCAATCCTTTTTTAAGGGTGATTATATTTTTAATCAAAATATTAAAATAAAAGATTTAGATATTGATTGGTACAAAATGACAGAATAAATAATAAAATGTAAATAACAGAATAAATAATAAAATGCAATATGTCAAAAATTACACGTTTTTAGTTAATAAATCGGTATGACAGTAGCAATTAAATTATATCCGACGCAATTCTAATTGGCTAACGGAATGTAAAGATATTAATCATTAAAATGCTGTTCGTTTTGAAAAGTAGTGAATTATAAAACCAGTAGTATGGTCAGTTTTTTAAGATGTCTGTGATCGTAAAAAAAAATTAGGGCATTGTAGTTCTCATGCGAACATGAGGTAAAAGGTGTACTTAATTTTTTACTTGAAACTTGTTTTAGATTAATGATAATTTTAATATTAATGATATACAAAGTGTGTTTTTTAAGTATGAGGTATTCTTTAAACGCCAATACACATTAAACTTATTTTTGTTATTCTGAATTGATTATCTTTTGCTATTTACTCACCAACTAGAAAAATACAATTCGAGTTTTATTTAAAAACTATATTTATTTTGGCAACAGATTCTAGTTTCCTCGTTACATAAATAAATAAAATGTACGATTAATACAATGATGTGTGTAATATAAAATTAATAAAACAACGCGTTAATAACTACACAAATGAGTCAACTTTTAAAACTCACATACGCCATCCATAGAGACGCTTTATTAAAAAAAAAACAAAAGTCAACGTCCTAAATTCAAAAAGCGTTCGAAAATGATTTAAAACGTGTTCCGGAGAAACTCGATGTTTCTAAAAACGTATATCTAGCTGCGTCGTTCGTCATTATACATAACGAGTAATGAGTGATGTGCTCGAGTAAAACGGACGTTTCTAGCTGTTAACCGGTATTTGTCTATTAAAAATAAGCACGTTTGCAAATACAGACTTTGTTAGTATTAATTTACTTGATGTAACATACAGAAATTTACGTATAATCATATTTATATTGAAGTACAAACTAATATTGGAGTCAATGCACAATACCAAAGTCATTAAACCACTAAAACAACAATTACATGAAGATAACTTTACGAACTTCTAAAGAGGCTTCTAAAGATTTTGGTTATCGATCAACAATGTCCGCTTTGCTCTTGTATCATAAAAAGATAGTGTACTTTATAATAATATAATGTTTCAAATATTTCAAGGCCAACCGTTCTCAGCTGTCAATCATAATAAGCTATCCATCTCTTTTCCTCACACAGCACTAAGATATTTCTATTCCACTCATCCTACGCGCTCGATCGACCGCCGCAGTTCTTTATTTGAAAATTTGATTTTAAATGTGGGATGAATAAGCATTATCTTAAGGAATACGCTCTTTTATTTGAATTTTTAATTCCTTTTTTCGGTTCGACTACTGGCTTTGTAATTTTTTCCCTTTTTGTATATTCAACCAGAATTTTTGTGCTTAAAGATTTATTAGTAGATGTAAATGTGTTCGGCGAGTGTTCCACAACGTTTTTTATTCGTTTCCAAATTGACGTTGGCTTTTTTATTGTTTGGGAACAGGTTTACTCGTATGTTGTTCGGATAATTATTAATATTTCTGAGGTTGAGGTAAATTAGTTTTTGAACATTTCGCCGTATTTCATATGGAAGTATGTAGGTAGTTATAATATATTATTTCTGATTTTTATTTACGAAAGGAGATATTATTAATTGTCATTTAATAGGAATTTGAGAAATGTGTCGAGTTTGTTATTGTAAGTTAATGCGCTGCATCGGTAGACTGAAAAATGCAAGATCGGCGTCTGGACAGCCCACATGTTTTATGGCTCGCCAACTACTTTTAACATTTCTGGAAAGTTGCAAGTAATCAATAATTAGTGCAATTCTTTAAGATCAAAATGAAAAAACTACTTAAGTACATATTATTGAAAGAAGGAATTTAAAAAAAGTTAAACTTTTAATAGTATTAATGTTAAGTAATGTATTCTAATTTAAAAAAGATGAAGATTTTGACAGAACGATGTGACAGAATGTCAGTTTTACAGCTTTCCTAAAACTAAGGAGGTCATTATTATGTATGTGTACGTTATATCTGAGAACTGTATATATAACTTAAGTATATAATAAACAAAGAAAAATTTCCATATTTTATGCTAAAAATCTTAGTTTGACGAATTCAATTCAGTTTACAACTATGTACTTAGTTAAGTATTCATTTTGAGAAACCTGATCACTCATCCTAAATAGGCAAAATTTCCAGACAAAGACCACCAAGTAACAAGAGCCACTGCGGCATTCCGAGTGTCCTACGCACAAATCTTCGAATTAATAAATTAATCTTAGTAACTCAACACTTAAATGTAAACACGGCAAAAATTGTTATTATAACACTGCGAAGACCTTTAATTCCGCGAAGCCCACTCCATAATATCAAGCTCTTGAATAACTTAATTTTTTTATTTACAAATAAATTTCATCTTTATGCCTGTGATTTAAGACACTAAATAGATTGCGATGAAAGGTGTAAAATTATTATTGTCACAAATAAAAATTTGGAATCATATGGAAATAAGAACGTGTGAGCTTTTAATTGTTTCGTTGTATGGCTATAGGCTGTTTGATTCAGCCAGTATTATTAAGGCATGTCTTGCATTTTGTTTTAAACAACGTGCATGCAATCGACTAATATTACGGTCTTTGACGATAGACATAATATAGAAATCTTTGATTACGGACTTACGGTTACATGATGTGTAACCTAACCTTCTATAATTAGAAGTTTGAAAGTATTTACCCTACTTACAAGTTTGCTTAATTTTAAAATTCAAACTGATTATTCTTCAAACGGTGTACCTTTTACACATTCACAATATTAAATAATATTAAATTTGCAAAAGTAGGAACTTATCTCTACTGTTCGTCTGTAACCTTTACGGCTAAAATACCCCTCAACCAATTTGTATGAAATTTGGCACAGATAGTTTAAAGTCTAAAGAATTTGATATTAAAAAAAAACTTAGTTTTCCACCTACCGAATGGCTATTTTCCTGTCAACGGAGGCCGGAGTGACAGACGGACATGTTGAAATGCGTTTGACTGTTGCAAATTGTGCAGTGAATGTTAATGGAGTTTATTAACAATAATACGAGTATAAAGTTCCATTATGTATTCAATTTTACAATGTACCTGACCCAATCTACTTATTTAAAGTGGTTGAAAACGTAGGACATCAAGTTTAGTATAATCATGAACATTTGATAAATGAATATTTTACTAGCAACACTATCACTTGTATTTATTTGGCAATCTGCAAAGTTTTTTTTTCAAAGTTTCTTTACCAGTTTTTAACAATGTCGACCCACAACGTCTGTTCGTATGTATGTATATAAATATGTATCTACGCTAGATCATTTAAACTACACAAAGAATATTATTGGTTTCTTTCAATAGATAGAGTGATAGTGTGAACAGAAAGGTTTATATATTTGAGCACCCGTGTAAAGACAGGGCGGGTTGCTAGTCTATACTAATAATAAAAGAGGAATGATTATTTGTATTTTTTTTTATTACGAATAAACTCAAAAACTACTTGAATTATTGACTGCAAAACCAATCTCGCAAAATGGGGTTACACTGACCCATGCCTTACGCAGTGTCGGTCATCATCATCATCATCATGACAGCCTTCTAAGGTTCCCACTGCTGGGACACTGGCCTACTCTCGGGCGAGAGTGATTGGGTCTTAGTCCTGGGTCTTAATCCACCACGCGTACCCAATGCGGATTGGTGGATGGCACAAGTTTTACGAAATTAGTTCTTGGACATGCCGGTTTCCTCACGATGTTTTCCTTCACCGTATGAGAGCACTGGCATTGCGCACATAAATATTTCGAATAGACAAATCCATTGGTGCACGACCGGATTTGAACCCACGACCTTAATCAGAAGGCACAATCAGGTCACTACCACTAGACCACCGGTGCTCACGCAGTGTGAGTGCGGAGCACCAAAACAGAACATGCGACACTTACTTTCTTGTTCGCTGTGCGGCCATCTGTACCCAGGAGGACCTGAACAAGGCGACCAGTAGAACCGTGGAGGTGGCTACTTACTGGTCCAAAAACATTCAAAAAGTTGAGAATTTGATTCACAAAGAAGTTCGGGAATTAGGAATGTCTCAGGAATGTCTCAGTATTCTGAATCAGTCACGTAAAGATGACATCATTGGATACTCCATCCACTTAGTCCTCGGAATCATCACTCACCAAGTTTTTATGTAAATATTTAGGTATTTAACTAACACTGGAAGCTTTATGAGGTATTGTTTACATTTTGGAAATGTTTGAAACAATTGGCGGGTTTTGAAGGCGGCCATATTAGCCTGAAGAGATCTTATGCATACGTACTCAGTTATTTTTATTTATAAAACAATTCCATGTGAGACAACGACATATTTTACAAATATTTACTTGGTTTGTGATCATTGTAATTTTATGAAATAAAAAAATATATGGGTATTTTAAGAATAAGTACGTAGTTTTGCATTTTGCATTATGTTTGTTTTCTAAGTTTTTACCATACATAGGTAAAAGATATAAGTAGTGTGTATTTAACTATTTTAGTTAGAAGATGTCACATAGTAGGTATACTTAATTACTTATTGCAGGCACATATTTTATATTTATTTATTATTTATTTATTTATATCAAATCAAAAAACCAGTAGGAAAACTTGAGTCACCGATAGCTCTTATAATTGGCAAGTTGTAGTGGCAACGGACAAGCCATCTGTTGTTAGGGAATGAAGGTTTTCAAATGGCGACCACGAACTGATAACGAGGTGTAATAGAGCCTTCCACTCGATGGACCGACGACACAGTCGCGGGAAGTCGGTGGATGATGGTGGCGGTGGCAGGTTCATCGCGGCATTTTTTAGAGTATTCTAATTATTCCAGTGGACGTCTATGGTGCTGTTGATGATGATGATGATGTTTTTTTTTTTTTTTTTTTTATACAACTGAAGTGGCAACCAAGCGTACGGCCCACAAGATGGTAAGCGGTTACCGCAGCCTATGGACGCTTGCAATACCAGAGGTATCACTCGCGGGTTGCCACCTTGAGGCTAAGATCGAAAGCCTCATGTGCCAGTAATTTCACCGGAAACCATACCCTTCACACCGGAACACAGCAATGCGAGCATTACTGCTTGGCGGCAGAAATAGGTATGGTGGTAGTCCTTCCCCAGACGAGCTCTATCACAGAGAACTCTATTACTCTTGAAATAATGATGATAATGTATCGCGTACTTAATTTTTTTTTTTAATCGGATCGTGTCGCACTGTTGCACAACTTTGTTGTTTTCAAGGGAATCGCTGGTTTTGGAGTTAAAAGCCATCACGATGTCCATATTCTATGTTTAAAGATATCAAAGATTACTTTATACACCAGAAAAGACATTTCGATCTTTTGTAAGTACATAAGTACTTACCTATCTAAATTTCATCGCACACGTAGCATAATCTTCTTAGTTAGGTGACTTTTTATATCAAGATTTTATAATCTGTTACATAAAACTGGTTTTGGACAATTGGTATTAGCAACAAACGCGTTTCTAATTGTTGACGATTTGACAGACAGAATAATAGAAAGTATTAAAATTATAGCTGGTTCAACAATAAATTAATTTTTATATATAAAATTTGAAACGGTTACTCACGTATTTTTACATTTTTTAAGTTTTAATTCAGTAGAAACGACTTCAACGCGCTTTTGTGAATATCGTTGTTTTTTTATTTTTAATCTTCGAAATGATTTCTAACAATAATAGCAGGTATTGAAAAAATAAGCGATTCAAGAATAAAACAGCATTTTAAATTTGGAACTGAATTGAAATCTGACAAATCAGAAGGAACATCGGCCACAGTTTAATATAAGCAGAAGATGAAGAAATTCCATACCAGTTTCGAGATTACAATTTCGAGTGGCTAGATAATTCACTGTTTAGCATACAAAGGAGAATTACTGGCTATGTGTGTGTCTGTTGGTACGTACATGAGGCCACGCCTTGTAGCTGTCATGTGTACCCTAATTAGGCATAGGTTGCTAACGTTAGGCGAGGTATTAGACTTAATTATGTAACGTGCGATATGGGTTACAAATACTGTTTCGCTACGATTTGTGTTGAAAATTAAAAATAAACCAAACTAAAACTCAAAGTTTATTCATAAAAAAATAATTAAAAACCTAGATCAAGTTACGCTTGCACCTACTTACAAGTTTAAGACTAATATAGAAAAAACAGACTAGCAAATTGATTGATAACGAAATTATCACCAACCTACTCTAAAACTGTGAAGGTATTTGTATCTATGATGTGCTTACATTAATATATTATAAGGTAAAGTATAGTTCTCACAACGGATCTCGGCCGTCGTGAAATTAGCCGTTTCGATGCGCAATGGAGCTTTTTCAAACTAAATTGTCTTTGTAAAAACTAAATTTGCATCACAAACGGCTAACTTCACGGAAGCCTAGATCCGCTGTGCGAACTATACAAATGTTTCACGGTTTTAAGACTGCGTAAAAAGTACAAACGTATTAACTTCATGTTTCGAAATTGTTTTTTAAGTTTATTTCAGTAGTTTTTTTTAAAACACTCATAAAAAAAGGAAAAGGAAACAAAACCAATTAAGTACTTACTAAACAGGTCTATTGTCTATGCTATGATAAACAGCCATAGCATAGACAGTAAAACTATTTAATATTTATGTAACAGATCACCAGGAAGACGTCGTCGCCAGGTTTTTACTTAGAATTGTAGCCATTAAATTCCTAACACTTTCTAATTTAAATTCATAAATTTCCGGTGTAAGGTATTGTTTATTGTAAAGCAAATCACGTCCGACCGATTGCAGACAAACACACTCACACATTCCTAGAGACATACATTTTATGTTGCCTACTGCTTATTACAATAACTGTGAATTCTATTATTGCAATAAACTCGTGGTCAGCTTTATAGGTAAGAGTCTTATTCTGGACGATCAACATTGCATCATTGTTGCATAAAAAACCTTAATAAGTCAATAGGAAAAAAACCTAATGCTTTTTGTAAAATGAGTTTCAACTTCAAAAAGTTTTTGACCAAAGTTTCACAAACAACTTTTATTTATTTTACGATATTGGTAAAAAACTAGAATAAGCCAATTAGTGTGAAATAAAATTAAATGACTTTTAACAGCAATTCACGATTTTTATTACGTTAATTTGCTAATAAAATACTTGTTTACTTACTAAAATCACGTTGAAACAAGGTCAATATTACATAATCTATCAGTTTTTTTAACTTGCTTGTAACATATTATATTTCGCAAAAAATCTTGTTGATTTTTATCAGCTGCGATCTCTTATTAAATCATTTGCAAAGAATTGTTTGCCTCTATTTCTGTCCAACATAAAAAGAGCCGCAAACCAAAGCAGTAATGCAATCATACCAGATCTTCGTGAAATGGACACATTAACAAAATAATACGCAATGTAGATTTCATGGAATTCCATTTACTACACAATAGAGCATACACGAATACACGATTCCGAATTCGAATAAAAAGGCAGACTCGCCACGCGAATTTCAAATATGGAACGCGTTATTTCGATTTCGTACAATTTATCCTTGATGTTTTTATGATTATTTGTCATTATAAGATGTAATGATATAGGTATACCTGCATGATGATTTTATAAACTCGAAATGCTATTTTCGTAAAATCAGTTTACAATTTTATTGTGCTGGAGTTCAATCATTATTTCGAATTACCGTAGATTGGTGCGAGGTAAATGATATTTAAGTACCTAACTTGTCCTAGTTTATTTTTGTATGGTTCTTTGGACGAATGAATAAAGCTTTCTATTATTAGTAGCTACGTATTCATTGTCTTAATTTTTTTATTATGGACGGTTACAGTTTATCTAGGTACTTACCTACTACTTAAATTGAAGTGAGATATTTTTTGCAGTGGCTTAATTTACTTATAATGTTACTATCATACTAAAGTTTAATATTTAAGTACTTACCTAGTAAAAAGTTCAGAAAAGATATATAAAAATCGCCAAGTACTTATAAAAAAATCTTGTTCATCTAGCATTAATTAACACTATTTTTTTTTTGTTCGCGTAAATTAACAAAAAGTATAACAAAGTTGGTTTTTTAAGTATTGTTTAACGAGGTTCGCTGCTTTATTTAAATAGTATAACAACTACTAATTTTTCAAGTTGAATGGTAGCAAAAAATTTGGTGATTACTAACATTTAAGTACAAAAGTAATTATCACCTAAGGCGTGTGACGTCACGCATGCATATTTTTCTCAAACGGACAGTTTTGGATCATGATAGATTAATGGTTTATTTAACAGTTCTAGTCAAATTTCGCCACATTTGGTACCAAGTTAAACCTACTAACCGCTTTAGCAATACCGAATTGCACAAAAAAGTATTAGTTTTTGTTGTTTGTTGCGAATTTAACTCAATGTTTCGAATATGATAAATTACGGACACGAACACAATGTGTACTAACAAGAGCACGGTTTACGACTTTTGACCTTTATTTTGAAAAGAAAAAAACTACTTGTAAGAATCCTAATTCAAATTGAATTGACATTTAGAGAGGACAAAAGATTCTAATTAGTTATCAAATGGCAGTTCAATATTTTAAAAAGTTTAGGTCTTCAACCAACTTTTTTTTGATATGATTTAAAATGTATAACTAGTTGAACTTAATTCCCCTGAATTAAAACACATATTGTAAGCAAACGATTAAATATTGTAAAACATCACTATTCCAAGAAACGTTCCTTTGTAGATCCCAAATTTGAAAAAGGTAACAGACGCTATTCGGTAAACAGAGCTGTTATTATAACAGAAGGGGAAAAAATCCAAGAGGTCATCGACATTAGAGTGTTCCCAGCCACTTGAACGTTTTATAGTAAAAACACTTCAAAACGAATATTACTATTTCCATACTTTAATTACGTACTTACGACACCCACACAGACGAAACTGCGCACACTACTGTAATTATAAGATAAACATATGGCTTTAAGCGCTCCAATGGTTAAGTTGAATGCCTCGTAAGTAATATTGGGTTACTTTCCTGTAAAGCGGATATGGGGTATTTATATTAAGATTACTAAATCATATTTAAATATAGTTCGCACAGCAGATCTAGGCTTCCGTGAAGTTAGCCGTTTGTGATGCGCAAAGACAATTTAGTTTGAAAAAGCTCCATTGCGCATCGAAACGGCTAATTTCACGACGGCCGAGATCCGTTGTGAGAACTATACTTTAAGTATACGAAATTCAGTTTCATCTGATTTGAAAGCGTTGCTCTACATTCGAAGTCCCACCCTAATGAGAAGCTATCATAGAGGCGATAATCATTTATCTAACTCAAACGTTGCATCGATTGGTGTATACGAGCACTTCTATTGAACATGATAATACCACGATATTAGCCGATTTTTTACCAAATAAACTCATAAAAACCACTTGCCCGTTTAAAGTTGACGCACGACCTGGCTCTAATAAAAATACAATAAACTATAAAAAATCAGTAATAATAATGTGGATGTGTAGGTATAATAGCTTATTGTATTTTCTTATAGAAATGCTAGCACACTCGCGCAACAGGAAAAGAACCCGTTCGAAATTCAAATTGATAGAATTTGAATAGTGCGATTGTCATTGGTTGACAATTAATCATAATGGTTTTTTGAAGTTCTGTATTTGAAATTCCTCCACATACCTACGTGAGGTTTGATCCAATCAGTAACGAGACTGGGTCTACTCTTGAAAGCGACCAATGATATTCGTGTCGAATATCGTAATTCAACTTATGTCGGTGAAAAACTAGCTAACTGAGCAGTCACGGACATAAGCTGAACCACGAAAACTGTCCCGATATATCACTTTTGTCAGCAAGAGTATCTCTGGCCAGTTATATCAGATAATGACGGAGTATTGTTTTTTTGGCGTTCGATATTTGAAATCCTGTTTCGGACGTTCTGTTTTCTATTTTTATGTAATCTTGATTGCCGGTTGCAAGTACGTTATTAGAATGATCGTAATACCAACTTTGTTAGAAAACAGTTATGTAATACTTATTAAATGAGGTAGTCTTAAACTAACGTTAAACTTCACCTTTCAGTCTTTGATCAGCAATTACCTATGTAACTGTGCGTTAATGTGATATGCACGTAAGTATTTAACATTCTTTAACTTTATAGTAATACTTATATCCTTTAAGTACTTAGGTAAGTATATTTTTATAGAAAAACAATAGCTTACAGTATTATCGTCATAGCTTACTTTTACCTGTTTATTTATTAAGAAAATGTAAGCTTTTATCATGCCAATAATATTTGTATAACTTTGAAAATGTTGCTGTTCAAAGAAGAAAACAAATACATTTGAAGAACACTTTAAAATGTTGATCTTAAGCATAAGTAGATACGATACCTATTATATTACTTACCTACGTTTAAGATTTTAAGAACACGGCAAACACTCGAAAAGTTTAAAATTTACATTTTTATCGTTTTGTGTTTATAAGTAGGTAGTACCTAGTAGGTATTTATCAAAACATGTGTCTTTATGAGACAAAATAGGTTTACTACAATAATTTTTAGTACTTAGGTAATACTTTTATGTTTATATTGAACTTGTCTTTTTTTTCGTTTTTTAAGACTGGCCAGTAACTTTCCGCGCAAAAGCTATTTATTTCAAGGTCAATGGCTTGCCTTCGCCACTATAAACTAAAAAAATATTGTTTTGTAAAAGTTATATCTAATAACCATTATCTGTAAACAGTTATAGCATTAACATTATTTAAATAAAAAAGCACGCTTCATCCAATAATTGACGTTTAATAACTGTTTTCCATCAAACCAAAATTTCTAATCGGAATCTGACAGAGCAGACATTTGGATCACGAGTACCGTAAGTGCCCCCGGCGGTTGCAAGTTAGCATAATTATATATTTTAACTAGCTGTTGCCCGCGTTTTCGTTCGCCTTTTATACGTATAAACCTTCTTAAATCACTCTATCTATTGAAAACTGCTTTATAATCCATTGCGTTGTTAATAAGATTAAATAGATTTGCGTTGTTAATAATAAGATAAGAAAAAAAAAAAAAGTAATACATACAATACATACAGAGAGACAGAAGGCAGAAAGCGCTTATTTTTTACCTAAATGTATAAAACTAGGAAGCTTTTTTTTCACGTTCACTTTACAAACTTAGGTGATTTCGATTAAATCAGGACTCAGGAGAACAGACAAACATTCATTAAACAATGTTCCTACTACGTTATTATATTGTATACTTACCTATTATTGTTACCTACCTGTGACGTGTGAAACTATGCTTAATAATTATACTCACCTACTACGAGGAAAAAAAAGCTTGAGAGTTGTCTGCCGCACCAATGCAGTTTTAGGTACTTATACCAATTTCAATATATATCGCGTTCCCTATTTAAAAAAAATCATAAAAAGGCTTATCTTGAACGAGTAGCTTTTATGGCTTAATTGCCCATGTTTATTATTCAAATTAAATAGGTTAGTATCTTAGTTTCTATTTAAAATCAATTTTTGATAAGGTAAAGTACGTACTTACAATTATTATTGTGCTACATTGTCTCCTTTGACAAAAATCTACTATTGGTTTCGTGTTCCGTAACTTATGATATCTACCAAAGAAGTAGAGTCAGTAAAATAATTTCTGCAATTTTTTTTTGGTGAAAACATGAAAATTGTTTGGTTGATTGTCCCTTTTTTAGACTAAAAAAATAGTTAGGTTGATTGTTTGGAGCAATTTGTGTGATTGTGTTTGATGAAAAACGTACTGAAAATATTGTTATGTTTTTTGACGTTATGTTAAGAGCCCTATCCTTGACAATCCTTAAATTTTCTTGTAGCCCGTGAAGTTTTGAACACTATTGTGGCTCGTGTGTCGAAGATATTTTAACGAAAATAAAAAAAATAAAAGCTTTATCCCTTAAAATTTAAGCCAACAGAGCAAATATTTATTAACTCAAGACATAACTGATTAAAAAAATAATTAGTAACGCACGTTTCGTAAAATGAGCAATTCCAGTCAACTTTCGATCATTTTTTCAATGGAATAACAAAATCTAACATATTTCCAAAAATGCAATTATAATAATCACAGTTTTAAAATTTAAGTGAATAGAGAAAAATACGGCATGTTAGTTCAATATTTTTGAAAAAAGACGGTCTAAAAAACGCGTACTTTTCCCAATTTTACGCTTGTTATTTCTGCTAAAGTAAGGAGTTTACAATAAAAATACACCTGCTTAATTAAAATTTAAGTTTTTATTAAATAAACACAATAAAGAAAATAGTCTAATAGCATTGACTTTTTTTTATACGATTTTTTTAAACTCACACCTACCTTACTTAGGTACCATTTAAATATAAGTATTTAATAAAATAAGTGTCAAAATACTTGTGCACTTTCAAATTTAAAACCATTGCATAATTCCATTAGAATTTCCATTGATACAATCATAAATCAATACAATCATACAATCAGCAAACGTGTGTGTGTTGCGTCACACACACAGATGTCTCGTGTCGTGTCAACAAAAACAATCTGCTTGATCTACCGCTACCTAAAGCATTATTTTTTCAGGATGCTTCAACCGTAAAATCACCACCGTAATACGGGGAGGCTGATTTTCAATCTTTCACATTTGCAGGGTTAAATAACGAACGTAATAGTAAAAAAAACCACAGATCCGCATTGGGTCCGCGGACACTCTCGCTCTAGAGTAGGCCAGTGTTCTAGCTGTGGGAACATGAGAAGACTGTCAAGATGATAGTAAAATAATTATGTTGGCAACCGTTTCTTAAAAAATCAATGGTTAAGTCTTTGTGATTGATCCTGACACCGCATGAAATTAATTACGTGACGCAATGGTAAGCTCAAATTTAGAGCAAAAATAAAGCACATATCGGACCGCTTTGTACGAACATTTATTACATATAAAGTCTGTCCTCAGCAGATGATGTGTATGAACTAACGTGGCGCTCGGGACTGCTTACGCCTGTTAAAGTTCAAACCCTATTGTCACTCCGCGTTCCAAGACAGAAGCTCAAGTACGAACGAAAAGCAATCGGTTGTATTGATTGAATACGGCGACTGGGTTCGTGAAGTTGCTTTTTAAAGAAACAAAAAAGCCGGTTAAAATAAAGATAGTTTTGATTAATATAAATTCTACATTAAGTTGATAACAGACACTGACTGTTTTGTTAACCGTTTCAACATAAATGTAAGAATAAATATTTTTCACGTTACTTTTAAACTACAAACTTTTATATTAGCATAGCAACTGACTGACTTGACTGCGGGAAATATAATAATATACTTTTTTCTAGTGAAAGTAGATCGTACTAAAAAAATACTTTGGCCGGACAGACAACAAAAAGGCCGGTCGATACCAGCTCTATTGTGTAAGAGATCTGGTAGCTTTGCCGACGGTACCGGTCTTTATCTGAGTCGTGCATCTAACTTAGTATTATTTTGAGAAGTAATTATTAATGTAAAGGCAGTTACCGAAATTCAGGCCGTTGCAGCACAGTTAGCCCCACCACGCAACAATGAACTAATGAATAATAGAAAACTGGAATGGTAGCCGATTGCTGATAAATCATCAATTCAGTAGACGTTGCTTTTTACCGACAATTATCGACGGAATTCTCAAACGTACTCTCTTTTACGCCGCCGATATTTCAGCGACGTAATAACCGGTAGAAAAACAGATGATTTCGGCAAAGAATCCAACGGCCACTTTATTTGGAACTCCGACGTAAATTTGACAAAAGAATTTTATGAACGTATAAATTCAAGATGTCGGCTCCGTCATCCGATCGGTACACTTTAATACTTCGGCTGGATTCGGAGAAACATCGACTTTTTGCGAGCACAGATCGCAAGTCGTTCAATTACCGGCGAAATTAATGATTGAACACATTTTATAATGTATGTGTATTCACTTATAGGCGCACACACACGAATCTTGTAAAGGCAGGATCTCACAATAGGATTACATCGCCATAAATGGATCGGGATAACCAGTTATGATGCCTTATGATTCTCCTATAGTTGCTGTTTAACATTTTTGTAGCTTTTGTCTCGATAGAACCTGTGTTCGTGCATTTTAATTTCGACTTAGGTACTCGTAGGAACGCTCTGTTTTGAAAACATGACGAAATTCATTTCATAAAAAAAATGCTAGTTTCGCCAGATGGAGGGAGATTTATGAAATCATTCGATCTTGTTAAAGCACAGTTGAAGCTATTTTACTCATAGAAAATGTTGATTGTTATGAAGAAGAATGTTAACCTACAAATTTGTCATAAATTGCTTGCAAATAGCAAAGAAATTGAGAATTTACTCTAAGGCAAAAAGTAGATTAAGTACTTAATCGTATGTGTCACAAATGGAAACTGTTTTTTAAATCTAAATGCATCAGGAACTGGCTGAAAAATAGCATCGAAAACATAATGACAATACAACGTTTCTAATCGAAAGGAAGAAAAACTAATCGTTCGAAACATAAAATTCCGTAAACAACTTGGCAAGTAACAAAAAATAAAAAGATTAAACCGCTGTTTTAGTTCAAACGGTATTTATTGCTCTTCATTAATCTTTGTAAAATACAAATTGTCTAACGATGTTTCACCATTTATTCTTCTTTTATGGGTAACCCGACCCATTAAAACATCAAACGGAAGCTCCATAACAGCATATCTATTAGAAATAAATTTTAATAAACCATGTGAAACGTTATAAAAAATCTGTACATTATAAAATTGTTGGCCGGATCGAACGAGCCAATATTTCAAATTAGGAACAATTCAAATCAAATCTTCGAATTCTCGTTAGAGCAGGACGCCTGTAGGGTTGATGACCCGTTGAAATGTCAGCAAGTGTCTATCTCTTTCACTCATCACGCCTCTGCAACTCCACCGTCCCACTCTCCTATGAGATGTTGATCTTGATACGTCACATTTTTAATAAACGAACTTCGTATGACATGGTGCACGGAAATTCGTTCCAATGATTAATATGGCCGCCTCGTTCCGTATATGAAACTAATATACTTTGTTTTTAAACGATATTAGAAATATTGATAGTTTCATGTCATTGCTCGTGTTTGTGATCGCCGATAAACGTTTCGGAGATAGAAAGTATGACAGAACAAAATTGAATGCACGATGTATTGAGTGCGTAGGCAGCGACCGCAAAAAACGTACCGAGTAGACTAACTATAAATTATCAAATCTATGTAAGTAAGAATGTACTTACTTACTTATAATAATCAACACATTGTTCATATTTTTTCTCTTTATTTTGTGCTTGAATAGTTTTATTTAACGAACATACTTAAGGCTTTCTGCTTCTTTGTTAATAACTTGTAATTACGCCGTTAATAGACGATACTTACACGAGTCCGATAACGTAGTAATCTTATGGCTCTCTGCCCTTACATTCTTATTTGAATTTTAACCATTAACAAGTACATTGAACATACAAAACAAATGAAAAACGACCTGTGAGATCCGACAAAAAGCTAAAAGATTGTGTACAGTACTAGACAGACACCACACTGAGCGAGTGTTTCATTACATCTCAAATAAAAAGTTCATATTTGACGTTTAACAAATTGTTCCTTTTTCAAATCGACCAATGAGACTATTGTATTCACTCCTAATGGCGTGTTCTATTTTCAAATCTCATTCTCTTTACAAATCTCACTCGGCTTTCAGATTCATTCGAATTTGGAATGCGTTGGTTGGATCGTACTGTTTTCCCACACGACTTTTTTTCATGTCTCAAATGAGTTTGATTAATAGGAGATTACGTTGGCACTGATTGTTCATATTCCGCCATTGTGACCGACATTGTATCTTAAAAAAACGCTAAGAAAATAATTACTATAACCAACGAGGCGTGATGGAGCGCCGCGTATAACAAAAGTGAATCGAGCGATGAGCCGCCATCAAATAAATTGGCAGCAAATCCGATGGGTGGGCGAGTATTAAAGTTTTAATCTCGAATATGCATCAACAAAATCCTCGAAATGGCCAAATGTCGCGTATCTAGCCAACCGGGAGATATTGCCGAAACGCATAAACATCAAAGGGTTTTTGTTAAAAAAAGATTTAAAATTGAAGGGCGCGTCCCCAATAGGCAAAAATGGCGTCCGAGATTATAATAACGATTTTAAAAGTCCCCTATGCTTTCTACATTTTTAGTTTTTTTGGAAGGGTTGCGTAAGTGGTCGCGGGGACCGATGGAAAATTGACACTAACACTGTTTCAAAATGGGGTGAAACTTTGCATGTTTGCGTCCGTATTGCGCAGTTTTTAGTTATTAGATTAACTCGCCGCAAAAAGTTGCAAATCGATATTTTATATATATATATTTAGATAGACACATTTTTACATAAATGCACAATGTTTTGGGTTTTTAAAAAAATTATAAAAATTACCTCATAGGTACTTTAAAAAAGTACTCTGTTTCAGGGTGGCACAAGCAAGGTGTGCGTGAATTTTATTATACTCTTGTATCCCAATCGTTTATAGTTTAAAACAGAAACAACGTAGGTACCAACTGATAATAATTTTGCTATCGTAATAATTATTTAAAAAAACTTGGCTTTGGTTTTATCTGCCTGAAATAGTCTCAGTGCCAGCAATATAAGCGAAACCTTTCACTTTATTTTTTTAAATAATACTCATTCTAAATCAAATTAAAAAAATTGCAAGCACTATTTGGAAAATAAGGTGTAGAACGGTTACTCGATGCCGACCGAACTAAACAATAAATAAAGCGGTCGCAAGAAGTCGGTGGATGAAAGGTGAAGACTTAAAATCAGTCGTCAGTCGTCACGGCAATCTTTGGAGGAGTCCCATGTCTAGCAGTGGACGTCTATTAGGCTGTTGTGATGATGATTTCAAGTTTAGTAGTTTAATGCCCATTTAGACTTTGTATTTGTTCGAAAGATTTTTTTTTTGTTTATTAGTAGTAGTTTATTTTATTATTAGTTGTCTTTCAACTTTGGCAATATTGTCAATTTTGGCAATATTGCCAATGTCAAGTAGGTACCTTAACGTCGCAAAAACAACATTTTAGAAGAAATTGCGGCGCTCTTTCTAAAATGTTATTTAGCGACACGTGCGTACAAAATGTGTCCGCATAACGTGTCCGAATATTGAGGCCATCCGTCGTGATTCGGTCAATTCAAGACCAAATCCGTACAATTGTCGTCAGTCGCTTTTATCAATAAAAATAAAAATCTTTGAGGAAGCCACCAATTTGTACCGCGCTTAAAGGCGCTGCTGCTGCCCAACCGAATTTGAACCTTAGCGTTATGAATGAGGATTATTTTTTGGATGTGAGTGATGAAGTTCGTATAGTTATGATAGATTGTGAATTCAATTAAATTAGTCGGCCATAGGATGGGGTCTGAAAGTACTTGATGGTATGCGTAAGAATGGTTTTTTATTACGTTGGACACTAAAATAGATTTGTTTATCTGAGTTTTCTGCTACTAATGGCATTGATGATTATTAAGGTTCTGTAGTTAATGGTGCACCCGCGACTTTGTCTGCGTTGAGTTAATAGTTACATTAGTGCATCCCTTTAAACACACTCACATACTTATACACTCCAAGTTTCAGTTATAATAATATAATATGCTGTAAATTTCTGTGTGTTGGTTATCAGTTATTTAGTCAGAAATGCAATGATTTGGTATTTCCAAATTCAAAACTTTATTGTTACAGTACAGCCTGGTTAAAATTCAATAAGTGTTTCCAACGGTCGTCAAGCTAATCGGACTAAAATTTAATAAAAATAGTTTTTCTCCATTAAAAGCGCCGAAAATGGCGTAGAAAGCAGCAATAACTACGATGGAATATGTTCACTGCACGTGAGCGGGAATCAAACCCACGTTATCAATTGAATACTAATAAAGACCACCTCGGTGGCGCGGTGGGCGAGTGCCGTTCAGAAGCGAGAGGATGCTGGGTTGATTCCCGATTTAAGTCTAATTTTTGAAAAAACATTATGTAGTAATTAACTATTAGTTTAAACATTATTCTTATTCTACCAGCTGTCTGGTTCTCGCTGGCAAGCTTTGCTTAGTTTGGGGCTAAATGATATGTTTTAGTAACAGATCAAATAAATAAAATAAATAAATAATGCTGGACAATCCACACAGCATCATCTAGCCCCAAGGTAAGCTGCTGTTAAACAGAGCTGTATTATGGGTACCTACTAGACGACTGATATATATTTAATACAATACAATTACATAGATAGATATTTTTTATTATTATAGAAAATACCCAAAACACCCGGAACAAATATTTGTAGATCGTAAAAACATTTGTCCCGAGGCGGGCATCGAACCCGCAACCTCTGCGTCGCAAGCGGACCTGCGCCCGCTGCGCCACATCGGTCGTCAAAGTGATGGTGGTAGCCGGGACGTGCTCTCTGAAGCAAAGAAGCGTTTATTTGTAAATGCATCAGAATCAAAGGGTCACCCGTAAAAATGGTGACTACGCTAATTGTTGCTCAGCACAGTCGATCTCGTGTGACATGCTTGGCATGCTTCGCTGAACACTTCGCTATGAATACTAATTACAGGTTATTGTTCAGTTTGTCATTCCTTGAATATTGCGTTTTGTCCAAAATATTAAGTACAATTTCGTAATAAAATAGTTATTTCAATAATATAATCGTTACGTCAGTAACTGACTGACCAAGTAGGGCACATAAAATACACGGTCAGTCTGTCGTATCAATAATTCTACTAACAATTATTGTAAACGAATCGTAAGCTAAACAGCTGAATTTCATCTGTTTTTTGAATTTTTGTATTCTACTACTGGACAACAGTTTAACGTGAGCACGGAAGCGCTCAGTGAGAATTGCTACTGGTGGTACTGTTCCGCGGGGTCACCCATCCAAATGGTGACCCCGCGGAACAGTGCTTTACTTTAGTGATCTGTAAGAAAAAACTTAGCTTTGCCACGAGCAGCGTGACATTATTAGCGCTAATTTAGCAATGAGCGAAAGTTTTCATTGAGAGCGAAGTATTTTTTTAATAATTTTTAATTTTTCATTAAATTCTAGTAAAATATAACAAATATGCTAAATGTAAGTAAGCCTACTTAAAAATTACTCGGGAATCGTACCCTTACGCCCCAATATTTAAACGCTATTTAAATATTAAAAATCTTGTTAACTGTTTAAGAGGTCGTTAGTTTTAAATCGTATACTGTATTTGGTCAATAAAGAGTCTTACAGCTTAATCATTCTTAGGTTAGATTCGACCAAACTCGAATAAGCAATGTTCTCCAAATTAATCGTAGTTATTCGCGAGTAAACAGTCAGTTTACTCCTAGTTCTTATTTTTTTTTAATGCTGACAATCCACACAGCATCATCTAGCCCCAAGGTAAGCTGCTGTTAAACAGAGCTGTATTATGGGTACTAGATGACTGATATAATATTTAATACAATACAAAACATAGATAGATATTTTTTATTATATACTTATAGAAAATACCCAGAACAACCGGAACAAATATTTGTAGATCGTACAAACATTTGTCCCGAGGCGGGAATCGAACCCGCAACCTCTGCGTCACAGGCGGACCTGCGGCCGCTGCGCCACATCGGTCGGTATTTGATATTTCTTATTTCGCAAAATAGTTATTTCAGATGTTGGTCCAATCCACCCTTATGTGATCTAGGTCTACGATGGCGTAGCAGAGCTACGAAACTTTACATTTCCGAAAAGAGAATAGTCTACCAGTCTACAAAAAATAATAATAATTTTTTAGCTCCTTATTGAACAAGGATATAAAAAGCCATCAAGTAAAAAAGTTACGACACTTAAGGAATATTATTTTTTTATGCTCATAAACGTCATTTTTCGTCAATTTTGTAAATCCACCCAGACATACTTTTCATTATTACACAGTTTTAAATTATTAGTTATCACATCCTTCATACTTACGTGACCTTATCGTTAAATACTGACTGATCATCAAATTTAGAAAGAAAAAAAGACGTTTTGTATTGGGCAGGCAAATGTCATATCCTCTAGGCCACGGCCCGCATACCAGCTTGCTTGAAATTAGATGCTCTAATCATAATTTATCGGAAACTACATAATACTAACTGACACTACTACGAGTACTGCTAGCAGCTCAAGATGACATGATATTTTGTTATCAATTAAAAAATCTATAACCACACAAAATTATTATTGTGTAAAGTGACACTTCATAAAGTTTAATCATTTTAGATGCCTCTGACCATTCTGTATTTTATTGGTCAATAAAAAAGAAACTACACCGCGGACAGCGATGCCATCCGCCATATTGCCACTTGATATTGTGAAACTTCAATAACGCATGCGTAGCTCGCATATTAAGGACTTACTACGATCAAAAACGGGAAACAAAGCCGCCTGGCCATATTCATAGGAGTGTGCCATATTCGATCGTATGCCACAAGTTTATGGAACTATTTTAAATTTCGAATCCGTTGCGTTATCGAGTGTATGTACGTGTTGGCGTTTTTCAATTGTTCTTTTTAGTGTTCCGCTTGCGAGGGGAATCGATTTAGGACGCGTTTTTATAAAATTTTGTTATTTTTATGCATTTTTATAACTATTTATCATTATTGTTGTATTCTTCTTATAACAGCAAAATTTACATGATATTCAGCGCTACGCCTAAGCTGTGTTACTTATAATGTGTAGGGGTGCACTAAGAAGAGAATTCCTGAAATTATACTCTTAGAACGCAGCGTGAAGAAGTTTTTATGGAAAAAGTCCGCAAAGACGACAACCATGAAGCGTTCTACTACTTCATCATTAAGCTGAACACGAACAACTAGTAAATTAGATAATTATAGTAAGGTAGGTACTTACCTAGTACCTAATTTTTCTATTTTGTATTTTGAATTTAGAACTTTATATCCGTTTCCATATTTCAAGTTGGTGCTATATCAACGGTTACTTTACCATAAAGGTTTTAGTTTAGCTTCACGCGAAGTTTCCATAAAGCTATTTAGGTGTTACCATACGTCGCGAATACTAATTTAATGTGATATAATATAAATATGTATTTCTTTTAACAGGAAATCTATGTAGTAAGTTTCCGTATTTTATTATAATTTGTACAATCTACTTATAAAGTAAGTAAGTACCATTTCTGTACCTAACAACTTTTTCGTTATTTATTCGTTACTAATAAGAGTAGTTTTATTGAGACAATTATAATAATTGTCAATATAATTTTGTTACCCATAGCAACTGAAACCTCTAAAACTTTTAAATAATATTTCTGTCCAAAACATTCCACTCCAATACTGCGGCTGTCGCTGTTACTCACTTTCAGCATAAATAATGTTAATGTTGTTTAAAAGGCGTTTTTCGATGAGTTTATATCCAAAAACGTACGCTTTTGTGGCGAAACCACAGCGTCGGGAAGTATAAAGTTGTACATAAATAATTCATCAGCCGCACAGCCTGGATTTATCATTGTTGCAATATTGGTAAAATTCTTTCTTTAAAATTATACGAAAAGCATACCGGATATAAATAAAAAAGCGGTGTATATTAACTGATGGTGATTTTTTAAATCACCATCTAAATATTTTTTTTTAAATAGGACTAATATGCCGCTAGTTTATTTAAATCTTACGTTTTTGGTTCACAGCATCTCTATAAGGCAGGCCATCATTAGTGACCAAGATTGGTCGACGCTGACCAATCAAAACTTAAATTTTAAATTAAACTCCAGAACACATTGTTGTTGCCACAATCGGCATCTAATCTTACCGAACGCAATTATTAACGACAATAATTACGTTAGGAAACCGATAGAAAAAAATAAAATACCTACATCGTTTGGTGAATACAGATGGACAGACAAAGAGCTATCTAAACGCAAGTCACTTCATACGAATTACCGCCTCTTTGTTTCAACCATCGACGAACAAAAACATGATTTTTATTTTCAATATCAATACACCCGAATTCGATTCCCAGTTGTAATTATACACATTCGATTGTAATTAACGAATAAAGCTGCGGTCTAATTAAAGTTTCAATGCTCTCAGAAATTTTAAAAGGAATTTGAAAATTGAAGGCTTTTAACTCCTTTACGAACGAGGTAAAACTTTTTTTAGCGATCGATCATTTTCTCGGGTGGTTAGTGGCCAGTTTGGCTGCATTTTTAAATGTCCGAATCGAATTTCGAGTTTGTAAAAGTACGTTCAAAATGTACATCTTCCTCGTATTATTTATTATTGCATTGTGAAACATTATTAACTATGACTTATTTTATTTTATGGCTGTATTTTGAACTTTGCATAATCTAATCCGTAGGTGTATGTACGCAGGGCAACGAGATTAAAAGGGGTGCGTCCAGCCATCATCAATTATTTTTGTGAATGCGCTTAGCTTTCCATTTTTTAAATAAACTTAAAGGGAGAGGGATTAATAAAATTACATCGGGGACGATAGGGCACATAACTGTGTTTTGTTTTAGAGTATTTTGCACAGTATTTTTTAGAGTTTTATTTTGAACGACTTTCCTTTGTGTGCCTTTGATTCTTTGAACAATCCAAACCGATCTGTAAAGATGACAAGTTAAATCCAAAATATTATGTAGGTACGTGGAACCGAGAAAAACAAAACATCTGCGTCTGAAACCAATTATGCAGCCAAGGGAAATTTATTATACTAAATTCTACATTAGTTGCATACACATTATGCCTTATTTATTATCATACTTACTAGGTAAGTAAGCCCTCGTCTTGGTCTATTGACATACTTATAGGAATGACAAGAACAGAAAATACTTTGTATATACTATATAGGTACGTGATCTACTAAATATTTTTTTAATTTTATGGGCCTTAAGTACATACTTATTTACAATTATAATTTTAATAAACACAGTAACGACCGGTTATGTTTTAAATTCAAGTTTCTACCCAATAAGAAAGATCGATCCGACTTCCAATTTTAAAATCTGATAGCCGCATCCGTGTTGCCTGTACAAAGGAATGGAACGAGCATGACGATTCAAATATTTTCGAAAATGGAATATTAAGTGAAGCCATTATACGATCGAATGATTAGGAACTGTTCGATACGTGTTATTAAATAATTCTATTTTTCGGTTGCTCTATGACTCAATGTTGCCTTGTAGGTAAGTCTTCAATTTGGTTTTAGTGCCTGATTTCAAATACTTATAGATTAATCGATTTCAGTTATATGAAGTCCACATTTGCATATTGAGGTCAACGACTTGAGTATGCTGACTGCGTTTGATGCGACGATGCGTCAAGTGACCCCTTACTGCGAGTTATTGGTTACTCGTTTAGAGTGCATGGTCTGTCACATACTAATATACCTATATACCTTTATGACTATTTAACGTTCTTTTATTACAGAGTCGTCAATTTGTAGATACCAGAATAAATTTTGATTCTTCGGTACAGAAAGCGATGACTGCAGTAGGTATTAAAATAAATATGATATTTTACATAAAATTACTTTTATATTCGAGTGCATAAGCGATTGATAATGCAGCTATCTATGATGTGGAACATTAATATGTCATTGAGACCGCATATGGAACGCCCACGCGGCCTAAAACAAAAACAGATCACGGAGAGTTCCACAAAACATCATTAAATTCAATATTTCGTTTAAAAAGCACTCCACATATCTGGACCATTAATCACTAAAACTACCGACCTTCAAGGAGAACATCGGAATAAAATCGGCAATCGAAATAAAGCACTTAAAGGCGAAACGTCATTATCGCACAACATAAATAAAAAACGCTGAAATCGAACGCAAAAATTGAATATCGAACTCGATTTAAAACAGAATACGATTTTTTAAAAATACGAGCGCGGCGAACGGCATTAATTAAAAATTCTCGGTAGAATATTCAAAAATAGAATTCGCATTCGAACGCTCCTTGTACGGATCTGAAGTTTGAATTTGGTAGGAACAAAAGAAAGAGAGCGCGGGAGCAACCCTTTTAGCGCTGATAATCTGTTCCTCGGCCGTGTCGCGGCCCTTTTTTATTTGTTGTCACTTTTTTGTCCGAACTGAGATTGTACACAACATTCTTTACTTCGAAACGGAGCTTTTTAAAACTCGACTGGGATTCATTTCTTTTTTATTTGCCTTAATAACGAGCCCCAGCAGCCGATTTAATTGACGAATGGTCACGAGCGAAATGTTTAAACAGATAGAGGTCAATAATTACTTGACATTCTGTAATAATATCTATTTTATATCTACTGTATTTTACAAAGTTAATTAAAAAAGAAAAATAACTTTCAAGTAGAATTCGATTGAGAAATTGAAAATGGAATACCCACAAAGAGTCTTGTTCCATGTTTAAATTGCTTCGAAATATAAAAATAGAACGCAATCCTTCCGCCCTCGGTCGGCGGTTAGTGCTTTACATGAAATATTATTTTATGGAATCAACATCTGCGGCCGTGCCGATGTGTGTGTAAACCATTATTCCAGAATGGTTCATACATTTAGACACAAGTGAAATTACTTGAAAGTAACATGTTTCAAGGAGGGGCTTTCAGGAATTTGTTTTTTAATACATTTATTGGATTTAGCTTTTATACTGCTCAAGTGATTCATTCAATGTCTGTAAAATTTTTGTTAAGTATATTGAATTGGTACTTAAATAATCTTAACCCATCGTGCAGTTAACCAATGGTACGACTTTGTACATTTATAATAAAATAAAACTCTAAAATGTTGGTTACCCGTCAAAAAATAAACCTGTCTGGTTTCCTTTTGCATAACGAAATCCATTCTACAATCCGTCCGATTCGTCAAATCACTAGTCGCGAGCTCATTTTTTAAAATTGGAACTAAAAATGAAACCCTTCCATTTTTTAAATTGCTTTCGTCATGGCGCTCCCTTTGCCACTATTAAACAATGCAGCGTATTTTGATTATTTATGAATAAAAAGTTTTTATCGTTGAATCTGGAGAAATAAATTTATATTTGGAATTTGTAGTTATGGCTCTATTTTGGCTTGTTGTGTTCTTAATTTTTTATGTACTAATGATAAATGTAAATTCACATTTCTTTAGACACAACCGTACAATTTTGTCAAATCTTTGCTTTTAGAATGATTTTGAAATTTGCTCAAAAAACCGCTGTCAATGTTTAAAATTCACGCATTTCATCAATAAACCAGTTTATTTTATTGTAAGATCCGCACAGCTGTGTTTAGTATAGGGATTACGTACGTTTTTTGTGTACCCTCCGTTTTAAATTTAACTCTTTTGACTATTTTAATATTTCTGGAACAATTTTAGTTTAGGGTGAGATTTTATGTGGGCGTTTTTTTATTTTTCTAGAAGGGTTTCGTTATATTTATAGTTGTTTGGTTTCTATCGGATGCGGGCGAAGCATTTTCAATTATTTTTAAAACTGATTTTATTCTCCAAGGGTTTCTCAATTCAACATTCACAGAATTAGTAATAACTGATAATAAGTAATGTGGATTTTAGTCTAAGTATATTTAATCAGTTTCGAATCTTTTGGATTGCTTTAGCATTCTATTAGAAGTGTAACAAATAAAATATTCGCGCTGGCCATCACATCGGCATGTAATAGGCATCTTAATATTAATACACTATTATTGCTTTAAAAAAACTACAGACCAACGTGTCAATATTTTTATTAAATCAATCCTTTCTAAGTTCAAATTAAGAAATAAAACTAACCGAAAAGGATGCGATCAGTTTCGATCACAAAAAAAAAAAAAAAAACCAGGTGAACGTCCTTCTAAAGGAATGGGCTTGACTGATGAGTTCAAGAATCGGTCGACTGCGTTGTACGACAAACATCACCGCGTTAGATTGAGATGCCTCTAATTATCGTCATAGATAAGCAGCTTTGGTTATAGAGCTAACACGAGAGGGAAGTTAAAGGAAGTACAGTTGAAGACGTATTTTGCGTATACCTACTAAGTTATTAGTTGACAAAAAACCTATGGGAAATAGTAACTTACCTACAGATGGTCGCGCGACATTTTTTGTGGATATTGAAGATACAAGTAAGGGTTTTTTTTATTTTAGAAATTCGTTTTGTGATCTACCTTTAAGAAATCGTTGTGTGACTGACTGACGATCAACGCAAATTTTTATGACCTACCTCTTTGTTCAGGAATTCCTGAAATCCAACCTCTAGAGGACGCGCGGGAAAAACTTAGCGGAAAAAGTTAAAGCGGACATAATCGCAGGGCGTTCCACTAGATTTTCATGGATTATTTTATCATTCTCGCTCAAAAGTAGGTCATTTCCCAAACAAATAAAAGGCTGGCCATGTCTTAATCAATATGCAGTCTAAACCTAAAAAGTCTTCAAACCTGACTTAAAAAGTGAACATTTTAAGAATTTTACAGGTCACTGGCATTTTAGTTAGTTAATAAATAGTTAAACAGTTAATAATAATAAAGAATTACCCACAATCATTTACTGGAGTGATAATAAAACAGTTGTTAAGTGTTTATGGCGCATCAACATTCACCAGTAAAGCTGGCACTTTGTTAGTCTCTAGAATTTCGCTCAATTCTCTACATTTCACCTGCAACTGAGTATGAACTTTACTTCTCAAAACATAAAGCTTAGTTTTATGCATTGCTTTTAAACATGTGTGGCAGAGAGAATAAATTATTATAATATTTGTTAAATCACCAGTTGATGACAAGAACACACGTGACATGATATTAAGACATTAGATGTTTTGTTATTATAATTTATGTCTCTTACCGAAGTCTTTAAATGGTTTAAACCACGTTTTTGATAAGTAAAAGATTTAGATATACTTACTTGTATTAGGTATTGAAATAGAAAGTGTAAAAATTTATATTTTTTTTCTCGTAAATTACTTTTAAAGTTACTTATAAAGAAAAAAGGGGTACACTAGTCTAGTATCCATCCACACACTATCTAACTAAATCGTCCACAGTCGGGTCCAACTAGATTGGAGCTATTGTACTTTAACAATAATAATTTATTATTTTATGATTTTCAATAAATCCATGCTACACATTCTGTTCGACAGTTTTTTGTGGAAATTGGTACCTACATAGAACCAAAAAATAAGAATTGCATTTTACGTCAAATAGGAATTTGGTAGACATTGCTTTCAGATGAGTAATGTATATAATTGGCTCAATGTGGCCTTTTTATATCTGATAAAGGAAGTAGTCAAATATCTACATATTTTTTGAAACAAAACTGTGCGTTCTAAATTTGAAAACAGCACAATAAGTACCTATAGCAGTTCGCTATTCGACATTTAAATTTGTACGGATCGAACGCGCGCGTCTATTTGCGTAGATAGGTTTTGTTATTCCAAATGTAACACAATTCTCTGTTTGCAGTTACAAATAATAGCATGAAACTGCTATTATTTTATTGCAGATGGAATTAACTTGGTTCGAGTCTAACTGTTATTGTGATTCAATTAGCAGTCGTTACTCCAGAAATAAAAGTTGGTGCCTAACCTTTGTACAGTAAAACACTCAATTGTTTGAAAATTACACCTAAATAGTAAAAAATACTATTGTCTGTTAATAACCTTTTTATTTATTTAAGTTTGTATAAAAAGTTCTTGTTACAAAAAAAGTGGCATTATAAACTTCTTTTTACAACTGGTAGAAGACCTAAAGACTTTTGTGATAAGCTCGTCCGGAGAAGTTAATTATATTATCATCCATCATAACTATTGCTAACGGCAAACAGTAATGCTGACATTTCTGTGTTTAGGTATTACCGGAGAAATGACCATAAGACGTTTTTCCATCGCTTTGTAATTTCATCCAATAAAAATAAACTTAAAATATAAAAGGACGACTTCGTAAATTGCATAGAGATCCAGAATTGCGAAACTGCAAACAATCCAGACACATAAATAACAATAATATTTCGTCGCAAGTACTAAAATAGTTTATAATAATTAATTAATGCGTTAACTCGGTGTGTACGATCACACAATAAATAATAGAGCAGAACGTAGGAGTACCACAGACAACACTAAAACCTACATTTTGATCTATATAATCTGTGGCACGAACAAAATAAAATAAAACTTAATGCAAGCTTACAGGGTTCATTTCTATTCAACTAATTTGAGGCACAGGCGACAACAGATTTTGTCAAGATTTCTAAGTGAGTATTGTAAAATCAATCTAAAGAGAGCGCGATAAAGCTTATTCTACATTGAAGGTTGATTATAAGTGACAACTAGTAAGGTGTATTTCATTTTAATCGTTGTTTCTGGTATACGCACAACGCAGGAGAATGCAACCACCTGTTCGGCGATACGTTATGCACTTTGTATGCGAGATGCGTTTGTTGTGTCGTTTTGAAATTTGCTAGAGTTATTGTTCTAGATCATTTTTTTCTTTAAATAATTATATTTTTTATTGCTAAATACATTGGAAATTGCAGGCTATTTGTGTTTTGATGGACGTATTCATTGGGGTTATTAAGAAAAGAGCAAATAAAATTTAACGTACCCCAGCGGTTGTGTCGTAAATGTTATAGCAACCATACATTTTAAAGTAATCTATAAGTGTTGAGTTCAAGTAATTAGGCTTCGTTAAACCTATTTGCTTAGCTTCAACTAGGTACTATTAGGTTATAATAAATTATGGTAAAATAAAATTAATTATACTTATATCGAAGGTATACGAAATATTCGACATGTTATCAGAGTAGCTACACGGAAAGCAGAACAATAAATCTGCGTGCATTTTTTACAAACGCATAAAATTCGAACGCACGACTATTGAATCGATGTGACACTATTAAAATTCCACCTATCTCGTTTCCGCAGTATACGTCTGTCTCGGTCTATCCGCGCACGCGTCTCTATTGTGTCTGGCGCGAATCTCTGCGTCACCCTGTCCTTCTCGACAGCGATAGCGGCGTCTCTTTCCCTCGCATGTCAATGCAGTTTATTGTAGACGTTAATGGCTCTGATTACAAATGTAAATTTACAGCGCGCGGCTTCGTTGGCTGGACTTTTTCTCCTCTATTTTATTGTTAAAAGGCTTTTTTGATTAAATTTACAATTTTTATGATAACAATAAATGAAAATTTAATCAAAAAGGTATCGTTTATTTTTATTAAATCTAAGAAGTTAAGCAAGTAAGTATACTTAATGTAAGTAACTTAATAAGCTAAGTTTGTATTTGGAGTCAAAAGATAACTGTGGGGTGAACGAGCTTATAGGCCGCCTAAAAGCCTCCGTCTTGGTCGACATAATAACGACTGTTAGGTAAGAAAGAATTACATAATATAAATAAAAAATAAAATAAACTGGAATAGGTAAAGATAATAAATTATTATAAGTTAGTTATGTACGATTAATAGTGTCTTCTATGAAACTTATTTTTAACGAAATTGCGTAACCAATCTAAAATTGCATGAGTTCGAATCAAAGACAATGCGAGATGCAACTGCAAAGAAAAGAACAAGAATACGTACTGACGGACAGACTTACCTATTATTCGCATATCAGGGCACTTTAATATAGTTCGTCCAATTTAATGAGACATATCGCTTGGCTTAATTTCTAATGTGAGTGGCGAGAGATACGGGTCTTTTAATGTTGGTCGCGGTTACAACGGTTTCCCAACCGAATACCATCCGTGAATAGGGACAGCTGATGGAAAAACTGAAAGCCGGCTATAAACGCATTTTCTAAAAAAGCCGGAAATTCTATGAAAATTTAGAAATTAAGATCTTACACCTGGTGGTAGGACTATTCAGCAAGAGTCCGTCTTGGTGGGTACCACCGCAGTGTCAGATATTTTACCTCCAAGCAGTAGTGTGCAAGCATTACTGTGTTTATAGGTTTGAAGGGCACTGTAGCAGGTGAAATTACTGGGTGAAAGAGACTTAACAACAATGTCTCAGGGTGATAAGCGCAGTGCAGTGCCACGCAAACACTTAAAAACTTTAAGCTTTGGGCGGCACTGCATCTGTAATAGTCAGGCGTGGTGCTTAACATCAGGTAGGCACCTTGATTGTCTTATCACTTGCTGACATAAAAAAAAAAAAATTACATTCACAGATTCAAATTTTATTCTAGGTTGCTAGAGTTACTAAAATGACCAATGACGTAAGTACCTAAAGTTATCACAATCATAATGTGAACGCGAAATTATTTGTTTGTTGGTCCTCATTCCATTGAACTCAGTAACGACGGCTGAATGGATTTGCATGAAACAGTGAATAGATAGAGTACCTAGAGCTGGAGTTACTTTAAAAAAAATGCTTTTTCATTACTCATACTCTGAAAGTAAGTCTGAAGTTGCCTGAGGAGCGGGATGAAAGTAATACTTTTCATCCCAAGGGAGAATCGCTTTCAACTGATAGCTGTCAAATTATATTAAAAAAAAATAGTTCTATTTTCACATTTCTGTTGAACCATGTTCGAACTCTATACAGCCACGATGTAAAATTGAAGTAACATAAAGTTAAGTATTGATTAAGGAATATACATTTTTTAATAACTTTATTATAATTTAGTTTTAACAATTTCTATAAAATAACATAGATTTGGGCAAAACATTTACCATTTTTTCAATGATGAAAATGAAAAATAATGGCTGAATAGCTGGCCGGCCACAGAAAAAAAAAACAAAACAGGCGGGAAAGCGGCAATCCGATCTTCATTTGTTTTTTCAAGTTGTAGAGTTTTCGGTATACTTCCGTATAGCAGAGATTTGTATAAAATGAGTTTTAGAAATATTATAAATGAGTCTCTAGCTAATTCATTGTTTTTATTTTTACTTTCCTTGTATTTGTAATGAAAAGCACAGTGTTTACCTCGGGTTAAAGACCTATTTAGTCCCTCGAACTATTGGCGCCCGAATGACTTCTGATAGTTGGTAGGTAGTATAGTTCTCTTGATGGATCTCGGCCATCGTGAAGTTAGCCGTTTGTGATGCGCAAAGACATTTTAGTTCGGAAAAGCTCCATTGCGTATCGAAACGGTACAAGATACCTAATGATAAAAAAAGTTCCTTGAAAGATTACGAACGCCGAACGAGTATATCTGGCTTAGTTTAGAGCTTAATGTTTAAATCGTCATTACTAGAGTAATACATACTCGTAATACCTGGTAGATAGGTATTGTGATGAAAATAAGTTGACGTGCTAAATAACTGTCCAATATTTTTGTGCCATTTACTTACCATTATTTAGTTAAGGTTTTTGCCGGACGCAGCTTAAAAAAAGCCGGTTTCCCAACCCTATTAGCAAAAGATCTCACACGGCTGCCAATTTTCAGAAAGACAGAGCTAAAATAATTGCTACAAACCCGCCCTATTTCGGGCCGACGCACAACAGTTTAGATAGATTTAAATCTAGAATATTGTTCTATTTGTTTGTTCGCTCGGCGAAGATAAATTCCGGGATTGATCATGGATATTATGTTTTTTTTTATTGCACTAAACTGCAAGGAAGAGCATTTACTTACATCATATTTTTAATGGTAGGTTATATATTTACTTACTTTAATATTTTTTTGACTATGAAGTCGGACAAATCTTAGGCAAAAGACAACAGGAGCATGTAAATAGGTACTTATCTAGCAAATATAACGTGCCTATAACTACACCTATCAAAAGCTTTATTCTTATACGTTAATTTCTTTCAAATCTATCATCGTTTCTTTGTTCATTGATAATATACTTACTTACCTAATAATGACAAGACAATATTTGGAAAGCCTCTGAAATAAATTAAGTAGGTACTTACACTTACAGCTTTTTATGAATAAGGGCACAAAACTTGATAAGAATCAATCTAGATCTAATCTAGCTAGAGAACTATCCACCTCTACCAAACCGAGCCGAGATATTGAATAGAATCATGCGTGACAGCGTGACCATATAAAAACTTTACGAAGGTACTTAGCCTGATAACTATTTTAAGTTAACTTTGTTAAGAAATGAGTGGGTAGACCACGTTATAAACAACCTGGTGGCCATTTTGTCTATCTCAAGAATGCAGGTGTAAGTACCTATGCAAAACTAAAACCTCATCTAAAGTTCAGTTTAGTCTAACGAGAAAACACTCATTACAATATACTAGGAACTGTTTATTTATAAAGCAGACGATTTTAATGAACATTTGTCTGTTACGGCTCATCGTGACACCTCAGATATAATAGCATTTCGACTGAAATACCCTCCAACGTGATTAAAACAAGACATAACAGAATTGTCACATTTATATCAAAACATGATCTACATAAATCTTACAAGTTATTTGGCAATGTTACAGCACTGCATTTTCTGTTTACTTACTTGCATTCCTTTTGCAGATGTCAATACAAACGATGACAGGAATGATTGACCTGGCCGCAGCGTAATAGGCAATAAATAGGAAGAAAATTGTCATAAATAGTAAAAAATGTCAACCGTGAACACTAATAAACTGGATTGTTGGCTCGTCGCGTTTGACGACAATCTTTATGGACGACGCGATGCGAGACTAAACTATCCGAATTCATAGTTACAGCAATAACCAGCCGCACGACAATTACATTTGCACACAATAACCAACCCTACAGAAAGAAAACAAAATAATCAACTCTATATTCCAAATCCGAATACGATGACATTTCAAAACTTGAAAAGCACCCACCAATAGTGCTAGAGCAGCCAAAATACCAAACACGCGACAAATTAGGAATGCGTTCTGTTTCAAATGTGAATTTGAATTTTAAATACTTAATTTGAATTTGCAACAATCGCGCGCTTGTCTTGCGTTGCGTTGTGACAACTCCGCGTTCCAATTTTAAAATCCTTCGAATTATGCACGCGCGTATTAATTTATAAATAGTCAATAGAGTATAATTCACCAACGTATTTATAATGTTAGTTAAATGTCACGGGAACAATAGATTGGCCGCGTCTATTCGAGATTGATGAGTAACGAATAATCCGCTGTTGTCGGAAGGCGTTGCTTGCGCAAGAGAACTCGTATGAGAATGTCAGATTACGGCCAGTATTATTTTTGGTAAACGATACGCATCTACGTCTGTTCAGAATTGACGTTGCATCTAATAGTTTAAGCACAGAAAGTAGTCGACCGCGAGCTAATCTTGACTGGCAAAGTCGATTTCTCTCGGAGATCATCCGATCTTTTTACGATGCAAAATTCGAATGAAAAACGTGATTGAGTTTCTAAGAGCCGAATTTGAGAACGTTAATCGTTAAAATAGTCGGATGCATTCAAAATGAGAAATAATTAATACTTGGCCGGCCGTTTAGGATACAACAATAAAACAATACGCTCGCAAACCGAAACAAAACACAGAAAAATATGAATTCCGATCGGAACCGGCCGTGGAAACAAAAGATGGTGGATTTAATGAAATGAAATAAAATATAAATTCCTTTTGCAAGCGAGAATTCTTACATTTTTAATTTGGTACCGTGGAATGGAAAGAAAAACCGTCAAATTCCAGAATCATAAGAGTGGCGATGTTGACTGATGCAGAGTTCTCAAAGGCAAATGTTTGTTTGGCAGATGGATATTGACTACTAATGCTAATTTTTATATTAGAATCGGGTTAGTTTTACCATTGAGCTCTAATTTTTAATAAGTTAGTAACCTAAGGTAAGTTTTTTGTAATAGGTACTTATACTATTATGTGTTTCCAAATCGATCCCTAATAATGAATCAAACTCGAACATTCCCATGAACGTTAAACTCCATACAAACACACTTCACCCAAACAGAACCAGATGTCTTCCAGTATTGAGATAAAACAGACGCCAATAAGATGACCGATTCAATGATTTTGTTTATTTTATTTAACTTTTATGAGTAAACGATGCCAGTTAAAGTTTTATTAATATTAGACTGCAGTTATAAGTTTAATAAAAATGTTATCGATACCAGAGTAGGAATTAACTGTTTGTTTTTAATGTTTCACTTGTGGTTGTTGGATAAATAATATCTCAGCGAGACTCTGGTCTTGTAAAATAATTAATTATTACCAATGGACTATTAATCTAGTAGTAAGCTTTTAATAAAGTAAAAAATGGATTCGGGTCAACCGTTACTTTGCAAACTTGTAGGAAATGCTCAAAAATACAAAGTTACTAAATGTTTGTTTTTCTTATAAGTATTAATGATTTATAAATACTTAAGTATTTACTTACTGTTAAAATTATGATTCGATAAAGATTTTGTAAATATACTTAGGTACAGACCTAAAAACTCTAAAAATAATGTTGATTTTGCTAGAGTCGTTCGTTAGCCTAGCAAAATTTGAAATAGGTACTTACCTACTTATTCACTTACCTAGAAGTGAACGAAAAAATAATCTTATGTTATAGGTTACTTTTGATCTCCTTCCGGAAATAGGTAGGTACTATAAGACAGTGTAGGTAAGCGAGCCGAATGTAATGCAGTCTAGACAAGTTTGTAATCGTTCATCTCCACTTTTCAGAATTTGACTCAGCGATACTTTTTGACAGATTGCGTCACTACTTAACTTCGAGTTGACATGAACCGGAAATTAGATAAATACCAACACTTTTAACTTTCGAACAACAATTTGAGCGTCAACAAAATTGTCTTTTATTAAACTGAATTGAATTTCAATTTAAACATTCTGCTCTACAAATACGGGGGCGTTCTTGACACGTTATAAATTCTTTAAACATTTTTAATTAAGTTCAAAACGCTGTACGTTAGTTCGTTCGTTCAGACCGGGGTCAACATTCTTAGAAAATATGACTGCCAGTTTATTATGAACCTTTAAAATATGAATAGTATTTAGAAATCAATGCACGGTTACGCTGGTCGGATAGACACAGCGTGGTCACCCATCAATCAAAGGGATCATATCGCCGAAACGAGCGTCTTACATTATGATTTTAGTTTTGAGTAATATTTTATTCAAATTTTCGATTGATTGAATGTTTTGATTTGATTGGTTGTAAGTACCTACAAGTAAATACTGAGGCTTGTATTTACTACTTACAATTCAAGTCTAGAAATCCAATAGTAAAGTGTATTGGAATTGAAAAAGAAATATTATTATGAAGAGATCAATATACTTACTTATTCCAATTCCAGCCGTCACCCGCCGCCCGTCATAATCCATCTCGAGAGTCGATATTTGAATACATTCGTATTTGGAACGCGCTCGTAATACGAACTTAGTTCGTTTCGTTTTTCAATTGCTTCACTAATATTTTGAATTTAGAACGTCGGTTTCGAGATAAGAATTCCGTTTGAAATTGACGGGCGGCTTTTAGTTTAGAATTTTTAAAATTGAACATGCGTGCGCTTTTTGTGTCTAGACGTTTTTTTAGTGTTCAATAAATTGTCTTGCCTATTGTAATGGTTTTGGTGTATGATAGAGAAATCGCAGCTCGGTAATTCTGCGCGCGTTTTGTTACGTAAGTGTGCGTATTGTGCCAGTCGGCACGCGCCGGCTTCACGTATTCGCAATAACGCGCGCGGGGTGGCCGACACATTCTTTTACGCACGGCCCATAGAGTAAAAATGTCATTCATTCTTTGGTCCTTAAGTACAACGTGTTTCGAAAGTATTGAAAAACACTACGGTATTCAATTGAAGATATTCGCGAAAACCTCTAATTGGCTCTCTATTGCTACAGGATGTCTAATTTACTGTAATAAAGCTGTTGGTTTTCCATTTTAAATAATAAGTAGGTAAGTAAGTACTTAATTAAGTACTTTCTATTTATGATGCATTGTAGGTAAGCAATTTAGGTTTCAAATGACTAATTACCAATAATAATTCTCTCTGATAATAATTATAATAAGAGTGCTTTAATTTAACACGCTTATGCTCAAGAAACGGATACCTACGTGAAAGCTCCAAACAGTCTGCACCAATGAATGACTAATATCTTTAGACGTCACAAGAGGTCACATCTTCAAGACAATGCTGAATGAAGACATGGGGGGTGAGGGGGGAAGTAATTATTCGCTGCTAGCTTGTGAACCACGCCCGCTATTGTGCTTTTAACTATGGCTTTTACATGTTAGGTTAAATCTGAACTTTAATAACATTTGCTTAAAAAGTTATAGTTTTGAATTTTAATCAAGTTGATTTTAAAGAGTTATTGGGCATGAAATTGGAATTTGTTGGAGTTCTGTCTTTAAATATTGGATACTATACTACTTACTTACATTAAGTAGGTACACTACATTTTAAAACCTACAAAGCAAAAGATATATAAATTATTATTTTTCCTAACATATAAAATCTATTCAACCATTACTTAAGGGTGATAAAAATTTACACCACTCTTTATTATTTTTATAATCATTACCTTTATCCTTCCAACTTGAAAGACTTAAAGCACTCGACTTCTAAAAATACCTAAGGATTATAATACAATTACTCCACTATGAAATATGAAGAAGCAGAAAGTATTAAACATTCGTCCGTACGTTTAAAACACATCAATATAACTTATCTCAGAACAGAGCACTCAAAATGTCTATTTTTAAGCTAAAACCGAAGGCAGGAGTTATTTGAATGGGAGGCAAATATAAAAACCTCACTGTAACGTTTGATTTGATTGATTTTATTACTGAACTTTACGTTTTAAAACACTTGTGTATTATATGGATTTATGAAAGATTTTCGGTTTTTCCACGGGCTTTTATCGTTCCACTTTTCAATGACGTAAATGCATGTTTTTGAACGGAATCTTAAATTGTTTTATTACGTATGTACTTCGGGTTATTTTAAACATTTTGTTATGTACTTACTTACCTTATACCACTTTTTAGTTTACTACTCCTTGAAAGTGGAATTTATTTTTTTTGTTATCCCAAATAATAACTGTTCATGAACTTTACTTACTTACTTAAAGCTTAGGTATAACCAAAATACTGTATGAAACTTGTTATTATGACAGTGGATAAAATCCATCAACTTAGTTGTCTGGACCGTTTTGTTCCATTTTCAAAACAAAATTTGAATATGAACAGAAAGTAACATTTAAGATGGAATGCTCCCTGTGTTTGTAATTCGTCCGTTTGAAAATGGAACGTCTTGTTCTTATTATGAATGCGTTAAGGATGCGCAAGAGCATGCGTCTGACGGTTTAGTAACTGATGCATTAATGCTTCGAATGATTTCTTTTTTTTCCGACGCCCGGAGATTGGTCATTACACATCTGAATATGTGTTCTATACAAAATACAAAAAGTTGGCTCACGATTCGGTAAAAAGTTGAAACGAGTTGTGATGTAAGTAGATAGCAAACGTGCTCTTTATGTTATTAGAATTTGAAGTTTCCGGACTGATTTGAAAGTTATCAAGCGGTAAACAACTGTTGTTTTGAGTAAGTAAATTGATTTTTATAATAATTTCTAAAGGAACTAAGCAATTACCAAAAGTTCTAGCATTCGAGTTTCCGCTCACTCGGCTCCATCAAACAAATGAGACAGGTTATTCAGTTTTTATAAATTCAAAACCAGTCCGATACTTTCAAAACGTATCAAATCAAAAGACATAATTACAGATCGTTTTTATAAAAAAAAATCTTAATCTAAAATATTACATGGATGAGGATTATTTAAAATTTTATGTACTTAAGTACTTACTAAAACTTAAGTAAAGTAATTATGACGAATTAGAACTATGAAAATCTACCATTATTGTGATCTCTACGTTGGCGTTTTATTAAACAAAGTTGCTTTCCGCCGTCTGTCTCTCTGTATGTATGTACGCTTAGATCTTTTAAATTACGCAACGGATTTATATGCGGTTTTCTTTATTAGATAAAGTGATTCAAGAGGAAGGTTTATAATACTTAGTTTAATATTGCATTCATAGCACCCGTGCGAAGCCGAGGTAGGTCGCTAGTAATTATTATAAAGTTGACAAATACTACTACAATCGCTCGTCTTTTATATTCCCAAGAGCTAACAACTCTGCCATCAATTACTTCATAATGTCTTGCTCACCAAAACTACAATTTATTCTGTGCCTCATAATTAAACTCCACGATATTCCTTAAACGCGAGAATTAACCCCAATTGAGGGACCGATCTATTTAAATTACTCGTTACGTTATACGTTATTCAGCTTTCTGGAACCGTGTGACACGTCACTAATCTATCTCGCAGCTGGCCGGTTGTTCCAAGTTTGAATTATCCTCGTTGTCTTTGTCGTGATATTAAAGCGCATTCGATTTACAAACTTGTCTCAGTAGGTATTATTAACTATTACAGGGCTCTTTACAGCCACTTTCAGACTACCCGATTTAAAAACATTAAACTTTTAAAATTTACCTCTATGCTTGGTCGTGAATCAATGCGTTTTTAGCACTTTTTTGTAACTACCTACAAGAAATACGTAAGCATACGTCTACCTATACTTCTTCTAATGCATGCTAATCACACGCAAAACTACTTTCTATGTGATTAATTTAGCGAAAACTAGTCGTTATAAAGAAATTTACTTATTTAACCTAGCATTTAATATTTCAATCTCGTGAAAAAAATAACTTTAACACATACATCATTTCCTGTTTTTAAAGAGTCATTTGATCTTTTTGAACCGGAATAACAAGATGGATTTCCGTTTTCGTACACTAGAATTTTGCATTAAAATAACTCGCTATTGTGCCATTCCGAGCTATAAAATTATCATAAGCCAGTCTCACAAGTAATAATCTCATATTTGAGCCAGTCCCAGCCGCCATCTTTAAAAACAATGAACGTTATTGTCTTCTTAATTCCATTTTTGAAAAAATAATCCATTTCGCATTTCATCGCGAATGCCTCATTGATTACCTCGAGTCAAACCAGTTCCAACTTTGTCTTGTAATAATAAAGTTTAGTTTGTTTTATGCGATTGAATAGCAGCTGTATTCTTCAGTTTATTTCTTATTGTAAAAAGGATCTTGTCTGAAAGGCTAAAGAGTGAGAATTGTTTATTAATTGTTTTACAAGAACTGCACGTGTGGATAGAGAAGGTCGTATTGAGTGATAGAGCTAGAGAAAATGCACGATTTATCAACATGTTCGCTTATTATGATAATTATTGGAATACGAAATTGAATGACTTGTATACTAAGAGGTACTTACTAATCATGAATAAGTATAAGAAATCATCTTATTTTTTTGGTAACTGTAGCACGCCCAAGCTTTTGTGTAAATGTATGTTTTTTTTATAAAATAGGAATAAAAAAAATGACAGATTTAGTTCAATTTTAGCAATGTTAAAAACGTCAAGCCGTTATCTTCCTATCTGAAAATAATGGTTATTATTATCCAACACGAACGCTGTGAACTTATTAAACTGTTAACTTCAAACGTCAAAAATAATTATTTCCATTTACGGCAACAGATTAAAATCTCGATATAAATAAATTGCTGATTTACAATTTTAATATGGTTAATATGATCCGTAGAAGGCTCCGGTTGTCGGTCTGACGGACAGACGGACAGTTGTCTACCACCAGTTATGGACAGAAAACTTTAGTGGACCTGCTCTTTTACGATGAGTTCATTGCTAATGTGCAAGCGCATATTGAGGCGAAAAAACATAGACGCGAGTAAATTGTAGACTTAAATATTAATCGCATACTTACGCATGTGAGTACTTATAAAAACAACAAAAAATAAGGTCTTGTTCCTCTAAATTTGACAGATCCAAAACGAGCAATAAATATAATGACATGACAGACAAATATATTTTAAGATTGCTATAGGGATTGTCTTTGGCTATCTTGTCAAAACGACAAGGGTCTTCCCATTTTAATTATTTTTTCGTGTAATTTTAAGTTTTATTGCGTAAATTTGGTGGCAGTTTATCCAATTTAACTTGTTTACTTAGCACAAGTGTAAGTAATTGAAATGGAGGGGTGATGTTGGTTGGTAATTTAGTCAAAGACTTTCCAAGAGAATTTTTAAAGGAAAGTCATCATTTCTTTCCAAATTTCATTTGTTTACGTTGCTAAGCGACAATCAAACTAATACACTTGACACTGACAAAATTGTGGCAAACTAGCCACAGAGGCCATATAAGAAAAGAAGATTCCTATAGGAAACCACACTGAGAAGGTAATATGTCATGATGACCTACGTAATTTTGAAAAAAAAAAAAAACTACATTGAGTTTCAGAGCTTGCAATAAGCATGAAATAAGTTGGTCAATAAAAGACCCGTCGTCAATTGTTGTCGTTGACATAAGAATCTAAATGTTTTGATTTAAGACGGTCTTCTTTTTGAACATACTTTATCTATACTAATCTATACTAATAGATAGATAGATAGATAGATAATTTATTCTTCACAAAAAAACTTTTTACAACACTGATTAATAATGCCTAAAAACCTATGTTAGGTTTATCTAGACATTAGGTTCTCGATATCATACAAAAACAAAGACAATTCAAAGTGATCCTAACGATTGCATTGAATAGGAAGGTACATCTATATTACAATCTAAACTATTTAAAATTAAAAAGCGCAGCACCTTACATCACTAAGAAAGTAGGTATCAAAGCAATTACTATAACAACACTCGTTGTCAGCAAATACCTACAGCTAAACCCCGTCAGGCAAGTGATACTCATATTATTGTAAAGAGGAAAGATTTGTATGTTTGTATTTTTGTTTGTTACGAATAAACTCAAAAACTACTTGTCCGATTTCAAAAATTATTTACCATTAAAAAGCTACATCATCCTTGAGCTACTAAGCTATATTACTAGCAACCCGCCCCGGCTTTGCACGGGTACGGTTTCATTGCACCCGCTGCGCTCCACGGTGTTCACTACCAGGATATAAAATAGCATGTGTAGGCATGGTGCTCATAAACACTTTTGATTCAAAATTTATGAAAAATCCTTGATAGTACATGAATCACGCCTGAGTCAACTATTGTTCAACACAATACCTTGCGTCGCCAAGTAAATTAGGAAATGTGTTTTTTATTGGAATCCATTTGGGATTACAATTGGTGGTGAATGGTGCACGTAGGCTGCCGTATTAGTGACGTTAGTGTATGTTATAATGACGTTGATGACTTGGTACGGTTGTGTCTTTTGTATAAATCCTCTTTTATAATACTAAGAAGGGAATAAAATCAACAAAATAATATATATATATATATATAATTACATTACATTACAAAATATACAAAATATATATGAAACAGTTGAGCCATCTTAAGACCGTTACAAACGACCTATAGATAGCTCAACTGATCCAAATCACTAGCAGACGGAAGCGTTCCCAACATGCTGACTGCATTGCCACGTTGAATGGCAATGCTGCTAATTATTTTTTCATTTATATGCATTTTTGGTTCTATATATAAATAAATAAAAAAATAAAAAATATGTATTAATTGTGATTCTGCGTCTAATTTGTCAGAATAAACTTTTACTTTAATTTATTATGGGAGATGCCTGTACTTAACTTCTATTGGCTGATATGTTAATGATCACTGTTTTTAATTATCTTAGGCGAATCAATAACTTATGCTAGGTACACATTGCGTCAGCCACACGGACTCACGCAGCTCACCGAGGAGAACGGATTTACCATAGGACGGAGCGCCCTGTTACGTCCGACAACAACTTCCGTATCCTCATACGTGATCTTGTTGTCGGATAACTAAAAACCTGGAACCGGGATGGAGCTTCTCCACGTATGCTTCTGATCAGCAGAACGCGCAGTGAATGAAGCTGGGACGTGCTGGTGTGCATTACCCAGTTGCTAGGTGGCAAAGGACTTCTCGCTTCCTTTGCCAGCTTCCGACTGCACGGGCTCATGGGGTCGGGTGGACTTCCGTGAGACCGAGTAATCTTGAGGGCTAATGGCGGTCGGATTGCAACCTAACATGTAATCTGATTGCTATTTTGGACCTCGAGAGGGGCGGTGACACTCTGCGAGGAAGTATTTCCGTGTGCGCCCAGCAGGCGAGGAGAGATATCTCCCTTGCCAGCGTTTGGCCGCTTGATATGCGCTGGGTCGAAAGGCTTTAGTGCGATTAAGCGGCGGAGGAGATGGGGGCTACTCCGCACATTCCCTTCGGGGTTTGTTGTGGTCGAAGCGGGGACGTGTCGGGTTTATGTATCCAATGCTTAGTTTTGCTTGGTTGAAAGACCTTGCGGAATTGAGTGTTCTTGGGGTCCAAGGGGACGATCCGATTTGATCTTCCCGGTTAAGTCTGATCGCCATCTCGGCACCCAAGATGGACGGCGCATCTTGCGAGTAGATGTCGACGAATACACTCGGCTGGATAGGAGATTTAATCTCCCGGCCAACGTCCGGCCGCTTGGTATGCGCTAGGTCGAAAGGTTTTTGTGCGACTAAGCGGCGGAAGAGATGGGGGCTTCTTCACACACTCCCGACCATCAGGGGGTGTTGTTGATGAAGCGGGGACGTGTCAGATCAATGAATCCAACACTTAGTTTTGCTTTGTTGAAAGACCTAGCGGAATTGAGTGTTCTTGGGGTCCGAGGGAGCGTCCGATTTGTGTCAACCATTTCTGATCGCCATCTCGGCACCTAAGATGGACGGCGAACCTTTCGATCAGTTGTCGCCGAAGTCACCCGACTATCACTGAGGAGATGGGATCTCCTAACCAGTGGTCCGGCTCCTTGGTATGCGCTGGGTCGAAAGATTTTTGTGTGACCGAGTGGGTTTGTGAGAGGCTGGAGTGAGGGCTCCCGGTCACTCGTTTACATACAAGCCCAGGGAGGGTGGCAGTAACATAGTTGCGTGTTCCTGCCGTCACATGCCGGAGTGGCTTGCCACTCCCGGCATGGGCTGCGGCCGCAGCAAGTTTGTGAGAGGGGAACCCCAGAGATCCTAGGAGTTCGGGGATTCCTTTGACCCAAACGAGGCTGGCAACCGAGGAGGTTTAGTGAGTCGTCCGGCGTTTTTTGTAGTCGGACAACCTCACACACCCCTGTTCGCACCCTCATGCGAAAGGATGTCTGTTTGCAGATTACTCCTCGTTGATAAAAAAAAAAGGTACACATTGCGTATAGATGCAACTCGGTTGCAATACAATGTCAATCAGTGAACTCTCAAAAGCTGTTCTAATCATACTAAATACGTCAGTTTTTGATTAAAACCAAGTGAAATCGATTCATCATGACAACCTTCTAATGTTCCCACTGTTGGGACACTGGCCTACTCTCAGGTGATTGGATCTTAATCCACCACAATCTTTGATATAGTGTCAACTAAAACTAAGCTTTGCTGGTGAGGCCTATACTTTGTAATTTCTTATTTACCTTGATTCGAGTCATATTCTATCCATGTGTCTAAAATTAGCATAAAATATATTTTATTGTATACTGTTTCTCACGACAGACACTTTAAATTAAACAACTATCCTTTTGAGTCTGCGTTAATCAAATTATCATTTCAATTAATTAATTTTTGCATGCGAAGTAGGAGCTAAAATTAATTATTTAATAAATTCCATAAAGCTTTTGGTAGTGTAAATCTATACTAATATTATAAAGAGAGAAGATTTGTATTTTATTATTTTTGTTTGTTACGAATAAACTCAAAAACTACTGGTCCGATTTACCTCATAACTCTTTCACCATTAAGATACAATATTCCTGAATAACATAGGCTATATTTATTACTAGCGACTTGCCCCGGCTTTGCACGGATACGGTTTTATTGCACCCGCGCGAAGCTGGGACGGACTGCTAGTATACATATAAAATCATTACGTTATTGACTGACTGGATAACCAACAAACATCCAAAAGGGTGCTAGAGTTTTAGGTTGTTTTTCTTATAATAGGGTGCATATAATAACATTGAAATAGATAACCATCTCGCTCTAATTTCTGAAACATTATGAAAGCCTTGTAATTTCTACTGCTGGAATACTAGCCTACTCTCAAGCGAATGTGATTAGGTCATAATCCACCACGCGGAATTAAAGCGGATTGGTGGATACAATGTCTTTAGAATTTTAAGTATTTTGATATTACTAGTTTTCCTCACAATGTTTTCCTTTACCTTAGAGAGCAGTGAGTGGCATGGCATTGCGAACTATATAAAAATGAATTACTGTGCGTTAGTCTCTCTAAAACTCGAGAACAGCTGGACTGTTTGCTAATTTTGGTCTTGAATGTTTGTAAAAGTCCAGGGAAGGTTTAAACGGTGAGAAAAATAAAGGTTGCCAAAATTTGAGAAAAAACATAACGCGAGTGAAACCGCGCCGGGTCTACTAGTTTAATAAATTTTAATTACGTAAGCACTCGCACTATATTTATACCTCTCAATTGTATAGTTCTGATAATTTGTTTCTACAGAATAAAAAACAGTCAAACTATGCGATACGGCAACGCATTTAATGCGATTCAACCGCTCTGCAGTCTTGTTAAACTTCTGTCACGTCATAAAGGTCGTTCTTTCATTCGGTCAGTCATTCATTCACCCAGGATTTGGACCGGAAGCGGCCCTTATCAGGCAACCGGAGGTGACGTCACACAACAATCAATGTGAACCGAACGTGATTGTTATATAAATAAAATTGATTTTTTTCTTCAAGTTAAGTTTAAAACAATGAACGGGAAACGGTTTTCGTAAAGTAAACAGTTTCTTGTGATGCGGGAAGTTTTGTGCTGTTGTTTCCTTGGGAGACGGCCGCTTTAAGACGGTGGGGTTATAGCGGAGCTGGAATTACGGTTTTTTTTAAATATTGGAGATGACTATCAATATAACGGAGGCTTTAAGTAGGTACTAAAAGCCCTTATTCATAAAAAACTTTAAAAAAGAAAGAGGTACCTACCGACATTAGTTTAAAGACATAAGTTACAAATTACACATTCAAAAATGATATTTTCTCAGTAATGTCACAGAATACATAATAGCACGGGTTATGTCAAGATAAAAATCGGCAATACACGATTTTGGTTCTTTTTAAGCGAACACAATAAAACATCGAGCCGATATTTTAATGCGGTTTTTCCTAAAACACTTCAAATGTATTTTTCTCGGAACTTTACGCAAAAAAGTGGCAAAGTGATTTTGCTTCAAATGCCAAATTATGATATTTACATATTTTACCTTACCTGAGTAAGTACTCTCAAGTATTTTTTAGTCTTGAGTACCTACTTAGTTATTGATTATTTAAATAAGTTTTTATAAATTTGAGCTATTAATAAATATGTAATGAACGTAGTAAGGTAATGATGTAATGAATAAGGTATGTAAAATAAGTAGCGTTTTAAATAATATAATTATTGATAGATTAGATATTTGGAATTATTAATAACATGTAATCTACATACTTACACTTCTAAATCTAAGATCTTGTTGCAACAAATTAGTAATTTAAGTACATTTGAAACACAAAATATTGGCGTGAAAGTTTACCAAAACGCGCTAAAAGTAAGATATTCAATAATAACATGGTAGGTAACATGTTATTAGTCATTCATTAGTTTTAATTTTAGTTTAGTTATTAGTTTTAAAGTACTGTTTGTTTCCCAAATAAACGAAAATAAATAATAGTTTGTGATCGGTAGTACCTACACGACTATAAACTTGTAAGCTCCTATATAATATACTATAATATATACTGACCAATAAAGTAAGCACTTCTACTGAGTAGCTAAGCTACTATATCAAAATATAGGTACAAATAAAGCAAAAGCGACACACAATATTAATATAAACTTTATTTAAATCGGGGGAGAACTAGCCAGGTGAATAAAGGACTAGAGGACAATGGAACAGACACTGGTCGTGCCTGTGACGACAACTTTAACTTTTTCTACAATCTGCCGGCCATGTTTTATGACATTTGCTATTTTAATTGAGAATTTAGCATCGTAGGATTAAAGTTGAAATTAGTATGCACTTTGCAATCCACGAAGTCTGCGTCAACTTAAACCAAAACGTTTCCACTGCGTTAACGTGTAGCAAAGTTAGCACCCTGAGTTAAAAGTTACAGATTTAAGAGAAATGTTCATTGAGATTTTATAGCATACGCTAAAATTTTAGCCCATTTTATAAAAATTGTATTGACTTTATTTAATTGAAATTCATAATAATTATGTATTTTTACTCAGAAAGATAAGTTTCCAATCATAATGGCCAATACACGAATTAACAATACATTTAAAAATTACAACTTATTTACCAAATATATCATACACTTCAAAGAATTTTTTATGATATTTTACGTGTATACTCACATAGTTAAATATAATAATATAATGTTCTAAGTAAATAAATAAAAATATATGTATACCTATCATAATGTTAGTTTTTAAGAAAATATGAAAATAAATAAAAAAGAATTATGTCAAATGACAGTTTACGAGTTGTCATCTTTCATCACGTGTCTAATAAAGACTGGGCGACACACGTTGGCTGTATGTCGGGCCTTAACACACGAGAATTGATATTCAAGTTCTGACTTTTAATGTAAAATAATCTTTTTAAGTAACCTTCTAGCCAATAAAAGTTGTTGAGTGTAAATGGAAATAGTAACAGAGCTATTAAGAGATTAACTTAAACTTCAAATAAAACTTTATTGGCTTCTAGTTTTATCAGAAGTTATAAAAATGATAAAGTTAACTCAAAGCTAACTCAGCGGAAAGCTTATTATGTTATTTAATGACGTTATTTCTTTAGCTATTCATTATTTATGATTTTAATAACAAATTATAACATGTTAAGTATCTTTTTTGATTGTACTTCAAATATTTTTATACATTTACCACAGGCATTTATAGTTCACACAGCGGATCTAGGCTTCCGTGAAGTTAGCCGTTTGTGATGCGCAAAGACAATTTAGTTTGAAGCTCCATTGCGCATCGAAACGGCTAATTTCACTACGGCCGAGATCCGTGGTGAGACCTATACTATCTTTTCTAAAACTTGCGATTTACGAATTGCAGGACGCGTTGCAAAACTCATTATACTAGTAGTAGTACTACTTATGTAACTAAAAAAAATATCTCTTTTCATCTCTCTCTTTTTGATAGAGTTTACGTATAAAGTTTTGCACAACAATTATGTTCATAAACTATTGTTTTGTCAGTTTTTATCATGTCCCTGTTACTTGGTTCTAGACAGCGTGGAATCCACGATCTTTCGACCTGTGACCCTTGGATGTCGGGCTCTGATCTGATCTGATGCGATGCGACCTGATAGAACATCTGGCACATAACTATATTTTAGTCAAATGAAAGAGTTCGTCGATTTGTATGGAAACCGAGCGTGTAACAGTTTGCGTATTTGTATTTTACACACAAATGTATTTTATTGATGGGAAACATAAGCCGCGCGAAAATAAATGATTTAAAAGCATCGATAAACACGCGACAAACTGTTCTAGGCACCACCACCACACCGCCCCCGGTTGGGAGCAGACTGAGTTTCGCTGCGAGTAACGAGGTTACTTAGCCCTTATTTAGCCCGTCTTTTCGGCACGCGAGGTGCATACACTCACTCACTCTACTTAAATATAGTTCTGTGATCTTGCATTACAAACGGTATGATTCAACAGAACTACCTCATGGTAAGTAAGTAAAAATAAGTAAATTGGTATGAGTCAGTAGTTCTGATAACCCTAAGGTAACACTAGCGACCTGCCCCGGCAACGCACGGGTGCAATGAAAACTTAAGCACCCGTTCGAAGCCGGGGCGGGTCGCTAAGAATAAATATAGCCTATATCACCCGGGGATAGTGTAGTTTTCCAACGGTAAAATAATTTTTCAAATCGGTCTTGTAGTTTCGGAGCAAACAAACAAACAATCAAATCTTTCCACTTTATGATATTATTATTATAGTTTAAATAAAGTTTCATAATATCCCAAAAAAACATTAATCTTACAAGTAAGTATATCTTACAATGCGAAAGTTTAGATGAACGGACAGATGTTTGATTACTCCATCATGCCAGAACGGCTGAATGAATCTGGATGAAATTTGACACAGAGATAGATTATCGTCTAATATAGCAAATCAATTACTTGATATTCCAAAGCAATGTACGGTTCCCGAGGGCTATCCCTCGCGTCGATCTCTTGCTCTGTAAAAAAACGATTCTATAATCGTTTTTTTACAGAGCAAGGGATCGACAAGATTTCAGTTGGTTTTTACTAACTCATACGAACTTACTTTTTATATTCGTAGTTTTCCACGCAAACGAAGTCGTGGGCGACAGCTAGTATAGCTAGTATATAGTATATAAATAATTTGAACAATACAAAAAGCAAGTATTTTGTGCAAGCATTGATGCAAGTAAATGGAATTACTTACTGTAAAGTAAATGGACTTATTTTGAACCGTAAATCAGTTAACAATAATAGTATTTGCAGGTATGATTGTCCCACACCAAGAATCAAACCCGAACCGGCAATCTCTGTTTTTTTTAATAATTAAACAATATACTTGACACCTACCAACTTCGATCGTTGTACTAGGTTTATTTAGACTGTAAGTATATAAAAAGGTAAATTTTTACTATACAATAATGCTAATAATGCTAATAGATATTTTTTAAATAAGTTTTATTTAACCCTTTAGATGTCTGGTCTGCCTAAAGAACAATGGAATAACTTTAATTTTGTGGAATGCAAGCTGTTTTTATATAGAGAAAATAATTTATTATATAAACCTAGATCAATATCTAATAAAATTAGCATAACTTTAAATAATTATTATTTATCATGCAAATAATAATTATTATATTAAGGCTTCAGACAAAGGTTTTATTTTACTAACTATTATTACTACTATAACTTACCCTAAGCTAAGACATCCAAACTCGAAAATAAAGGCAGCAACAAACGAAAAGTCATACACAACGACACTCGGTTACAACTAAATAAATCCTTATTGTCACTTGCACACACAAGAGTCGAACACAATTGTTATTCACTGGCCGAAAATTAGTTTTTTGTAAAGTTTTTAAACTAACCTGAAAAAATTCAGTAGCCGCTCGAAAAGTTAGAAAGCGCGAAAAAGCCGAATAAAAATCGTCCGAAACACGTAAAATGTAACAGTCGCGCGCGCCTTACACACGCGACTGAAAAAAATTGCCACATCTGCGTAAGACTTGGAAACTAAATCAAAATACTCGCTAGTAGAGGGACGAGTCAACCGAGGCCCCACCCTTCCCCCACCAACGGCCATACGCAAAAACATTCATAAAAACAACGCGACTCCTCCGCGAAATTATCAATTGTTTATATCACTACGAAAATGTAAACCAAAACTCATCTCGACAAAGCCCTAGATTGTACAAAACATTAAACAATTAATGCACACAATAGAATTCCGACAATGTCGAAATATTTAAAACAATACGCGGTTTAATTTGTACGAATCATAATAATAAACACTGCGCGTTCGGATACAATGTTATAAAGTTCGATTGATCGTGTTTCGGGCGATTTTTCGGGGATTTAAATTCGAGATTCGGGGTCGAGTTTTCCCGCGCTCCTGGAAATTCGTTGGAATGTTTACGTTACGCTCTGGGTGCGACCGCGCGCTGCAGCCGCCCGGCCACAAATACGGAGCGTTCGAGCGCGATCCGCGGCGAGTTTTTTTTCTGCCAAAAAAGTTTGTAAGAAAGGGTCCTTTAGTTTATGCACCTTTAGGGTTAACCGTAAGGTCCGCGTTTTTTATGATTTGAAATTGGAGCGTATTTAGATACGCGGATTGACCTTCGCCCGAACGAATCGAGCTGCGCCCGCTTGCGAAAACCTACGTAGGTTGGTTTTTGTTGGTGATTTTTTGTTGGATGATATAATTCTCGTGGTGGCTCATGGTATCGTTATAATAACGGGTAGCAACAATATGCCATGGAAGTTTGTTGGATCTTGTCGAAAAAATACTACCTTTTAGATGCCGCACCTAATCCTTGATCAGTAAACAGTTTATGATCATAGTTTTGACTTTTTGAGCCTCAACTTTTGTAGATATTTGCTAAAACAAGGTACTTTTAATTTAGCTTCTGACATACGATATAAGAACATTAAGTAGATAATTGAATATTTAAAAAGCCTCAAATTCAAGCTTATAAAATGTTTAGTAAAAATTTTAACTTACAAATTTGGTATAACCATTACAATAATAGGTACCTACTTTCTCTATAGACGGTGCGGTGGGCAAGTTGACCTCCCTGGTTGAGTAGCGATAGGTCGCGGGTGCTACAATAACAGTTTTTTTATTTAAGCATATATTAATAAGGATTTTGTCAATAAAATTGTCGAAAGCATTTGCAGTTAGTAAAAATAGCACAAAGCCCATTCCAATTAATAAATTCAGCCGTTGAACATAATATGAAAACCGCTCGATTACGTGATACGAAGACACGATTTCACAACCGCATAGCTTCAGTGGATACTCGCCCTAACTCACTGCACTATTAAAAAGTGGTGGAAGCAGTGCGTGGCCATATCTCACGTAATGTAGTTCAATTCGGAAGGCGCGAAAATGTCACCGGTTTATTTCTGCGCGCGCGCCGGTTCGTCTGTCAACAGCTACTCGCATTGTCTGAGATTGTGCGATTCAGATAAAACTTAACATCTATTAAGTACACTAGCTGACCTGCACGGTTTGATTCGCTTTATTTTTTTCATATTTTGCATTTCGGGTTGCTGCCAAGCACAAGGACATGTTCCTCGAGTCGGCCTTCTGGTCAACCGGAGTCGTATACCGTCGCTACAGGGAGGCGCGACTGACGAGAAATCTCTGATAATATTATTAAGTATATGTATAAGTTTAGATATTTTTTGTTTATTATTTATGTACTTTTAGTATTTTATTTTTTTAGCCTTTTTTCGCCTGAAATACAGGTTTTCCTAGTTCAGGCATATCAAAATTTATATTAGCTCTTTATATAAATATTAAATTAGCTCTAAGTTGCATTAGCACTAAGAAAAAATGAATAAATAAAGTAAAGTATATAGTAATACAAATTAAAACTAAATTATAAATTATATTTCCTAGTTTCTTACCGATTAACCTTCCCTGAACTTCTACAAAAAATTTTAGACCAAAATTACCCAAATCGGTCCAGGCATTGTCGAGTTTTAGCGAGACTAACGCACAGCAATTCATTTTTATATCTAGAAAAAAGATAAATTTAGGAAGAAGTTAGTAACCTACTGCCCGCTGATTGTGAAGTTAGCTGTTTGTTATGCGCAAAAATCCATTTAAGTAGTTCTAAAAAGCTCCATTGCGCATCGAAACGGCAACTTCATGACAGCCGAAATCCGCTGACAGTACTCTAAGTAAGACCATACAATCTACTTAAAAAGAGCACTGGTGGCCTAGTGGTAGTGACCCTTCCTATCCTAAGGTCATGGGCTCGAATCCTGTCGTGCACCAATATATATATTTATCAAAAGAAATATGTGCGTAATATCAGTGCTCTAGGAAAACATCGTGAGGAATGCATGTCCAAGAACTAAAAATTCGAAAGTTGTGCCAACCACCAATCCGCATCGGGTCCGCGTGGTAAGACTATCTTGATGATGAAGTAAGTAAGTTCGTATGAGTCAGTGGCTAACTCTGGTGACGGAGTTGCTAGGCTGCCCGAAGGCCTCCGCTTTGGCTTATCAACTTTAGAAAAATCTTGAACCGACAGTTTCACCTGCCCAAAGCATGAAAGCGCTCAGTTGAAATTGCCACTGGTCACCCATCCAAATAATGACCACGCGGAACAGTGCTAAGTAAGTTCGTGTAAGTCAGTGGCCAACTCTGATGACAGAGTTTTTAGGCCGCCCGAAGGCTTCTGTGATGGCCTAACAACTTAACAGTGCTTAACTTCGTTGTCAACAACTTAGCCAGCCAAGAGCGCTACTAAATAAGAAAAACGTGTTCCCAAGGTTTCTTTTCTTGGATCGTTACTTCCACAAATTCATTAAAAAAGGTGTCAATCTTATTATGACCCTATTCCGACTAAACTAAGTGCGCAACCGCGCGCAGCAAAAGAACGTGCAACAATTAAAATATCCTAGAAAACTTGGAGATACTAAAAAGGTCATCATTTTCAACCGGGACGTTGATAAAACAGACAAGTGTAAGCGAGACCCAGGCCTTGAGGGTTCTGTTTTCCTAATAATATTATAAATGCAAAAGTCTGTGTGGGTGTGTGTACTTCTTGTAAATTATGTACCAAGTTGCCCGAAATAAGGATTAATTTATTTATTTGTTTATTTATTTTTGCCAAAATAATCTATTTGGAAGTTATTTCGAAATAGTTAAAACCTTTTCCCAGCTACAGTCACTTTTTCTTACAAATTTCAATATTCCATTTCAGGGTAAAAAAGTCGTTACTTTCGCATAAATCAAAACCAAATTACAGGAAATACGTAATCTGGAAAAATATTTTGCATAAATTAATACCTTTAGTAAAGATTTTAAAAAATATACCATCAAGCCAGCTCAGCACTTTACTGGGCAATGTTTGCGTTATTTCAACAATACAAATTAAACTTTGTACAACACTAACAGAGTTGATTTTGTGTTGACGAAATAACGCGAACATTAGTTAAGAAAGTGCGTTTATTGCATTAAAAAGTATTGTTTTTTTATGACACTTTATACTCAAAGATCATTATGACAGACAGACGCGACGATGCCGCGTGGACAGACGGACAACAAACTGATCCTAATATGGATTTCGTGTTTTTATTCTCAGACCCCTAAAAACTAAGCTAGCTAGCCGCTCAAGCGAAAATAGTTCTTAAGCTGTTAGCTTAAGTTCCCAATTCCTGTTTGAATTAAGGATATAATATAACTTATTTAGATTATAGTCCTTCTGGTCTAGCGCTTTCATCGCATTTCGGGAAACAGTCGAAGGGAAATATACATTTTACAAGTATGGCGCTACTAATGATATTTTCCACAAATTACTTATGATGTCAAGGCGTTTAGTTATAATTTAACTTAGCCTTTTTTCAAGCATATTCTACGGTTCACCTGTTGCGAAATGATTACCTTAATTACTTACCCCTAAGCTTACAATATATTATAGCTTTTCTAAAAATGTTCGTATCAATAATATTATAGATTTGATGATTGTTTGTTTGGATATTTGATTGGAAAAAGGCAGTTTTGGTGTCGTGAACTGTTGAATAGTAAATAAGAATTACCCTTCACAGGGGATTCTGGGATTATTTTGTTATAAATCCCCTTTGGACTGAGCTTGACGCTTCAAAAGGGATTTTGACACTAAAATTCCCAAAATTCCCTTAAAAGGGGATCTTCAAAGGGGATTTTGACACTAACCCAATAGTAGATTCAATAATACATTCATAAGATTAATTGATCTCAAGAGCTTTTTTAAGTCAGCAAATTACTCTAAGTGTAAGTATTTAAGCTTATTTAAGATTACGTACATTAAATCAGGTTTAATTTTGTGATGCGCAAAGACATTTTAGTTAGAAAAAGTTCCGTTACGCATCAAAACGGCTAACATTACAACAGCCGAGATCCGCTAAGAAGTACTACTATAGATATACTGCATGCTTGATGAAAACTACAGAACATTGTTGTGTTGAAAACAATAAATAATCAAAAGCTCGATACACCACACAATTCTCATCGTTTGCCAAAACGAAAAAAAAAAAAAAGATAAAATTATACTTTTTAAGAAACAAGTAATAATTCCTTTTAAATATGAAGTCGACATTTTCCGAAGTATCACGTCGAAGCGCCCGTCCGCATAATAATCGCGACTGCGCGTGTGTGCGTGAGCGCGTGTGTGTGCGCGAATGATACTTTCCACACATGAGTTGTTACTCGTGTTAACAATAAATCATATGAATGTATTTGTGATCGGGCGACTGGTAGTGGTGGGAAAGGTTTATTGATTTTTTTCAATGATATCGATTTTAATATTTTGTTTTTAACTTTATTGATTGTTATCTTTTCATACAAGTATATAAAAAAGTCGTTTCCCGCCGTCTGCGCCACTGTATGTATGTATGAGTGTATATATGTGGTTAATAAAATATTTGTATTTGTAATAGTATATATGAGTATGTATTAGTATGTAATGTATGGTACGCTTAGATCTTTTAGATTAAGTAACGGATTTTTATGTGGTTTTCAACAATAGCGATTTAAGGAGGAGATCCTTCATCCCTAGTTCTTTTATTAAAACTCATTATGATTACGGGTTTGTTAGATGGACAAATAGTTAATCTCTGTTTCATTACAAATCAATAATAAGTAAACTAGTTTTGTTCAAGGTTACGGTAAGTTTTAAACTTACCATTAAACTTAAATAAAAGTGTAATTAAACTTGGAAGGCCAAGGTCTATTTCAATAAACAATTTCACAACTATTATAGAAATAATTAAGCGACGCGTGACCCAAAAGCTGGTTTTTATCTGGCCCAATGCAATATTTAGCATATTGCCATTCAGCGTGGTAATACCGCCTCAGTATGTTAAGAATTATTTCACCTTGTAGTGATCCGGATCTTTGAACTATCTATAGATTGTATAAAACGGTAACTACCTCAACTGTTGCATGTGCATTGGCGGCCATTTTACTCAGCGCCATTTAGCCCTAAACTAAGCAAAGCTTGTATTAAAAGAATCAATCAAGAAATGTTTGTCTTTATTGAGAATCGAAACCATAACCTAAACCTAAATGCCAAGCTATACTAACTGATCAATAATGCCAGTCAACTTATTCCTATCATATTGAGTATCGATAGGCTCGACAGTGCTAACTGGGACATCCCTACACCTTTCAATGTGTGAGTTACCGTAGCACGTAAAGTGCGCGCATGTGTTTGAATCGTGTTGCATTTCTTTCTCATATTGTAATTTATTGGTCTGTAACGAAGTTAATTATTGCGATTTTTGTATTAAACGTTGGAAATTATTTTTAGTATTGCAGACGATGTACTCGTATCGACTTTTTTACCGAGAAACGTCTCTTTGTATCGCTAAATGCGATATTTATTTAGTTTGAAGAATTTTGTGTTATTAAAATATATTGGCGCTCAATTATGTATGTTATGTATGTATATATTTAAAAAGTACTACCTAAGTTCGCGTGAGTCAGTAGCCAACTCTGGTGACGGAGCTTTTAGGCCGCCTGAAGTTCTCCGTCACGGTAAAAGCAGGGGCCGTCTGCTTAACGTGCCCTCCAAAGCACGAAATCACTCAGTTGAAATTGCCACTGGCGCGATCTGGATGGGTGACCCCATCCAAATTGTAATCATGCGTGATAAATACCTACAGAAACGCCTTATCAATATTAGAAATCGTATAAACTTTTTGAAAGAGATAGGTATATGAAAAACCTGCCAAAATAATTACCTACTTATTATTTATTTATTTATTATTTATTTATTCTTTAGGAGCATTATCTTAATATGAACTGTTTTGAGCTTAGCTTAAGGCACTAGCCCACCACACCACCAAATAATTCCTTTCTTAGTACATCTCTACACACACACACCCTCAGAATTTCAGCTTTCTAGGACTTACGGCTTAGGTTGTGCGTTGATTTTCAATCAGTCAGTCAGTCAGTCAACCTGTCAGTCAGAAGGAGTACTCGTAGTAACAGGCGCAACAAGCTTGTAAAATAAAGGTTTTTGTAAACTGATATTGATGTATTTCCTTAGATTTGTAACGTTTTGTTAATTCACTGCATAATACATGAAGTAAATTGAAAAAGTGAGAAATCGTGTTTACATAGTGTAAGTGCAGGATGGTATATTATCCGGTCGTCGACTGTATTCTGTTTCCTACCACTTACTTAATCTTTTTGCAATTTTTAAGTCTTCAAAAATGAGGTTAAAAATTCTAAAGTTTTTTAAATTGGTTCAGTGCTTTTTTTAATAATAAAAAACGTGTCATTATACATCCTATCGTGTCACCACAATCCATCAAAAGTTTATTTAGTTTGGAGTTGGTTTTTTGGTAATTCATAATAATATAAATGCAATGTGTGTTTGTGTGTTTTTTGTCTGCAAATGACGAGACGGTTAAGTCATTCACCTTATGTTGAGCGCCACTCCTGATCTTATAGACAGGCGCAGTGTCACCCAGAAGTTCTGACTGGCACTGCACTGCGCTCGTCCCCCAGAGACGTAGATTAAGTCTCTTTCGCCCAGTAATTTCACTTGCTACAGTGCCCTTCAAACCTAAACACAGTAACGCTTTATCTATCTATTGATGAAAATCTCATTGAAATCCGTTGTGTAGTTTAAAAATATCTAAACGCACATACGTATTTGAAAAGGCACATGAAATTTTAAAATCCTGAGGTCAATGCATTTTGGATCGGTGGGACTATCCTGGTGGTAGAACTCATAACCAAGAGTTCGTTTAGTGGGTGCCACCGCAGTGCAGTGCCACGCAACACTTTAAGCTTTGGGTGGCACTGCATCTATAATAGGCAGGCTTAACATCAGGTGGGCGCCTTGATTGTCTTCTCACTTGCTGACAAAAAAGAAAAAACAGCCGTTCTCGAGGTTTATGTACAATTTTGTAAGTGACGAGAAATAGAAAATGCCCTGGTAATTGTTAACAATTATGGCGTCTTTATTGTTTGTAGGTGTTTGCTTGTGACTTCGTGAGAGCGAAATATTGTAAATATTCGTAAATGCTTAATAGAGCGTGATAATTCCAAGAATTCAATACACAATACTGAGAAAACACAGTATCATGTTTATGTATTAAAACACATTTTGAAAAAAGCCTCCCTGATCAATATTCTTTGTTTTCTTGGAAACAACTCTGGAATATATTAATAATTATTATTTATGTATTTATTGCTCTATCTGTTAATTAGTAATGATTATTTTTTATTGGTTTCGAAGCTACTAAATAAGTACCTACTAAGCATGTTTTTGTCTAAGCTTGTAATAAACCTTTGGATTGGCACTTATACTTTGAATTAAAAACGCGCCATAAGTGCCATAACGCATTAAGTCACAAAAACCGATGTACTACAACTCAGTATAATCTACTCCTGGTACGAGTCAGACGTTTAGGAAATATATTTTTTTTTATATCCCAAAATGTAAAAACAGGCTTAAACAAAAAAATATGATAAAATAGTTGTTTTGTGCACGTTTTGATTTGTGTCTCAGAAACTCTGGTATTTCAAAATGATTGTCACTTTGATGAATATTATAGGTAGGTATTAGATAAAAACATGGTCCATGGTTTTAAAACAAGCAAATCGCACTAAGTTTTTCCCATTCCTACATATATTTTTTTAATTTTTTGTTTTATCCGCTCCAAAAAATATAACTAGCTGACCCGACGCCGACGCTTCACTCGCGTTATTTTTTTGCAAAAATTTTCCATAATTTCTCACCGTTCAAACCTTCCCTGAACTAATATTTCAAGGCCAAAATTTTGCAAAATCGGTACACGAGTTTTAGCGATCGTAACGCACAGCAATTCACTTTTATATTTAACTAGTGACCCGCCCCGGCCTTGCACGGGTGCTTAGACTAAGTTTAGACATTCCTCTTGAATCACTATATTTATTGCTGAAATCTGCATTAAAATCCTTTGCGTAATTTTGAAAACTTAAACGTACATACATACATACATACATACATAACATAAATAAATAAAATAAATAAATAATGCAGGACAATCCATACAGCATCATCTAGCCCCAAGGTAAGCTGCTGTTAAACAGAGCTGTACTATGACTACTAGATGACTGATATATACTTAATACAATACAATACATAGATATATATTTTTTATTATATATAGAAAATACCCAGAACACCCGGAATAAATATTTTTAGGTCGTACAAACATTTGTCCCGAGGCGGGAATCGAACCCGCAACCTCTGCGTCGCAGGCGGACCTGCGCCCGCTGCGCCACATCGGTCGTCATACATACATACATACATACATACATACGAGTACATACAAAGGGACAGACGGCGGGGAGTGACTTTATTTTATACTATAGAAGAGAATAAGAAAATGTTGTTCTAATGATTACCCATTTATTGTTCGATGTCCGGACTCCTAATTGCCGCTTAATGAATTTTCATGAGTATTCTCAAAATATTATAAGAAAAATGTATTTTGAATAAATATTGTAACTGATGTCACGTGTAATTTATCATAAGCAATTACAAGTGACATTACAATTGCTTAAGCTTCTATTACACGTAGACAGGACAATCAAGGCGCCTGATGTTAAGCACCACGCCTGACTGTTACAGATGCAGTGCCTCCCAAAGCTTAAAGTTTTTAAGTGTTTGCGTGGCACTGCACTGCGCTTATCAATCAGAGACATTGTGGTTAAGTTTCTTTTGCCCAGTAATTTATGTTAAGCACTAATCCGCAGGGTCATCATTTAGATGGGTGACCGCTAGTGGGAATTTCAACTGAGCTTCCGGGCATCGGAAAGCACGAACTTTTCAAATTAAATCCGTCACGAAGGACACTGACTCAGCTCTGTGTTGTGGGTGACTACGTCAACGTTTACGTCCACGTCTACGTCTGCCTCCTGTGGATACAGTAAGGAGGCGGTGTGCTGAGGTTTTAAACCATGGTCGAACTCCAAAAGGATGTAAGCACTACGTTTATCGAACCTACGAATGTGACTGACAACCAAACTACCGTTTTTTTTCATGTCAGCAAGTGACAAGACGTTCAAGTCGCCCGCCTGATGTTATAAGCACCACGCCTGACCATAACAGATGCAGTGCCAAGACGGACTCGGTTTTCGAGATAATTTCGAACTCAAAAACCACTGAACCGATTTGGCTGAAATTTAAAATATAGTTATAGATAATGGACAGAAATTCTAAAAATCATGATTGATGTTTGCTAGATCGTGTAAAGACCGCCTTAGTTAATAATTTCTATGATAATGACAGGTGCTGATGCTACTTATAATTGAACCATATTCAACACTTACTTGAATCCAAACTGTTAAGTTTTTTACTGAATTAATAGTTCCTAGTAAAAAATATGACTTGGAATGTATTTTTAATGATAAGTATCAACTTTGTTTAATGGATTTTTTTTTGTGTAATATGTGAGTTTTAGACTTGCTACAAATCTATGGACGTTTTTTGTTTGATACTTTGAATGCTCAGAATGTGAAGTCTTATCCATAAACAAACTTTAATCCTGTGTTAGCTAATGTGTCTTTCGAATATATCATCGTCTTTGTTCATTGACATAGGAATGACAATACTTAGCAAGCTGCTAAAATTAAAGTTTTTAAGGGCAGTAGAATTTGCATCATTTCAATTTAATTAAACAGCTACAAGGTCGGAGAAATCTTGTGCAGACGATTTGCGTAGAAATTGTTTAGTCACACAAATTTTATAAAAAAAGCTTAAAAACAGCCAAATTCCTTTTTCTCTCATCTCAAAAAAACTAAAATCTTATATAGGTACAAAAAAAACAAGATCGAATTTCAAAATAAGCAGGGTTAAACATAGTTCACAATGTCGAGACCTCATCAAGAAATGGGGTCACATTTTTACAATTTTTTAATCTATTTTTGCAAAAAATTATCCTCTATTTTAAAGTGATCTGCTCAAAGTTCACTGAGCGTTAAGATAGATAACCCTAAAGATGGGGTAAATTGGGGTGAATCGTGAGAAACGGGACTGGTTATAGAAAATAGGGGTGGAGATCGCGAATTTGAAAAGATGCGAGAGTTATTTACATTAAAATTTGTTTTTTAACTATCAGATTTATCTCCATTTATTATAATGTTGGTGAGCATTGCTTTATGAGCTTTTATTGTTTTTTGCGGGTTTATGCAAAACTTTTGTCTCATTTTGATGAGTTCGTGAGAATATTTAGCTCAAAGGTAGTACGCACCTGTCTCTTGATTGTTTTATTCGTATAGAAATAACAATAATGTAAAGAAAATAAATATTTGACTGATAATAATAATTAAAATTAACAGTCCGTTTATTTTTTTTGTCAGTAGAGTTCTCTTTCTTTCTCTTTCTCAGAGGTATTTTTTTTATAAAATGAACTCTTTATCTATTTTATATATGAAAGTTATTTTTTAATCAATAAATTCAAAAAAAAAATTTGTTTCTTATATTTTAAAAGGTCAAAAACATTGTAAGCAATCAACTATCGATTGACCCGAGGTCACACAAATATCGAATTTCTATTTTTGTTAAGAATTACACTGTTTTGCAAAAATCAATTCAATAACTGACCTCTTTTCTTCGACTTGTAAGAAATGACCCCTTAAAGAAAAGGGGTCATATGCACAATAGTTGACTTATGACCGTGGTGACCTTTATTCTATTTATTTATTTAAATAAAGACCTTTTTCCTAGCGACTCCGCGGTCAGAATACGACGTCTTGGTCATATTGTGCGCGTGGACAATGGGTAACTGATTGGAACGCAAAAAAGGTGGTGTAAAGCTGTTTTTTGCTGTTGAATATTACCTTTTATGAAGTAAATTACTAAAGTTACTGTAAGTTGAAATCTCATTCAACTTTTTATTTTACTTACAATTTAAGCTAGTTTAACTGAAAGTGTTTTAAGATAAACGGTAGTATTGTTTTACTCGATATATCTAATTATTATCAGATTAAAAAACGATAGAAGGAAATTTAGTAAAATCTAAATCTAAAAAAAAAGAATCTAATCGTCAGTGAAAGATTTAACTGACATATTGACAAATGACAGGTCTCAAGATGCAAGAGCAGTAAAGTTAAAAGTTACTTTCCATTTTTCCCAGCCGCAAAAAGCGAAATTAATAAGAATCCCAAAACGATAAATGACACAGCAGCTTTTATTCGAAAACCGTTAAATCCATACAACTCACCCACGAGGACACAAAACTCTAAAACTCTCAAATTACTGCAAACAGTTATAAATCAAAGTACGAAAAATTAAAAAAAAAACTATCTCACGCGTATCGCATCATCTGTTGCTTCCTAAAAGGGGTGAATTGTGCAATTTTAAAAAGCAACACAAAAGAAACGGGACCCTTGCGGATAGATAAAAAATACGGAAGATTACTAAAAAAGCGGGAAAAGGGAGTAACTCTTTCCCATGGGTCTTAACCTTGGCGAGCTTTTTCGCAAAAAATTGAGACACCTTTGCCATCTTTGCGTTTTTTTCGCGTGTTTTTTATACGGAACCGATGAGCGAGGGGTCGCGTATTGTGCTTGCCCTTTTATTGTGCACGCTAAGAATTAGCAGGTGGGTCAAACGCTACGGAGATATTTTTTCTTTAATTAAAGTTCATATTGAACATTATAAGTTATTTTTTATTTAATTTAAAACATGACCTTTGCTAAAATAATAATTACTAAATAGATATTTTTAATCGCATTATAACTTTATAGACTTTTAGGTCTGATAAATACCACTCCATACGCTAAATGCTTAAAAAATGCGCTAAAATTCAGGTCTTTAAGCATTTTGGCTTAGCGTCGTCAGTCAGCCAGTAACGTAACTTTTTTAACTTTGTACACTACGTAAAATCTACTCTAAAACTTAAACACAGCTACAAAGCGATAATAACCAGTAATAATGAACATCAAAAAAGTTACCAATCAAAATAGGTATAATTACGATCGAGCCGCGTGAATTTTCCCAAAATTACAGTTCAAGCAAAAACGGAACGTTTTCGAAAATTCGACGCATCCGGCGCGCGGCGGCAAAAGGACACGCAGCAAAACATTTAAAAAGCTTTGTTTTTGTAAATGTGGATTTTTTAATTTTTCGTATACCCTGTATACAAATATTAGATATTTTAAATCCCAATTTGTTTTTATGTCATCATCATCATCATCAACCTATTGCAGTCCACTGCTGGACACAGGTCTCTCCCATGACGCGCCACTGAGCCCGGTCTTCGGCTCTCCTCACCCAGTTTTTTATGTCAGCAAAGGCTAAACGTTCTAGTCGATCGCTTGATGTTAAGCGCCACGCCCGACTAGTTGCACCACCCAGATTTGAGTTTTAAAGTTTTGCATGGCACTGCACTGTGCTCGCTGCTCCCGTGTCAGTCTCATGTTAATGAACAAAAAAGATGACAGACTCCTAAGCTAGAAGAGGTTTACAGTTTAATTATTTTATTATGTAAATGAATATTCTATTCAGGCTATGAATAAGGCCGTTAGAGACTTTCATTATAATTTTACTTGTTCCCGCCATCACAGAGTAACCTTCTAATTCGCTTACACCCAAAGCTTCAAAAACAGTAGGTACGCCAAAAATCCTGGCTCGCGAAATGTCTGGCATAGTTGTCGAACTGAGATAATGTCAGTTTTGTTTAAATTTTGAAAATTAATAACAAGCGGCGACCGCCAAATTTTTGCGCTGGTCCTTTAATTAGAAATATTTCGGGATTTAGCCATTTTTTGTTGGACGGTGGGGAATGCAAAATAAAAATATATTTGATGAAGCTAACAAAGTTGAGATGCTTGCGTTTTGGTATTTTTATATAATTTTTCAGTGTTACTTATTACAATAGGTACCTACTACTGGACGAAAGAGACTATAGAACTACGTTTCGGGGATGAAAAGCACAGTGCAGTGCCACGAAACACTTTAAACTTAATTTTTTGGGTGAGACTGCAGCTGTTATGGTCAGGCGTTACGCTTAACATTAGGCGAACGACATGAAATTAAAAAAATATTATACCTAAATTCGCATCTTTAGTGTACCTACTAAGTATTTCTATTACTATTTCTTAGTGATTTCAAGATAAAGTACTACACCTAGTTATTTCAAAATATATATTGTAAGGAATTAGATTGGCAACAATACAATCTTTTTATCTACCAAACGTCCTGTTCTGTAAGCCTTTTTATTTGTTTTTTTTTATAGCAACACCAGGCAGTAACGTGACTCCGCAGTTTTGTCAAAATATTACACTGTATACATTTTTTTAGAATAACCCCTTTTTCGTGACATTTCTTTGCTTTGAAAGGATTTAATGCAACATCTGATACTTTTTGCGATTGTAGATAACCGTTATTATAGTAGGTAGGTAAGTTTAGGTTAGAGAAACAGTTAAACTTGCAAGACAAAATACAGTTACTTTGAAAACAAAGCTATAAAACAAACAACAAACTTTTATGAAATATTCCATCAATGGATATTTTGAACGCTCCTTATTAGAACTCTTTTTAAAAGAACTTATTATTCCAACTACGTCTTGTTCTAAATTTAAAATACCTCTTTTTGTCAAATATGGTAGGGTTAAGTTAAAACATTCTATTTTCGAATTGTTAAAAAGCCACATTGTATGGAATACGTCAAAACTTCATACTCGGTGATGTGCATAGTAGAAGTAAAGTCGTCAGATAAAACAGTAGCAAACAAATTGTTGATTTGATAATAATTATAATTCATTGACATCTTTTACCCAGTAGTAAAAATAGGTACTAAATAGTAATTTTATGTTTTTATTATGTCTTTTTAAAGCATTCATAAACTTTTTTGACGATTACGGTGACGCAGTAGGCGAGTATCCGGCTAAGATGCGAGAGTTTCAGTTTCTGCTGTGAAATAAATAAATGATAAATAATTCTGGACAACCCACACAGCGTCATCTAGCCCCAAGCTAAGCAGAGTTTGTGTTATGGGTACCTACGTACTAGATGACTGTTATACATAATACAATACAATACTTAGATAGATTTTTATTAATAGAAAATACCCAGAACATCTGGACCAAATATTAGTTCCAAGGTAGGAATCAAACCCGCGTCCTCCTGCGTCGCAGGCGGACCTTCACGCGCCACGCCACATCGGTCGTGTGGTGGTCGTAAAATAAAATCTAATAAAATAATATCAGTTAATATTTTGTATTATTTGTAATTTATCTAACAGCTAACTTTATTAATTCATAATAGTATATGACGGAGGTTTTTGGGCAGCCTATTAACTCAACAGAGTTGGATAACTGAACTTGCTTATTTAATTATTTTTTGAATTTATTTTGTTTTCTCATATCAAAATGAAGATTCTGCAAGCTATAAGTATACTGCACGAACATTATTCCTTTTTCAAATGATATGAAAGACACAGGAAGCATGAGTTTTTTGTCACTTCTACATCTTGCCCGTACCGATTCTCTAGCACTGTCTCTGTCGTTCACACACATTTTCCTGAAGCGTGGGTGAGATAGATTATATTCGTTCACTCTCAGGTGTGTTGACAATAACAGATGTTCATGGCGGGAATATTACACAATTATAATTCTATTTAATTATTTTTTCTCGCGTTTGTTATTTAGGCTTGATCGTAGGCGTTTTAATATACGAGTAAGTTGCTCGGGCAGTGTTACTTCTGAGTACTTAGGTGGTTACTCAGTGAGTTTTGAACTAGTTTAGCCAAAAATGGATATGGTATTAATTGGCCAAGCTTTCATAGTTTTACGATTATATAATGGGATACTTACCTACTTACATACAAAAAGTAGCATTGTGCTATTCCAGACTATAATCTATCTCTGTGCGAAATTTCATCCAGATCCGTTTGTTAAATAATCAATTTAGTTCGAAAAAGCTCCATTGCGCCATTCTGTGATTGCGCATCGAAACGGCTAACTTCACGAATGCCTAGATCCGCTGGTAGTACTTATACCACATCAGGTTTTTATATTAATAACTAGCTGACCCAGACGGTTTCACTCGCGTTATTTTTTTCACCGTTTAAACCTTCCCTGGACACCTACAAATATTTCACGAATATTTACGAAATATTTCATAAATCAGCCAAATCCAGCCGTTCTCGAGTTTTAAAGATACTTTTATATAAAGATAAGATAAATACAATAACCGTAATCTATGTATCCAACCGCATCCGATTTTTTTCTACTTCATCACGGTTTAGAAGACAATGAATGCTTTTCAAATGTCATGTCGTTCCGTAAGCACTTCCGTTAGTTGGTGAATTTAGATTTGACTTGTTAATTTGGTATTGTAGGAGGCAGAAATCATTTTGTAACTTTTTAACGGGTATTTTTTTAGGACGTCGTGGTCAGCCAAGAAGTCGTTGGCGGGATAATCCGACTCCTCTAAAAAAGGATGGTTGGAAGTATTTGGGTGAGACTTTTACCCAAGTGGACTAACACAGTGAACTAAACAGTGGGACTAAACAGGTTAAATAATAATAATAAGTACTTACCTAATAATAATTCTAGGATATACGAAACTATGATAATTAGGCACTGCAGCCTGCGAAATTATATTTTAAATCTAAATAAACAGTGTTTAGATTAAAATAGATACTTTTTTATTGACAAAATAAAGAATTTTAAAAACATAACAACCCTATAACATTATACCTACTTTACTACCATATTTGAACTATTTTTCGTATACACACTTAGAAACAATATATTAGACTGACGGCACACACACATCACTCAACGCACATTTATAACGATTTTAAATTTCAAATTTTAAACTTCGACAAAAGGCCTCGAAACACAATATCTCATTATATCCAAAAAGGAGAAAATACAGATTTGACCCAAAAAAATACACCCTACATCAAAGGGTTACCAGAATAGGATAGCGAATAGTTTGTGTATAGTTAGAGCGAGAGGTAGTCAACCCTTTCCTTGCACCTGGACCGTTTTATACATTTTTTGTGAGTAGAAATTTAAAAAAGTGCAAAATTTCTTATTGTTTGGGGTCAATATTGATTTTCGTATAGAAACGGTGTTAACAATACAAGTTCGTTATCTGATGTTCAAATGAGGCCATTAGTTCGTGACCTCAATGGTAACTGTCAATAAATATTGGCAATTTTAGATCAAAGGTCGATTATAAAAATATTTTGTCACGCGAAGTTTTTTTTATATGTCATATCCACTACGTTATCACAGAAATTAACAAAAAGTACACTTTTAAACAAGATTGAAATTGAAATTGATGTTAGTATACAAAGATTAGCAAAACTTGAATGAAACCCACTGACTTCCCAAGATAATATCATCGAAACATGGGGTAGGTTCTGCGTCATCCACTGTCACATCCTAGAATATGTAATAAGCATATCTTATTCTTCAGCTGTTTTATTTCAGTCAGAGTTATGTTAATTTTTTCATAAATTCGAACTCGAGAGAGAATTTTCATGACTGTAATCAAAGACATTAAGAATCTGTAATTAATAATACTGTAAAAGTTTGTTTCTGCTACAACATGACATAAACTTATATCATGACATAATCCAGTAGCCTTTTTTTATAATATAGGTAGGATTATAAAAAATAAGCAGTAGCTAAGTAAATTACCTACTATGTATACCTACAGTTACAAATTATTAATTAGGCAAAATCACAAAAGTTTCCAACAAGCAATTAGCCGAAGCCAATCTTAGCAAGCAACAAAGGAACGCATCGCGGTATCCGCCGCCGGTCACAGATAAAATATAAATTAAAACGTCTTACAAGACCGAAACGGAACAGATAGCCACAATAATGCAGAAACAGAACGCAGCCCTTTAAGGAACAAGCGAAAAAAGAGTCAAAAAGTAACACAATCAAATGAGGGATGTACAAAAAGGGCATAACAAAAAACAATATGGCGGATTGTTTTTAATTATCGAGTATCGGCATAAATCGATGGCCGTCGCCGCGGGCCCGCCGCGACGCAGGCGCAGCTGAGGAGACGCACTGCACAGCTATAATTTATTTTTAATTTAACATTTCATATTAAATGAAATTTAATTTTACACAAAACCAGGCTTAGGCCATGCAAAATGTGTACAATGGCACAGAATAAGAAAAGTAACAATGGTAGATAGATAACTTATATATACTCATTTTAGCACAGAAAATAGGTCAGTCATTATAAATCAGTCATCTTTTATAATAATCTGTACCATAACACAAGGTCTGCTTATATTGAGGCTAAGTGAAGCTGTGTCATCAAAGTTTTCCAAAAATTAAAAAAAAAACAAAAAAAAACAAATTACGGCGCAATGCCCGCAATGCTCTTAATCAGTAAATAAACGAAAAATCTTGAGTAAACCTTCTATTCCAAGATGTTATAACTCAAAAGTAATAATCCAATTTTTTGGCAAACAAGTCCTCGTAAATAAAGACCTAATCACTTTTGGTCGAGAGTAGACCCAGTGTCCCAACATAATGATTGGCGATGTTGTATAGTGAAGCCACTCCGTAGCACCCCTGTTCTGCTTTCATAATATTCATATGTATGGGTGAAGCATGAAGGTACAGCCTCGAATAGATATTATATTTTACATATAAATACTGAAACATTGTGTACGCGTCGGTGTGTCATTGCCGTATTTATAGAGCTAGCTTAGGAACGCGCTCTAGCGCAACCGCTGTAGAACTGGAGTAGTAGAGTTTTTTGTGATAGAGCTCGTCCGGGGAAGGACTACCACCATACCTCTTTCTGCCGCCAAGCAGTAATGCTCGCATTGCTGTGTTCCGATGTGAAGGGTATGGTTTCCGGTGAAATTACTGGCACATGAGGCTTTCGATCTTAGCCTCAAGGTGGCAACCCGCGAGTGATACCTCTAGCATTGCAAGCATCCATAGGCTGCGGTAACCGCTTACCATCTTGTGGGCCGTACGCTTGTTTGCCATGCCACTTCAGTTGTATAAAAAAAAAGGTAGGAGTACAAGTCAAAAGTTTAGAAAATACTCAAATTTATCATTTTGGCTTTATTTCCAAAAAGTGAAGACCAGATAAAAAATAGTCTCTATAAATTTTTTTTTCAGTTACTTATCGCGGTACTTAGGCAAAGTTTTTTATTTTTTTAAAACAAGCAAAATACCGAGTTTTCTTTTCGCGCGGCCGTCAGAAGTGCCATGAAGCTCATTCCAATTTCAACTTTAAATTCAACAAGGTTAGAATTGAAATAAAAAAATTCAAGCGTGGAGGTGCTAATGTGTGCTAAAGTACACTCTTAAGTCATGCAAGAATGGATGTTGAGTTTTTGTGCTAATTATTTTGTAGTAGCTTCTTTTAAGTAATTTAATTGTAAACGTTTTGGTTACGAACGACCACCTTTTGTAGAAAAAGTAGTATAACTGCGGTTCTAATGCATATTGTATTAACATTAACACAGTTTTTTTTTTTTTTTACTGACTGAAATATCTGAGTTTATTATTTTCCAATCCTACGTTTCAGAATCTCTTATGTAGTTAAATATATAAAAAAAAAAAATAAGTAATAATACAGTTATGAAATACGTTTATTTAACATAATACAGCGTTATCCATAACAATAAAATTTTACAACGACCGATGTGGCGCGGCGAGAGAAGGTCTGCATGCGACGCGAAGGTTGCGGGAATTTAAAACCAATTTTACTTATGTTTTAAGGTTTTTGTTGATTTGGCGGGTGATGTTTACTTTAATCATCATCATCATCCACAGGTTGCTTCACCCACTGCTGGGTAGGTATAGGCCTCCCTTTGTAAGTGCCATTCCTCTCAGTCCTGTGCTAGACATATCCAGGTTAGGCCTGTGATTTTTGTTATATCGTCTGCCCATCGCGGTGCTGGAAGACCAACGTTCCTATAACCACTTCTTTACTTTAAGTACGTTAAAAGTTAAATGGTTGTAAGTATTATTGCCATCATGATTTTTACGCGGTTCTAGGACTCTTTAGCAATAGTCCGTCTTTGTGGGTACCACCGCAGTGTCAGATATTTTACCTCCAAGCAGTAGTGTGCAAGCTGCACTGTGTTTAGGTTTGAAGGGCACTGTAGCAAGTGAAATTACTGGGCGAAAGAGACTTAACAACAATGTCACGGGGTGATAAGCGCAGTGCAGTGCAACAATTAAAAACTTTAAGCTTTGGGTGGCACTGCATCTGTTATAGTCAGGCGTGGTGCTTAACATCAGGTGGGCGCCTTGATTGTCCTGTCACTTGCTGTAGCATTCTAATTGAAATAATAAGTAAATAAAAATAAATATATACTACTGGGACACTCTCGAGCGAGAGGCAAACCCAAGCCTAGTAGCGTTTGTCAATTATTTTTCTATGAAAATGTCAACTGTACCTTTTCTTTTTCATACTTTATATTAATAGTAGGTATAGTTCTCTCGGCGGATCTAGGCTTCCGTGAAGTTAGCCGTTTTTGATGCGCAAAGACAATTTAGTTAGAAAAAGCTCCAATGCGCATCGTAACGGCTAACTTCACGGAAGCCTAGATCCGCCGAGAGAACTATACCTACCTACGACTGACAGATGCTAGTACGGATCCTCGTAGAGGTACATTATAGAAATACGGCATAAATAATTTACATCCATCTGTCATCGGAAACCTCAAGCAAGTAGTAAGGCTTCCACACAATAGAAGATGGAATATTTAACACAATCCAAATCCCTTATTTCCTACAAAACACGTCTCAAATTCTCGAACAAAAAACGTAAAAAATCCTTTACCCTTTTCAAACGAAACTCAATACAAGCGAGACGAGAATTTGTGGGTTTTTTGAAAAATGATCAATGACAGCCCACAATGATGGAATATTCGAATAATCGGCCTTTTTTTATTTTATTTTTTTTGAAACGCCCTTCTGAGACAATGGCCCTCGGGGTCAATGACTGGATTATAAAACTGAGCCTGTTTTGGTTTTTCTTAGAAACAATGATTTAGAATAACGAAATAAGTATGATTAGGTACCTAGTCTATTCACATGCTTTAATGTCGTAATTTTAACGCGATTCGTTGTTCGATATATTAAGTTAACTTAGTTAAATATTTTGATAGTACTAACTCTGCTAATGAAGTTGAAATATAAGAGCAAAAACGATATGCAACTGTATCCACTTCTGTGGTATTCTCATTAGAATCTAATAATATAACACATAATTATAGGAGATTTCGAGTTAACTTAGAATTTGAAGTATTTGTTTTAAATAATAGTCTGGGATCCCATCCCAGACTATATACACACAAACTTTTAAGCAGATCATGCAAACATTTGTTTCGCAGCGGGGATCGAATCTGCAACATCTTACTTTTCACTCGCCCACCATGCCAACGAGGTTATCCTTGGTAGCGCGGTGTTTTTGCAGTTTAATTATATTTACATACTGTAGAACGGAGCATATGTTTTGGGTAGAACGAGTCAAAATAATATTGGGTAGAAAAATTGTGGGTTGAACGGGTAACTCTAATTTGTAATTAGCTACAACTTACTTTTAACAGCGCTTTTCTACTCTCGCAAGTTTGCTATACCAGTTTTATTATTGTTTTATTTCAATCGGTTTAACAATTTTATTCTATGTACTTAATTAAGTAATTTTATGAACTAACCGCTGAGGCATCAAAATCTTAAATGGCGACCACAAACTTGAAAACGAAGTGTAGAACGGCCCCCCGATGGACCGATGACATTATAGCGTTGCTCACAGGAAGTCGGACGATAAAGGTTCGATTCGATCGTCATGGCACTGATTGCAGCAGTGTCAATTGGCTGATCATAACAGATGATAATGATGATGATGAATGAAAAAATTAAAGCTCTACCAAACCAGTGCAGTTGTTAAATATGAATAACGATTATTTATATAAAAGCTAGACGATCGATTGATAACGAAATAAATAAAATAATTTTAGCACCATCTTAAATAATTCACAGTAATTTACATTCCGTATTTATCAAATAATACTTATCTACGTCGATTCGCAGTTGTATCCTTTACATATTATTTTGAAACACAAACCAATAACAACTTTATTACGTTCTACCCAATGCTCAAATTCAACTGCGCTCGATGTTGTGTTACTTAAATTGTTGCGAATTTACAATATACTGGGTGATGTATACAGTCGAATATGAACTTTAGTTACTTGTTTTAAAGAGCACTCTGCCAGCAAATGAGAAATGATCGATGTGAATGATACCTTCGAATAGTGTTGGGGTTATTCGAATTTCAACACTTTTTATTTCAGTCTTGAAAAAAGTAGATTTACTTATTTATTTCCTAATTACGCAGTTACTTACTTACATAATACAGAACATACAATAATCATAACTTACCTTATGCGAGCGGCTTGTAAAAAACACTTGCTTAATTATTATACATTGCAATTTTTCTATTAAAAAAAATATGTGGTACACCTGTTTGTAGAAGCTCTTATAAATAGTGAAATAAAACATTGTTATGACACCGGTAGAATGTTAAATAACTAAAAACGGGCGCGTCATCCATTGGATGAATGTATAACTCAAGAACACTCTCGCTTGATAGTGGGAAGTGTAACGTGGTACTAATAAAAGGCTTATTTTATTTTTATTTTATTTTATACAAATAGGACACCCAACACAGGTTTACACTACTCATTAAAAACATAAACTCCAAAGGTATTAAGCCTAGTGTTCCCGTAATTAAAGGGTATCACAGCATGCGTTATTAGCGAGGCAACTTATTACTAGTAAAAATGAACTTATCAAGTACCTAATTAAAGTAAGTACTTATGTAAGTAACATAAATTAAAAAGTACTCGTATAAAATTATACAAAAAATAATATAAACTGGCCTTCTCTCCACAGCTCAGTTAATAATTAATTAGCACTACCTTCTGCGCTGCAAAAAGTTCTTTTTTCTTATGCAAGTTCATGTTTTTTTATCTACGCGCATCCCTAGCAACGGAGCACAAAGAGCACCCGGCCAGGAATCGAACCGAAGACACATGCGTTTTAAATCAGTACAGAGCGATCGCGCAAATAAACGAACCAGCAACGACGTAATAAAGTATTGTGAGTGTAGAACAAAACCGTTGTAGAGTCGCCATTTTACTAAACAAATATCTGACCAGAAATTAGATATTTAGATATTTATTTATTCATTGCTTAGATGTAGGTACAAAGTTCGTATGGATCTTAATAAATACATTGCCAGTAGGTACATGAACCCCGTCAGGGCGCTGCACTGCAATATTGAGTTTGATCGACTAAAATAGTAAACAGGTAGTTAATTACGACACAGATACAAAAACATTAATCAAAATCAATTACATGTCAAATTAACAAAATATAAATATTAGAAAAATAATACAAAATCGAAATAGTCAAATAATGTATGTTAAATTTAGTTTTAGTCCACCATTATGTTACATTTAGTAGTACATTTCCCATTTCGTAGCTAGCTACGAAATCTGGCTAAGAGAAAGCAAATTTTATAACGTATCCGTTTGTGAGATTTGTGTAAGCTTGGTTTTTTCGAATTGGTGAATGGCACATGTCTTTTGAATTATTAGTTTTTGGTCATGCCGATTTTAACACGCTGTTCATGTGATTCATGAGAGCATTGGTATTTTTTTTTTTTAATAGAAAAATACATTAGTGCTCTGCACTGCACTACTGGGTGCGAGCCCACAGCCTTAGGATCGAAAGGCGGGGTCACTATGTACGAGTAGGTACCTACGACCAACTTCTGGAATAACTATTCAACAAAATAAGAAATTTGAATGTCAAAATATGTAATGTAAACTGTCAGCTTACTCTCGAATAATTACGATTTAGGTTGCATTCGACCAAACTCGAATAGGCACTATTCTTCGAGTAAATTGTAGTATTCGCGAGTAAACTGACAGTTTACTTGTATTTGACATTTCTTATTCCGCGAAATAGTTTTCCAAAAGTTGGTCAATTCCAGCCTTATTCGAAGAATTGTAGCCTATTCGAGTTTGGTCAAATCCAACCAAAAATATTTAAGTAGTTTAGATAATCTCCATGGAAGTTCTTGTGCGAAGTCGAAGAATCCAATAAAATTATGGAAACTGAACTAATGCGTCCAGCACACGGTAATACGTAAAACGGTTTTACAATTAATTATTACTTGCAAATGATTTATTGTAATATCGTGGTTAGTTATTTGTAAATAACAAACCAATGTTATTATCAAAGATTTCTATCTGTCGAAATCTTTGGTTAAACAGTAATAAAAATAATAGTTAATTAGTATCTAATAACTGACTTAGCACTGGTGATCTAGTGGTAGTGACTCCGCCTTCCGATCCTAAGGTCGTGGGTTCGAACCCTACGTGCACCAATGGATTTATCTATTAGAAAAAAATATGTGCGCAATACCAATGCTTTTCATAATAAAATTAAGTGAAGGAAACCGGTGTGTTCAAGAATTATAAATTTAAAAAACATGGTGCCGTCCACCAATCCGCATTGGGTCCGCGTGGTGGATTTTCTCGTTCGAGAGTAAGCAGTAAGTAAGTAAGTTCGTATGAGTCAATGGCCAACTCTGGTGACAGAGTTTATGTAAAGAGTAAGCAGTGGAAACATTAGAAGCATGTCATGGTGAAGATATTTAAAAGGGGTAATAAATATGTATATCGATATGCAGGTATTTTATTGATGGTTTTAGCTTGCAAATTTTTGTAAACACATAATTTTAGGTATAGATATCTACAGGTACCTAGATATTGTAGCCTAGGCTATAAAAGGAATCCTTTTTCTTGTTTTGTTGGATTTCCTAAGAAATACCTACAGAAACGGATTGATTTTAAAAAATGTATTCATTTCTCGACCTCATTTATAACATGAGAAAGCGAATAAAAAAAAGTATTTAGAGTTTTGTTCGAAAACGAACGATCCTGTGATAAATATTGAAATATGGAATGGAGATTGGATACTTTTTGCTTTTTGTTTTTAGGGTTCCGTGAGGTTTTCATTTTTATGGCTCATTCCTGAGTCCAAGGTTAAAATTGACAGCGAGAATTAAATCTTTCTCCCTAGTGAAGAAGTAGTAAAAGTAAACATTTTTAACACAATCAAAAAACCAGCTTTATACGCTTTTGATGTTTTAGGGCTCTATATTACGTTGACATTTAAAGCTATCTTTTTTGTATGTTAGCAAATGACGAGACGATCAAGTCGTTTGCCTGATGTTAGGCGCCACGCCTGACCATAACCTGCAGTGTCACCAAAAATTTGTGTTTTAAGTTCTGCGTGGCACTGCACTGCGATCGTCATCCCGAGACGTTGTTATTTTAGTATCTTTTGCTCAGTAAGTAATTTCAATTGCTACGTAACACAGTAACGTTTGCAACTACTACTTGGAGGCGGAATATCTGGCACTGCGGTTGACCACCAAGACGAACTCTTGCTGAAGAGTCTACCGCCGGTAATAGATTCTTGGATGACATTTTTCTCTTCACCTCTCTTTTCCTTCTCTTTTCTTTGTTTAAGACGTCTGTGGTTTATTTGTTACAATTCTTCCAATGTCACAGAAAACATCAAAAAAGGTAGCTCTACAAACTGTATGGTTGCCATACCATTTCATTTCAGACTTCAGTTAACAATTACATAGGTGGACCATGAAATGAAAAAAAATGGCCCCGGAACACCCAGTTACCTGATGGTGGACCATGGAAAGAAAAAAATGCCCTGGTACAGTACAGCCAGGTATAGATGTAGATGGACTACAAGTAGGGACTGATAATTACTACGGAACTACGGAACTACGGAACCCAATCACGTAAGGGTCACACACTCATGGTTGTTCATTCTCGAAATGTATTTTTGAAGACGGGTTAATTGGCCCAGGTTACCTTACCTACGCTACTGTTTTATAGCTTTTATGGTCAATTATATCCACGACTACTAAACTTTGACGACCTTGGCGCGGTGGGCGAGTGCCCAAGAAGCGAGACGTTTCAATCCCCGCTCTGAGACAAATATTTTCAGACTGCAGACTGACGGACGTACTGTGGGCTCACGAAAAACTAGTTTGACAATCGTAAGCGTACTTACTTAAACCATATCGTCCAGCTGTCAATTTACTTTGACTTTTACAGCGCCTCTTTATAGCGTAAAACGACGCCACAAATTAAAAGAAGAAGAACAAGAACTACTTACCTAAATCTCATACAAATTGACAGCTGGACGATGCGTTTACGTTTACGATTGTCAAGAGTTTTTCGTGAGCCTCGGAGGCAAGGAACATAACTATCCTCTAGGAGGGCTCATCGTAAAAAACTCGTAAACACTTCACACACTCGTTTCTCAGGACTAAAAAATTTTTTTATCAGACTACAGAACCCTAATACAAAGCAAAATGTTTTCCATATTAAAGTAGAAACCGCCGCGTCACTTCACTCATCGCTCGCGTACGATTCGAAAGAAATAAAAATTAAAAAGTAATAACTCGTTGGAGGATTCCATATTAAGAATTCACGTTGTTTAGCAAGTCACGATGGATTTAACGCTTTGATATACAGCGCGGGGCATTTGTAAAAGTTATTTTACTTTTTACAATTCATTTCCTATCCTAAGATCGTAAGTATAAACGGTCGTGCAATGGATTTTTCAACTCGAAAAATTTTAGTGCTCTCTTAAGGTGAAAGAAAACAGTAAAGAAACTGGCATGTCTAAGAGCTAAAAATTCGGAACGCCATCGCCATGTGCTATCCACCGACCCGCATTGGGTCCGCGTAGTGGATTAATACCTAATCACTCTCGCTCGAGAGTACCCAGTTTCCCAACAAAGTGAACATTGGAAGGCTGTCATGACATTCATTTCCACTACGAGGTATAAAGCTAGGAACATCTGTGAGAGACTGTCTGTAAGTACTCTTTAAAAACCTATTGACAGCCTCTAAATGGTCCTACTGCTGCCTTGGACACTGGTCTAATACTGATTAAGAGTAGTAGAGTTCTTTGTGATAAAGCTCGTCCAGGACCAGACTTTCGAACTTCGTCTCAGGGTTGCAAGGCTCCATAGGCTGCGGTAACCGCTTACTATCTTGTGGGCCGTACGCTTGGTGGCCACTTTAGTTGTTTAAAAAAACGACACCACATGAGAGCACTATGTCATGCTGCTAAACTTTTTTTAGAAACCACACCATTTGAACCGGAATACAGCAATGCGAGCATTACTACTTGGCGGAACAAATAGGTCGATACTACTTACACTTAGTACCATGTGGTAGATCAAAGAAAACAAACGGTATATGGCAGGACCCCTAGCGAACTTTTCACAACTCTACTAGGTACCTACCTACTTTTATTTACTTACCTACCTAATTATTCAGACAAATGGTTATCAAGTTGACCATAAATGAAAAACCTTAATAAAAAGGTATAAGTTTTTGCTATCAATCCTAACTTTATTCCCAAACTAATAAAACAACAAAAATATTTTTAAGTATACATATTTATTACAAATTACGCGGTCACATAATATAAATTTAATTATGTACAATTAAATAATACAGTTAAATTTATATAAAAATAGTTAAAGGTTCCATTTCGCATCGAACGTAACGAAAAGATAGCGGGTGGCGTCGCTCCCTCCCCGAAACGTGGGTGCCATCAACAGAACCAATGCGGTGATTATTGAAAGCTTAATTTTAAAAAGCTGCATAACTGTTAGGAGGACGATAAAAAAAAAATAACAATTCGAATAAACAAAACGTTATGTGACTAGAGAGATTTCTCCTAGGCATTCGACAGGGTGTAACACTTAACCTATACAATAAATAAATAATTTAAAGAGTTGTTACGACTCCGTATAGTATAAAAATCGTTATCCATATACATTAATCGAGATACAATAAATCTGTATCGAAATAAGTAATAAGTTCCAGTTTCAAAGAGATTGGGAGTGCTACAGGGCTGCATGTTGGGTGCCAATTCAGTCATTATTTATTCCACGAATATGTTAAGGTAGCAGGCTGCTAGCGCGTCGCCCTTGGATCCCACGGCGCGGGCTTGGTACTGTCCGCTGTCCTCGGAGCTGGTCTTGGCTATCTCTAGCCTGTAGGTCGAGGTGCCTTCCATCGTGAATCTATACCTAGTTGACGTCTCGTCTATCGGCTTGCCGTCTTTCAGCCATTGCAACTGGAGTGGTGGCTGTGGACAAGGTGGGTTCAGTTATTGTGACATAATTTAATAGTTTAACGAAAACCGTAGTACCATCATACAACGGCAAATTAAAATTACCACAGTACCATCAGTGGTACTATCTAATGGTACCACGGCAAACAAACGAGTTTAACATGTAACTTTGTCCGCGTCTTTTTGGTAGGTTGCTTATGTATTGGCCTTTTCTTTTTCCATAAATATCCTAAGGGCCAAGTGGAAGTGACTCCAACTCACAATCCCAAGGTCATGTGTTCGAAACCAGTCGTGCGCCAATGGATTTTTCAATAAGAAAAATGTATGTGCGCAATGCAATAGGTGAGGAAACTGGTATGGCAGAGACCGAAAATTCGAAAGACATATGCCATCCACCAATCTAATTGGGTTTGCGTGGTGGATAAGACCCACTCTCGTTCGAGTAGGCAAGTGTCTTAGCAGTGGGAACATTAGTCATCATTTAGACCGCCATGCGCCAGTGGCAATTTGAACTGAGCGCTTCCGTGCTTCGGAGGGCACATTGAGCAGTCGGTCCCGGCTTTTTCAAAGCTGTTAGGCCACGACAGAGGCCTTCAGGCGGCCTAGACACTCTGTCATCAGAGTTGGCCATACGAACTTTAGCGACTTACTTACTTTAGCGAGCCTAACGTACAGCAATTCATTTTATATATAAGAAGACTATATACACGGTAAAGATTATAATATATAAATCATAATGTCTATACAATCCCGAACGTCTATATTAAAAAGTGTTCAACGACTTTTAAAATTTCGAAGTTTTTCATTCATGAAATGCGTCTCAAACTTTCATCCAAAATGTGACCATTACGTAACACGTTGTATAGAGTAATTATTGTAAAATGCGTTGTTATTGCATGTTGTGTTGTGTTGTACCTTGTCCAGGTGCGCGGTGAAGGCGGCGGGCTCGCGGGAGGCGACGGTGGCGGAGGCGGGGAAGGCGCAGTACTGCGGCGCAGTGCTCGCCTCGCCCGGCACCGCGACCACCAGCGTGCACGACGAGAACGACTCGCCTGCGTCGTTGAATGCCTCGCATGTGTACACGCCTGTTAATAATAGGGACTTTATTCATAAACGTACTTTAAACCTCTGTTAGATAATGTGTCTTAAAACCTAAGTAGCCACCACATGTTGGCCGAGTGAAGGCAAGCGTGGGCAAGACAAGTGTTACCGTCCACGCGCTAGGCAAGTCTAAACAAATCAATACATATTGACGCTTGGCTTGATTCGGCCATCTAGGCTCAATTTTTTTTTTTATACAACTAAAGTGGCAACCTAGCGTACGGCCCACAAGATGGTAAGAGGTTAACGCAGCCTTTGGACGCTTGCAATACCAGAGGTATCACTCGCGGGTTGCCACCTTGAGGCTAAGATCGAAAGCCTCATGTGCCAGTAATTTCACTGGAAACCATACCCTTCACTCCGGAACACAGCAATGCGAGCATTACTGCTTGGCGGCAGAAATAGGTATGATGGTAGTCCTTCCCCGGACGAGCTCTATCACAGGGCTCTATCTACTACTCTTAAATTATCTAGCGACAAAGAGTGTCTGAAATTACAGTTTATGAATAAGAGCAGTATTCATGGTTCAGCTTATGTACGTAAATGCTCTGAACTTTGTTGTAACCAACATAAGTTGGACTACGATATTTGCCACGATTATCGTTTGTCGCTTTCTAGAGTAGACTTTCTGGGCTGGCTGGGCTGATTACCCCCTACCATGTGATGACAGTAACCAATAATCATTAAAATCACGCTTTCATCTTATGAAAATAGATTCAAGGAATTCAAAAACCATATTTCTTTTTACACTAGATGCGAGATAGATAATATTTTTAATAAAATAAAACTACAAAATACAGCAATCCGCCATAAAAGGTTGAACACCGATCAGAAGCATCTAGGCTTTCTGATTGGTGGTATCAAAAATATTGCAGAATTTTGAACTAAGGTTCATAAAAAAAAAAAATTTGCTAAAATTTTATATTGAAAACTGACATGATGACGTCACCGCTGTCACTCCGCGACTCAGCGCGTTTTAGCGTGAATTTTAAAATTCAAATTTCAATCGTATTTTTTAACTACTAAACCATTAATTTCTGGATTAATAGGTTATTTATTGCATAAAGTCGATACTTCTGAATACAATAGAACAGTTTTTCAAAATCAGTCATCATGCCTATTCTTAGAGCGATTCAAATTAGGACCTAAACTGAATTGTCAAAAAATTTTATACCATGACTTCAATAATTATTAATTTCATGATACAAAATTTTTTGACAATTCAGTTTAGGTCCTAATTTGAATGGCTCTAAGAGTTCATAGTATGGGGGCAGGTCCGTACCAGCATCTTCAGGGAATATCTCGGCGATGTGCAGCTTGTGGATGTTAGCCTCCGACGAGTACTGGAAGTCCTTCGAGGGTTTGATCTCCTTGTTGTTGTGTAGCCAGACTACGTCGAACCTTTCCGCGCCCACGATCCTGCAACACATTGAAAATAGGTCATCATGACAGCCATGATGTTCCCACTGCTGGGACCTTAATCCTTGGGTCATAATCCACGCGGACTGGTAGATGGCACACGTCTTTAAGAGTTTTTAGTTCTTGGATATGCCGGTTTCCTCACGATGTTTTCCTTCACCGTATGAGAGCACTGGCATTGCGCACATACATTTTTCGAATAGAAAAATTCATTGGTGCATAACCGGATTCAACCGCGAAAAAATAAGAACAAAAGTAGTTTAAATAAGATGGACTTAGTACACGGTGAACGAGCTAAATTTGAAATAGCCAAGAATATTACGGTCGTCAATCATCAGTCACGAAAAAATATCTGCTAAGTCGCGATCTTAGAATGACAATCTATCTATGTATTGTATTGTATTAAATATATATCAGTCATCTAGTACCCATAATACAGCTCTGTTTAACAGCAGCTTACCTTGGGGCTAGATGATGCTGTGTGGATTGTCCAGCATTATTTATTTATTTATTTATTTAGAATGACAATAACAGTTTTTATTTTTTTTATTTGTTTTGGCTTGGATGCTTGTCCTTACGCCAAGTCCTATTTACATTTTTCTGTCACAGTCACTTTTCAATTTGTTGTCACTTCACTTTGACAATAACAGTGTTTACTAACCTGCATGAGAGCGTGACACTGTCACCATCCGTCACGTTCTGTGACTTGGCGTGGTCGACTATTCTCGGTGGTTTGTCGCCCTTCTTTATCGCACCCGTGGCGGCACTCGCGTCCATAGCTGGAACATAACATGTTCAATTATATTAGCTGTCTTCCATGGCTTTTTTATATTATACCACTGAAGTGGTAACAAAGCGTAAGGCCCACTAGATGGTAAGCGGTTATCGTAGCCTATGACGCTTGCGCTAGACGTTTTACAAACGTGTTACAACACTGAGGCGTAGATCGAAAGTTATTTGTGATAGAGCTCATCCGGGGAAGGACTATCACCATACCTATTCCTGCCGCCAAGCAGTAATGCTCGCATTGCTGTGTACCAATTCGAAGGGTATGGTTTCCGGTGAAATTACAGGCACATGAGACTTTCCATCTAACGTCTCAGGGTGTTGACACGCAAGTGATATCTATGATGTTGCATGCGTACATAGGCTACGGTAACCGCTTACCATTATAACTGCCTATAATCGCTCATCATCCACTTGGTTGCCACTTTAGTTGTAAAAAAAAAAGTTTTAATAAGCAGCTGTTTTAATTTATTTTTGAATGTTCTATTTTTTTCTAAACTTTTTTGACTATCGGATCATCATGACAGCCTTCTAATGTTCCCACTGCTGGGACACTGGCCTACTCTCAAGCGAGAGTGGTTGGGTCTTAATCCACCACGGACCCAATGCGGATTGGTGGATGGCACATGTCTTTCGAATTTTTAGTTCTTAGACATGCCGGTTTCCTCACGATGTTTTCCTTCACCGTATGAGAGCACTGGCATTGCGCACATACATTTTTCGTAGCGAAAAATCCATTGGTGCACGACTGGATTCGAACCCACGACATTAGGATCGGAATGCGTCGTCACTACCACTAGACCACCAGTGTTTTCTGTCTGTCAGACTATCGGGTATTTTATTAAAAAAGCAGAGGTTAGAGGTAGAAGTGTGTATACTCACGCTTGACGGTGACCTTGCACTTGGTCTCGACCTCGCCCTGGCTGTTGATCGCCTTCAGCGAGTACTCGGCCTCGTCCTCCGGGAAGATCTCGTTGATCGCCAGAGAGGCCACGCCGTTCTTGTACTTAAGATCCACAACCTGACAGACAAACATTTATTTAGTAAGTAATAGACACACCTGGGGCCTTATTCGCTATGACATAGAGATTCCTTACCAATAACGTGTAACTTAGTAACGTGTTCTATACGTGCCATGGTGTGAAATTGTAATACTGTTTTCGGTATCTGTGTTGTTTCAATAGCGATAGTTTCGCTACCGATAGGTTGAGTTTGAAAAACGGTCAGACGAGCCCTAAAACGTGGCTCGTGGCTCGTCGACAACGATTCCACGCAGATACCGTAACGAGCCCGCGTTTGGTCATAGCGAATAAGGCACCTGGAGGTACGGGGTACCGCAGTGTCAGATATTTTAACTCCAATCAGTAGTGTGCAAGCTGCACTGTGTTTAGGTTTGAAGGACTTAACAACAATGTCTCGGGGTGATAAGCGCAGTGCAGCGCCACGCAAACACTTAAAACTTTAAGCTTTGGGTGGCATTGCATCTGTTATAGTCAGGCGTGGTGCTTAACATCAGGCGGGCGCCTTGATTGTCTTGTCACATAATGACAAAAATAAAAAAATAAAACTCGCAGTGTTGCCTTCACCCTAAAGTTAACTGTTTTTTATAGAGCTGGGTAGGCTAAGGTCAAGTTAGCACGGGGACAATGCACATTACACCCCAATGCGGGGTCAGTGCAGATCTTGTACCCCAATTTAGAATTCGAAGAGTAGTAGAGTTCTTTGTGGTAGAGCTAGTCCTGGGAAGGACTACCACCATACGTATTTCTGCCGCCAAGCTGTAATGCTCGCATTGCTGTGTTCCAGTTCGAAGGGTATGGTTTCCGGTGAAATTACAGGAACATTAGACTTTCTACCTACTGAATGATTATAGTTCTTACTTCGACAATAAATAATTTCATTTCATTTCATTTCATTCATTTCATTTCTTTCCATCTAACGTCTCAGGGTGGTAACACGCAAGCGATATCTATGATGTTGCATGCGTACATAGGCTACGGTACCCGTTGTGCATCAAGTGGGCCGTACGCTCGGCTGCCACTCTACGGGTATACAAATAATATGAGAGGTTCACCTCAGAGGAGTGCAGCGGGGTGCCGTTCTTGAACCACTGGACCCTGGGGTCGGGGTCCCCCCGCACGGCGCAGGACAGCAGCAGCGGGGCGCCGTCCCGCGCCGCCAGCACGTCGGGCAGCGCGCGCGCGAACGACGGCGCCAGCATGCACGAGTCCGACGCCGGCACTGCAGGGTTCAACATATTATATTATAATATATTATATTACCATCTTTTATTTTTGAAGAAACACATTGAGAACTGTATTGGGAATAATCAGGAGAAATCGGTAGCATAAACAGCTGCTTTAGCGTTGCGACGCTCGCCGTTGAACTGTATTATTAGAAAATACTCATAATTTCAGTTGAAAAGCTCATAAAAATTTAATAGATTTTTTTGTGCTGAAATTTGTAGGCTGAAACTTGCATGAATAATGTATGAATAATTTTATAAAATTTTTTAATATGATTCTGTTTTGTTAGATACTATTTTAAGGCCTAAAAATAAAAAGATAATTTATGCTGTGACATTTTTGGGTTATTTTCGTTATGACCCCAGTCCCGTATTCAAGTTCCGGAGATTGTTATGTTCCTTGGTCTCACTTTATTTTAATGAAATTTATGTCAATATTTTTTATCGCTTTTGCATTTATTTACATTAAGTACCGGCGAAAACTAAAGTGCTTTAGTATTTTATTCTCTTTTTAATAAATAGGTACCTATTTAGTTTTTGTTAATTTATATATTTATCATATAACTGTTTTATTACTCTCTCTCTCTCTCTCTCTCTCTCTTTTTAAAAAACCTGTTAACCTCTGCGGGTTCTGGGCTCCGAAATGCGGGGTTTCAAGCGTTTTGTCCTGGTTGCTAAATTTTAGAGATGGCAACCCTACTCAGTGATCGTCTATCGGTTGATATGCTGATGTAATGAATTACACTTACGTATAAGCTCCTTGGTGGTACTTCTAGACCTGGAAGAGGTGTCGGAATCCAGCTTGGCTCCGTACTTCTTCTTGCCGACCTCCATCGAGCTCTGCGGCGAGTATTTAGGTCGGGGCGACGACTTTGCTGGCGGGTCGATTGTCACCTGCGAAGATGATTTAGGACTGAAATGCTTCGATCAAATATTCCCTTATATATATATTTGATCGAAGCTGAAATGACTTAGATTTCCAACAACATCTAGTGACTGTAACGCATTTTCCACAACAATTTTTATTATGTCATGTCGGGTGCCGCCTACATTTCAGGGTGGACTCGCCAAGCGAGTCATCGGCACTGGAATTAAATTTAGTGGCACTGAATGTGTTAGCCAGTTGACATTTAAGACTCTTTGAGGGAGGCCTATGTCCGGCAGTGGACGTCTGTTGGCTGATATGATGATTTGAGGCTCTTTGGTCCACCTTAAGGTTTTGGCTCTATCCGTAGTGGTCCTAAAAGAGGTGAATGATATAGTTGTTGGCTGATTTATGATTATTTGATGACTCTGACCTAAGGTTTTGTCTGTAGTGGTCCTAAAAGAGGTGAATGTTACCTTGGTCTTGGTGATGATGGGCGGCGGCGCAGGTTTGAGCGGTTTCTCGATGTACCGCCGGTCGCCAGAATGTAAGAAGTTGTGCACCATCTGTGCCTGCTCCGGCGACGTCACCTCGCCTGTTACAACATGTTTAGTTAGTTTTGTCTTACTTAGAGATTTTTTTTTTAAACACGTTCATATTCTCATAAGTACTCAAGACCCACACAGAATTCCCTGTCGTGGTCATGGAGTGCTACACTTCTACTGCTTAAAGGCAGCATATTTGGCACTGCAGTGGTACCCTGAAGAGTCTACTCAGGTGCATATGCTGTTTTTAGTTTTAAACACTAAAGTGGAAACCAAGCGTACGGCACACTTGATGGTAAGTGGTTACCATAGCCTATTTACGCTTGCAAGCGCAAGATGTTGCAAGCACGCAAGGGCGTTGCTACCCTGAGACGTAGATCTAAAACTTCATGTGCCTGTAATTTCACCGGAAACTATACCTTTCAAACAAAAACACAGCAATGCGAGCATTACTGCTTGGAGGCAAAATATCTGACACTGCATTGGCCAACACAACGAACTCTTGCTGAAGAGTACCACCAGGTGCATGGTGTTTGTGGTGGTTACCTTCAACGATGACGACGGCCGAGGTCTCGTCAGTGCCGTGCACGTTGGTGGCGATGCAGGTGTACTTCCCGCTGTCCTCGGGCCGGCAGTCAATGATCTCTAATGTCACCACGCCGTCCGAGTGGGTCATCGCGTAATCGTACTTTGAAAGTTCCCGTTTGTCTTTGTACCTGGATAATAATGTTGTAAATAGTAAGTCATTTAAAGTAAAAACTTTATTTCGAGACAGTTGACAGATAGGTGGAAATAATATTAAAAAAGTGTATATCTAGGCAGTTAAGCATATACGAGTACATGTAGATCATAAGACTTCGAAAATAATCGCAATTCAGCATTTGCTAAAGCAGCATGTAGTAGTACATACTACTTTAGCGCTGGTCTTATAAGACGCCAACGGCAACTGCGGAACACTAGTCGCTGCTTTTATAAAAAGTACCTAATTAAAATAAAAGTTAAAATTCAAAGATAATAATTGGCAAGTTTATAGAGTCCGTAGGCTACTCTGGTGATTTATTTATTTATTTTTTATGTATCACCAACGACAGATAGAGAGACATACGTTTATAAATTACAGAGGGTAGTTCCTAATTAAGTTAGGTGCTCTCTTAATTAGAGGTGACCGCATGGAAATAGTTGACAAGCTAAATAAAAGCCTCCGTTATGTTAGCTTTTTCAAAGTTGTTAGGCCATGACAGAGGCCTTTGGGCGGCCTAGAAACTCTGTCACCAGAGTTGGCCACTGACCCATACGAACGAACGAACGATGGCTTAAGACGTTATGAAGTCTGGACTATCAGCAGAACATGATATCTGGAAGGCTCGACCTACTGCTGGATCCTAACAGATGGATCCCAGGTGTGAACTCACCATTTGACAGAGGACGTGAGCTTGCCGCTAAAAGCAGCTTGTAGTTGTCACGTCGTGGATTTAACAGCTGGAAGACTCCACCTACTGCTGGATCGTAAAAGCTGGATCCTAGGTGTGGACTCATTATTTGCCCATATGCGTAGGTTTGCCGCTAAGAGCAGCTTACAGTTGTCACGTCACGTGTCAACAGCTGGAAGACTCAATCTACTGCTGGATCCTAACAGCTGGATTCCAGGTGTGGACTCACCATTTGACAGTGGGCGTGGGCTTGCCGCTGAGGCAGCAGAGCAGCTTGCAGGTGTCGCGCGCCTGCATGACGCGCGGCCGCAGCTGGAAGGTGAATGCTGGCGCCGTCTCGGATGATTCCTGCCAGAATGTGTAGGGGAGGGCCTCGCGGCGGCGCGGGGCTTCGGGCAAGTGCTGGCGTTGGACCTTCGGTACGGCTGCGGGGAAACAAACACATCAGTTATTAGGTAGGTGTATGTATGTTTAAACGTATGTGTAAGTGTAGAAGAGTTCTCTGTGATCGAGCTAGTCCGGGGAAGGACTACCACCATACCTATTTCTGCCGCCAAGCAATAATACTCGCACTGCTGTGTTCCGGTGTGAAGGGTATGGTTTCCGGTGAAATTAATGGCACATGAGGCTTTCGATCACAGCCTCAAAGTGGCAACCCGCGAGTGATACTTCTGGTATTACAATGTGTTATGTGCGCAATGCTAGTGCTCTCACACGGTGAATGAAAACATCGTGAGGAAACCGGCATGTCCAAGAACTTACAATTCGAAAGACATGTGCCATCTACCAATCCGCATTGGGTCCGCGTGGTGGATTAAGACCCAATCACTCTCGCTGGAGAGTAGGCCTGTGTCCAAGCAGTGGGAACATTAGAAGGCTGTCATGATGATGTATGTTTATACGTGTTATTTGTACTAAAGTAAGTTTATTCTTTTTATGTACGTTTTTGCTTTGTTTTTCATGAATTAATAACTTGTACTTTGTTTTTGTGCACTACCGACACATTTAATTATCACCACACCAAACCACCACCAAAGGCTATCTGGAGGATAATGCTTTCTAGCATTAAGTTTGCTTTTGTACTAGGTTTTCAAGTTCAATAAAAAAATCATTAATTTATTCAGTTCTAAGTAGGTTTTAAATTACTTCGTCGTACTTTTATGTAAGTACCTAGAGTTTTATGATAAACTTAGTTGTGTCGAGAGTATAAATGATTGATTGATAGATATTAGTTTTTAAGTACTGTTTGTTTCCCAAATAAACGAAAATAAAATAAATAAAAATATTTTAAAGCGTCAATAGGGTGATTCTGATAGCACCTGATGCCGACGCGACCGGAACTGCTCAAACACTAGATTTATGTTTCTCTTGTTGCGCATTTTTTTTTGTCAGCAAGTGACATGACAATCAAGGCGCCCTCCTGATGTTAAGCACCACGCCTGACTATTACAGAAGCAGTGCCACCCAAAAAGTAGCTTAGTAAGTAGTAAAGTAAGCTTAAAGTTTAAGGTGTTTGCGTGGCACTGAACCTGCGCTTATCACCCCGAGACATTGTTGTTAAGTCTCTTTTGCGCATGCTGTGATGCCTTTTGATTATGGGAACACTTAAGTGTAAAACCTTTGTAATTGGTTTTTGTGTGTGTTATGGGTGTTATCCTGTGTCTTTAATAAATAAAATTATACCTTTCACTAACTTCTACTTTTAACTTCTATGCCCTCATTCATATAAAAAAAAGCTGTGTTTCAGCGGCTTACTAAGTACCTGTCTTTCCTTGTCATTCTTATGTCAATGAACAAAGACGATGAAAGATTTGAAAGAGACATTAGCTACGAGTTTAAAGTACGTTTATGAATAGAACTTTAAAAATCCAATTTCAAGGGCGACGATCAATTAGTTTTTTTTTCTTTCAGCTCTGATTACTTTATAAAAATTAAATGTAACCAGCTTTTTCATGAAATCTAATCTTTTCTCTGTACAGTATTAGTTTAGATATAAAGAATTTTGTTATATTACTCACTCCAATACACAAGAATAGAAAGCAAAGTAGTTCAGGACTTCAGAACACGGAACCGATCGCGATCAAAGAACAAAACATACTAAGTGCCCGATTTAGCTGTTGGGAAGTCAAACGTTAATAGATATCTCATTCTCTTCTATAATTAAAACTTGCTGAACTGACTGACTGACAAACAACAGTAGTTTAACCTAACATTCGATAAGCACATTTTTATTGTGATCAACGGGTGCACTAAGAAACGAACCCCAAAAATAACTCCTAAAGAAAGGGAGTAACTTAAACTTAAGTAACTTAAACTTAAGAAAGGGAGTAACTTAAATAACTCTTAAAGACTTAAGTTCTAAGTGCCATATTACATTTAAGACCTTTTGTAACACTTATTTGTGCAAATAAACATCTTGAAATCTTAAATATCTTGAAATCTTGAAATCTTGAGTAAAAGAATGGCTAAACAAACAAAGTCGAGTAAGTTAACTTCTATTATTCGAATACTGAAAAGCTATTTATACATTTAAGATCGTATCACTGTTTTTTAGTTTTTAAATCAATCAATCAATCAATGGTTTAATAATATAACTGACCAGTTCTCCCGTTATTAAGGTGTATGTAAATGCGCCGATTTGTCCCACCTTCGCGCGGGTGCAATGAAACCTCACCCGAGCAAAGCCGGGGCGGGTCACTAGTAATAACTATAGCGTATGTTACTCAGGGATAATGTAGCATTTTAATGGTGAAATATTTTTTTAAATCGGACCAGTAGTTTTGAGTTTATTCGTAACAAACAAAAATACAAATCTTCTCTCGTTATAATAGTGGGGATATGCCCACGTTTTTAGTAAAAATAAGTAGAAGATTTCGTATAAAATAGTATGAAGAAGTGTTAAATGCGTCATCTTTTATGATTTAATTGGTTGAGTTACGTTTCAGTATTCAGGCGTATGGTATTCAATCGCTATTCAACGCAACCAATGGTTAAAATTGAAAGCGAGCGCTCAAATTTCAATCTTATTCCCTTGAAGATAACCCAACGCGGATGAAATCACGGGCGCTTTACCGAAACAGAAAAAGGAAAACTACATCCGCTGTAAGAGCGAAACCAGTTCTTACCCCTATAGAAATAAGACACAACACTAACTGGACAGTCAAAAGACGTTGAACCCAGCCAGACAATAATAGTCTGATATTTGTGTGGTAATTACGATCGGTAACATTGAAAGTGATGAATTTATTATAACGAGAATAATTAGATCAATGCAAGAATCTAGGGAGATCGCCAAATGTCGGATATAGTCTTGTCTTCAAGGGTTTAGCTAGACAATATGATAGTGAACAAGCTGTGCCCGCGGTTTCACTTGCGGGATTCAATGTCGATAATCGTTTTAGAGCACTATCCTATGCTAATATAATGCGAAAGTCTGTGTGTGTTTGTTACCACGCATCTCCGTGATGACTTTACTGATTGTGATAATATTTGGAATATAGATGGCTTAAGACCTGGAATAACACATAGGCTACTTTTTATCCCGAAAATGTACTGTTCCTGTGGGATAGCGTAAAAACTGCAATAAACGCGGGTGAAGCCGCGCGGGTCAGCTCGTTTTTTAATAATATTACATTGAAATTATTTTTTTATGTAAGCAAGTGACATGACGATCATGTAGCCTGATGTTAAGCACCACGCCTGACCATAACAGATGCAGTGCCACCCAAAGCTTAAAGTTTTTAAGTAAGCACTGCACTGCGCTCATCAGCCCGAGACGTTGCTGTTAAGTCTCTTCGCCCAGTAATTTTCTTGCTACAACCCTTCAAACCTAAACACAGCAATGCTTGCAAAAGAATTGACATTTGGCATCGAGTTTCTAGTAGCACCAGGGGCCTAACCTGGTGGCCTAGATGTATATCATGTATACGATGAAAGTTTCTTATTACGTAATTTAAGAGTAGACGAAAACAATGTTTTTAAAAGAAAAATATGAAAAATATTTTTAGATGAAGTAGGCTTGATGCCTACGTAAGTTACGTGGTCTAGTAGTAGTGACCCCGCTTTTCGATCATAATGTCGTGGGTTTGAATTAGGTCTTGCACCAATGAATTTTTCGCTACGAAAAATGTATGTGCGCAATGCCAGTGCTCTCATAAGTTAAAGGAAAACATCGTAAGGAAACCGGCATGTCTAAGAATAAAAAATTCAAAACACATGTGCCATCCACCAATCCGCATTGGGTCCGCGTGGTGGATTGAGACCCAATCACTCTCGCCAGTGTCCCAGTAGTGGGAACATTAGAAGGCTGTCATGATGATGATGAATATAACTTACGTTGCACGTTCAGGAAAACCACTTCCTCCCTGAAGCCGTAGCTGTTCTCCGCCCTGATGATGTACTCTCCCCGGTCCTCGAGCTTGGCGCGGTTGATGATGAAGTAGTAATCCTCGCCGGCGTACCTGGACGAAGAGTTCATTACAACTTCACGGATATCAGTTTTAATTTCTGTATATATCTGTGGCATCATAGTTTCTGAACGAAAAAAAAACAATTTTGACTAAAGAAATTTTGTTCAGACATTTGCCATCGCTTTTTTTAGTTGATCAAGTAAAATATGTACATAATTACAGACAGACAGAACAGTTGAGCCATCTAAAGACCGTTACAAACGTTGATCAAGAGATTATAAACTTCAGAACTGAGAGTGTCGGGGGCTCTTTTCAATTTTTAATTTATGGTTATAAGAGGCGTAGCTCTATTGAACTTTTACGCAACTCAGTTGAGCTACCCATAACACAAGCTCTACTTAGCTTGGGGCTAGATGATGCTGGATTGTCCAGCATTATTTATTTATTTATTACTAGCAGTCCGTCTTAGCTTCGCGCGGCAGCAATTAACCACACGCGTGCGAAGCCGGGGCGGGTCGCTTGTAATAAATCTATATAATGTAGAATTCTAATGGTGAAAGAATTTTTGAGATCGGACCAGTAGTTTTTGAGTTTATTCGTAACAAACAAAAATGAAAATATACAAATCTTTCCTCTAAAATATAAGTATAGATTAGCATATGAGATATTAACTTACCGCTTCATAAACTTAACGGATTGCCTCAACTCGTGGTTGTTGTGCGACCAGGTGACGGTGGGCGTGGCGCACGCGATGATGCGGCAGTACAGCTTGACTGACTGTCCCTCGTAGCAGAACGCTGATTGCGGCCTGATCACGAACCTGGGCGCGGCTTGCCGGCGATCTGTCATATATTAACCAATTGTGTGTGAGTCAGTGAAAGCCCATTTGCTCTAGTGTGTGTCAGTGAGAGCCTTCACGAAAGCCCATTTGCCCGTGAAAGCCCATTTGCTCTAGTGTGTGTCAGTGAGAGCCCTCACGAAAGCCTATTTGCCCGAACCGACAACACAAGACAGACCGTCTTGGTGCAAGATTGTTAATGAGGTCCGACCATAAATAATGAGGTCAAGGGATGAACGAAGAAGAGTGTGTGAGACAGTTAAATAAAGCATTCACGAAAGCTCATTTGCCCAAACCGACAGCACAAGACAGACTGTTTTGGCGCTAGATTGTGAGGAGACCCCAAATGAGATAAGATAAGGGATAAGGGATGGTATAAGGCATGGACAAAAAACAAGTAGAATGTGTGTCAGTGGTTAAATCTAGCATTTAAATGCTGCCCGGCATTGACCAATGTGTAAGTAGGGTACCGATAGCCTCAACTGAAGTGCTGTTCAAAATATTATGTATCCACCTTTTTGTTCTGGTATAGATTTCATCAAGATAAAATCAAGGGCCATTAAAATAAGGGAAACTGGCCTAATTTTTGAATTCGATTAATTTCAAAATCAAGCAAAGGTAAGCTGGTGGGAACACGATAATGATAATGTAGACTCACCGAACTGTCCATCGTAAATCTTCCACTTCTCGATGAGCAGCTTCCTGAGAGAGCTGTACTCGCTCAGCCGGCCGATGGGCAGTCTGAATGATGACCAGTTCTGAAACAAACAAACACTATAACATAACATACGCAACAGTTATATACTAAAGCAGTTAAATACAACATTATGGTACTAGTGTGTAACATTGGTGATTACCGCTGAGGCGCCATTGAGACCCGAGCCGTAGGCGAGGGTCTTAAGATAGCCGGACGGTAATCATCAATACACACGTGTATCATACGACGTTTTTCAACACACTTGTGAATAAAATAACAAAAACAACTCATAATAAAATAACAAAAAAAAATCTATAACTCACTAGTGAGGTATAGCAATGAAAAAGTCATAGTTTGATTGGGTCATTCTGTGCCTAATTGCGATGACCATAGAGCCACTTTATAAGCAAGTGTGTTGAAAAATATTTTTATTCAATCATATCACAAGGATTATTTTGAAATGTCTTAAAGCTAAGTAATTTATGTCAGTTCCACGCGCCTAGAAGGATTAAGCAAAAACCTCGGCTGGGTTCCTAGCTTTTTTTTTAAAAACCTTCTTCATCATAAAGCTTCTGTGTGGTGCCAATCGAACTAGGTGAGGCTCATGCCATGCTATATACATAGTCCTAATCTTACACTAGGACTTTCTAAGGATATGAAACTAGACTGAGCTAGGAACCTAGCCAAGTTTGTTGCTAGATGTATAATAAGGAGCGCCTTACCTCGTATTTGTCCCGGAGTCGGTTGCGCATGAGTTCGTACCGGCGCAGGTCGATGGCGGCGGTGCGGGTGGCGGCGCCGTCGCCCGCCAGCCAGCGGTGCACGAGGCACTCGTGCGCTGTCATGCGCTTTCTACAAACATATTCCCAGGTTACCAATGCTGTTTTCTATTAATTATATACAATATTCTAAATAATTTTAGAAAAGTAGTAAAGTTCTTTGTGATAGAGCTCGTCCGGGGAAGGATTACCACCTATTTCTGCCACCAAGCAGTAATGCTCGCATTGCTGTGTTCCGGTTCGAAGGGTATGGTTTCCGGTGAAATTACAGGCACATGAGATTTTCCATCTCGTCTCAGGGTTGTAACACGCAAGTGATACCTATATGTGATATCATGTAAGTCATATCATCAAGTGATATCACGCAAGTTATATCATCAAGTGATATCACGCAAGTGATATAGACGACCGATGTGGCGCGGCGGCACATCTGTCTCAAATTAAAAACTTATTAATTACGTTAATCTCTGATGTGTTTTTGAAATCTATCATCGTCTTTGTTCATCGACATAGGAATGACAAGGAAATAATTGATAGATTCAAGCGTTATTTTTCTGAAATCCATTTTAAGATACGGAACAGACTATTCCGCTAAACGTTTTCACTAATGAGGTCATATGTACCCTCAAAAGAAAGTTATCGACACGTGTTTCATCTCTCCACGGGACATCATCAGGAGACATCGACTTGTTCTCCGGCAGACGTGTTGCTTCGTTCTCGCTGGAGCCAAGAGAAATTCGAACCCAAGTGAACCCGCAACAACTCGCTACGGAGCACTCGCGAACCGTGCCACTGAGTTATATATAAAACATACTCACTCCTTATTCTTAATAAGCAGTCTCCTGATGAAGTCCTTCGCGTCGTCCGACACATGGGTAAAGGCTTCCTCGTCGAACTCCCAGTCGCAAGCCTTCACGTTCTTGAGGGTCTCGATGTCGTTGTTACCAGCGAACGGTGACAGGCCGGACAATCTGCAAGTATTCAGTTCTGTTTAGCTGTGTTCAATACAACAAAAAATTACCCCTAAAAAGGGATAGAAAGCGGTAGCAATAAAAATGCTTTTACACCGCAGGGCTTGTTCTACAGACAAATAATAGGTGTTGTAGAATACTCCCCTCATTAAAACTCTAAGCTACATAATGTTGCAGTTAAGGGGTAAAGCGTAAAAATAGTAATTTCTGCGACACACAAATGTTTGTGTATTTAGGACCATATGATAGGGGCAGTAGGAGTAATAGCAGGGTAGAGATGCAACTGTTCAGTATTTACAGAACCCATCAAAAAAGTAATAATTAATAGATCATAAACAAAGTAATTATTTCGCGTAAGACGGAATTTCTACGACCCACAAATGTGTCTCCAAATGTCAAAAACAAGGGGTAAAAAGGGGTATAGCACTTTATTATACTTACAGCACATAAAGCAACAGTTACAAACGATTTCGAAGATACAAAAGCTTAAGAGTAAGGGTAAAAAGGGGTATAGCCCTATAATAGGGTACTTACAGCACATAAGATAACACTCCTACGGCCCACATGTCTGTGTAGAAGCCGACTGGCTCTCGGTCGACTATTTCCGGTGCAGCGAACTCAGCTGTGCCCGTCGATATCTTCACAACATCGTTGGGATCCAGTTTTGTTGCTAGGCCGAAGTCAATGATCTGTGGAACGAGGGATTTTCATCAACACTGTGAACTTCATTTATGACAGCTGTCTAATGTTCTTACTGCAGGGACACTGGCCTACTCTAGAGCGAGAGTGACTAGGTCTTAAACCACCACGCGGACCCAATGCGGATTTGTGGATAATGGTGGAAATTCATTATAAGTTATTGAATAGACTCTCAAAATATATAAAGGTGAGACGTGTTTCGTCCCTCCACGAAACATCATCAAGGTTGTCTGAAAGAGATCGCTCACTCAGCGATAAGACCGCCAATTCTACATTGTTTTTATTCACCGTAGTCTTTTATTTATCTAGTTTGTAATATGTACACTGTACAATAAACATTTCATTTTCAAAATCTGCATTTATAATGCATAAGTAAGTACGTACGAGTGGCCACACAACTTCGAAAAAGAAGAGGCTAAAGTAAGTAAAGTAGTAGAGTTCTCTGTGATAGAGCTCGCCCAGGAAAGGACTACCACCATACTTATTTTTGCCGCCAAGCAGTAATGCTCGCATTGCTGTGTTCCGGTGTGAAGGGTATGGTTTTTGGTGAAATTACTGGCACATGAGGCTTTCGATCTTAGCCTCAAGGTGGCAACCCGCGAGTGTTACCTCTGGTATTGCAAGCGTCCATAGGCTTCGGTAACCGCTTACCATCTTGTGGGTCGTACGCTTGGTTGCCACTTCAGTTGTATAAAAAAAGGCTGCTTAACGTGCCCTCTAAAGCACAGAACTCAGTTGAAATTGTGGCGGCCCATAAAAATGGTGTCCTTGCATACCTTGACATCAGTGCCTGTTCTGGTCTGGCACATGACATTTTCCGGCTTCAGGTCAAGATGGATGATGTTCTGCTCATGCATATGCCTGACTCCCTCGCATATCTGCCGCATGTAGTGAGCAGCTTCTGCTTCGCTCATGCTGTATCCTGGCTCTGTGATGCGCTCGAAGAGCTCGCCTCCGGATAGGCTGGGGGAATTACACATGTTAGCATTGGGAAGTTTATGACTTACGCCTCGTAAACGTCTGGAATTACTACAATCAAATATTTTTTGTTTCCAAGCAGTATTGCTAGCATAGCTATGTTCTTGTGAAATTACAGGCCGTCAACTAACCCTTTTAACTTGTTCCTACAAGAGGCTTTTGAAACAGTTCGATCACCGCTGTGGGATAAATGTTTGCATGACCTGCAAATATTTGTTCCGTATCTGATTTTTTTTGTTGTACCTATTATAATCAATGATAATAATAATCAATAATCATTTAATTAGTACACTAGTAGTAGGTACACGTCAACAATTGATTAACTAAGTTTATGCCTAGGTTACCAATAACAAATTAGATAGGTACCCTTGTGTTTTTTTACAACAGGTAAAAAATATATCCACAAATATATACAAGTAGGTAGGTAAATAAAATCAATACAGGATTGAACAAACAGTGTTAGCAAATATAAGAATATATTTACACAAAAATGTATATAAGTTTTCTCTCTCTCAGTTTAATGCTAAATGGCGCTGTCCAAAAATGTCAACCAACGTTTATTCACACAAATAATACTCACAACTCGAAAATAAGGACCATCTCGTCATCATCCTCGAACGCGTCGTGCAGATTGATCAGCTTCCTATGGTGGAGCTGGTTCATTATATCTATCTCTTTCTTGATGAGTTCCTTCTCCATCGCGCCCGCGACGGGAATGAACTTGGCTGCAAATATGTTGCCTGTCGCGCGCTCGCGGCAGCGGTGCACCACGCCAAACGCGCCTGTGCCTACAACGGTTACCGGAACACCTTGTGTTAATGTTTCTAGCTAAAGTTACACCACATAATACATAAAGTAACCCCTGAAAGTCAATTTGAATTCGTATAGAATTACAGTAGCCAAGAATCACTAAAATTATGGTAAAACCACTATAAAGATTCTTTTTATTACTTCAGGAGTTATTACGCATATAATTTTCTTAGATGTTTAAAAAAAGTATGTGCCATCTAATCATTGTTGTAAGTATTACGTTTTTGCATTGTGTGTACACACAAACAGCATAATTTAAGTGTGTGTGCTATGTGTTCGAAGGCTCCAATCATTCCAATTTTATAAACTTCTGAAAATTTGAGTGTAAAAAAGCGCCAATCGTCTAATAGCACATTGCAATACTAAAATAATAATAATAATATTAATAATAATAAGCTGAAATTCGTAAGTTAACACTACATCTACCAACCGTGTTACATTGAAATAGTTATATGGTGATATAATAATATACTACTTATATAAATTTTATGTTTCTTTTATTATACAGGGTGTCTTATTTAACTAGGTACCAACTATGTTAAACCAACGAAAAAAAATAGGAAGTTTTCAAGTCGATGCAATTTTTTTGCCTTTGAATTAATCTTTGATGAACTTTTGTAAAGATACATGGTAAAACGTCACTTTCCGCCGTCTTTCCCTCTGTATGTTAGATCTTTTAAACTAACCAACTGACTTAATGCGGTTTTTATCGATGGATAAAGTGATTCAAGCATGTTTATTCGTATAGTTTTTTGTTTTGTTGTTTGAAAATGTTTCTCAAAATCTAAATCGAGCCTGTTTGAAAACTATAAATAGCATTTAAAGATACTTTAAAAGTATCAGGACACCCTGTATATTATGCGTGAGAAAGAGAGATGCAGGCACAGAGACAGAGCACTACATCGATCCATTCACACACCTGTTCTCCTTTTAGACGCTCTCACGAAGTCACCTGCGAAATTCATCTTTAAATATATTCGTGTAAAATTCAAAATACTACGGTTAGTAGCTATGTTAAATAAAAAACTTGATTTCACAAGAAACTTCGTGAGTTGTTAAGTTCTACGGTTGGTTTGCCATGCGCAATTTTTTATTTAACTTAATATAATTATAATTATATTAAAAATCACCTAGCAATAATATATTAAAAACTGATTTTGACTGTTAAAGATCTATATATTTTTTGAGATTATGTCGTATGACCATGAATGTTTTATTCATAATCATGCTATAGAACTATGTCAGCTAAATGGCGTAAAATTATGTCGTCATTCTTGGTTCAATGACACAAGCATGACAAGAACAGACAGTACCACGATTTAAATTAGATGCCCTGGCCAAGTTGTTTCTAAAACTAAAGGCTTATTCGCTATGACCTAGGAGATTCTTTACCAATAACGTATAACTTAGTAACGTGTTCTATACGTGCCATGGTGTGAAATTGTAATATTGTTTTCCGTATCTGTGTTGTTTCAATAGCGATAGTTTCGCTATCGATAGGTTGACTTTGAAAAACAGTCAGACGAGCTCTAAAACGTGACTCGTCGACAACGATTCCTCGCAGATATCGTAGCGAGCCCGCGTTTGGTCATAAGGCTCCAGTACGACTCCTGACGGAAGTCGTCAGTCACCTCGAGCTTTAAAACTACTCGCGGTTCCAGTATTTGAAAGTTTATAGAGCTGTTAATACCATAGTCACATTTTATAGCAGTTCATATTTTTTAAATAAATAATAACACGTTTATTTTAATTACTGAACGATTATTATAATATTTTTAAAGTAAATAAACATTTTGTAACAGCTCTAGATAAATATAATTATTGGGCGTCCGTACATATAATGATATACGAAACTTACCGAGAAATCTAACTTACACCGTAGTACTGTACCAAACTGCTAAAATGCTATATTTTCATAAATAAGGCCCATAGTCCACAAGTTTACTCACCAATATCCTTATACGATATACGAAACTTACCGAGAAATCGAACTTAAACCGTAGTACTATACCAAACCGCTAAATTGCTATATTTTGAAATAAGGCCCATAGTCCACAAGTTTACTCACCAATCTCCTCGAGTATATCGTATTTGTCGTAGACCGAGCATGTGTTGATATCGACCGGTTGCGGCACGTATTTGCTGTATATATCAAACACGTAGCTGTCATAGTCCTTGACAGGACCGTGGTCGGCGTTACTGCGAATACGTTTGCCTGATTCGTCGACTGTGGGACAAAAATTCAGTATTATTAAATATCATTGTTTTAAGTGTCTAAACTCGAAAAACGATTTTAAATTTATAGGCATACATCGTTTGTCAGTAAAAATGCCTAATAAGTCCAGTGCCAGTCTCAATCAGTCCCGGCTTGATTCTTGACGGAACCAGACGTAAATATATCAAAATTCAACTACTATTCTAAATCTAAATGTCATGTAAAACAGTGTAAAAACAATCGAATTACATACAGTACGCTCGGTTGCCACTACAGCTGTAAAAAAAACAGACCTGGGTATTCCTTCTTCTTGAACTCCTTCTTGATGATGGCCTTGGTCTGGATGAGCGAGGTGTGGTCACTGGGCTCAGACCTGCCGTAGATGTTCTCTGCGTACACTCGGAACTCGTATTGCTTTCCCGGGACGAGGCCGGTGATCGCCATTGTTGTGAATCTGGTGGTACAAGAGAATATTTAATTTATTAACGTCTATTTGCCACTTGAATTAGTCATTTATGCTGACGTTTCAAAGCTATTTAGAAGCTATTCTTCATGAGCACCGCCCGCGACCGCGTTCGACGATTGTTCGGCGAAAACTGCTCATGAAGAAGAGCTTCTAAATAGCTTCGAAACGTCAGCATAAATGACAAATTCAAGTGGCAAATAGTCGTTAATAATTTAATATGATTTCTAACCACTATAGTTTTAACTCTTCAAGAGAATATTTATTTTCCAAAAACTTCGGCTCACCACGAGGGACAAGGAAATCGAAACGCCCACGAAGGAAGGAAAAAGATGATTGTTCAGAGTGTTAGTTCTCGACGGATTTCGGCCATCGCGAAGTTAGACGTTTGTGATGCGCAAAGAAAATTTAGCTCAAAAAAGCTCTATTGCGCATCGAAAAAGCTAACTTCACGATCAACTCATAACACAAAGTACAATCGGCCCCGCTTTAGGAACAAGCTTTTAATTAATAAATTTAAGATAGATAAACTTTCAACAATGTTTAAAACTCAGGCGGGATATTTCTGGATTTAAAAATGGGCTAAGAATTTGAGATTCAGCTACTAGTGAGACATTGATTTTTAATAACTTCTTTTTAGCTAATGATTTAATCAGTGGTTTTCAGGCAGCCATTTTCAACCAGTTATTTTCAGCTAGTGATTATCAACCAGTTGTTTATAACCAGTGATAAAACCGATGATTATCACCGATGATAAAAAGGCTTGGGACGAATGTGCTCCAACTCTACTCGGCATCCATAACAATAGCAAGGGTCATGCCAAAAAAGCGATAGGAAGCCAGTGTTGCCAGCCGGTGTTGTTGCCAGTTTTTGAGCGCTTTTCAACTACCTACTGATTTTCAATTAAATTATTTCACAATTAGGAAAATTATACCAAATACGCCTAGAATCTATATTACATTTGTTTTTGAGCCAACTATACTTAGTATTGCCAACTTCGATTAAAACGAACTATACCTGGTGTTGCCAACTCTGATCCAGCTTGACATAGGATGCTCTCTCTTCTCCACGAGGTAGTTGGTGATGTCGGATCCACCGTCCCACACCGGCGCCTTCCAGCTCAGAGCGAGCGAGTCCACGCCAATGTTGTCCACTGCTGGGAACCGCGGCGGGTCCGGACGGTCTGCAATAACCAAATATAAACATCATTATTAAAACAAACTAGTAATTACGATCAGCTAATCATTACCAAGAGCTCATGTGGCGGCATCCGAAATTTACTCAACAAAGGCGATGCTACAACAACAGTTCAGCTGAAACTAAACGCTACAGGCTGAAATACCAATATTGAAATAAGATATTTGTGAAATAGCGCCATCTGTCGTCAGCAGGTTATACAGTCTAGTAGACGTTTGAGTGTTACTGTTCGAAACTTACTCCGTAAGATGGCGCAGTTTGGGATTTTCTGATAAATATATATATCTAGTATATCAGTCTATTTTTAGTTGAGCTGGTATTCTAGTGATGGCCTAGCAGGCATGGGCAGGGTTTGAAATCGCGTCGCCATGCCTGCTAGGCCATCACTAGAATACCAGCTCAACTAGGACCTGGTGGTAGGACTCTTCAGCAAGAGTCCGTCTTGGTACCACCGCAGTGTCAGATATTCTACCTCCAAGCAGTAGTGTGCAAGCATTACTGTGTTTATGTTTGAAAGGCACTGTAGCAAGTGAAATTACTGGGCGAAAGAGACTTAACAACAATGTCTCGGGGTGATAAGCGCAGTGCAGTGCCACGCAAACACTTAAAAACTTTAAGCTTTGGGTGGCACTGCATCTGTATGTAATAGTCAGGCGTGGTGCTTAACACCAGGTGGGCGCCTTGATTGTCCTGTCACTTGCTGACATAAAAAGAAAAAAAAACAGTTCTGGCTGTTGCGTTGATTGTCAGTCAATTAATAACGCTAATTTAATATATTTAGTTACTAGATGCTACTGCCCGTTCAAACTCGACCGTTAATAGCTGTGCGTAGGTTGTCAGTCAGTCAGTAACGCCATTTTCTATTTAGATAGTACATACCGCTGATCTCAACGTTGATGATAGCGCTGTCCTGTCCCAGTTCGTTATCAGCCGTGATCCTGTACGGACCTGAGTCCAATTTGCTGGCGTCGCGGATTGTCAATATGGCGTGACGCTCTGTAAATAACGTTACAAATTAATACCATAGTAAATACACATACAAAGGTAAGGTCGTTAGCCTATCTAAGAAGGGCCAATTGACTTTATAAACGGCAACTTAAAACACTTTGCAGTGACAAGTTGTCACTTTACTACTTTAATGCGGACTTTTATACTAAAAGTAAAGAGTAGGAGAGTTTTTTGTGATAGAGCTCGTCCGGGGAAGGACTACCACCATACCTATTTCTGCCGCCAATCAGTAATGCTCGCATTGCTGTGTTCTGGTTGGAAGGGTATGGTTTCCGTAAAATTTTGGTAAAATTACAGGCACTTTCCATCTAACGTCTCAGGGTGGTAACACGCAAGTGATATCTATGATGTTGCATGCGTACATAGGCTACGGTAATCACTGACCATCAAGTGGGCCGTACGCTTGGTTACCACTTTAGCAGGAAAATTCAATCTACCGCTTTTTCAGTAAATTTCGATTTCTCGGGTCATACAGTTTAGTCACATTACCAATCAATCAGCAAATAGTATATATTATATATTATAGAATCATTCTATATCTTACCCTTTCTCTCCACATGGTAGTGGTGTCCAGACTCGATAGTCTCTCCCTCTCGCACCCACGTGATCTTCGGCACGGGGTGTCCAGTGAACGGTATCTTTATGACAACGTTCTCTCCCTTGTCGAAGTAAGCAGTCACTCGGAAGCGAGGAGGTACGTTCAGTTTTGGCGCAGCTGTTGGCAAAATATAACATATTATTGACGGATTTCTAGCATTATATAGCATAGCATGGGCTTTATTCATAAATGAAACTGTGATTTTAACGACTAGCTAAGTATTTTTCTTGGAAAAGGATGTCAAAGACGATGAATGATTTGAAAGAAACGGTTCATAGTATGAATAAACACCCAGACCTAAATGTTTGTAGACCATGCACACATTTTGTCTCGTAGCGGGAATCAAACCCTGAACTTAAATAATTAGGTCTACTTACTAAATAAAAGGTTTACTCACTGCTGATAAGATCTACCTACGAAGTCAAATGTCTACTGAATCATGATAATGGTCTATTTACTTTCGCATTAAAAAGTCTGCTCAATCATGATAAGGTCTACTCAATCATGATAAGGTCTACTCAATCATGATAGGGTCTACTCACTCATAATAAGCAGTTCAGCCTTGGTGCTCCTCACGCCGGCCTTGTTAACAGCCCGGCAGACATACTCGTCAGCATCCTCGCCGAAGACATCCATCACGGTCAGGAAGTGGTTGTCACCCTCAGACCAGATGCGGTGGCGCGGCCCGTTCGTTATCTCACGAGCACCTACATTATACATGTTGTTAGAAGGATAGGAAAGCTGACCTCCGGCTTCATCCACTTTGGATGAGAAAAACCGAAGATCAGACTCAGTGGTGCGCTTTAGGAGAAGCTTACGTTCAGCAGTGGACTGCAATAGGTTGATGATCATGATGATGATGTTAGAAGGCAGTTCCGAAAACTAAAGGCGTATTTTATACAGGGTGACACGTTACTCCATCATCATCTTGCGTAGTGACAAACTCTGGTAATAGAGTGAAGCTGCCCAAAGGCGTCTCTCATGGCCTAACAACTTTGAAAAAGCTGGGACCAACACAGCTTTACATTCTCTCCAAAAGTCACCCAGTCAAATGGTCACTATGCGAGTCTTTCGCTGATGTTATGAACAACTTAGCCAGCTACGTCACGAGCGCTTCGAATTACCCTAAGTAAGTAAGTTCGTATGAGTCAGTGGCCAACTCTGGTGACAGTTTCTAGACCGCCCGAAGGCCTCTGTCATGGCCTAACAACTTTAAAAAAGCCGGGACCGACTGTTTAACGCGCCCTCCGAAACACGGGAGCGGACGAAATTGCCACTGGCGGTCACCCATCCAAATGATGACTACGCGGAACAGTGCTTAACTTTCGTTCGACTTACCCTTGTACCACGAGATGGTGGGTTTCGGCTGTCCAGTGATGGTGCACTGGAACTTCGCGTTGTGGTACTGGATGCAGTTGGCGTTCTTTAGAGGTTTCACTATCTCTGGTGGTGTTGCCGCTGAAATAAAATAAAATAATAAATAACAGTGCGAAATGCAATCAATTCAAGTATTTGCAGATTATGCAAATATTTGGAAAATATCGCGAGGAAACAGGCACCTATAAAAAATAAAAACCGAAAGACATGTGCCATTCTCGTTGGTTTATCAAAACACAATCACTATTCGACCAGTAGGAATAATTATTATTTTTTAGGAAAAAAAAAACCTACTTACTTTAACCTAAAAATGTTTCAGCAGATTGTGGTTGTACGCGACAATGTTGTTATTGACACTTTTTTGATTTATTCATAAAGTACTAAACCGATTTCGATAAATCTATAATTCTATGAAACAAAAAAAGAACCATTAAAATCAATGCGTAATAGGTGGAGAAATCGCATAACAAACATACAAAAAAAAACATACAGGCGAATTGATAACCTTTTTCTTTGAAGTCGGTTGAAAAGCTGGTCATAAATGATGATTTTAATTTGAGAGTAGGCCAGTCTCCCAGCATTATAAAGCATAGTGACTCTCATATATCATATATCTCATATAAGTGGCCTGAGTGCTGAGACAGGGACCTTTTGGAACTCGTCCGGGGAAGTACTACCACCATACCTATTTCTGCCGCAAAGCAGTAATGCTCGCATTGCTGTGTTCCGGTGTAAAGGGTACGGTTTCCGGTGAAATCACTGGCACATGAGGCTTTCGATCTATGCCTCAAGGTGGCAACCCGCGAGTGATACCTCTGGTATTGCAAGCGTCCATAGGCTGCGGTAACCGCTTACCATCTTGTGGGCCGCACGCTTGGTTGCCTTTTATGTTGTACAAAAAAAAAAACTACCTGATGGTTAGTACTTAGTTTATGTAAAAATGTGCGGACCCAATAAAGTGTTCTTTCTTTCTTTCTTTTATATAAAAATAGACCAGTGTCTCAGCAGGAAAAAGACTGCCAATAACAATCTAGTCACCACTTACCCTTAGGATCCTGCACTTTGACCTGCTGGCTGGCAGTGGATGGCGGCGAGAGTCCCGCCTCGTTGACAGCTGTCACGCGGAACTCGTACTGCCTGCCTTCCACCAGGTTGGAGCAGTTCAGCTGGTTAGGTAGGCAGAGGATAGCGTTCACGCGCTGCCATGTCGACGCGCCGACTTCGCGCTTGTCGACCCAGTAGCCTGGAGTAAGTAATTAAGTAAATCGGTAAGTAAGTAAGTAAGTAAAGTTCTACATTCGAGGACAGTTTTATTGTATCAGGGCTCTGCGTCAGTGCTCACAAACTGTGAAGGAAAACCTCGCGAATAAATCGACATGCCCAACAATTTAACATTCGAAAGACACGACCTTCATCATTTTGCATAAAGACTGCATAGTAGATTATAACCAGGTCACTTTCGCTTAAAAGTAGGCCAGTTCCAACAATGGAATGCTGATCATGATACTTTACCCAGGAGTGGCAGATTAGTTGAATATATAAATTAACACTTTATTGGCACTTACAGCTAAAATATAAAAAATAAGTTTTAATAAAGCAAGGCATTTTAGCCTTGGCTCTAGAGTAGGCCAGTGTGCCAGCAGTAGAAACATTAGAAGGCTGTCATGATGAAGGCCTCATAGCTAAGAACGATTTCTTTATTACCTTGCGAGCGAGGCAACCTTTATTACCTTGAACCCTGGATCCTCCATCGCTCTCGGGCTTGTCCCATTCGAGGTGCACGAAGTCGCCTCCGACCTCCAGGATCTTGGGGATGCCAGGTGCTGATGGTGGGTCGAACGGTGCTTTAGCCTGAACACAAAGTATTGTGGTCTTTTTGTTTGTTCGTACGAGTCAGAGGCCAACTCTGGTGACAGAGTTTCTAGGCCGCCCGAAGGCCTCTGTCATGGCCTAACAACTTTAAGTAAGTTCGTATGATACAGTGGCCAACTTTGAACACGGGAGTAAATAGACGAAGGTTTCCAACATTGTGGTCAAAGGTGACGGAGTTTGAGAAGGTGATGTAAAATGAAGAGGAGGATTAACTCTATTGTGATGTAAAGAGCCAAAAGTCTTGAAAAGGGATATCTAAAAAAGCTAGAATGCTGGGTTTCTAGCTTTTTTTTAGATATCCCTTTTGACGCCACGTGATATTAGCATAAAAATTCACCTAGCTATTCACTAATTTTATTGAATACTAGCCGATCTGCCCCAGTTTCGCATGGATGCAATGAAATAAGTACTCGTGCGAAGCCAAGGCGGGTCGCTAGTAATAAATATAGCCTATGTTACTCAGGGATGATGTAGTATTGTAATAGTGAAAGATTTTTTAAAATCGGACCAGTAGTTTTTGAGTTTAATCGCAACAAACAAAAATACAAATCTTCTCTCTTTATAATATTAGTGCAGAAAACTCATTTTGGAATTCTGTAATGATGTGGATTCACTGTTGTTTTTACACCGCTAAATAAGACTTACAAACCGAATACAAATAATAATTAATTTATTTATTTTACTTAAAAACTATATCTATGTAAAATAAAAAATATCTATCTATGTATTGTATTGTATTAAATATATATCAGTCATCTAGTACCCATAATACAGCTCTGTTTAACAGCAGCTTACCTTGGGGCTAGATGATGCTGTGTGGATTGTCCAGCATTATTTATTTATTTATTTATTTTATATTGGCCGAATCATCATTTGCCTGCCCATTTTTTCCCACGTTATGTGGGGTCAGCATAACATGTTTTATTCCATTTCCCTCCATCACCCGTCATCTCAGTACTCACTCTTAATACAAAAGGGCTTACCTTAATTGGATTAGCTCCTTCCAAAGCGGGTCCGACGCCGTTTTCATTGGCCGCATGTATCCTGAAGTTATACTCCTGTCCCTCGGTCAGCCCTTGGACTGTGAACTTTGTGTCTCTGACCATAGAAGCTATCGTGATCCAGGCCGTTCCTGTAACATGTTTTCAAGAGTTAGCAAAGCGAGACTGTAAATTGTGTCACTTCTGTATGTCTGGGACGATATTCTAGTATTTTTATATCAATCTTTTGGGAATTCCTATTTCTGCCGCCAAGCAGTAATGCTCGCATTGCTGTGTTCCGGTTCGAAGGGTATGGTTTCCGGTGAAATTACAGGCACATGAGACTTACCATCTAAAGTCTCGGGGTGGTAACACGCAAGTGATATCTATGATGTTGCATGCGTACATAGGCTACGGTAACCGCTGACCATCAAGTGGGCCGTACGCTTGGTTACCACTTTAGTTGTATAAAAAAAAAAAAAAACGAACCCGCAACCTCTTAATTTCAAAACTGGTCAAACTGGCACCGAGCTAGCTTTCGTGTGTCTTATTCTCATAGTCGATCTCTTCACTATCGATTACTCCTATATTCAGTACTATTTATCATGTTTTATATTTCATGTGTTAACTTTTAAAACACAAGTTATACATAAAAACATTGTTCCAAATAAATACTTGTATGTGAGCACAGTTATGGGGAAGTCACTGTTTTTCTGTAATACAGTTCATATGTTAAACTAACACAGAAGGCGGAGCTGAAATAAATGAATTTGAATTTGAATGTTTGTTATGTCTCATGTGTGCTAATGTTTCGTGTGTGTTTTATGTCTCAAGTGAGTCATTTAACTAGAACCATACCTGACGTGTCATTCCTCTCAATAACGTAATGAGTGACTGGCAGACCTCCGTCGTAAGTCGGAGGTTTCCACGCGAGGGTGCAAGAGTGCTTGGTGATATCCGTTGTCTCCAGAGGTCCCTGCGGCGGCCCGGGCAGACCAGTGACGGTGATGGAGAACGTGTCGCTGATCTCACCAGAGTTGTTCTTGATGCTGATCTTGTATGTTCCTGGAAGTAAACATGTTTATTCATGACTGTGAACATAAGGACGTTTACATTTGTGGGGATATTGTCAACTAATTATAAATAAATATTGATTTTTCCCTGTGGGGTGTTGTATGAGTTAGATTTACGCCCTTATTCATAAAAGAAACTGAAGATGAAGCCTCAAAACGTCACCAGCACACCAGCATAATATGACAAAAACAAGTGTGACCGTTTCAAATTCTAACCTCTATTATAAAATAGGTAAAAAGTATGGTATAAACGAGTATGTAATGTTTTTCTTTGTCATTTTTATGTCAAAGACGATGATAGATTTGAAAGACATATTAGCTAACAGAAGTTCAAAATACGTTTATGAATAAGGCCTGTAAATTGTGTTGTATGAAACCTTTTGTGCAAAGAAATAAACAAACATTTAATCAATATTTCATACCCATATCATCCTTAGTGATGTCCTTAATAAAGATAAGGATGTAGTCGTCAAACACGGTGTATTTAAGATGGCCAGCGTCCTTATCGGAGACCTTATGGCCATCTTTGGTGAGAGTGACGTCAGCGGGTTGGTCTCCGGAGTAGAGGATCTTGATCTTCGTGTTGTCGTGCTCTGGCAGGTGGAGGTCGCCCGGCATTCTGATGATGCGCGGCGGGTCTGCGAATATTAGTTATATAAGGTCATTCATTATCAACCTGACAAACTTAAGGTGTAGGTTCCACACATAAAAAAAAAATACTTGTACTTTTTTTTTTAAACGTTTTAACTTTGAAAAAGCCGGGCTTTGCTTAACGTGCCCTCGTCGTTGAAATTGCCACTGGCGGTCACCCATCCAAATAGTGACTACGCGGAACAGTGCTTAGTGCTTAACTTCGTTGATCAGTTAAAAACAACTTAGCCAGCTACGTCACGCTCCATAATGATCTAACATCCCGTGTAATTGCATTCTTGAAAGTGGGTTTTCAGTAATTGTTTTTTTTTATATTTTTTCCTGTCTTTTTGTCTGTAATCTTAGCAGTTGAAAACTCACTTCCGATCTTAAGGTGTCCAGTGCAGTAGATGTATCCGATGCTGTTGACAGCCTCGCATGTGTAGTCACCTTCGTCTGCGTCCGAAGCTTCCAGAATGTCCAGCTTTAGCGTACCCTCGCGCGATTGTGAGACAAACCTGGATAGATCATCATCAGAATATATCTCGACCAATAAATCCTACATATATCAATATGTAGGATTTATATATGTAGTATCCTACATATTGATATATGTAGGATTTATTGGGTGATTATTGGGTGTAGACGACCGATGTGGCGCTGCGGGCGCAGGTCCGCCTGCGACGCAGAGGTTGCGGGTTCGTTTCCCGCCTCGGGACAAATGTTTGTACGATCTACAAATATTTGTTCCGGGCGTTCTGGGTATTTTATATATATAATAAAAAACTATCTATCTATGAATTGTATTGTATTAAGTATTTATCAGACATCTAGTACCCATAACACAGCTCTGTTAAGAGCAGCTTACCTTGTGGCTAGATGATGCTGTGTGGATTGTTCAGCATTATTTATTTATTGTAAATGCGAAAGTCTGTGTGTGTGTGTATGTTTGTTACCACGTATCTCCGTGACGACATAGGCGTGGCTTAAGGAATAACACATAGGCTACTTTTTATCCTTGTAAAATCTACTGTTCCTGTGGGATAGCATAAAAACTGCCAAAACGCAGGTGAAGCCACGCTAGTCAGCTCTGCCTAAATATTAAATAATGCTGAATAATCCACACAGCAAGCTAAGCAGAGCTTGTGTTATGGATACTAGATGACTGTTAAACTTAATATAATATAATACATAGATAGATATTTTTTATTATAAATAGAATATACGCAGAACACCCGAAACAAATTTTTGCAGATCGTACAAACATTTGGTTTAAGGCGGGAATCATACCCGCAACCTCTGGCGTGTCAGGCGAGCGCCACATCGGTAGTCAAATTCAATTATAAGATAGTTTTATTCAATCACATCATAGAGATCACTTTGAAACGTCTTAAAACTATGTGAATTTACGCCAGTTCCACGCGCCCCTTTCTGGATAACTTTGGCTACAAATTAGGCTGGGTATCTAGATTTTTTTTTCGATGCATTTTATGACAAATTTTCAAAGTAAAATATTAGGAAATTTTACTTGACTTGACGGCAGAAATAGAATAATACTAGGCGCAAAGCTTTCCGTGGCACTAACGTGAATTGCTGGCTTTTTTAGCTGACTGTTTCTTACTTCTAAGGCTTAGACAGGAATTAGACTTAGATTCTAAGGCATCTTAACATGGGGTTGCGAGTAGTCAATAACTCACCAACGTAAATGGCAGTTTCTAGTTAAAGGAACATACATACCTAGTGCCCATAACAATCTCCCGGCCGTTCCTCAGCCATCTGCCAGTGGGCACGGGGTTGCCAGTTGCGACACACTCGAGCGTGAATGGGCGGCCTAGCGGCGCGGCCATGTGAGGCGGCAGTTTCTTCAGCCATTCTGGTTTAGTTCCGCCGATGTCTTCGCCGGTGCGAACTGGGGTGGTGCATGATGACGGCTCCGATTTACCTGCACGGGATTTAAATGTCAATGTTTTTTTTTTCTGTCAACAAGGGACAATATTTTGATAAATTCACCTAGCTTTAAGACTTTTCAAAATGATCCTTGTGATATGATTGAATAAAGATATTTTTACTTTTTACCTTTAGAAAAAAAAATTAAAATCTATACTAATATTATAGAGAGAGAAGATTTGTATTTTTGTATGTTTGTGGTTTTCTATGTTACGAATAAATACAAAAACTACTAGTCCGATTTCAAAAATTATTTCACCATTAGAATATTTATTATTGGTGACCCGCCAATAAAATCGACAATAAAATCACAAGGATAATAGGATGAAATGTCTTAAAGCTAGGTGAATTTACGGCAGTTTTACTTGCCCCAGCCTAGAAGACTGATAATGAACCAGGTTCAAGCTTTTTTTTTTATGCAACTGAAGTGGCAAGCATACGGCCCACAAGATGGTAAGCGGTTACCGCAGCCTATGGACACTTGCAATACCAGAGGTATCACTCGGGGTTTGCCACCTTGAGGCTAAGATCGAAAGCCTCATGTGCCAGTAATTTCACCGGAAACCATACCCTTAGATAGATAGATAGATAGATAAATCATTTATTTGTATCTTCAAAACACACGTACATTTTAAAGTGCAAAAAGGCAAACCATACAGTTTCTTAACACTAACATAAATCAGGTAGGAATGTATTTGCCCTAAACATTGACCTCGTAAAAACAAGCTAGGCACCTACCTATGTTTGTACCTAGGTATTTAAAACTAAAAAGCACGTGTGTGTTGCAGTTGACAAATAGGTTATAGCTCAGCGATAACCCCTTCACACCTTATTGTTTTGTAACCTTGTATTAAGTAAGAACTTTAATATTTATTACTTTAGTTAAGTTCTTGTCTTGTTGCGCATGCTGTGATGTCCTATAATTATGGGAACACTAGAGTAATATAAGTGATAAGTAGCATCTTCAACGGTCTTCTAAGATGGCATATCAATTACCAGCAGCGTTAATAGCAATGATTCTAAATTCATAGTCCGCCTTTTCGTTGAGGTTCATAGCCGTGAAGGTGGTGTCTTGCACGTTGTAGTCGTTACACTTGAGCCAGACCGAGCCGCCTACATCGCGCCGCTCGATCACGTAGCCGGTCACGCGAGAACCTGAATAACCATGGATATATTCATCATATATATAAAAATATTTGTATTTCTTAAACTGACATTGTAACTGCATTCCTATTATTATTTTTATTATTAAGTATTTTTAATCCATTTTTTTTATACCACTAGAATGGCAACCAAGCGTACGGCCCACTTTATGGTCAGCGGTTACCGTAGCCTATGTACACATGCAACATCATAGTGTTACCACCCTGAGACGTTAGATGGAAAGTCTCATGTGCCTGTAATTTCACCGGAAACCATACCCTTTGAACCGGAACACAGCAGTGCGAGCATTACTGCTTGGCGGCAGAAATAGGTACGGTGGTAGTCTTTCCCCGGACGAGCTCTATCACAAGAACTCTACTACTCTTAATTATTAATGATTATTGATTGCTTGTATTTTATTATAGTTTTTCTATTCTCTAATTTTTTTACATTGTAAATATATTGCATGCCTCTTGGGGTAGAATACATTTGTACACAAATAATTAACATCTAAGTTCAACATGACATGTATTTCAAGCAATAAAAATACTTTGACTTTGACTTTGATCATAGTTGATAATAGGCATGATGACAGTAACCAATAATCATTAAAATCACGCTTTCACCTTATGAAAAAAGATTCAAGAAATATAAAAACCATATTCCTTTTACATTATATGCGAGATTGATAATATTTTTAATAAAATAAAACTACAAAGTACAGCAATCCGCCATAAAAGGTTGAACTCTAATTAGAGCATCTTGGTTCTTTGATTGGTGACATTAAACAAAATTGCTGAATTTTAAACTTTATCGCTAAAATTTTACATTGAAATTTACCTATGACGTCACGACTGTCACGCCGTGACTTGGACGCGTTCTGGCGTGAATTTTAAAATTTAAATCACATTTTTTTACTACTGAACCATTAGTTTCTGGAATAATAAGTTATTTTTGCATAAATTCGATACTTCAGAACACAATAGAACAGTCTTTCAAAATGAGTCATCATGCATTAAGTGAGAGATAAACACAAAGATAAGTGGTTACCGCCGTCGTGGCTGGGCGGGTCCCAGCTGAGGTCGACGTAGTTCCGTCCGACGCGCGCGACGCGCGGTGCGCGCGGGGCGGCGGGCGGGCCGGAGCGCGCGCGCACGCGGAAGCGCGCCGAGCTGCCGGACGCCTTGCCCAGCCCCGCCGCGTTCTTGGCGCGCACGCGGAACTCGTACTCGTGACCGGCCTCCAGGTTGTACGCCTAGGGAGAACAACTCCGTTTATATTAGATTTATATAAGATATATTACAATACCAAAGATATCGATAAGAGTTTTCAGGGTATTTTGTTATCAGCGCATAATACAGTATTTGAGGAATAGGTTAAACACACTCTTTCGGTATCGGAAACTCCCAGTTTAGAGTACAAACTAAAATTAAGGAACTCTAAAACAATGATCAGGAACGAGTTAACAAGCTAAAGATAATAAATATATTATCACTACCAAAAACACTCCACTATCAGACCCTGGTCTGTCAGAGATAACTGAGTCTTAAGCTAATGGTATTAGAATTCAATCTTTCTTCATCGCATCGGCTCAGGACCACACACTGTCCTGCACATCCTGTAACCCGATCTTGTATCCTTGGATACGCGCTCCTCCATCAAATTTTGACCTATCTCAGATGAGTATAACTCTTACGCTAATAACTATAAGATTGAATCTCACCTGGTAATTACAGTCCTTGACAAGATAGTCTGCTCCGGACCACACGCTGTCCTGTACATCCTTGAATTCGATCTTGTATCCTTGGATACGCGCTCCACCATCAGACCTTGGCCTGTCCCAGATGACAGTGGCGGAGGAACCGTCCCATTCAGTGACGCGCGGGGTGCCCGGTGCGTCCGGTACGGTGAATGAGAACTGTTGAAAATGAGGTTTTTGAATAAGGAGGGTCAAGGTATAGTTGACTTGTTTTTTTTTATGTCAGCAAGTGACAGGACAATCAAGGCACCCACTTGATGTAAAGCACCACGCCTGACTGTTACAGAATGTCTAGGTAAAACTGACTAAGGATATGCCCTTTGCAGAATAAAATAATATTTTTGAACAACCAAATTTTTCTAACAGGATAGTATTACATATTAGAATAATTATTCTAAAAAAGATCTTGAACCCCTTGAGACCCTTGAAATAAAAACCACCACCAAAACTTTACGGGAAGATATACCCTCTTTACACCAAAACTAAGAAAAATATTTGCGATAAATATTAGTCAAGAAATCTTTATTCTCAACATGTTAACTATTATCCATCTTTTCACCCACTTTTCACCCCGTTCCACTTCGACCCTCTCGTTACCTTGGCAGTAATAGGCTCGTCCATGGTGAGCGGATCTGAGACGCCATATTGGTTCTCAGCACGCACGCGGAATGTATATTTGTGGTTCGGTTCCAAGCCCATCACGTTGTAGTGGCAGTTGCGAACGAATGATGATATCTTCACCCATATCTGTAGAAGCAAGTAATGGCTTAGGATACGTGTCGAAAGAATATATCGACCCTAGACTGTCGATTAAATGTCGATAAAACTTTAAAATTGTAATTGTACATTGCTTTTCTTCAAAATCGGTTTTGTCGAAGTCGACAAGAAGAGATAACCTAAGCTACTCGACTCTAAATGAAGTCCTAGCTACTTGTATGCTCGGCAACCACTTGCAATCAGGTGACCCGTATGTTTTATTGCCACTTAAGTTATGTAACAAAAAGAGCTCTACTAGTTGAAATGCTTTTACCTAAAATATAAACAGATATCGCTCCCACTGCTGACAATGGATTACGAGCGCGAGTGATTGGGTTTTAATCCAAACGGACCCAATGCCGACTGGTGGATAGCACATGTTTTTCTAAATGATTCTTGGACGTGCCGGTTTCCTCACGATGTTCTCCTTCACCGTATGCACTGGCAGGTGGATACAAGCTGTAAATGATGATGATAAATTTACTCACTCCACTGCTGTCCATCTTCTCGACGACGTAGTTGGTGATGGGAGATCCACCATCGTCCAGAGGCTGTTTCCACGACAACGTGCACGTGTCTGGTGTGATGTCGTACGCGTCGAACGGTCCTAATGGCGGCGACGGCCTGTCTACCACCAGTACCTGTATATAACATAATACATTATATGTGGTGTGAATGAATGAATGAATGAAAGTACTTTATTGTAGATAGATAGATAGATATATAGATAGAAAATACGTTATTGAACACCACGTTATAACCAATTTGACAAGAACAGTCTTAATTACTTATAGATATTACAATGAGCGGACTTATTGCTAAATAGCGATCTCTACCAAAAACAAGCTTTGGATGAATAGGATTGAATGGTACTTGTACACCAAAACATAAAGTTAGATAATGACATTTTACAAATAGGTACAATGGGCGGCCTTATCGCTTAGAAGCGTTTTTTTTCAAACAACCTTTGGATGGAGAAAACTTTTAATTTATTAACATAAACACGGATAAAAATAAACTTCAAAATTATTTTAGGTCAACGGAAGACGAATGGGAGTTACCCGATTTCATTACCTACGCGATACATTTTAACAAGGTTAACCTACATTTTTTGATCTAGAAAGGCGTCTAGGTGTTTTAGCTCCTAGTCATTTGAGGGATCTACTATCTCTAGGAAAATACCTAAGATCTATCATCTCTATGTAAGTTTATTTGGCTATGTGATGATAATGATGAGCTCTACTTACCCTGCAAGTAGCGCTGTCAGAACCCTCGCTGTTCATCAGCTGAATGGTATAGGATCCGGTATCGGATCTCTTCGCAGACGTGTTGTAGAATACGGTGTCTATGTCCGACGTCACGAAGCGAATACGGCTGTCCGGGAATACTTCTTCGTTGTTCACAATCCATGACACCTAGTGAAGAACAGAATATGTATCAGTTTGTATGGCTTTAGCTTTATGAGTTCAAAAGCAAAACCAACAAAATATGCGTAAAAAATGTAGTCTATCAATACCTAATTGAATTTCAGAGCATGTCGTTTGCTTGACCTAATGGTTCTTTCTTGGTCACTATGTGCTAGGACAATGAATATTCAGGCTATTGTGATAGTGCCAACAAACTAATGTGATTATATTTGTTCAAAAGGATCATGACAAAATGTATAAAAATATAGATAATTAAAAAAAATTAGTTACACTGCTAATTAGATAATAGCTCACCTTAGGTCTAGGGTTGCCAGTGAACGGCACAGTGATCTTGATCTCCTCTCCAGCAATTACTGTGATATCCCTGAGACTGAGGTCTGAAGTGATCTTCGGACAGTTCGGAGGAGCGCAGGCCCTGATAGCGTCAGAGCTCTGCGACCAGGGGCTTTGACCGGCCGCGTTGATTGCAGAAACTCTGAACTCATACTCATGGTTCTCAATTAATCCCATGACTTTGTAGGTTGTGTCGGGAATATGCGCGTGGGACGCTTTGGTCCACTTGTCTTCTGTAATCAGTCGCTTTTCCAACACGTAACCAGTGATAGGTGAGCCGCCGTCGTGACGGGGCTTCGACCATGTCAGGGTTATAGATGTTTCTGTGGTTTCCACGGATCGGGGAGCACCGGGCGCACCAGGCGGATCGAATGGATGCCTTGCTCTGATCGGCTCTGTAGTCTGAGCTGGGTCTGACTGACCGTATTGATTCTCAGCCATAACTCTAAACTCGTAGCTTTTGCCCACAGATAAGTTCTTCACCCGTAAGAACGGAGTCGTAACATATCCGGAGACTTTAGTCCAGTTGGGAGTTCTAGCTTCGCGTTTCTCGATAACGTAATTGGTGATTTCACCACCGCCGTTGTCTTTGGGAGGGTTCCAGTAAAGCGTAAGTGCTTCGCCTTCGAATTCATCTGCGCGCAGGTTATCTGGTTTTCCAGGTCTGTCCAGGACTCTGACGTTAATGGTGGCTGTATCGTACCCTGATGGGTTACGCAGTTGTAATCTATACTGTCCTCCATCAGATCGCTTGGCGTTCTTGACGACAAGAGACGCGGAATCAGGTGTGATCTTCTGGAATATTCTCGAATCTCCTTCGACATCCAGAAGGTTATCGTCAGCAAACCATTGAGCGGTGGGCTGAGGGAAGCCAGTGTATGGCACGTGGATGGAGAAGTCTTCACCAGCGCGGACGGTGATGTCTCTAACTCCTCCGAGATCCATGCAAGGTTTGTTCGGCTGTTCGGCGATCGTGATATCGGCTGTTGGCTTGCTCGGGTCTGATCTGCCAACTTCATTGACAGCAATAACCCTGAACTGATAATCTTCGCCTTCTTTAAGCTTAGGCACGGTGTGAACCAAGCTCGGGACCGGTACGTCGTTAACGTCCTTCCAGTCTTTGTCACCCTTGCCCTTCTGTTGAACGATGTAGCCCTTGATCTTTGAACCTCCATCGCTCTTAGGCGGCCTCCACGATAGCGTAACAGAGTCCTTGGTGACCCTGTCTGGTTTAGGTGCTTCAGGCGCAGTCGGCTTGAGTCGTTGAGTTTCGGCTGTGATCGGTTCCGTCGGCTTGCTAGGTTTGCCTGGTCCGGCCTCATTGACCGCGATAACGCGGAATTCGTATCTATTTCCTTCACGTAGATCAGGTACAGTGTAACACGTGTTGGGGGTGGGGTAGTTGTTGACCTTGACCCAGTCACCTCCTCTCTCTCGCTTCTCGACGTAGTATCCAGTGACTGGTTTGCCGCCGCAGTTGGCTGGTGGCTGCCATTCGAGCGAGCAACTGTTTGCACTGTAGCCAGTGATCTTTGGCGTTTCCGGCGCGTCTGGGGCGTCGAAGGGACTCTTGGCCAGCGTCGGCTTGCTTTCCAACGGTTCTGAGACTCCGTAGAGATTCTCCGCACGTATGCGGAACACGTATTTCTTTCCTTCGGTGAGATTCTTAACTGTGAAGGAACATTTTGGGCAGAAACCAGCAACTGTGCGCCAGTCGTTGACGCCAAATTCGGCAACTTCGACGACGTAGCCGGTGATTTCACTACCACCATCGTCGCTCGGTGGGTGCCAGGATAGACTCATAGCATCGTGTGTAACCGGTATAGGCACCAATGGTCCTCTTGGTACACCAGGTTTGTCGACAACGATAACTTCAATGTCTGCGGAGTCTGTTCCGTATTGGTTCGACGCTGAGATGGTGTATTTGCCGGCGTCATCGCGAGTAGATTTCTCAATAGATAGTTTAGTTTCACCGTTCTTGGTTTCAGCCGATAGTCTGTGCGAAGGTACAAGAGTGACAGATCCCTTGGTCCACGTGATTGTGGGGGTAGGTGCTCCATCGATCGGAATGTTGACGTTGATTGGCTCGCCAGCTCTGACCTTGATCTTCTTGCCAATGAGATGGTCCAGATGCAACTTCGGTTTTTCCTTCATCGGCTTAGCAATAAAGACGTTTGATGGGTCTGAAGGCTGTCCAGGGCCTGCGGCATTCACTGCCGATACCCTGTATTCGTATTGGTGACCTTCTTGGACTCTGTCGTCTTCGTATTCGCTGTTCCTTACTGGATCTTTGTTCAACTTTATCCATCTACCCGTTGCCTTATCGCGTCTTTCGACATCAAATCCGAGGATGTTAGATCCTCCATTGGAAATAGGCGAAGACCATCTGATTTTGATATGGTCTTTATCTGCAGAAACCATCTCTGGCTTGCCTGGTTTGCCAGGTACCGTGTACTGGTTCTTAGCAACAATAGCCCTGTCTGTTGTCAACGGTTCTGATCTTCCTTGGAGATTTTCCGCGAAGACTCTGAACTCGTATTTAGTTCCTTCTGACAGACGCGGTACGGTTGCGTGGTTGAATTTAGGGTTGATGTATGTAACGGCTGGGACCCATCCACCTCCATGGGTTAGATCTCTCTTCTCGATGACATAAGCTGTCAATTCGCTACCGCCATTGTCTTTGGGCGGTTGCCATGAGAGAGTGACGGATTGGGCTGTGATTTCTTCGTACTCGAACTGAGGTTGAGGTGCTCCTGGCACATCTAATACCACCAGCTCAAAGCTTCCTTCATCAGTTCCTGAGTCATTTTTCAGCTTCAGGTGATATTTGCCAGCATCAGATCGTTTGCAGTTAACTGTGTGGACGATGGTGTGGTGTCCCACGGATGTAACTGTTGTCCTTTCATTGGCTACAACAGGTTTACCATCACATGTCCACGTGACTTCTGGGAATGGTTCCCCAATGAAGTCTACATCAATATGGAAGATCAGACCAGCCTTAATGCGGATTTCTTTCAATGGTGTTAAGATCTTGGGAGCGACGAATCGGTCCTTAGCGGTGATGACGTCAGAAGCTTCAGACGGCTCTGATTGGCCGGCCTTGTTGACAGCTATCACTCGGAATTCGTAGTCTTGGCCTTCTGTCAAATCAGGTACCGTAGCCTTGTTTTTGCCGGGCGGGACGTGAACAGCGTTGACCCAGTATGGGCTTCCTTTTTCTTTCTTTTGGATGATAAATCCAGTAATCGGTGCTCCTCCATCAGATTTCGGCGGAGTCCATTCCAGGTCTACGTGGTCCTTACTCCAGTCTGTAGCCTGAGGTTTGCCAGGCGCAGACGGTTCGTCGCACTCGTTCTTGGCCACAATTGCCTTGCCAAGTTCAAGCGGCTCCGATTGGCCAATGGCGTTGACAGCGCTGACTCTAAATAAGTACTCCTTCATGTGAATAAGTCTAGTCACTTGATGAGATAGGTATGTGCTCATGCCAGCGTCTGACCATGTGCCACGAGTAAGATCCATCTTCTCGATAACATAGTGGAGGATCGGTGATCCACCGTCATCTAATGGAACCTTCCAAGATAGTGAGCAAGAGTCTTTAGTTATGTCAGAAACAACCAAAGGCTTCTCAGGTCGCGAAGGTTTATCCAAGACGGTGACCTGAGCTGATGCGGAACAGACTCCAAGGTCGTTGGTGAGGGTTAGCTTGTAAACGCCTCCATCAGATCTGACAGAGAATGGAATGTCTAGTATAACCCTGTTATGTAAAATTTGAATGTCGATTCTGTCGGACGGTTTGACCACTTTTCCATTGATCTGCCATTCGACTGTTGGTTTTGGAGAAGCTTCGATAGGAATTTCATATTGAATTCTCTGTCCTGCTTTGACAGTTTTGTCGCTGAGGAGGGTTTTGTCAAAGGTCGGAATGCAAAATCTGGCTTTAGCCACTTGAGGCATAGAACCGTCGCTAGGTTCACCGTTTCCAGCCTTGTTGACCGCAATAACCCTGAACTCATATTCCTCGCCTTCTTGCAAGTTGGGTATGGTAGCTGTAGTAGTGTTCCCAGGTACAGTTGCGGCAACTTCCCAAGGTCCGTAGCGTTTCTTAGCCTCGATGACGTATCCAGTGATTGGAGACCCGCCATCTTTCTTTGGTGGGACCCATTCGATGTCCATGTGGTCTTTGTCCCAGTCTTTGACAACTGGTGTTCCAGGTTTGTCTGGAGTACCGTAGGGGTCTTTAGCTGTGATTGGCTCGTGGCCGACCAATGGTTGTGACTCTCCGTGTTTGTTGACTGCGCGTACTCTGAAGTTGTAATCATGTCCTTCAATGAGGTGGTCGATTCTGATGCTGCAGGCTTGGACTTCTCCTGCTGGGATCCATCGGAGATTTTCTTGATCCATCTTTTCAACAACGTAGTGGGTGATCTCGCTTCCACCGTCATCCTTAGGTGGTCTCCAGCGTAAGGAACATCCAGATTTGGTGATATCATCAGCTCGAAGCGGTCCTTCGGGAGGCGTGGGTGCGTCCATGACCAGAATCTTAACTGTGGCTGAGTCTTTTCCATTCATGTTCTTAGCGTTAAGGGTATAGATACCAGAATCGCCGCGCTTGCCATCTATGACTCTGATCTTAGTGCTGTGGTCGTCATGTGTGATCTTTATCCTATCAGAGTTCATGATAAGGTTATCTCCGTTGAGCCATTCCTTAGTCGGGGTAGGCTCACCGGCCACTGGCACTTCCAGCTCGAAGTTCTGTCCGACCTTGATCTTGATGTCGAACATGAAGTTTCTATCAATCTTCGGAGCTAAGTTCTTGGGACGCGCTAAGTGCGGTGATGTAGCGTCTGATGGCTCACCCTAGAAAAGAAAGAATGAAGATAAAGAACCAATAAAACACTAGGTACTCATAAAAACTCATAAAAGTGTGTGTTTATATTATGTTAGGACGCCATCTTGTATTGCTAACCCGTAACTATGTCTCATAAGTACTGCATTTACTATGATATGCATACTTTTCTTTATAAAACAAATAAATAAATGTTCCTTAACAACAAATTGAACAGATAGATAAATACAGTCAGTAACACAGCGATATGCCTTCTAAACGCATTATATTTTTCACTTTTTTTAGGAAAAATGTGGCAGATTTAAGCATGATACAGTCAGTAACACAGCGACACGCCCTCTGAATATGCGGTATTTTTCACTATTTCGCATAAAATATTGACAGATGGATATCAGATGCTTTTTAATTTTATTTTGGTTTAGTTTTTAAAACTATTATGGTTATAAACATAATTTTCACTAAAAACGGGATATTTACCATGATTTGTGAATTTTATTGAAAGAGGGTGGACAGATTTGTCTGACAATAGTTATAAGACCTACCCGCAAAGACAGAAAGAATCAGCAAAACTCATAAATCATGGTAAATATCCCGTTTTTAGTGAACATTTTCGATTTGGTTTGTTTCTTAGGGCTTTAAATATTGCAAGTTATATAGTTCTTTCTTTCATATAACTTTAAATACTGTAGTAGTTTCATAGTACTGTGTCTTACCTTGCCCGCCTTGTTAACAGCACGGACTCTGAACTCGTAGGTGTTTCCTTCGATGAGGTCTGGTACCTTGCCTGTTGTTACATCGCCATCAACCTGAAGATAAACTCAATCTCAAAACAAATACTAAGGAAAATGCTAAGTAACTAGGCTTTAAAGTTGTTAGGCCACAGAGGCCTTCGGGCGGCCTAGAAACTCTGTCACCAGAGTTGGCCACTGACTCATACGAACGAACGAACGAAAGTTTTCTAAGGTCATGGGTGTGATGATATGTTTGAGATGGAGTAGTGGGAGAATGCTAAAGATCGAGGCAGATGGAAAGATTTGGGGGAGAACTTTGCCCAGCAGTGGAACAATATGGGTTGAAAAAAAAAGTCATAGCTTGGAACCCGTACAGCCGGGTTCAAGGCCAATGCATTCTTCTATTAGAAAAATGTGTGTACGCAATATCAGTGCTCACATACGGTGAAGGAAAACATCGCGAGGAAACCGGTATGTCCAAGATCTAAAAACTCGAAGGACATAGTGCCATCAAAAAAATGTATATGCGCAATGTCAGTGTGGTGAAGGAAAACATCGTAAGGAAACCGGTATGTCTAAGAACTAAAAACCAAAAGACTAAAAACCACCAATTTGCATTGGGGTCCGCGTGGTGGATTAAGATCCAATCAGTCTCGCTCGAGAGTAGGCCAGTGTCTCAACCGCGGTAACATTAAAAGGCTGTCACAAGCGAAAATTTCAAGTCTCCAATAATACCTGAGCACATTCCTCCCAATCGGGTGAGAATCGATCTTTCTTCTCGATAACGTATCCAGAGATAGGCGCGCCTCCGTCCGCGCTAGGTCGGGTCCACTCGAGCTCAACAAAGTCGCGGTCGAAGTCCTTGATCTTGGGCAGGCCCGGCTTGCCGGCCACATCGAAGGGGTTCTTGGCTTCCGTCGCGTGAGGAGTCGTCAGCGGCTCAGACTTGCCTTGCCTGTGGACAGAAACGTGGTTATAGTAAACCATCTAATTGTTGATTGTATCATCATCTTCATCTTCATCATCATCGTCATCATCATTATCATCATCATCATCGTATTTTTTAGGGATTACAAAAAATCGAGTTCTGGTCGTTTGCCATTTTAGCATATTATTTTTAGTTAAATACAGTCAACAGGATTTAAACTAAAATGCGCTAGAGCTCTGGCGTATTTTGAGGGTCCAGTCTTGCTGTCGAAAGCGATTGACCATTTTCGAAGTTCAGTTTATGTGCGTGAATGTACTGAAGTTGTTGTCACCAGCATGAATTGAACTACGATATTTGCCGCAACGACCGATGTGCCACGGCGGGCGAAGGTCCGCCTCCGACGCAGAAGTTGCGGGTTCGATTCCCGCCTTGGGACAAATGTTTGTACGATCTGCAAATAATTATTCCGGGTGTTCTGGGTATTTTCTATGTATAAGAATAAGAATAAGAATAAGAATAAGAATTTATTTATTTGACACACACACAAAAAAGGAAAGTATACAAGACAAGGTGAGTAAGTGAGTATAAGTAAGTATTACCTATATTACCTATGTATAGTAAAAAATACTTATTTATATATTGTATTGTATTAAGTATATCAGTCATCTAGTACCAAGCCATAACACAAGCTCTGCTTAGCTTGGGGCTAGATGATGCTGTGTGAATTGTCCAGCATTATTGTCGCTTCTAAGAGTCCCTTATTCCCTTAAGAATCGTTGTTCAACAACTCACCTATTAACAGCGCGGACCCTGAACTTGTACTTGTGTCCGGGCTGGAGGCCGTCGACCGCCAGAGCGGTCTGCGGTCCGTCGGTCTCGCCCGCGGTGACCCAGCGGCCGGTGGCCTCGTCCATGCGCTCCACGACGTACTTCTCGATGGGCTGCCCGCCGTCGTCTGAGGGCGGGTTCCACGAGAGCTTCGCGCCGTTGGCGTGGACGTCTGACACCTGGATAATATCAAATAAAATTCAAATTCCAAATATTTTTATTAACCAGGGGCGCAACCATGAACTCTTATAGCTCTTATAACTCTTACCATGAGGCGCTTACCATGAGGCGGGCCGTAAGCCTGTTTGCCTCCAAATGACATTAAAAAAAACATGGTCAAAAACAGCTAAAAACAGAGAGATTGGAAGATGTTGGAAGAGGCCTTTGTCAAATTTGGACAAACAGTTACGGTTGGCGATGTTTAAGTGTAAAATTTACTAAATTAAAAAAAACTGTTAATCTGTATCTGAATAAAGGCTTATATTATTATTGTTATTATTATATACCTTGAGAGGACCACCGGGAGGGCTGGGCACGCTGAGGACGATGACCTCAACCTCGGCGACGTCTTTTCCATTGACGTTCTCAGCGGTGATTGTGTATCTTCCACTGTCGGCTCTCGTCGCCGCCTTGCAGTTGATCTTGCTGTTGTAGTCTGAATGCTGGACCTTTGTGTCGCCGGAAGACTTGACCTCGCGCTTGGCGAGGAACCATTTTGTTTCTGGCATCGGCTCGCCGGTAACCTGGAGATACAAAAAAAAAAACAAAAAAGTTTATTGCCAAAATAAATAGTGGGTAGGTAAGGTATACAAAATGCACTTAGCTTATATTAGATCGGATTGTACAATTTGGCAAATGGAGTAAACTCAGCACTAATTCTGCAGGAACAAGTCTACGCAGGCCTGGTTTTCAGTTTACCCCAAAGCTCGAACTTAGGTGGTAGTCGAACATAAAAATTAAAAAGTAAGCTTTTAACGGCAGTCGGTTGGTAGTTGGTTGGAGTCGGTTAATAACGCGCAGATCAGCTGGTATTGTAAATAAACATACCTTGACATCAAAGCCGAACTTCTGTCCGACCTTGATCTTGATATCGATCAGGTTGGTCCTGTCTATTTTAGGAGCCAGGTTCCTCGGCTTGGCGACGATGGGGTGAGTGCTGTCGCTGGGCTCGCCCGGTCCCGCCTTGTTCACGGCGCGGACTCTGTTTGCGTACATTACAAGAATAAGAGAATAAGAATAATTTATTTTGCCAACAAATAAAGTTATTATTTTGTTGACAGGGTAACCGCCAGTGGCAATTTCAACTGAGCGCTCCCGTGCTTCGGAGGGTATGTTAAGTAGTCTGTCCCGGCTTTTAAAAGTTGTTAGGCCATGACAGAGGCCTTCGGGCAGCCTAGAAACTCTGTCACCAGAGTTGGCCACTGACTCATACGAACGAACGAACGAACCTGAGTATACGCTTATAATAATTACGATGGTACTAAAGTACAAAGGTCAAATCAAAAACAATGACTTACCTCCCGCGCTAGTTAAAACTGTGTGGCGGCGAGGTATTATGTCAAAGTACATATCAAGGTTGTCTGGAAGAGATCGCTTCTTCAGCAATAAGACCGCCCATTGTGCATTTAGCTAAATTACTATTCCTAAATTGCGTAATTTAGTTTTCAAAGTGTACAATAAAGTATTTTCATTCATTCAGTCATTCGGCATGTTCAAGAACTAAAATGTGCCATCCACCAATCCGCATTACGTACGTAGTGGATCAAGACATAATGACTCTCGCTCGAAGTTAGGCCAGTACCTCAGCAGTGGGAACATTTCGTCGGTTACAAATAGGAAAATCGTGGATTCGAATCCCAGCCTTGCACATGCAGATAAAGTAAATAAGTTCGTATGAGTCAATTGCAGTGACAGAGTTTTTAAACCGCCCGAAGGCCTCTGTTTTGGCCTTACAACTTTAAAAAAGCCGGGACCGATAGCTTAACGTGCCCAGTTGAAATTGCCACTAGCGGTCACCCATCCAAATGATGACTACGCGGAACAATGCCTAACTTTGTTGATCTGTTATGAACAACTTAGCCAGCTACGTCACGAGCGCTCCAAGCAGATAACATACCTGAACTCATAAGTCTGTCCTTCGACCAGATCCGGCACAGTAGCCGTGGTCTGATCGGCCGGGACTTCCACCGCCTTCTCCCAGTTGCCGAACTTATCCTTCTTCTCGACGACGTAGCCCTCGATGGGGGCGCCACCGTCCTCGCGGGGGGGCGTCCACTTGAGGTCCACGTGGTCCTTGTCCCAGTCCGTGACGGAGGGGGTGCCTGGTGCTCCTAAAGTGGGGGGTTTTATATTAGTAATTTTTTAACACACTTCACTTTCATAATTGATAGACTCAGGCTTTGCGGAAATCCATTACAAGATAAATAAAAAATAATAAAATAAAAGATGAAAAGCAGACGAAAAATCTCTAGTACTACCACATGTCGATATTTTTCTTTTGAGGTTAACTGTGGTTTTTTTTTTATACAACTGAAGTGGCAACCAAGCGAACGGCCCAAAAGATGGTAAGCGGCTACCGCAGCCTATGGACGCTTGCAATACCAGAGGTATCACTCGCGGGTTGCCACCTTGAGGCTAAGATCGAAAGCCTCATGTGCCAGTAATTTCACCGGAAACACTTCACACCGGAACACAGCAATGCAAGCATTACTGCTTGGCGGCAGAAATAGGTATGGTGGTAGTCCTTTTCCCAGACGAGCTCTATCACAAATAACTCTACTACTTTTAAATCTGTATGAACTGTATGTAATGTGTTAACTGTATGACCTCATTAGTTATAAGGTTAAGCGGAATAGTACTAGAGATATTTCGTCTGTTCTTTATCTACTCATGAAGTGTTTTACTTATGAAAAACTCAACGCGAACAAAGTTGCGGGCCGTTCCACTGGTATAACATATAACACTGGCCAAACAAACAAAAACCTAAATTTAACCTAAAATCCTGTTCAATTAAGGGTGGATTTGGTAAACATTTGGAAAAACTATTCCGCGGAATAAGAAATGTCAGTTTACTCGCGAATAACTACGATTTGCAAATAGTGCTTATTCTTGGTCGAATCTAACCTAAAGAGTAATAATATTACTCACCAGGTTCGTCGAATGGATTTTTGGCGACGATGGATTGCTCCGACGTCAAAGGCTCCGACTCGCCCTCCGAGTTGACGGCTGACACGCGGAACCTGTACTCCTTGCCGGGAGTCAGCCCGGTCACGTCACACTCTGTGAACATGGCAAGGGATCAGTGGCGTCACTCTTTATAAACAAGAGTGGATCAGTGACGTCACTCTTAAAATAAACACTAGGATCAGTGACGTCACTCTTCAAAATTTCAAAATTCAAACGAGTAGGATTAATGACAACAATCTTTTTAAACAAAGAGTAGAACCAGTGGCGTCACTCGTTACAAAACACAAGTGAGATAAGTGACGTCACTATAAAAAAAAGGACTAGAATCAGTGATATTATCACTCTTTAAAAAAATAGAATCGGATCAGTGACGTCATTTTTTTTCCAACTCTGGTGACAGAGTTAATAGGCCGCCTGAAGACCTCCGTCATGATCTAGTTTTATAAGAGATACTCACTAGGCTCATCAGATCTAGCACAAGGAACCCAGCATCCAGTCTCCGTGTCGAGCTTGTCGACTTGGTAGTACTCGATGGGGGCGCCACCGTCGTCCTTAGGACGCTTCCATTTGAGAGTGGCTCCCTCTTTGTGGACATCGGATATCTAAAGAGAAGTAACTTTTTAGATTAGTGGAGTTCTTTGTGATAGAGCTCGTACGGGGAAGAACTACCACCATACCTATATTTCTGCCGTCAAGCAGAAATGCTCGCGTTGCTGTGTTCCGATTCGAAAGGTATGTTTTAAATTACAGGCAACTTTAGATCTACGGTTCAGGGTGGCAACGCGCAAGTGATATATCTGATGTTGTGCATACATAGGCTACGGTTACCGCTTACTATCAAGCGCGCCGTACGCTTGGTACAACTTATACTACTGGTATAAGTTGGCGGTAACGCTTTGAAGACTTGAACGTCATCACCAACATAAAAAAATCAATGAAGGCTCAGTACACATCAAAACACTGGTGGTCTAGTGGTAGTGACCCCGCCTTCCGATCCTAAGGTCGTGGGTTCGAATCATGTCGTGCACCAATAGATTTTTCGCTACGACAAATTTATGTGCGCAATGCCAGTGGAGAAACCGGTATGTCCAAGAATTAAAAATTCGAAAGACGTGCCTTCCACCAATCCGCAATGGGTATGCGTGGTGGGTTAAGACCCAATCACTCTCGCTCGAGAGTAGGCCAGTGTTTCAGCAGTTTACCTGGTGGTAGGACTCTTCAGCAGCAAAAGTCCGTCTTGGTGGGTACCACTGCAGTGTCAGATATTCTACCTCCAAGCAGTAGTGTGCAAGCACTACTGTGTTTAGGTTTGAAGGGCACTGTAGCAAGTGAAATTACTGGGCAAAAAGACTTAACAACAATGTCTCGGGGTGATAAGCGCAGTGCAGTGCCACACAAACACTTAAAAACTTCAAGCTTTGGGTGGCACTGCATCTGTAATAGTCAGATCAGATGGGCGCCTTGATTGCCTTGTCGATGGCTGACATAAAAAAAAAGTGGGAACAAGGCTGTCATGATGATGATGACATATCAAAATATTTCCTCACCTGTATAGGACCTTCGGGTTTCGTCGGCTTGTCGGTAACAAGCACATTGATGGTCACAGTGTCCTTGCCACTGGAGTTGACAGCGGTGACGGTGTACTCTCCGGAATCGTCACGTCTCACGGGACGGACGATGATCTTGGTGAAGTAATCCGGGTTGTCGATGGTGACCGCCTTCGACGGACGCAGCGGCATGTTCTGGTACCTGGTGGTGGAGTATAGTGTTAAGCAAGTAAATATAATTCGCTCGGCGGATATAGTCTTCCGTGAAGTTAGCTGTTTGTGATGCGCAAAGACAATTTAGTAAGATAAAGCTACATTGCCAAGCTGAACTATAAGTTCGTATGAGCCAGTGGCCAACTTTGGTAACAGATTTTCGGCCTAACAACTTTGAAAAAGCCGGGACCGACTGCTTAACCTGCCCTCCGAAGCACGGGAGCGCTCAGTTGAATTTGCCACTGGCGGTCACCCATCCAATTAATGACTACGCGGAACAGAATTTGTCATCTGTTAAGAACAACTTAGCCAGCTACGTCACGAGTGTTAATTTGTTGCTTGATTTGGTATTGATGGTGATAAAGAGTGTCTCCCACAACTATCAGGGGTCTTATGAATCTTTATAACACTAGGATTCAAATTTTTTAAATGAATTATTCTATTCAAATTTTTCTCAACACATTATTATTGAAATTATTGTAAATTGAAGCATAATAGGGTAGAATAACATTGAATCTAGAATTATATGTATTACCTCTGTACCTACATGTAATTCAGAAATAAATATACTTTGACGTTGACTTTATAAAATACTAGCAGTCCGTTTCCCGAGCTCGTCCGGGGAAGGACTACCATCATACCTATTTCTGCCGCCAAGCAGTAATGCTCGCATTGCTGTGGTATGGTTTCCGGTGAAATTACTGGCACATGAGCCTTTCGATCTTAGCCTCAAGGCAACCCGCGAGTGATACCTCTGGTATTACAAGCGTCCATAGGCTGCGGTAACCGCTTACCATCTTGTGGGTCGTACGCTTGGTTGCCACTTCAGTTGAAAAAAATATATATAACACTGGTTTTTCTGTATGTTGAAATGTCAGTCTAACATTATTTCAATATTGTTTTTGAGCTTGTGGTTCATATGGTTCTAAGAATCCTTCCTTAAAACCTATGATAACTGGTTACACTACACCTACCTCCACTCCACAGCAGGTGCCGGCTCGCCAGCAACAGCCGCTTCGAGCTTCAGCGTGGATCCAGCTGAGAGTGTGACGTCACGCAAATGGCGGCGATCTATCTTCGGCGCGAGGAAGCGCGGCTTGGCCACGAAGTTCTTGCTGGCCTCGGATGGCTTGCTCTGGCCCGCCTTGTTGACCGCTACCACGCGGAACTGGTATTCATTGCCCTCGATCAGCCTGTTTAATGGATATAGACATATAGATGAACTTACAGCCATATGAATATCAAATACAAATCATCATGACAGCCTTCTGCTCAGCATGTTCCCACTGCTGGGACACTGGCCTACTCTCCAACGAGATTGAGGTATTAATCCACCACGCAGACCCAATGCGGATTGGTGGATGGCACATGTCTTTCGAATTTTTAGTTTTTGGACATGCCGGTTTTCTTACTCCTCATTTTTCGTAGCGAAAAATTCATTGGTGCTCGACCGGATTTGAACCCACGACCTTACGATCGGAAGGCGGGGTAACTACCACTAGTGCTCTTTTCAAATACAAATACAAATCTTTTATTGCACTTAAGTTGCTAACAGGTCATAAGAATAAGAATAATTTATTTTGCCAAAAAATAAACTTAAGAAACATTATTTTATTAATAGTAGGTAGTTTCAAAACTAAAACCTAAGAATATATAAGGTCATTCATTATCAACCTGACAAACTTAAGGGGTAGGTTCCACACATAAAAAAAAAATACTTGTACTTTTTTTTTTTTTTTCTAAACGTTTTTTTTACAAAATTAAAAAAAAAAATTACGTAATTCTGTTTCATAATTAGTTATCCTTGTTAGAAATCGAAAAGGCAGCGCTCGGCACGTGTTAGTGACCCGCGCGTCAATGAACTGCGGGTCACTAACCCGCGCGTCCTTGACCTGCGCGTGTCCTTGACCCGCTACGGGGCGCGCACACTTGAATATTTCATTATTACGTCGCTTAACTCGATTCCCAACAATGATAAATAATAAATGAGCGGAAAAACGTAATCGATTTTTTTTTGTTTATTTGTGATTTTTAAGACAAAACATACATAAAAAAAAAAATTATAGGTACATATATATTTTTTTTTTAGGTGTGGAACCTATCCCTTAAGTTTGTCAGGTTGATAATGAATGACCCTGTATTTACTAGCAAGTAAAAAACAAAGCTGCTCCATACCGCCGTCTGTCCCTTTGTATGTATGTAAATACGCTTAGATCTTTTCAAACTACGCAACGGATTGTAATGCGGTTTTCAGCAATAGATAGCAATATAATTTTTAGCAACAGTGTAATGCGTGGAGCGCACGCAATGTAGTGTTAGCTCGTAGTCTGTCTACCCTCAAGTTTTTTTATTTTTGTTACCCAATATCTCAAAAACAATTATCATATTTTAAGTACTTACTAAGTAATTAAGTTTTTTTCTCATGTGAATATAACATGCTCTAAGGGAAATAAATGTCTATAACCAGAAATAGAGTAATACAAAAGGAAGGCTTATTCGTTTGAGAACCCGTGCAAAACCGGGCGGGTCGCTAGTATTCTGTAATATAGTTCAGAATCAGCTTTTCACAGGAAAAAAATATTATAAAGAGACTACTCCAACTCAAGTGACAGTGTTAATAGGCCGCCCGAAGACCTCCGTGATGGCCTATAACTTTGAAAAATTTAAAGTACGTTAGCAAGGTCCTTACCCATTGACAGTAGCAGAGGGTGTAGGCGTGTGGGTTTCCACCGCCTTCTCCCAAAGAGGACTGTATTTGTCCTTCTTCTCGATGATGTAGCCAATGATAGGTGACCCTCCGTCCGATATAGGCGCCTCCCACTTGAGGTCCACGTGACTGGCTGACCAATCGTCGGGTACAGGCGCGGTCGGCGAGTCCGGTACCGCTAATGAGGAAAATTATTTTTATAGTTTTAATCTGGTTTTATTTCGGCAAATAATAAAAATTAAATGAAGTCCATTAGTTGCAGTATCAATCAAAGTTTTAAAGTTATTTAGTTATTTATTCATGTAAACTTAGAATTAACATTACAGATTTCCAAATCGTTAATATTTACAGTTTAAATAAAATGTCGTTATAAATGAAAAAAAAAAACAAACAGAACTAAGTATTTCTAATAAAATAAAATAATAAGTAATAGAACCAAAAAAAAAAAAAAATAATAATAAAAAATAACAACATACTTTTATACGATAAGATAACAATAATAAAATGACATATTATGCAGTTTATAAGACAAATCAATTATACCAAAGTCTTGCGTGGCACTGCAGTGCCCTTGTGTTTAATGCGCAGTGCAGTGCCACGGCATGTCTTGAAACGTAATTATTAAATATCACTTGTTCCTGTAAGACTGCGTTTCCTCCAGAGATGTGTGAGGATGTGTAGCGAGGGATGTGTTTGTTAGTTATTTACCTAGCTTCGACCTGACAGCTTTAATGAAGTGATTCTATTGGTTCCTAAAAACACTTTCCTCGCTACACATCCTCGCACATATCTGGTGGAAACGCAGCCTAAAGTTCGTCTAACTAAAGTTTCAGTATCACGCAAAGTTTTACAGTCTTGCTGAACGTAGACGGAGACGTAGTTCAAAAGTCTCATGTGCCTGTAATTTCACCGGAAACCATACCCTTCGAACCGGAACACAGTAATACGAGCATTACTGTTTGGTGGCTCGACGAGCTCCATCACAAAGAACTCACACAAGAGATCTCTCTCTTATAAAGATCTCTTTCGTTTAGAGATCTCTCTTTATAGATCTCTCTCTTTTAGAGATATCTCTTTAAAAGATAAGTAGTTAAGGGTATGGTCACTCACTGAAGGGATCCTTGGCGATGATGGAGCCAAAGGTTTCCAGGGGTTCAGACTCTCCCTCCTTGTTGATGGCTTTTACTCGGAACTTGTACTCGTGTCCCGGAATCAAACCGTCAACCTGCAAGTTAACTTTATATTAGTAAGTTTAACCATTGGTCAAGTAAGTTAGTATAAATCACAGTGACAGTTATAAGGCTGAATATCTTCGTCATGACCTGATGACTTTTAAAAGCCAGGACTAAAAGCTTATGCCTTTATCTATACATCTTCTTATTTATAAAAATTAATCGCTGTGCGTTAGCCTCGCTAAAACTCGACAACGGCTGGACCGATTTGGCTAATTTTGGTCTTGAAATGTTTGTAAAAGTTCAGGGAAGGTTTAAACGGTGAGAAAATATACAGGTTGTAAAAATTCTCATAAAAAAAAATTTTACACAGAAAAATAGCTAGAGTAAAACCGCACCGGGTCTACTAGTCTATACTAATATTATAAAGAGGAAAGATTTGTATTTTTGTAGTTTTGTTTGTTACGAATAAACTCAAAAACTACTGGACCGATTTTTTTTTTTTTATACTACTAAAGTGGTAACCAAGCGTACGGCCCATTTGATGGTCAGCGGTTACCGTAGCCTATGTACGCATGCAACATCATAGATATCACTTGCGTGCTACCACCCTGAGACGTTAGATGGTAAGTCTCATGTGCCTGTAATTTCACCGGAAACCATACCCTTCAAACCGGAACACAGCAATGCGAGCATTACTGCTTGGCGGCAGAAATAAGTATGAATTTCTAAAATTCTAATCTTATTTTGATAATTATCCCTGAGTAACATAGGTTATATTTAATACTAGCGACCCGCCCCGGCTTCGCACGGGTGCTAAGTTTTCATTGCAGCCGTGAGAAGCTGGGGCAGATCGGCTAGCTCTTAAAAAAAGCTGCCACTACTGTTTTAATAAACCGTGTGTAACTGTTTGTATAACTGTTGTTTTTTTTTTTGATAATCCACACAGCATCATCTAGCCCCAAGGTAAGCTGCTGTTAAACAGAACTGTATTTTGGGTACTATATGACTGATATATATTTAATACAATACAATACATAGATAGATATTTTTTTTATTATATATAGAAAATACCCAGAACATCCGGAACAAATATTTGTAGATCGTACAAACATTTGTCCCGAGGCGGGAATCGAACCCGCAACCTCTGCGTCGCAGGCGGACCTGCGCCCGTTGAGCCAGATCGGTCGTCATGTTTGTTCGTTTGTAGATATTATTTACTCACACCGATCCTGGAAAATCACTATAGTCTCACTATCCTTATCCTTAGGCTGCTACTATTATTTCTAGATGTATTTAGAAAACATACCTCCATTTCAGGCACATTGCCCAGAGTCTTGCCGACCGGTACCCAGCTGCCGGTTTCAGGGTCATACTTCTCGACGAGGTAGGCCTCGATAGGCTCCCCGCCGTCGTCCTTAGGCCGCTTCCAGTTCAGCTTGCATCCGTCTTTGTGGATGTCTGACACTTCGAGAGGGCCTTCGGGCTTCTCTGGTTTTGCTGTTTCAATAGAATAATTAATATTAGTGGATTTTTCACACAGCGCCATTTAGCTATTATAAATGCGAATGTTTGAATGTTGTGGAATTTGAATATTGATGGATCCATCCGGAAGAGCACCCGCGTATCAAGCGGAAGGTTGTGGGTTCAAGTACTACTTTAGGCGAAATATTTTTTGGATATTACAAACTTGAGTATTCCCTTAGCGCGATAGTTTATTCATTTATTTAATTCTTTATTGCACAAAAGAAAACAAAATTGTACAAACGGAGGACTTAATGCTATGCAGCATTTTCTACCAGTCATCCTTATCTGGTGAAAAAGTAGAGATAGTTAACACTATAGAAAAAATATAACCAAGCTAGAACCTTAATAATAATAGATAAAGGGGAAAGTTTTGATGTTTGTATAAATGTTTGTGGGCATAACGGATCTAAGTATATGAAATTAGGCACCGGCATAGGTTAATGTCTGGAATAGAACGTACGAGCGGCTCGCTTGCACCGTTTGTTCCATATACGCACTTGTCGGACTAATGCCGATGCGCGATCGCCGCTACGCCGCATTGTTGATATGTATAGTTCTCACAACGGATCTCGGCCGTCGTGAAATTAGCCGTTTCGATGCGCAATGGAGCTTTTTCAAACTAAATTGTCCTTGCGCATCACAAACGGCTAACTTCACGGAAGCCTAGATCCGCTGTGCGAACTATACCTAGTACCTGAGTCTCAAATGTGCTAAACTGTTTGTTGTCCCAAATAAAGTAAAAAAAAAAAATAGCATATAGGCTACTTTCTATCCCGGGTTCCCGTGGGATTACAAACTGTTTATACGCGGGTAACACCGCAGAAGGCAGCTAGTACATACCTATAACGGTGATCTCTAGCTCAGCCGTGTCCTGTCCATATTTGTTGACAGCTTGTATCTTGTACGTTCCGGAGTCTTTGCGACGCGGATTCGAGTGCTGGTACTTGCTCATGTATGGAACGTTCACCACTGGAAACCAATTATTATTATGTATTGCATAAGTATTGTAATTTATGTACGCGTGTCTGCTTCATGTCTGGCAAAATTTGCTTTTGTCTGTCAGTTTGTTGGGTACACTAGATAGGTGGTAAAATACGACCTGTAGTATTTTACCACCTATCTGGACGAAACTTCGTATAAGAGTTACGTGAGTACGGCTTTAGATATTTTTTTGTCTTCGGGGATTTTCTATCAGTGAGGTACTTCCTCCAAAAAGGGCCAAAAAGGGGCTATTGGATATCTCCGCCTTACGAGATCCGATTATGATCGTCCAAGTGACGTCGCAGGGTCCGTTAATTCCTGACGTCACAGCAGTTGATCTTACACAATTTAACAGACGAAAAACGGAACAGAAGAGGTTCTCAAGTCGTAGTATATATTTTTTTAACTAGGCACTTACACTTGAGTCCGTTCCCGCTGGTCACACTCTTGCCGTTGAGCGTCCAGGTGACTTCAGGGGCCGGTTCACCGGACACCTTCACGTCGACGGCGATAGGCTCGCCTTCCTTCACCTTGATGGCGCGGAGGCAGCGGCGGTCGATCTTTGGCGCCACTGGGAAAGGTCCACTTATTTAGCACACATCTTTTATAGAACTAAGGCCGAAAACGCGCGTGTTTTACGCGGCTTATTTTACGTCGCGTTACGCGTATGCACTTCATACCAAATTCCCAGGGCCTAGAAGTTTTAGGCTTATCTTGCGTTCGATACTTGCAGATATATTTTGCGTATTATGAGCGACTTTAGTCATACTTGAGCGTATCTTGCGACTTAAGTGGCAACCAAGCGTACGGCTGAACTGATGGTAAGCGGTTACCGCAGCCTATAGACGCATGCAATACCATATCGGAGGGTTGCCATTCTGAGTCGTAGATCAAAAATGACAGCATTAAATTAGAATTGTTTTGAATTGGGATTAAAATGGATTTGCCATTGGATTCAAGAAAAAAGACGTAGATCAAAAATGACAGCAATACATAAGAATTGTATTGAAATTCAATTGGAATTGTCATTGGATTCAAGAAAAAAATCATATAACGTATCTAAGGTTCACAGATAACATAATCAAATACTTACATCGCCTTGGCTTGCACACAACTGACTTGCTGGCGTCGCTTGGTTCGCTCGGGCCTGCCTCGTTGACTGCGCGGACCCGGAACTCGTACTCCGTACCCTCATCGAGGTTCGGCACTGTTGCCTTTTCATTGTCATTCGGACCGACCTAGGGAGCGGATAGGACATTCGTTTACAGAGTAAAATGAATCTTAACACGCTGCGTTGTGGTTTAAAATAGTCGTGATCGCGGATGGCGTATTCGTTTACAGAGTAAAATGAATCTTAACACACTGTGTTGTAGGTTTAAAATTGCCGTGATAGTGGTCTTTATCGCCCAATATTGATTGCCCTGGGTCCGTGGGGTACCGGGGTACAACGCGTTTTCATAATTCTTTCCGGGAGTCTGGTCGAAGCGACGCGTGATCCAAAGGCTGGTTCATATCTGGCTCAACGTATCAGCATTGCCTTTCAACGTGGCAATGCAGCCAGCGTGTTGGGAACGCTTCCGTCTGCTAGTGATTTGGATCAGTTGAGCTATATAGGTCGTTTGTAACGGTCTTTAGATGGCTCAACTGTTTCATATATATTTTGTAAATTTCGTAATGTAATGTAATTATGTATGTACATATTTTAATTTGTTTAAAAAAAGATATTTTATTGGTAGAATAACCAAAAAAATTTTACTTATTTTTTTATTATTTAGTACGTAGCTTGTAGTTTTTATTTCACTTTTTAAATAATTATTTAAAAACATAACTAACGACTATTTTCATGTTTATTATATTGTAGTTTCTTACCTCACAAGCTTTCACCCATTTAGGCGAGCCGACCTCCCTCTTCTCAACAACGTATCCCGTGATAGGAGAGCCGCCATCTTTGAATGGCTTCTCCCACTTGAGGTCTACATGATCCTTGTCCCAGTCAACGATCTCTGGCGTTCCCGGCTTGTCTGGTTCATCTGGAACAAATATATGGCTTGTAACATTCTACAAATAAATAAATAATAAATAATGCTGGACAATCCACACAGCATCATCTAGTGTAAGCTGCTGTTAAACAGAGCTGTGTTATGGGTAACTAGATGACTGATATATGTATATTTAATACAATACAATACATAGATAGATATTTTTTGTTATATATAGAAATACCCAGAACACCCGGAACAAATATTTGTAGGTCGTACAAACATTTGTCCCGAGGCGGGAATCAAACCCGCAATGCGTCGCAGGTGGACCTGCGCCGGCTGCGCCACATCGGTCGTCACATTTACAAAGTATAAAACAAACTGGCTTTCCGCGGTCTGTCTCTCTTATGTATGTACTCCTAAATCCTAGCAGCAGGATCTCAATCTCCGCCTTAGGGTCATTAATTGGCTCTGATAGCGTATGTTTTACCTGGTGGTAGGACTCTTCAGCAAGAGTCCGTCTTGGTGGGTACCACCGCAGTGTCAGATATTCTACCTCCAAGCAGTAGTGTGCAAGCTGCACTGTGTTTAGGTTTGAAGGGCACTGTAGCAAGTGAAATTACTGGGCGAAAAAGACTTAACAACAATGTCTCGTGGTGATAAGCGCAGTGCAGTGCCACGCAAACACTTAAAAACTTTAAGCTTTGGGTGGCACTGCATCTGTTATAGTCAGGCGTGGTGCTTAAGATCAGGTGGGCGCCTTGATTGTCTTGTCACTTGCTGACATAAAAAAAAATACTAAGTACTGTACTATATTTTTATGATTGAGTCTTACCTACTAGTAATAAGGCCCTAATACTATACAAATATACTGTACTATACCGTACTATAATACAGTAATAAAATGTATTGTGTGTTTCTAGTTGGATGTTTTAATAAAAACTATTTACAAGTAATAATAAATTATGAGTACTGTGATGTACTATAATGTTAAAAACTCACCGAACGGATTCTTAGCAATGATCGAGTGTTCACCCTCCAGCGGTTCAGACACACCCTCGTTATTGACCGCAGACACTCTGAACTTGTACTCATGTCCGGGCACCAGATTCTCAATCTCCGCTTTCGGGTCCTTGGTCTTCAAAGCTGGAAGCCATCTTCCGGTTTCTGTGTCGAGCTTCTCGACTAGATAGTGGTCGAGCGGGGCGCCACCGTCGTCGAGAGGCGGCTGCCATTTTAGATTGCAGCCTTCTTTGTGGACGTCTGAGATCTGGGAATGGGAAATTATGATTTAGCATTTTATGATTTACCAGCGGCCATAAAAATTTATTACCTGGTGGCCAACCACCAGGTAAACTCTTGAGCAAGAAACCAACCACCGTCCACAGTCCGTCTTGGTGGGTAACACCGCAGTGCCAGATATTCTACCTCCAAGCAGTAGTAAGCATTACTGTGTTTAGGTTTGAAGGGCACTGTAGCAAGTGAAATTAACGGGCGAAAGAGACTTAACAACAACGTCTCGAGGTGATGAGCGCAGTGCAGTGTCATGCCAAATTTTTAAACTTAAAGCTTTGGGTGGCACTGCGACTGTTATTGTCAGGCGGAGAGCGACTTAACTAGAACTAAGAAACTATACATATAATTATGTTATACGGCCTGTATTTAAAGATTGATGTTTTGATAGTTTTCTTCATATTATCATCATCATGACAGCCTTCTAATGTTCCCACTGCTGGGACACACCTACTCTCAGGTGAGAGTGATTGGGTCTTAATCCACCACGCGGACCCAATGCGGATTGGTGGATGGCACATGTCTTTCAAATTTTTAGTTCTTGGACATGCCGGTTTCCTCACGATGTTTTCCTTCACCGTATGAGAGCACTGGCATTGCGCACATACATTTTTCGAGCAGAAAAATCCATTGGTGCACGACTGGGTTTGAACCCACGACCTTAGGATCGGAAGGCGGGGTCACTACCACTAGACCACCGGTGATCTTCATATAAAACTGTCAAATACAGTTCTAAAATACGGACCATGGTAGTACGGCTAGCAGGTCTACGCATTTGTAAAATAAGCCGTTTGTGATTTATTTACTTTAATTAAAACGGGTTTAATCCCAATTACAATAATTAAAGACAGAAAATAATAATAACTAAATGATAAGTACATTAATATAGAATACTAATGATAACAATTTTTACAGATTAAATCTATGGAAATAATAATTAGTCATAATATACAACGAAATTCAAAAATTAAAATGTCAACAATGTAAATGTAAATGTGATGCGGAGAGATGACTTAGTTCGGTTTTAGTTCTAACTTACACGAATGCATTCACTGGCTATACTGTGGTACCACAACACTAAGATACGGAAGTAATAATGCAGATCATATAGACTCATAAGACTATAGAAATAAGATTCAAATTACCTTAAGCGGTCCCTCAGGCTTCGCTGGCACATCCAGTACATTGACTTGGATAGTGGCTTCATCCTTCCCACTGCTGTTTTCAGCCTTTAGGGTGTACGTCCCACTGTGCTTGCGCGACGTGATGATAACAGATAACTTTGTTTTGTAGTCCTCAGCGTCGACGGTAAGATCGTCCCTGGTGGAGAGGCGTTCTTTGTTGTGGAACCTGGTGAATACAACATTATTAGGTAAATTCAATTCCAAATTTATAAAAAAATCTTTAATATCACAACTCATCACTCTCGCTTGAGAGTAGGCCAGTGTCCCAGCAGTGGGGACATTATAAGGCTGCCATGATGATGATGAATATCACAAGGATCGTTTTGAAACTCTACCTAGGTAAATTTAAGACAGTTCCACGCGCCCTAGTCTAAAAAAATCTGGCAACACGAAACGCCTGCGCATCTGCTAGGAGAGTGTGGACCACTAATGCAAAAACGTAGCATACATCTGGGTAGGCATATCCTCAGCCCAGATGAGCTAAGAGACATCACGCCCAAGCAAATCCTCCAGCTCTTAGTATCGGCAGGGCTTGGAGGTGAACTGTAAACGCCCCCTAAGGGTGACAACACAGGTGGCGAACACAATAGGCCTGCATGGCCGCAGTGTTAAGTTCGTATGAGTCAGTGGCCAACTCTGGTAACAGTTTCTAGACCGCCCGAAGGCCTCTGTCATGGCCTAACAACTTTGAAAAAGCCGGGACCGACTGCTGAAGTTGAAATTGCCACTGGCGGTCACCCATCCAAATGATGACTACGCGGAACAGTGCTTAACTTCGCTGTTCTGTTAAGAACAACTTAGCCAGCTACGCCACGAGCGCTCCTATGGTGGTAGAGATAGTGTAAGGTAGTTACCAAGTCTTGGTCGGCGGCGGTTCTCCGCTGACCTTGATGTCCAGTCGGATGTTCTGACCGGCCTTGATAGTGATGTCACGCATGTTGGTGCGGTCGATCTTGGGCGCCGCTACAACAGACAACCAAACAATACAGTTTATTATATTTATTTGTTTAATTCTTTATTCAGCATCCTAGGAATAAAACTAACATTACCTGGTGGTAGGACTCTTCAGCAAGAGTCCGTCTTGGTACCACCGCAGTGCCTCTATATTCTACCTCCAAGCAGTAGTGTGCAAGCATTACTGTGTTTAGGTTTGAAGGGCACTGTAGTAAGTGAAGTTACAGGCCCATGAGATTTTACATCTTATTCTCAGGGTGGCAACGCGCAAGTGATATTTCTAATGTTGCAAGCATACATAGGCTACGGTAACCGCTTACTAACAAATAGGCCATACGCTTGGCTTTAGAAAAAAACTACGAACTAAAAACTAAAAACTCAACGCGTTCCACTAGTGTAAAACATAATCCCGCTCACCATATCTGTCCTTAGCCAGCAGGCTCTCGCTGGCTGTGGACGGTTTGCCCGGACCTGCCTTGTTGACAGCTTTCACGCGGAACTGGTACGTTTTGCCTTCGATCAGATCAGGCACCTTCGCTTCAGTCTTGTTTCCAGGGACCTAGAACACATCATTTGTGTTAAGCATGAAAATTGTATTGCTATGTGATCGGTTCGGACCTTTATTACCAACTTTATCGTTAAAACCATACTATAAACCTTTTAAATAAATAATGCTGGACCATCTACACAGCATCATCTAGCCCCGAGATAAGCAGAGCTTGTGTTATGGGTCATCATCATGATGAAAGTCCAGGGAAGGTTTAAACGGTGAGAAAGTATGGAAAAATAACGCGAGTGAAACCGCGCGGGTCTACTAGTCTTTTATATAACAAAAATAAAATAAAATACACTAGTCCCAGATGATCTTACCTCAGCAGCCTTCACCCATTTGCCGGTATCTCTGTCCTTCTTCTCGACGATGTACGCCGTGATGGGCGCGCCGCCGTCGCTGGGCGGCTTCTCCCACTTCAGCTCCACGTGCTCTGCGCTCCAGTCCTTCAACTCTGGCTTGCTGGGCGCGTCGGGCTCACCTGGACATATGCCATTGTTAAAGTTGGATTCGGTTTGACTCGTCTATGCACTATTCGAGAGGAAACTGACATAACTACTTGTATTTGACATTTCTTATTACCCAGAATAGTTATTCCAACATAAGTGTAGATTTAGAAATTGCGAGCAGTAATATAGTCTACAAAAAAAAAGTTTGTATGTTCGTGAGAGTGTCATGCCAGAACGGCTGAACGGGTTTGTATAAAATTTGGCACTGGCATAGATTATAGGCCACTTATTAGCTGTTTGTCTGTTTTGATGCGAATAGATCTTTTTGAACTAAATTTTCCTAGCGTATTACAAACGGCAAACTTCACGTCTGCAGTTATCTTATCTTGTCTTACCGTAAGGATTCTTTGCTGTTGTAGCGGTTTCCGTCGTTAAAGGTTCACTTTCACCCTCCGGGTTCACTGCCTTCACTCTGAACAGATAGTCCTTCCCTTCATTCAGTCCTGTGACATCCGCTTCCGGTTCCTTGGTAAAGTAAAAAGTAAAGTTAAGTTTGAATCGTCTTTATAGACGTACTAGAAGTCCGTCCCAGCTTCGCGCGGGTGCAATGAAACCGCGCCCGTGCGAAGCCGGGGCGGGTCGCTAGTAATAAATATAGCTTATGTTACTCAGAGATAATGTAGCATTTTAATGGTGAAAGAGTTTTTGTAATCGGACCAGTAGTTTTTGAGTTTATTCGTAACAAACAAAAATACAATAATACTAATCTTCTCTCTTTATAATATTAGTATAGATTACTTAGTATTTTATGTTATCGAGAACCTAGAGTAGTGGTTTTTAGGCATTATTAACCAGTATTTTACCAATCTAAAAAAAAATTTGAATAAAAATAATTTATTCGTGACGTAGTATATTATCACACTAACACACACTAATATTATAAATGCGAAAGTTTGGATGTTTGGATGTATCTTTGTTCCTGTATAACTCGACAACCACTAAACCGATTTGTCTGAATTTTTTAAAAAATAGGTAGATAATGACCGGGAATAGAACATAAGCTATTTTTTATCCCGGAAAAAATACTGTTCCCGAGAAAAATAACCCCACAAAACTAATTTATGCTACGTCAGGAATAACGACCGATGTGGCGCGGTCCGCCTGCAGGAGTTTGCGGGTTCGATTCCCGCTTTAGGACAAATGTTTATACGATCTGCAAATATTTGTTCCTGGTGTTCTGGATATTTTATGTATAATAAAAAATATCGATCTATGTATTGTATTGGATTAAGTATAACAGTGAAGTAACCACAACACAAGCTATGCTTAGCTTGGGGCTAGAGGATGCTGTGTGGATTGTCCAGCATTATTTATTTATTTGGTACCTTGGTGGTGCAAACGGGCACCCATCGTCCAGACTCGGTGTCCATTCGCTCGACGACGTAGCTTTCTATTGGTTCGCCACCGTCGTCTTCCGGTTTGTCCCATTTCAGTTTGCACCCGTTTGCTGTTACGTCGGATACCTGTAAGTAAAATAAGAGCTTTATCATCCATTGATTTACCTGGTGGTAGGACTCTTCAGCAGGAGTCTGTCTTGGTGGGTACCACCGCAGTGCCAGATATTCTACCTCCAAGCAGTAGTGTGCAAGCTGCACTGTGTTTAAGAGTGAAGGGCACTGTATTAAGTGAAATTACTGGGCAAAAGAGGCATTTTGCCAAAATTTTCTTTAAAACTCAATTTAAGTACAAGGTCTATTTTAGGCCAAATTCGTATTACTTCTTACTTTCGTACTCTGCGATTCTAAGTATTCTAACGTTTGGTTGTGTTAGCTATCGATAAAGAAACCCGTCTTCAAACCAATATTTGTATCATAACTAACCTTCAAAGGCCCCTTCGGCTTAGCGGGTTTGCTGACCACTTGGACTTCGATTTCCACAGTATCAGTACCAGAATCGTTCTTCGCAGTCACCACATATTTGCCTAAAAACAAAAAAGGCAGGGTACAGTCAACCAATTTAATTTATATGCCACTAAAGAACCACAACCGCTGAGGAATAAAGGTTTTCGAATAGCGATCGCGAACTGAAAAACCAAGTGTAGATTAGGAGCCAATCTACACTTGATTTTCCACATGTTACATGTCTTTTGAATTTACAGTCCTTGAACATGCCGGTTTTTTTACGATGTTTTCCCTTCACCGTATGAGATCACTGGCATCGCGCACAAACATTTTTCGAACAGATAAATCTATTGGTGCACGACCGGGTTTGAACCCACGACCTTAGGATCGAAAGGCGGAGTCACTACCACTAGACCACAGGTGCTCTCAATGTAAAATAAAAATGGATAAAAGGTCTACCTGTGTCAGTTCTCGTAGTCTTCTCCAGGACAAACGAGGTGTGGTAGTCCTTGTTCTCGATGGTCAGGCGACCCTCAGACTTGAGGGTGGTACTCTGGAAGGTCCAGGTGATGGTGGGTTCGGGTTCGCCCTTGACATCAGCTTCCATCTTCAGAGGCTGTCCAACCTTGATCTTGCGGTTTTGCAGGTTCTTACGGTCGATCTTTGGAGCCACTAAAAATTAAAATAAAAATTAATTGCTGTTAGTCTCGCTCAAATTCGACAACGGCTGTACCGATTGGATTATTTTGGTTTAAATAATTGTAGGAGTCCCAGGGACGGTTTGAACGAGGAGAAACTATGGAAAAATAACGCGAGTAAAACCGCGCGGGACAGCCAGTATAGTATAAAACAAGATCGCTTCTCTCTGTTTATGTATTGTTACTGCAGTTTTCATCAATAGATAAAAGTGGTAAAAAAGCGGGTTTAAGAGTAGTAGAGTTCTTTGTGATAGAGCTTACCACCGTACCTATTTCTGCCGCCAAGCAGCAATGCTCGCATTGCTGTGTTCCGGTTCGAAGGGTATGGTTTCCGGTTAAATTCTGTAATTTAACCGGAAACCATGCCTGTGCACATGAGACGGAATAACGTCTCAGGGTGGTAACACGCAAGTGATATCTAAGATGTTGCATGCGTACATAGGCTACGGTAACCGCTTACTATCCAGTGGGCCGTACGCTTGGTTGCTACATAAGTGGTATAAAAAAAAGGTGACAACAATTTTATTATACTTACAGAAGCGCGGCTTAGCGATGACGCTCTTGCTGGCATCGCTAGGCTCACTAGGACCCGCCTTGTTGACAGCTAGGACCCTGAACTCATACTCGTGTCCCTCTTCAACGTCTGTCACGTGGGCGGTGGGACGTTCACCTGACGTCTTGAGGCAATCTTGCCAGGATCTGACGAATTAACAATTATATATAAGCTAGAAAGAAAAATGAAAAAATATCGGACCAAATTGGCTTCAACGCGAAACAACACGTTTGCTGGAGAACAAGTAATGTGCCCTGATGATGTCCCGTGGAGGGATGAAACACGTGTCGATTTTTTTAGAGTGTGTGTGTTTATTTAAAAAGTTTAGCGGAATTAGTACTAGAGACTTTGCGTTTGTTTTATCTGGTTTTTTACCGCTAATATAGGTAATTGAAATGGAAGGGTGACGAGTCAACGCCACCATATCTTTCAAAATTGTTTTCGTCTGCGTTGACAATAAAATAACTTAGACACTGGCAAAAGTGTATAAATAAATTAACAGATGACATAAATAAAAGAAGTAAAAAGTTGAGTTTGTTCGTTCGTTCGTATGAGTCAGTGGCCAACTCTGGTGGCAAACAGAATTTCTAGGCCGCCCGAAGGCCTCTGTCATGGCCTAACAACTTTGAAAAAGCCAGGACCAAAAGTTGAGTAGTTTAGATTTTATTTGAATTATTATTTTTGTTTGTTCTTTAGCACAAAATTATTTTATCCTATTCTATTCTAATACGTACCTTCCACCCTTCTCCCTCTTCTGCACGATGTACCCCGTGATGGGGGCGCCACCGTCGCTCTTCGGTGGAGTCCATTCCAGGTCCACGAAGTCCTTGTCCCAGTTCTTGGGCTCCGGACGACCGGGCTTGCCAGGCTCGTCTATAAATAAACAAATAATAAATATTACCGGACATTCCACATAACGCTATCTAGCGTCATACATTAAATCTCAATGATTTAAGCATTAACTAAAACGATTGAAGGTGGATTCGAACAACTTCAGAAATAACTATTCTGCGGAATAAGAAATGTCAATATAAGTAAACTGTCAGTTTACTCGCGAATAAATAAATAAATAAAATAAATAATGCTGGACAGTCCACACATCATCATCTAGCCCCAAGGTAAGCTGCTGTTAAACAGAGCTGTGTTATGGGTACTAGATGACTGATATATATTCAATACAATACTATACATAGATAGATATTTTTTATTATATATAGAAAATACCCAGAACACCCGGAACAAATATTTGTAGATCGTACAAACATTTGACCCGAGGCGGGAATCGTACCCGCAACCTCCGCGTCGCAGGCGGACCTGCGCCCGCTGCGCCACATCGGCCGTCGTCTGAAATCGCTACTGGAGGTCACCCACCCAAAAACAATGGTAAAACGCTAGAGATACTTACCGAAGGGATTCTTCGCAATAATAGGCTTCTCTGTCTCCAACTCTTCAGATTCGCCTTCCTTATTGACGGCCTTCACGCGGAACTTGTAGGGCTTGCCTTCTTGCAAGCCGGTGACAGTTGCATGCGGTTCCTTGGAGGTTCCGCACGGAAGCCATTGTCCTGGGAAATTACAATTATATGTTGAAAAAACACCTAATCTTTTGTGTATTGATAGAAATGTTTTATTTGAGACAATACGGTACGGTCCGGTATACCGGATTTAAATAGCCGGACCCACACCGGACGATCCGTTCCGGCAGTGAATGGTCGTACGAATCGATAGTAAAAGGTTGTACACACCGGCAGTTAATGGTCAAACCTACCGGAAGTGAATGGTCGAAAGTAAAGGAAAGAATAGTCAAAAATCCCGGCAGTGAATGGTCAAACGTATCGGCATGGAATGGTCGAACGTACCGGAAATCAATAGTCGATCGTACCGGCATTGAATGGTTGAATCTACTGGAAGTGAATGGTCGAAAGTAACGGCAGTGAATGGTCGAACATACCGGAAGCCAATAGTCAAACGTACCGGATATCAATGTTCAAACGTATTGGCATAGAATGGTCGAACGTACCGAAAATCAATAGTCGATCGTACCGGCATTGAATGGTTGAATCTACTGGAAGTAAAATGGTCGAAAGTAACGGCAGTGAATGGTCGAACATACCGGAAGTCAATAGTCAAACGTACCGGATATCAATGTTCGAACAATGCTTGGACATACCGGAATTTAATAGTCGAACTACGAAAGTAACGACAGTGAATAGTAAAACGTACCAGTAAGCGGATCAAGTTTTTCAATCTCGTAGTACTCGACAGGCGATCCGCCGTCGTCTTCCGGCTTCTTCCACGACAAGGAACATCCGTTCTTGGTGACGTCAGCCACTTCCAAAGGTCCTTGCGGCTTGGATGGCTTGCCTAGAAATATAGTTACGGTTAGATTTATAAACAAACAGTCACAAAGCCCTGACTGTACATAAGGATTTATTCTATCCTGGATTACACCAGAAACAGAAAAAGAGTAGTAGAGTTCTTTGTGATAGAGCTCGTCCGGGGAAGGACTACCACCATACCTATTTCTGCCGCCAAGCAGTAATGCTCGCATTGCCGTGTTCCGGTGTGAAGGGTATGGTTTCCGGTGAAATTTCTGGCACATGAGGCTTTCGATCTTAGCCTCAAGGTGGCAACCCGCGAGTGATACCTCTGGTATTGCAAGCGTCCATAGGCTGCGGTAACCGCTTACCATCTAGTGGGCCGTACGCGTGGTTGCCACTTCAGTGGTATAAAAAAAATATTTAAAAAACTACTAGTACCATGGCACAACAACATCCAGACCTGGCACAAATATTGAAAATTCTGCTAGCTTTCTAAAGTTAAATCACTCTCGCTCGGTAGTAGTAACAAACGAAAGTGTTGCCATGTCGAATAATGTTACTTTTATTTTTATTAGCCTGTACTGTCCCACTGCTGGGCTGACCTCCCCTACATCCCTCCATTTGTCACGGTCCTGTGCCAGCTCTTTTTATGTTACATAAATAGTTAATTTAATTAAATGTTCGCATTGCACGTAACGACAATTACTTGACATTGGCAAAATTTAAAAAAAAATACAGACGTCACTTATAAAAAAAGAGCTGACTCCCTTAGGTCCGAATAGAGAATGAGTCCCAGCAGTGGGATTAGGCCAAGGAACTTACCAAGAACAGTGATCTCTACTTCAGCCTCATCCTCTCCGCTATCGTTCTTGGCTTTGATGACGTATTTTCCAGTGTTAGCTCGTTTACTCTTCGTCATTAGGAACTTTGTGTTATAATCCACGTTTATTATCTCCAGGTTTTCGCTACAAAATAAATAAATAATAAAGAAATAAAAACGTTTATTTTCATTTATTGGATTAAGTAGGTATTACTTGTGGTTACAAATTATAAGGTAAGACCGTGTCTTGACTGTTTGAAAATAAATAATATAATAAATATTTGCGGACATATACAGCGCCATCTAGCACCAAACTAAGAAAAGCTATGGGATGACTAATTGACTAGATGTGAACCTTTACCCCCTTTAACACCCAGACTTAGAACAGACATATTGTCGTGTTCATCACAATAATGGTCCAGGGTGGGATTTGAAACCTCAACCTACAGCGCAGAAGTCAAAACTAGTTGAGGAGAGACTCCACCCCTCTGAAAGGGGGTTAAGGAGAGACTACCCCCCACTGAAAGGGAGTTAAAAAGAGACTACCCATTAAAAAGGAGTTAAGGAGCGACTTTGTCCCTTTAAAAGGGAGCTATGGAGGGACTCCACCCCTTAAAAGGGGTAAAAGACCTTTACTCTCCTTTACTGACGTAGTCCAAACTCCCTGCGAGCTGCTTGAAGCTCGGGCTCTTGTCAGTCATTCGTCATTCAACTCACCCGTTCTTCAGCTCATCTCCCTTGAAGTGCCACGTGACTGTGGCGGGCGGCTCGCCGAATACCTTCACGTCGAGCGAGACGGGCAGACCAGCCTTCACCGTGATTGGGTTCAGGTTGGTGCGGTCGATGCGAGGCTTTACTGCAATTATACGAAATTGTGAGTTTTTCACACCGTAATTATTTATTACTAGCAGTCCGTCCCAGCTTCGCACAGATGCAATCGCACCCGTGCAAAGCTCGGGCAGATCGCCAGTAATAAATATAACCTATGTTACTAAGGATAATGTAGCATTGTAATGGTGAAAGAACTTTTGAAATAGGACCAGTAGTTTTTGAGTTTATTCGTAACAAACAAAAATACAAATCTTTCCTCTTTATAATATAAGTATAGAAGAGCATTGGTAGTCTACTTCCCTGTGGTCGTGGGTTCGAACTAGGTTATGCAATGAATTTTTCTATTCGAAAAATTTATGTACGCACAATCAGTGCTCTCAAACGGCGAAGAATAACAACTTGAAGAAACCGGAATATGCGAGAACTAAAAATCAATAATATAGCAACGATTGCCACGATAATAGTCTTTATGTACTGATATACAGGGTGGCCCATTCAAATCGGTCAGTATGGGAAAGTCTGAAACTGTAAGACATACGAAGATTTGTTCTTAGGAACCATGTCACCGATTTCGATAAAAAGAAAAACTGCATTCATACAATTAAAAAAAAAGTGTACCCAACTGGGGAATCGAACCCGGTTGTTTTGAAAAAATAAACTTACACTATTTCTATTCAGATATCGTTTGTGTAGGTCTTAAGCAGTAAATATCTCTAAGAAACATAATGTCTAAAATGAATAAAATGCATTTTTTTCACATACTTTAATTTATCATAGTAGGTGTTCAAAGTGACCACCGTTACAATATTCAGCAAGTTCAGGCATGTAAAATTGTCTCTATGGTTGTTTGTACCTCTCTACTTGTTACATACACCGTGTTATGTATCATGTGGCATTGGCATTGCATTAAACGTTTAAGGAAGTTTTGTTATCTACAGTAATATTATTATCTATTATTGCAACTGCTTACTTCTATTAATCAAACACTAACAATCAATTGAAAAGCCCACTTAAAGTAAGTATGTAGATGTTGTAGATACAGAGACGTGTTAAACCTCATTTGAAAATGGAACGTGTCGGTGTGACTGGCCGAATAGCGATACAAAAAAAAAGAAAAAAAAACTTGAGTGTCAAATGTTTAGGCGGGAACTGAAAATTAAAATCAATGCTTCGGTATTTTTGTGTCGTTCGCTGTGTGGTTGGGAAAATGCGTTTTACAAATTCTGAGCACTTTGATTTATTGGAAGCTTACTTTAAAAACGATAAAAATTGCTCCCGTGCACTACATTGGTACCATATATGGTATTTAATTCATTTAATTGACTCTAACAACATTGTTAGTAAAAATTATTATTTGACAAAAGGTAGGTATTACCTTTCCAATTATTATAAACGACAGGTAGCTGTTTCGCTATCTTATTATTTTAGTATAACAGCCAAAAACTTGGCTACACAAAGTGCTTTTATTGGGCACTCCCATGACATGAGACAGACTCTGGACATTATTCCAAGTCATTTAAATTAGTTTGTAAGACAATAGAGGGATTCTCTAGCATTCAACAGTCAAATAATAATTGTTATAAAAAAAGTCAAAATAAATCAAAGAATGTAAATATTACTAGCTTGGTGCATCAGAATATTCAGGGAATTTGTAACAAAGAGTTAGAACTGGAATTGTACCTGAACTCAAATAATATTGACATTATTTGCATTACTGAACATTGGCTGAAAAGCCATGAGCTTATGTTCAATTTCAGTAATCACCAAGTTGGTAGTTCCTTCTGCAGAGTTAACTTTATGAGAGGTGGATCATTAATATTACTTAATAAAGAAATTAAATTTAGAGAACGTAAAGACATTGTCACCCACTCTGTAGAACGACACATTGAGATAGCCTGTGTGGAGTTGGAGCAGTTCATTGTTATAAGCACTTATAGCCCACCAACCGCCTCATTTGATGTTTTTGAGAAAGTAATGGAAGAGGTAATGTTTAAAATAGTATCAAAATCAAATAAACAAACTATTGTTTGCGGTGACTTTAATGTAAACTTGCTTGAAACATACTCTTTAAGTACCAGAATAACTAGTCTATTTAAATCATTTGACCTTGAACCATTATTTATGGAGCCCACAAGAATTACTGCCACTTCGGCTAAATGTATAGATAATATGTTTTCTAATGTAAAAGTATTAAGAAAAAGTATAATAAGTAATATTAAATCGGACCATCTTGGTCAACTTATTCATGTAGAAGCAAGAAACAAAAAAAATGTAAATAGAAAAATAACTTTTATTCCTGTGACCATTGATCGATTGGATAAAGTAAAATTTAACCTTATTTCTAGATTGCCTGGTTTATCATATAACTATCATAATCCAAATGACTCGTATAATCTATTTTTTAATGAATTTAATAAAGTATTCAATTCGATTTTCACATCCAAGACGGTTACGGTATCAGGCAGTTCAAAATTTTGTGAGTGGGCAACAGCTGGTATTCATAAAAGCAGGCAAACCTTGTATGAACTTTACAGCGAAAAACAATACAACTTTAGTGAAGAGTTTAAAGTAAAAGTTAGAAATTATTCAAAAATTTTTAAAAGCGTTTGTCAAGTTGCAAAATCACTATATTTATGTTCAAAAATTAAAAACAGTCAAGATAAAATTAAAGCTACGTGGAAAATTATAAATAATGAGACTGGAAGAGTCAAGACTCAGAATAATGTTTTCAATTTAAATATTAATAATAGTAATATTAATCATGATGATGAAGTAGCCAAAGCATTCGAAAAATTCTTTACTGATATTCCAGTTTCTACTACAAAATCTTTAAACTCTTCTCACATAATTGCAGAGTCATTGTTAAAAAATAATGTACCACAATGCAACATACAATTACATTTCGATTATGTAAATAATAATGATATTATCAAAGCATTTAAACTGATAAATGTAAAAAAAACAACTGATCTCTGGGGCATTTCTGTTAGCGTTGTGAAATCATTCATTGAAATCATTGCACCTGACCTAGCTTTTATATTTAACCAATGTATTGACTGTGGTGTGTTTCCTGATTTAATGAAACATAGCAAGATAACACCTCTTTTCAAATCAGGTAGTCATTCTGACCCTGGTAACTTTCGGCCTATATCAGTATTGCCTACATTTAGTAAAATTTTTGAAAAACTTATTCTTATTCAGTTACAAAGACATTTTAGTATGAATAACTTACTTGATAGTAAACAATTTGGGTTCACAAGAGGTCGCTCAACAACTGATGCCGGTGTTGAGTTGATATCACACATTTTTGAAGCCTGGGAGGAATCGCAAGATGCCTTAGGCATTTTTTGTGATTTATCTAAGGCATTTGATTGTGTACATCATGAGACACTAATTAGAAAATTACAACACTATGGAGTTAGGGGTGTTGCTCTAGACCTTCTCACTTCATATCTAAGTGATAGAATACAAAGAGTTGACGTAAATGGAAAGCGTTCTCCGGGATCAGTGGTAACAATTGGTGTACCACAAGGATCAATACTTGGGCCATTCTTATTTTTAATATATATAAATGATCTACCCCGGCTTGTTAGGAACGATCATGAGATTGTACTGTTTGCTGATGACACGTCACTTTTATTTAAATTAAAGCGACAAGAGACTAACTTTGACAAAGTAAACAATGCAATCTCTAAAATTGTAGGGTGGTTTAATGTAAACAACTTATTGTTAAACGAAAATAAAACGAAATGCGTTCGTTTCATACTACCTAATGTAAAACAAAACCAAACTAATATAAAAATAAAAGATGAAAAGCTAGGCCTTGTGGACACCACAGTTTTTCTAGGCTTAACTTTAGATAATAAACTGCAATGGGGCCCACACATAGATAAATTGTCGAAGAGACTTAGTTCTGCAGCATACGCAGTCAAAAAGATCCGTCATTTCACCGACGTCGATACAGCCAGACTAGTTTATTTCAGCTACTTTCACAGCATTATGTCTTACGGTATTTTGTTGTGGGGGAGTGCTGCAGATATTAACACCATATTCGTGTTGCAGAAGAGGGCTGTTCGCGCAATTTATAACATGGGTCCCAGAGAATCACTTAGAGATAAGTTCAAAGAAATTAATATTATGACAGTGCCCTGTCAATATATTTATGAAAATCTTATGTATGTTCGCAAAAATATTAATCTGTTTAAAAAAAATTGTGATAATCATAATGTTAATACTAGAAATAAAAATAAACTCGCTGTTCCCACAGTTAGGCTCACTAAGGTCAGTAAATCTTTTAAAGGGCAATGTGTACGCTTCTTTAACAAAGTCCCAAGCGACATACAAAATTTATCAATTGTCAAATTTAAAAACTTAATTAAACAAAATCTGTCTCAAAAAGCTTACTATAAAACAACCGATTACCTAGATGATAAAAAAGCTTGGGACGAATGTGCTCCAACTCTACTTGGAATCCATAACAATAGCAAGGGTCATGCCAAAAAAGCGATAGGAACCCAGCCGGTGTTGTTGCCAGTTCTTTTACGGCATGGGCGCGTTGGAACTGGTGTAAATTTTCCTAGCTTGTAAGACGTTTCAAAGTGATCCTTGTGATTCTACTGAATAAATAATTTTTGATTTTGATTTTGATTTTGATTTTATCAAATATCCGACACGTATTTTACCTACCCGTAAGATATTCATCAAAATTGTGCACAATTTGAAGACTTACGGAAGTTTTAAAAAGCCAATTAAAGTAAAACCAAGAAAATGTGATGAAAACATGGAAATGAACATTTTAACCTATTTTGAAGCAACACCAGATGCCTCCACCCGTAATGCAAGTCGTGATATTCCTGAAATTTCACGAACACACATTCAAAGAACCCTAAAGAAACACAAATACAAGTGCTACAAGAATGGACATTGGGTGCAGGCCTTACATGCAGGAGATGATATCAGACGACTTGAATTTTGCAATTGGATAAAAGAGAGAATGGGCCTAGACAGACATTTTTTAAACTACGTAATATTTTCTGATGAAACTCAATTTTCCAATAACGGAATGTACAATCGTAAGAATCATCACTATTGGAGTCGAGAAAATCCCTTACGAGTGCACGAAGGACGCCGTCAAGTTAGATTCTCATTTAACTGCTGGGTCGGCCTACTTCACAATAAGGTACTCATGTTTAAAATTTATGATGGACATTTGGACAGATTCAAGTACCTTGCAATCTTAGAAGATCTTTTAGAGGCCGTAGGAGAAATGGCAGTAGAAATAAGAGAACAACTTTATTTTCAACAGGATGGAGCACCGGCTCACAATAGTCGTATAGCAAAAGACTTTTTAAATGAAAACTTTCCGCGAAAGTGGATTGGTACGAACGGCCCGATCAAATGGCCGGCGAGGTCGCCCGATTTAACGCCTCTAGATTATTTTTTGTGGGGTTACATTAAAGATGAAGTGTACAAAAATAGCTATAACACCGTTGAAGAACTAAAAGTAGCCATAGAGTCAACTTTAACGCAGATTCACCACATGAAGATACAAAATGCAATAGTAAGATCGTTACCTAGACGTGTTGAATATTGTATTAAAAAGACGGTGGTCACTTTGAACACCTACTATGATAAATTAAAGTATGTGAAAAAAATGCATTTTATTCATTTTAGACATTATGTTTCTTAGAGATATTTACTGCTTAAGACCTACACAAACGATATCTGAATAGAAATAGTGTTTAAGTTTATTTTTTCAAAACAACCGGGTTCGATTCCCCAGTTGGGTACACTTTTTTTTTAATTGTATGAATGCAGTTTTTCTTTTTATCGAAATCGGTGACATGGTTCCTAAGAACAAATCTTCGTATGTCTTACAGTTTCAGACTTTCCCATACTGACCGATTTGAATGGGCCACCCTGTATATAAGGTGCAAACTTACAGAAGCGCATGATATACCGCAACGATTGCCACGATAATAGTCTTTATGTACTGAGATATAACGTGCAAACTTACAAAAGCGCTAGATATATCGCAACGTTTGCCACGACAATACCGTTTTTATGTTCTGATATATAAGGTGCAAACTTGCAGAAGCGCTGGATATATCACAATTGCCACGACAATAGTCTTTATGTGCTTATATATAAAGTGCAAACTTACAGAAGCGCGGTTTAGCGGTATGCCAGTTGGTGTTCTCCGAAGGTTCAGACTGGCCCGCCTTGTTCAGAGCTCGAATACGGAACTGGTACTGGTTACCCTCTTCTAGCTTAGGCACGGTGCCTTGACACACGTTGCCTTGGACTTCCGCCGCCTATGGGAGATATAGTATTTTGAACTTTATTCGTTGATATCATAAAGGTGGGTATGGTAAGCTATAATAATTAAAAATCGTTTATTTCGGGCAACAAATAATTGAATATTACAAATATATTGGCCCATATTTATAAATACCTTACAGACATACATAAAAATATTAAATTATACGAGTCATCGACGCTCCGATGACACACGCGCGGTGTAGTTTGACAGGTGTCCAATGAACTTCCTAAAGCTATGATCGCCCGTGAAATAAATCGATATTATTTATCGATTTATTTTATTTGCTGGAATAAGGTTGGATTCGACCAAACTCGAATAGGAATTTTCTTCAAATATAACCGTAGTTATTATTCACGAGTAAACTAACAGTTTACTTGTATTCGACATTTCTAATTCCGCAGAAAAAAAGGATAACCTGTTTGTTATTTTTCAACACACTTGCTTATAAAGTGGCTCTATGGTCATCGAAATTAGGCACAGAATGATACCCATAATCAAACTATAACTTTTTCATTGCTATAACTCACTAGTGAGTTAAAGTTTTTTTTTGTTATTTTAATCACAAGTGTGTTGAAAAACGTCGTATGATACACGTGTGTATTGATGATCACCGTCCTCGGCTATCTTAAAACCCTCGCCTACATAATGTACTATTGTAAGTTGGTCGATGGATAAGAGGTCGTTTCCGTGGTTCTACATGTTGGACTGCGGGTAAACATACTTTTTAGTGTTGGACTACAGATAAATTTATTTCCCCGTGGTCCAACACGTTAGACACGTTGGTATACTTGCTGCCCCGGTCCGACCGGTTGGACCACGGATAATTTTACTTACTCGTGGTACAAACTGTTGGACAAAGCTGTTGGACCAGCGGTAGCGCAGCGCAACAAAAAGCTAAGGGTGGATTCGATCAACATCTGGGATAACTATTTCCCAGATGTTGATCGAATCCACCCTTAGCTTTTTGTTTTATATTTGAACTAAAGATAAAACAAAAAGCTGAAGGACTGGTCCACAGTAGCCCAAAACCGTGATGATTGCAGAGAAGGAAGGGAGGCCTTTGCCCTGCAGTGGGACACTACAGGCTCATAATAATAATAATAATAAAGATAAAACAACTAAAGCAATGACGAGTTCGGGGGCGCAGTAAGCGCGTGCTCAGTAAGAAGCCAGAGGCTGCGGGTTCGGTTCCCGCTGCAGTTCAAATGTATTTTTTCTGTAGATATTGTATTAATTATGTGGTTCTTACACACACTTTGCTTAGTTTGAAGCTAGATGGCGCTGTTAAAAATGTCCACCACCATTTATTTTTTCAAGTTCAGACTAACCTTAACAAACTCTCCTCTATCTCTATCCATGACCTCAATCACGTATCCCGTGATAGGTGCCCCATTATCCCTAATAGGGGGTTCCCACTTCAGCTTAGCTGACTTCTCGTCCCAGTCCACGATATCAGGCAGACCAGGGGGCGCGGGCACGTCGTACGGGTTCTTGGCCAGGGTTCCATGGTCGGTCTCCAGCGGCTCCGACTCGCCTTCCTCGTTCAGCGCCTTCACGCGGAACTGGTATGTGTGGCCGGGTTCTAGGCCTGCGGAAAGAACATGGTATTTAGTAATCATGGCAGAAAATCAATAAATAAAGTTTATATATTTGTCCCATAGGTTCTCAACATAAGATTTGTATGTAGGTGGTACAATACAGTATCGTATTACATCTTAAATCGACCACTATACAGTTTAGAACATTCACGAACATACGCGGAACCATAAAAACTGTCACAAATCAATCATTTTTGTCCGCAAGATAGACCCTCACACGTGCTGACCTTTCAACCCAAATTGCGACTTGAAGTCATTTCCTAAAAGTCTATATTATGATGGTGGTAGTTACTAGTAACGTAGCCTCGGTGGTATCCGACTTTTTGTTAAATCCAAAATGCGACTTGTTGTCATTACCCAAGGGTCTATATTGGCTCTGTACTAGGTTTGCACTCCGCAGTAACAGTAGCTTAAGTGACTTGTAGTCATTATCCAAGGTTACCCCCCCTTCGGTACCCTTATTATGGAAGTCTATCGCTGTCGATCGCTAATCTGTTGTTGCGTCTGGCCGTCTCTTTCGCACCTACAGTGCGTACCATAAGCGAGTAAGAAATCGACAAGCGATACACTTACATATGCCCTATGGGTTTCGACGACCGATATGGCGTGGCGGGCAAAGGTCCACCTGTGACGCAGGAGGTTGCGGGTTCGATTCCCTCCTTGGAACTAATGTTTGTACGATCTGCAATAGGTCCAGGGGTTCTGGGTATTTTCTATGTATAATAAAAAATATCTATCGATGTATTGTATTGTATTAAGTATATCAGGCATCTAGTACCCATAACACAAGCTCTGCTTAGCTTGGGGCTAGATGATGCTGTGTGGATTGTCCAGCATCAATTATTAAGTATATCAGTCATCTAGTACCCATAACACAAGCTCTGCTAAGCTTGGGGCTAGATGATGCTGTGTAGATTTTTATTTATTTATAGGGACATGATAAAAGTAAAAGTAAGTAAGTTCGTATGAGTCAGTGGCCAACTCTGGTGACAGAGTTTTTAGGCCGTCCGAAGGCCTCTGTCATGGCCTAACATTTTTGAAAAAGCCGGGACCGACTGCTTAACGTGCCCACCGAGTGCCTCCGATGATAAAAGTTGTTGATGGTACTCACCAGTAACAGTAGCCTCGGTGGTATCCGGCTCCACAGTGCCAGCAGGCACCCACTTGCCAGTCAACGTGTCCATTTTCTCCAGCACATACGCGCTAAGGGGTAGCCCCCCGGTATGCTTGGGCTTTTTCCACGACAGCTTCACGTGGTCTGCGTGAACATCTGATACTTCTAGCGGCTCTTCTGGCTTGCCGGGTTTGTCTGGAAGGTTAGGAAACCTTAAGTGAGTCAGTGGCCAACTCTGGTGACAGAGTTTCAAGGCCGCCCAAGGCCTCTGCCGTGGCCTAACCACTTTATAAAAGGCGAGACCAACTGCTTAACGTGCACTCCGAAGCACGGGAGCGCTCAGTTGAAATTGCCACTGGCGGTCATCTATCCAAATGATGACTTTTATTTATACCACTAAAGTGGCGACCAAGCGTACGGCCCACTTGAGGGTCAGCGGTTACCGTAGCCTATGTACGCATGCAACATCATAGATATCACTTGCGTGTTACCACCCTGAGACGTTAGATGGAAAGTCTCATGTGCCTGTAATTTCACCGGAAACCATACCCTTCACACCGAAACACAGCAATACGAGCATTACTGCTTGGCGGCAGAAATAGATATGGTGGTAGTCCTTCCCCGGACGAGCTCTATCACAAAGAACTCTACTACTCTGACTACGCGGAACAGTGGTTAACTTCGTTGATCTGTTAAGAACAACTTGGCCAGCTACGTTACGAGCGCTCCCAATAACGGCTGGGAAATAAAGGTTTTCGAATGGCGACCACGAACTGGAAAACTAAGTGAAGGACGATGATATTGAAGCGGTCGCAGGACGTTTTTAGATGGTAAAGGCAAAACCGGTCCTTTGGGGGAGGCTTATGTCCAGCAGTGGACGTCTCGGCTGCTATGATGATGATGAATAAAAAACCACCATATCCAATTCATTCAGATTCAAAACCAATTGAAACCAATGATATCTAAACGAGACCATTACTATTATAGTCCTAAGAGGAGAGTCGCTGTGACCTTGCTATACAGGCTCACTAAAGTCATCCTAGTGCGGGGAACAGAGTTATATCAAGTGCAATTTATTAAGAACGGGTTTTGTAAAATCTTGTTATCTAAGCATTATAACTATATGCACCGCCAAATGTTTTTATGGAACAGATAAACTTATCTTTATCTTAATTACTCTCGCTCGAGAGTGGGCCAGTGTCCCAGCACCACCATATCCACCAATTCACATTCAGATAGTAGACCAGCGTCCCAGCAGTGGGAACATAAGGCTGTCATGATGATCTTACCAAGAACGGTAACCTCGACGGTAGCTTCATCAACACCAGACTCATTCTCTGCTTTCAACGTGTAGATTCCGGTGTTCTTCCAACTGGACTCTGAGATCTGCAGTTTAGTGTTGTAATCCTCATGCTCGATCTTGACTCCGGGACCGGTTTCCAATGGCTGGTGGAAAAAAACTCACACTATGATACTAAAAACGCAAAAATTTGATTTTTTAACCATAGGAGAGCTATTATATATAATTAATATTATAAAGTGGAAAGTTTCTTAGTGACAACATTATGTTTATAATTATGTTTGTGGGAGTATCACGGCTGAACGGATCTGTATCAAATTTAGGCATAGATTAAAGTCTGGTATAGCATAAGCACTTTTTATCCGTAAAAGTATGAAATTTCAGCCAAATCGGCGCTAACAAGAAATCTAATGGCTTACCTTGTTAGCGAAGCTCCAAGTCTTGGTCGGTGGGGGCTCACCACGGATGTCCACGTCGAACTTGATGGTAGTACCCGCGCGGACGCGGACAGCCAGCATCTTGTCGCGGTTGATGTGCGGCTTCACTGTAATTAACCAAATTCACAGATAAATAATTATCTACTCTTCAATAAACAACACTAGACTCTATCAGGATGTATATAGAGTTGAGAATACTTACGGAACATAGCTATAGCATGACCGCGATGTTATCAACATTTCCGTAAACAATACTAGACTCTATCTGGAAGTATATAGAGTCGACAATACTCACGGAACCTAGCCTTGGCCACGAATGACTGGGTAGCATCCCCCGGCTTCCCGGTGCTCGCCTTGGTCACAGTGCGCACACTGAACGGGTATGTGTTCACCTACTCTTTCGTAAACAATACTAGACTCTATAAGGATGTATATAGAGTTGAGAATACTTACGGAACATAGCCATAGCATGACCGCGATGTTATCAACATTTCCGTAAACAATACTAGACTCTATCTGGATGTGCATATGGTTGAGAATACTTACGGAACATAGCCATAGCATGACCGCGATGTTATCAACATATCCGTAAACAATACTAGACTTTATCAGTATATATATAGAGTTGAGAATACTCACGGAACCTAGCCTTGGCCACGTGCGGCTGGGTGGCATCCCCCGGCTCTCCTGGGCCCGCCTTGTTCACAGCGCGAACCCTGAACTGGTATGTGTTCCCCTCCTTGAGGTCTGGCACACGAGCTTTGCATTCCGGGGTCTGGAAATGGAAAAAAGTTATCAAAATTTAACTACTTATTAAAAAGTTACGTCGTCATTCGCGTCGACTGGATAACTTTTGTTTACGTCGGCTAAAAACACAAAGTCAAAGTTAAAGTCAAAAGAATTTTCCTACTAATATTATAAATACGAAAGTCTGTGTGTGTGTGGATGTGTGTGGGTGTGTGTGTGTGTGTGGGTGTGGGCGTGTGTGTGGGTGTGGGTGTGTGTGGGTGTGTGTTAATGTTTGTTACCACGTATCTCCCTAACGACTTAACCGATTAGCATGAAATTTAGATAGCTTAAGTCCTGGAATGTGTACTATTTTGTCCCAAAGCAGAAATTGAACTCGCAACCTCCTGCATCGCAGGCAGACCTTCGCCCGTCACGCTATATTGGTCACCATAATACTTTACAAATGTCTCGGGGAGACGAAGAATTTTTGAAAGTGCAACTGCACCTCTTGTGGTAAGGCGTGACGCTTAAAAACGACTAGACAGTCCCGTCATTAACGTTAACACAAAAAATAACATCACTCACCGAAGTTGTAATCGCCTCGGTCCAAGAGCCGTATTTCTCCTTTTTCTCGATGACGTATCCTGTGATGGGCGCGCCGCCGTTGTTCTTCGGCGCTTCCCACTTTAGGTCCACGCGATCCACGTCCCAGTCCTCCAGTGTTGGGACTGAAGGCTTGCCAGGGATATCTGAGGATAATAAATCTTAGATATAATACTGCTAATAGATCTCAACTGTCATGAAAGTTAGCTTTTTGTGATGTGCAATTGTAAAGACAATTTAGTTCAAAAAAGCTCGATTGCGCATCGAAACGGCTAACTTCACGACAGCCAAGATCCGCTGGCAATACTGTATTGCCCGACTGTTTGAAAACCAAGCAACAGTTATAGCGAAGATTTGGAGGTCAAATCCTAAAACCGACTAACGATAACCGTGGCAAATATGGTAGTTCAACTTATATTGGTGACAACTAAGTTCAGAGCATTGATGGACAAAAGCTGAACCACTAAAACCATCACAACATATCGTTTTTGGCAGTAAGAATTGACCCTTTGGATCTGTAGATTTATTGTGTAAATCTGTCGAAATATTTTTGTTGGCGCAGCCATATTGAAGACTTGAAAACTGGCGCAGCCGGCAAGGATCTTACCGTAAGGATTCTTCGCAATAATAGAGTGGTCGGTCTTCAATGGCTCCGACTCTCCCTCATCGTTAACAGCCTTGACCCTAAACTCGTATTCCTCGCCTTCCTGGAGACCTTTGACCTCCATTTCCGTATCATCGGTCTTCCCGACCGGAACCCAGCGGCCAGTGGCTTTGTTCAGCTTCTCGACTACGTAGCCAGTGACGGGTTTACCTGATGAAGGAAAGAATTATTTAATAAAGTTATGCGATGCTAGCACGATGAAGAAAAAACTATTAAATTAAAAGATCGTATAGAACCGATGACGGAATTCATCGGCTATCTGAACGCTTCCTTCATGTCACGTCACTTAAAGCAAATAAGCGCTCTACTGAGTGTACAAATAGCGGTTACGCATCAAAATTACAAACGTCACGTTTATCGTGTAAATATATTGTTTTAGGTCAAGAGCGATTCTAAACTAATACAAATATATAAGAAACGGTGAGAAATACTACGTAAAATCTAATGTGTTTTATGTCATTGTAATTTCAGGGAATCGCTAAAGTACAGAATTTTCTTGTTATTTTTAAATCAACGAAAAAAGAGAGCGAAGAAAAATATTTGCTAAAAAAAGGAAAAAGTATATGAAAGGCCCTAACTTACCGCCGTCATCTTCAGGCTTCTTCCAGGCCAGCTTGCAGCCATTCTTAGTCACATCAGTAACCTTCAGCGGGCCACCAGGCTTGCTCGGCGAAGAGAGAACAGTGATCTCCACTTCAGCTTCGTCTTTACCATGCTGGTTCTCAGCCAAGATGCGGTAAGTACCGGTCATTGGTCGAGCCGATTCTTTGATGTCAAGTTTAGTATTATAGTCTACGTTTATTACGCCGACTGTCACCTGTTGAATTAATAATGGGACGTTAAGTCTCGTGCGTAATGCTGTCTTTGCGGTGAAGGAAAACAATGTAAGGACACCGACAACGTGTCTGTCCCAGGAATGAAATTTCAAAAGACATCTGCTTTGAGTTCACGCAGTAAATAAACCTTTGTTTTGGTAGCTTTGGCCCATCTGGCTGAAATCCAAATAATGGGTAATTCAGGCTTTACAAAGCATGTAGAGATAAACCAGTCAAAAACTGAACACCCATTCCGAAAGTTGTTATAGTTGTCACATTGAAATGTATGACAAACGCGGGGGAGAGGCGTTTAGTTTGAGGAAGGTTTATCTCTACGATGATATAGACAACCTATTCGTTGTTCAACACATTAAAAAGACCGGTATTGGCGGCCTAAACATAGCTGAATTATGCAATTGACTTTAAACATATTTACAAACGTCCTAAAAACTGGCGCAGCCGGTAGAATTTTACTAAAGAAGGTTCGTGTTAGTCAGTTTTTCAGTCGCAGCTGGTTTCAAACTAAAAAGCCATTACGACCGAAAGAGTTTCTGAAGCTAAATATTTCAACAATAGTTACCTCCTTTTCATCGTTCTTCCATTTCTGGAACCACTGCACCTTGGGCGCGGGCTCACCCTTCACGTTCACGTCGAAGAATATTGGCTTGCCAGCACGGACCACTAAGGGCTTGAGGTTGGTGCGATCGATACGTGGTTTCACTAAAAAAATGTAGTTAAAATTACTTAAACACTGTTTAGGAAGAAAGAGAAATTAAAAAGTCTAAAAACCGACACAACCAGTAGCATCTGACTATACTAATATTGTAGTAGTAATAAGCCAGTGTCTCAGGAGTGGTAAAATTGGAAAGCTGTGCTCTTTAAAGCGCTAAATGCCATCAACGAAGTCAGGTTATCATCTAGGTGACCAAAACAATTTTACCAACTCAACTAATTACAGTTAGCATGCAAAACTTTTTGACTAAATCAATTTACCAATTAACAACGGAAACAAAAGAAACTGGCGCAGCCTGTTTTTTATAGGATTACGTTGTGTGTTGGTTGTTGCAAATAAAAATATTTCTATTCTATTCTGTTCTAACATCTTACTAAGTGATTTCGTGTGAATTAGTAACCAACTCTTTAAACAGAGGTTAGAGGCCACTGAATGCTTTCATCTTGGCCTTTACAATGTTGTTAGATGATAATAAATAATAATAATAATAATGATAATAAAGCGTCCATAGGCTACGGTAACTACTTAACATCAGGTGGGCCGTATGCTTGTTTGCCACTTAGGTGGTATAAAAAAAAATATTTATTCATAATCTTAGTACTAAGGTTTACATAGTTGTTTGTTGAGTAATTCTTTTAAGTAATTTTTAAGTATAACTTACAGGATTTATGCCTGATAGTGGTCATCTGCGTTGGTTCCGAGGGTTCAGAGTTGCCTGCCTTGTTGACGGCAATCACTCGGAACTGGAACTCTCCACCTTCAGGCAAACCTTCAACCTTGCCTGATGTTGCAGTTCCAGGCACCTGCCACCAAACAGGCATTAAAGTCAAAAGTAAGCTCGTAGAACGGCCCCCCACTCGATGGACCGACATTAAAGCGGTCGCAGGAAGTCGTGGGATGGTGAAGGCGCAAAATCGGTCGTCATGATGCTTTTTGGGGGAGGCTTATGTCTAGCAGTGGACTGATATGATGAAGTTCGTATGATTGAATACTATTATAATTCAAAGTATGAGTACTGGTGGTGTAGTAGTAGAGTAGAGGTCCTTTCCGATCCTAAGGTCGTGGGTTCGAACCCGGTCGTCCACCTACAAACTTGAAACTCAGGGAGTATTATCCTTTTGTAGTATATGTAGGGGTACCAATAAAGGAATTTCCAAAACTCAACACCACACGCACGCAGACGTGTGTGACGCAGCGAAAAATGCAGTTTATATAAAAAAATTACGCGAACAGAACCGCGGGGCGTTCTACTATATTCCTATAAACTCAGAGTACTTACCTCTCCAGCGTTCTCCCAATCTCCACCTTTAGGTTTCTTCTGAATGATGTACTTCTGTATGGGAGCTCCACCATCAGACTTGGGCGGATCCCAAGCGATTTCAGCACTTTGGTTGTCGTGATCGGCAACTTTCACGTTGCCAGGCTTATCGGACACCTCTGCAATAGTTCATTATTGTGAGTCATTGGCTTCTGGTAACGGAGTTGGGAGGATAGACCATCTCATGACCAAAACACGAAGCTCATAAAGCCTTTCGAAACAGAAGTTACAGGAACTTTCATCATTGACGACCGATGTGGCGCAGCGGGCGCAGGTCCGCCTGTGACGCGGAGGTTGCAAGTTCGATTCCCGCCTCGGGTCAAATGTTTGTACGATCCACAAATATTTGTTCCGGGTGTTCTGGGTATTTTTTATATACAATAAAAAATATCTATCAATGTATTGTATTGTATTGTATTAAGTATATATCAGTCATCTAGTACCCATAATACAGCTCTGTTTAACAGCAGCTTACCTTGGGGCTAGATGATGCTGTGTGGATTGTCCAGCATTATTTATTTATTTATTATTAATTTATTATTTATTATTAGAGCATAATATTCAAGGAACTGGAGCACTGGTTGTCTAGTGGTAGTGACATGCCTTCCGATTCTAAGGTCGTGGGTTCGAATCAGGTCGTGCGCCAATCGATTTTTCTATTCGAAAAACTTATTTGCGCTACGCCAGTCCGCTTATACGGTGAAGGAAAACATCGTAAGGAAACCGACATGTTCGAGAACTGAAAATTTGAAAGACATGTACCATCCACCAATCCGCATTGGTCAGCGTGGTGGATTAAGACCCAATCACTCTCGCTTGAGATTAGACCAGTGTCCCAGCAGTGGGAACATTAGAAGGCTATCATGATGATGATTCAAGGAACAGGTTCCACACAGGTGAAAAAATCTCTCGTAAATCGATGAACTTTATCCGTTCAATTATTAGTTATCTTTGTTGGGAATAGAGACAGAAGAGTAGCTATATAAAGCCTACCGAATGGATTCTTAGCCAAGGTAGCGCGTTCAGTTTCCAACGGCTCGGAATCACCCTCGTCGTTGACAGCTGTCACCCTAAACTTGTACTGGTGACCTGGCTCCAGGCCTGTCACATCCATTTCCAGAGGTTTCTTGTCGCCCGCCACTCTGTAGACATAGTGACACATATTAACATAACATTAGGATAGCCTAGGATCAGCTGATCATTCCTGAGAGCTCATCTGTGGCGACAGCGGACATTTAGTCATCAAAGGCGGGGCTGAAAAACAGCGAGGCTAAGTCCTCCACCTATTCACATCCACCATTTCTATAACTATAATTATTACTACTACTATTATAATAAAACTAATAAATAAGTACCTACTTAGTTATAAAACAATGTGGGGTTATGTGAATAAATGCCTTTTTATTTTATTTTTATATTTTATTTATTAAAAATGCCTTTTTATTTATTTTTATATTTTATTTATTAAACGAAGTGTCCAGCTCCCACTGATGAACCGATGACCGATGATATTAAAGCGGTAGCAAGAAGTCGGTGGATGGTAAAGGCTCAAAATCGGTCATAAAGGCGCTCTTTGGGGGCCTAAGTCTAGTGGATGTCTATCGGCTGATATGATGATGATGACGAACAACATCTTACTAATTGACCGAGCGAGAGAAGCGCCTCAGCTTCGAGATTGGCCAAAAATGGTTTTGCCGGTCAGTTTGTCAGTCAGTCAGTCTGTCTGTTCCTTTAGGTCGCATTTTTCAATCAATCTGACTATAACTTATTATACGGGTCCTATGACTACAGATTTTTTTTTTGTCTTCGGGGATTTTAATTAGGGGGTACTTCCAAAAAAGGGCAAAAAGGGAGCTACTGAATATCTTTGCTTTTTGAGGTCTGTATGAAATTTAGGGGTAAAATACAGGCATAGATTACAGCCTGGAATACCATAAGCTAATTTTTGTCCCAATAAATATACATTAACTACCGCAAGAGTCTAGAACTATTATAAAGAAACCGACATGTCCAAGAGTTAAAAATTAACAAGACAACAGCCTATCCACGTTATTAAGACTCTAAATAGAAAACTCAAGATTAGTGCAGTCTCCCACTCGTAGGAACTGGTTGATCGTAATAATTACCTGCCAACTCTGACCCACTTGCCAGTGGCCACATCCATCTTTTCCAGTTCATACTCCTTGACTGGAGAGCCACCATCGTCTTCTGGCTTCTCCCACTTCACCTTGCAGGCTTCTGCGGTCACGTCGAAGACTTCCAAGGGTCCTGGTCAAACGAATCAGAATATATAAAAGGCTATCATGACTGACAGATACGTTTACTACATATGCACCCTAAACCATTTGGAAATTTGGAGGGTACATAATGTTGGTCTTATGGTGTAAGGGTGTACTAAAGAATTCCCAAAGTTCAGCTCCTATAGGAACGCAGCGGAAGATGAAGAGAAAAAACTCAATGGGGGCAAAGTCGCGAGACGTTCCACTACTCCCACTATCACACTAATCATAGGATAGATAATGACCGGGAATAGATCATAGGCTACATTTTATCCCGAAAAAAAATCACAGTTTTGAGTTCCACGCGAACGAAGTCGCGGGCAACAGTTAGTATTTAATAAAAGATGACAAACTGCTTAATCTACTCCAACATTATTTGAAAAAAATTACAAACATACAGTTTTTTGCCCAGATCATGTATTTGCCCATATTGCACTAGTGATAGTGTATAGTCAGTTTGGTATTCTTTGTTCTCCTTATCTTAACTTGCAAGATTTTTTTCTTTTAGGCGCACTAGGATTGCTAAGCACAGTAAATTCAACTGTCTTCTCATCGAATTCGTTGCAGTTTTCTGCCCGGAGCGTGTATTTGCCCGTGTCGCGTCTTACCGCGTTCACTAGTGTGAAGTCAGTGTGGTATTCTTTGTTATCTTATCTATCTTATCTTAGACGAATTTCTTACCTTTAGGCGCGCTAGGTTTGCTAAGCACAGTTAGTTCAACTGTCTCCTCATCGAATCCGTTGCAGTTTTCTGCCCGGAGCGTGTATTTGCCCGTGTCGCGTCTCACCGCGTTAACAAGTGTGAAGTCAGTATGGTATTCTTTGTTCTCGATCTTGATGCGTTCGGTGTTCACTAGCTTTATGTTGTCACGCCATGACCTGAAAATTAATAATCGTAATCATCTTGTCCATAATAATAATAAATGATTATTATTGACAGTTTTTGAATAACTTTGTTTTAAAGTAACCAGAGTGTACCAGAACAACAAATACAAAAGACATGTGCCTTATCTACATCGAGTCTGTGTGGTAGATTAAGACCAAATCACTCTCGCTCAAGAGAAGGTTCAGTGTCCCAGCAGTGGAAACATTAGAAGGTGATGATGATGACGAAAATCACAAACTAATGCAGTTGACATAACAGAATATTGTACGAGATTATGATTTAAGAATATTTAAAACAAGAGTGAACAGGTATATTCTAGCCAAGCGTGCTCCATCTTAGGCCGCATCGACACTTCACATCAGGTGGGATAGCGGCCAATCCCTTGTCGGCTGGGATGCACTATCATTTATAAAAAATAAAAAATAAAATGTGATTGTACTCTAAAGAATAGCTTACCAAGTAGTCTCTGGTGCTGGTTCACCTGTGACATCAACAGACCACTTGTGTGTGCGTCCAGCCTTAATGATGATAGACTTGAATGTGCTGCGTTCAATGCGCGGTTTCACTGGCAGAAAGAAAAGCAAAGTTATGCATTAACTTGAGACATTCTCTCTCTCCTTTGATGGATAATAAATTGATAAATTGTAAAAGCACTTGTGAGTAACTTAATAGATCAACATAGTAAAGCACTGTTTTACAGGGTCACTATTTGCAAGGGTGACCGTCAGCAGCATTTTCATTCAACTAAGCGTTTCTGTGCTTCAGAGGGTTTGTTAAGCTATCAGTGAGCTTTTTAAAAGTTATTAAACCATGAAGAAGCTTTCAGACAGCTTATTAACTCCACGACTGTATCCACTGTCTGATATGATCTTTATTTATATGATTTTAAATTTTAAAATACTAGTTCTAACTTACAGTTCTTATGCTTGCACAGATGGTTGTCAGTCGGCTGGGATGCATCCCCGACTCCTGCTTTGTTGTGTGCCTTCACGCGGAACTGATACACCATCTTCTCCTTCAGACCATCAACTTTGTACTCAGTTTTAGTATCATCTGTTTTGATGACCTGAAAAGAACATGAGTATTTATTCATGATCTTGGTAAATAAGTATAAAATCTTGAGTAGAACTGTGTTCTGTTACCACTGCTCTTTCAGAGCCAATGTTGTTTTTTAAGCCACCTGGTAAGGCAGAGTTACTACACTAAACTTAATCTCGACAACGCTCCAACGCTGGGTCTTCAGGTTCCTATCCATTTTTAGGACTATGCTATTGATATGGATGCAGAGTAGGTAGAGTTGGAGCACATTTTGTCTTAGGCTTTTAAGCAGAGATTAAGTGATAGTGAACATATCTATCTGCGTGTGTGTACCTCAATCCAATCCGGTGCGAATTTATCCTTCATTTCGATAACATATCCCAGGATAGGACGGCCGCCGTCGTCTGTCGGCGGCTCCCATTGCAGTGTCGCTGACATGTTGTCGTAGTCGATGATCGCAGGCTTGCTTGGAGCTTTTGGTGGGTCTGGTTAACATTTCAAAGGTGTGAATTTAACACAGTATTAAAGAAAACAGCAGCAAAACTGCAAATTCTGAAAAGATTTGTTTGTAAACAAACAGAAATTATGCAAACAAGAGGTACGGGAGATAAGTCATCGTCATGTGAAATGTCAACTTCAAAATATTTTTGACACTTTACGTCAGCTGTTTTATTTACGTTTCGTTCCACAAGTTCCGTAACTCCTTATGGATAGTTACGTTCCTTGTCTGTAACTTGCGTATCGTCCGTTATTTTTTGAAATCAGTTATTTTAAGTACAAGAGTGTTGTTCGGTTGTGTCGTAGTCGTGTGTTAGATACTGTGTTGTAAAAAAATGTGTTAGTGTTCAACTATTATTTTTGTACCTAGGGTTAGAAATCATTGACATCGTTTCTCTTGTTCTGCGCTGGCGTAAGTTATAGGCCGACTGACAACATCCTGGAGTTATCGTGGTAAGTTGGTACGTAACCTACCTACATAGGTATTATAAGCCAAAGACATGAGCTTTAATCGATTCAGGCCGAGAAGCTAATTTTCAACTCTCGCCACCCGTGAAGAGTCACCATTTAGGTTTCAAAGTAGTTATGGTAAAAGCGAACTTTGTTTTGAAAGTAATGTAATCTTACCGTAGGGATTCTTGGCGACGATAATTCCGTCCGTCTCCAGAGGATCGGATTCGCCCTCCTTATTCACAGCACGCACCCTGAACTTGTACTTGTGGTTTGGGGTCAGGCCTTTGACCGTGCACTGGGTTGGCTCTGGTCCAGTCTCACCGCACGGCACCCAGTTGCCAGTGTCCTGAAAGAACAGAAAATAGTTTATGAATTTGTACCTACCTAGGAAGTTTTATGGTCACCGGCGGCGGCCGGCGCACCGGTGAAGAACTTCAAGGGCTGGTTGAAGCTCAGAGGAAATATTCTCAAGGTCTTTAGGTTGAAGGCTAAATTGGAAGTGATCACGCAAGCTGTCGCACGAACTGTTAGTACGTATCGTAAGTATCTAGTACCTACCTAATATCTAAATACTTATCTATTTAGGTTAATACCTAAAGGTTAATACCTGTCTAGCTAACAAAACTACCTACCAGCGCTAGGTAAGTAGTAGGTATACCTAACTAGGAGTCTATCCGCGCCGCGGCCTAAATGAAAAACCTAAGTAGGTAGGTACCTAGCAGTCTTACCATGTCCATCTTCTCGAGCGTGTAACCAGTGATGTCGGATCCTTGCCAATCGTCTGGTTTCTGCCATTTGACTGTCGCCTTCTCGGCACGGACGTCTGCCACTTCGATGGGGCCGTTCGGCCTGTTGGGTTTATCTGAAACAGAACCACTATTTTGGAGACATTGAGTTACAATACATCTGTCTTTTTTAAGTAAGCAAGCGACTAGACGATCAAATCGTGCGCCAACCAGCTTGACCTAGGGTATGGTTTCCGGTGAAATTACCGGCACATGAGACTTTCGAACTACGTCTCAGGGTGGCAAGCCTTGGTATTGCAAGCGTCCATAGGATGCGGTAACCGCTTATCATCTTGTGGGCTTATCAGTAGCTTATCAGCTTGGTTGCCATTTTAGTTGTATAAAAACAAAAAACCTAAACAGAACACAGTAATGCTTGCATCTAGATAAAACTGTTTGGAGGCTGAATTCTTACACTGCGGTGGTATCTATACCCGCCAAGACCATAATCTTCCTGAAGAGAAGTAGTACTTTACCTGCAGCGTTTTTAACAGAATATCTTTCTTCTGAAGAGTCCTACTACCAAGTGGGTACCTTCAGCGGTTTTGAACTGAGCTGAAAGTCTATTATTCTAAAATGCCACCAAAAGTTTTTTAAATAAACTACTTACCAAGCACAACAACATCAGCAATGCTCTCGCAGGTGCCAGATGTGTTGGTGAGCACCAGCTTGTACTTCCCGCTGTCAGGCCTGGTGGTCTTCCGGACTGTCAGCACAGTGTTCTTCTCATACTTGTCAATGGTGATACGATCGCCATCGTCTTTGATCTCCTGTTACGAGTCAGAAATATCAGCAAAAGAGCAGTACGGATTGCGTTAGAACTCGGAGCAGTAAGTATTTTTCTCGAGTTCTAAGCAATCAAAGGTTTTGTGTTATAATGTTATGTTTGAGCAGATTTTGACGATGCAAAGCCATTCTGCTGAGTGTTATCACGTTAATGTAGAGATCTTTTGCAGAGCAAAGAAGGTTTTGATCTCAACAATATCCTGAGTGAGGGTTTCACTGGTTTGAGGATATGGTAGTGATTGATAATGGGTGCTTCTCTAAGTTTTCTATTCAAACTAGAGTTTTGTCACCTATCATTAGCTAAGGTGTGAAAGTGAAGATACCTACGTTGTTGGAAAATTTTGAAACAGTAAAAAAATTATAAAAACGGGCGGTGGTTGCAAAGATAAATACACTAGGTGTTTGGGAATTATATCATTCAGTTTCATTCAGTTTTGATTAATTTCTTAAATTTTAATGCCAATCAAATACTTAGGAGAGTGTAGGTAGCCAGCCAACTAGCCGCAATGTGCCACAATATCAAAAGCTGGCTGTTGATATTGCTAAGTTAATGTATAATGTAAGATCGCAATCATGCGACTGGTTTTATTAATATTATTATTATTATTTAGTCAAAATGAACCATCATTTTAATTTTACCTATTACTGTAACAGTAACAAAATAACATAAATTAAAGATGAAAAATTCAAATTACCTATGTATACTTAATTTATTAAGAATTAATAATGATTCATTTAGACACAGAGTAATAATCTGTAATTTAAAGTGTTAGTCACATTTGTAAATGTAAAAGTCTGAAAAATGTTGCGTAATTTGTTTGGTTTAGAACATAAAGTGTAAAGACATCTAGTTTCATTCCGCTGACCTTCTCTGTAAACGCCTTTCCACGTTTCTTTTTTGGAAAAAAAAATAAAACAATTTTGTTAGAAAAATGTCCAATTGGGTGTACACCTACATTTGGAATAAGAACCATACATAATACAAATAGTTTTTTTTTTAACATAAGATAAGTATATTTTTTTAATTTTAAAGAAATTGTTAACTCTCTAGATTCTAGAGCAACAGCAAGTAGTCGGTAAAAGATAAGATAAATATTTTGTAGTAGTAAATTGTAGATAAGTATAGGACTGAAAGAGTAAACAGGTCATTGATAGAGTATGAACACAAAATAATAAAACAAATGAGACATACCTCTTCTCCTTTCATCCATTTGACTTCAGGCTCAGGCTCGCCACCGTACTTAATGTCGAAGGTGATGATTTGTCCCTTCTTGATGATCATGTTCTGCAGGCCCTCACCAATGATGAACGGTTTGACTGGAGTAAAGAATTGAAATTAAAATCAACAGATACCTCAGCAGGTAGGTACCTAACTTACCAAAAGTTCGAAACAAAATAACGAAAAGTGCCGTAGACACTCACCAAATCTGCATTTAGCAACGATAGGTTTAGTGGTGTCGCTAGGTTCACCAGGTCCAGCTTTGTTGATAGCACGGACCCTGAACTCATAAGTGCATCCTTCCTTCAAACCGGGCTGGGTACCCTTCAGGCTGTCCCCAGGGACCTCCTTGCCGGTCACCCAGTCCTTGCCGAATTTCTCCTTGTACTCGATAACGTAACCGGTGATTGGTGCACCACCATCGGTATCTGGCTTCTCCCATTTGAGATCTGCGTGGTCCTTGTCCCAATCCTCTAGCGTTACGTTTTTGGGCTTTGATGGTTCGTCTGAAAATATCATAATAAGATTTTAAATCTTAATTTATAGGTTCATTGTTTATTAAACCAATATTTAGATTTAAAAAAATCTTACCCCATGGATCCTTAGCCAACACAGGTTTGGCAAACAAGCCAGGCTCACTTGAACCAATTTTGTTAACGGCGCGAATCCTGAACTTGTATGTCTTCTTTGGAATCAGATCTTCCACCTTATAGTTCAGAGGCTGCCCAACTGGTACTTCAGCTACGTTGTCCCAACCAGCCTTGAGAGACATATCTTGTCGCTCAATAATGTACTTGATAATTGGTGAACCACCGTCGTCTTGCGGCAATTTCCAACTGACGCTGCATGAAGTTTGGAAGACCTCAGTAACTCCAACCTCCTGAGGAGGTGTGGGCGGACTTTGCATGGTAATGGTGACATCTTTAGTGTCTTCACCCTGAGCGTTGGAAAGTTTTATCTGGAATTTGCCGGAAGCCTCACGAGCTGGCTTCTTAACCTTGAAGAGAACCTTGTCTTGTTGAACAATGACTTCAACTTCTTTAGCAGGTAAAGCCTTGCCGTCCTTGATTAGTTTGCCTTCTATCGGTGTCTGTCGGGTGCCATCAACTGGGGACAATTGAAACATTAGCTGGTATACTTTGTTGTTATCAGTGTCTACTGTTTTATTAGAACGGCATATTTTTTCTTCATTATATTGTAATATTGCAGATTTTGTTTTATAAGGAAACCTGATTAATAAAGTAACCAGATTTTGTTGACTTACTTTTATAAGGCACCTCAATAACGAAAGGCCTGTCACATGGTCCGAAGAACTCGTCAGGACAATCGATGGTGGGCTTAGACTCTCCCTTCTTCACTGTTAGCTTGCAGGAAGAGGTGAGGTTGCCACTCTCGCAGAGGATCTCACCATCATCTTCCATCTCCAGTTTGTTGAAGATCAGCTGGTGCTTGCCTCCGCCCAGGTTCTTGATTTCAATTCTAACACAAGTTTAAAATCAATAATCTGTCTCGAATTATCTTAACTTGATGGTGATATTGAAATTAACATTAGCTTATATTATTATATTTTGAATGATATAGGTACAATGTGTTTAAATATTAGACCATGTTTTAATAATATTTTCTGTCTCGATTAAGTAACTAATCAATCCACTCACCACTTACCTAGTTATATTAAGATTATTTCAACTTAAAACTAAATAAACTATCTTGAATAGGACTTATGCGAGTGCGATGTTGAAAGTGACTTTGTAAATTTTTCTTAGGTGTAGATGGAACTAAATAATGTAGGCCAATGTGAAAACACTCTTGAGAGACATCAAACCATACCTGTCATTAGGCACAATAGGTTTTCCATTGAAAGACCATACAGCTTCCGCTGTTTGATCCTGCAGTTCTATTTCCATCACAATCCTGTCCCTCTCAATTGCTTCAGTGTCCTTCAACTTCTTGTTGAAGCGATTCAAGTCTGAAATATAATTATTATTTTAACAACAAAATAAAGTTTGTTTCTTAAACTTAAATTTATTTTATTAGATAAATCCAAAAGTGAGCACATTCTCTTACAATAATGTCGTCTTTAGGATTTTTTTTAAAAACGTCATTCATAATTTTGTCTCAAATTGTGTCATTATTGTAACAAACATACTCTTTTTTTAAGTGTCACTGTGCTGTCCTAGAGTTCCGATTTAAATACAATATTTTTGCATCTTTACAATACTCACAATTGACAATCAATTCGCATGATGTCTCATCAGCGTTGCTGACACACTTGAAGAAGCCAGCGTCGGTGACCTTGGCGTCCTTGATGACGACCTTGCGCTTGCGGCCCTCCTTTACGATGGAAATGCGCTTGTCTGCCTTCAGCGGTGCATCACCCTTAAACCTGATGGAAATGATTTATGATGTAGTTATATTAGGTCCTCAAACTAAATTTTACGTTACAATTATCAAAGTTAAAGTTAGGCAAAGTTACAATTAACTCACCATTTTACATCACCGCCAGCATCGTCTAGCTCACAGAGTAACGTGATCGTTTCCTTTTCTACGGCTTGCTGTGATTTAAGAACCTTCGTGAATTTGTATGGATACTCTGTAAAAATAATCATAATAGTATTGGTTTAATAAGTTTTAACTCTTTGTTACCCTAACTTTATCATTGTAATCGTGTTCTGGTACTTATTTTGTTGATAAGTAAAATTTTGTACATAATTATGTTTACTGATTTACATCATACCTTCCGAGTATGTTTTTCACTCACCAATAATATTGACATCAGTCTCAGTCTTGTCAGGCTGCTTCTCGATCTTACAAATGTATTTGCCAATATCCTCAAACTTGGAGTTTTTGATAAGTAGCCTGCAGACACCAGATAGATCCTTTGAAATTTGGAAAACATCACCATCTTCCAGCTTCGTTTCTCCCTTCCACCAGGACACAATCGCAAGGCTGTTGGAGACAGTACACTCTAGAAGAGTCTCGTGCTTGGTGTAACCGCTGGTAACCTTCTTCAGAGGTTTGGTGAATGTGTAAGTTGGATCCGGCTCGTCGACTTGCAAGAACGCCGTGCATGTAATACCACCGATTTCAATGGTGATCTTGCCGGTATCTTCTACCTTTGGGTTCATGATGATGAGTTTGTATGAATCTTGTTCATTCGTGAACTTGTATTTGCTGCCCGGGAAAAGTTCCTAAAATTTGAAAATATATTTATTAATCCGTGAAGCATTCTTGGTTTAGCTTTGTATTACTTATATATATTTATTCACTTCAACTGTTCTGACTAAGAGCCATCTAGACGTTTGCTACTAAGAAATTTTACTCTATAGTCGAATTGAATATTAAGACATTTCACGATCTTGGCTCTTTTGTTGATATTGCTGTTTCCCTACATGGGTATTCTGATAGTACTATATAAATAGTCCCTACCCGGTTAACAATGCAATAGTAGCCAAGTTACCGTTTATAATAATTTGTTCAATACTTGATTGATATTGACAAGGCAAACACTAAAGATCCTAGGTATACCTACATTTTACAGAAAAAATTTTACTTAGCTAGGTAGGTATGTATAGTGCTTCAAAGTTATACTTACATCTTTGCGGAAGAACCACTTCGGCTTTGAATTTGGTTTTGTGAAGATGGCTTCGAAGACCACCTTCTTATCTTTTCCTTCCTTTGCGAATTGATCTATGAGGGGCTTCAAGAACGACTCTTGTTTCTGAAAGCCATCGTCCAGTGGACATTAATCTACCTGCTCACTGTAATGTGATCAAGTGCAGAAAAAAACAAGTGCTTTCCATACAAAAAGCTGAAAGTGCTGACCGTAAAGGACTCCTGCTCTTATCTACTTGTATCAACGGTCGCGGAGTGCAAATCAACGGAAACAATCGTCTATAGAATAAACCGAGGCGTTAGGGTCATCAGCCATTCATTCTTCGTCAAGTGAACTCCATGCTTATGGTACAGAAATTGGAATTTCCTTATTCAAGAATTGTTGTGCAAGAGTCATCATTATTCTAACTGATTTAAAATAGTTGCGTATACACATAAAATTGACAACGACACAAAAATAATGAATATTCATAATCAAAAGTAAAAAAAAAAAATATTCATAATTTTTGGCATAATACAACAGTGACCTAAACATTGATCGGTGCGAAGTGCTGCTATAATATCGACGAAGAAGTGCCCAGAAAATATATTGCTTTAGAAGAGAACAGAAGAAGTACCAAAAGTGTGCCATCTATAAGTTGTCCGATTTGTGACCTTGAAGCTGGATTTCAAGTAGTTCATAAAACGAATGACGCTCTTACACCAATATCAAAAAAATCAAAACGACAAAAATACTTTAGGTGTCGCAAATGTAGAATTTATTAAATCAACATGCTAGAAAGGAACGCTATAACTTTGGAAAAACAAGCTCAGATAATGGTATAAGACGTCCTGAGTTGAACTAATTGTGTATCCGTGTGGACGTAACTGACACTCTGTGCGTATTGAATTATTTTAATATCCTAGTGAATGTGACATGGTGCAAATTGCTTTTGGTGATACAGTCAAAATGCTTTGTGCCATCTAGTGACATCGTTATCGTCAAACCTCGTTTTTTTTGAACGAGTGAAGGACCGGCCAATCGGGGATCAGTTCCGCCAGTGACGGTCTTCTGCTATGGGTTCTCTACAAAATATCCATTACTTTCTTAGTGTACTTGTCACAAAAATAACCAACGCGCTAACATCAGTCTTTGCTTATACTTTACTGGTCTCTTAACTTAAGCTTAATCGCCATCAGACATGCGGACTATAAAGGGTTTTTCAAGAGGGATCATACAAGCTAAACATAACATTGTTCGCAAAAATTCCAACATCTGCAAAATATCGGATGCATCAGCTGAAATTAATGAATTATAATGAAGAAAACATTCGAAATAATGACGTGACAGAAGCTCCTCAACCTGACGTCAAAGATACACCCGCAATTGAACAGTACCGAAAAAAAGTCATCAAATTCATTCCACTTACATTCCCTGAAAATCATGTTCAAGTTAAAGAAACGTGAAGTGGTGATACAAAAACCTCGGTGAGTTATTTTAAAATCCAGTTTAATGCATTTTTTATTTAAAACGCCCAGAAGTTTTCGTCGTCAACTCGTCAGCAGTTAGGCACCAGACATGCTTGTAAAAAATGGAAGTCGTAAACATTTAAATTATATAAATCTTGGCTCTGAGCAGGTTGACAACGGCAATTTCTGAGGTAAATTTAAGTTTTAGTTTATCATTCGTGATTTAATCTCATTCATTATTTAGAAGATAGTTTCTATCCTTTCGAAATTATTAAAAAAACATATTAACTTAATAATATAATTTATTACAAAAATATTAAAGATTCAATTAAGTACTCATGTTGTACGTAGTTGAGACAAGTTTCTTTGTAGTTTAAAAAGGATAGAAGTTCTCTTTGTTTCAACTTTTACTTTTATTTCTTCTTTTTATCGAACCTTTATTTTGACAGCCTCCATCAATTTGGGCCAATCGGGTACAATTTCAGGCAGAGACATGCGTCTCCGTATTTCATAAATACCCTAGAATTTGATAATAATGTTACTTTCAAGTAACAGAATTATGTAAAACTGAAGCAAGTTACGTGAAAGCCAAATGTGAAATGAACCATGACGAACTTCGAAAGTCGGTTTACATTCATGGTGAAGAATGATAGTAATATGATTGATACTAACGTAAAACCAATTGTACAGCTTTTTCGATAGTAATCCAGCCATTATTGATTTTTGTTTTATTTCAACACAAATGACAAAACAAACGTTAAGCAAATTGTGATGATAACAGTTTGACTGACACTGTCATTTTTTTTTATAAAACCGAATAGCGTCACTGATTTTAATTTTGTGCACATACTAAATGAGTTCTGTTATGCTTGTCCTTGGTTGATTCAACTCCAAGTTCAAATCTCAAATTGTTAATTGAAATAGTTGAACGCTAACACAGAAGAAAGACGATACAGTGGCCATGTAAGATGGAATGAATGATTTCGTATTTTGAAACATTGATGACCTTAAACCAGTCCCAGTTTGAAGAGTTCCTGCGCCTGTCAGCGGGGAATCTACCCATCTCGACCCCCTCGGAGATGACGACTACGTAGCCCTCCTCCTCGTAATATCCAGTTTCTAAGCCCTAAGAATTAAATATCATGATGCACTCCAAGTTTTACAGCAATGACTTTTATAAGGCAGTTTTATAATGTTCTTGGAATTACAATGAACTATACTGTCTTGGAATATAATTTATCAATCATATTTCGTATAGGTATCAAAATAACTAATACAGTGTTTTCTTAACATTTGATGGAAATTAATATCATAATGCAGATACCTATTTGAAGATGAGCAGCTGTTGAGTCTTTGCCAAAACTTCAGCTGAATTAATCTCAGAGATTATTTAAGTAATCCCGCATTAATCACCACTAACTTACTACAAATCAGCTTAAGTATTTTTTACATTGAATGATTGGAACCCTCCGTTTGAACTTCATTTGTTACGTACCTACTTTCGATCATCTTAACAAAATATTCGTTTTTGATGACTGGTTTTGATTACAAATAAGTCAGATCTTACACTGGATCACCTTAACGCACTGTGAAACAAGAAACACTTCTTGATTTCTGTCATCATAATCGATGGTTACAGTAACCACTCGTTCAATGTTAGAAAACAGTGGTTGTTATCCAGTGTATTTAAAGTGAGCTTGAATGAATACCTACTGCAATGAATAACCTATTCTTGTCATAGAGCCCGATGGAGATGTCAGTTTGTTTATTTCTAGCTTATTATTTATAGATTTATTTAATTCTTATTATAGTCTACAAGACAATGTAGAAACCATTGAATCTAAATTTGATTTCAATGCCAAGTATTACGCTGGCGCTATAGTGTTGACAGTCAAGTTTATAAATTGTACAACTGTTCGTACTTTATCATTGTAACATAGTTATACCCGCTATGCACATTGCGTAGGTTCTTGTAGTATCTTTAATTATTTGAATAAAATTTATATTCTTATAATTATGGTATAGGTACATTTCGATGTTTGCTTTCTACATTTTCTTGCATCATTATTTAAATTTATGTTTATCTGTTAGTTTAGCTCAGCGTTTGCATTTATATCACCATCTTCTTGTCATCAAAATGTTTGTTACAAAACCTGTCTTTGTAGAACATAAACACCTTACCTTATCGACCTTTTTGAGAGGAGGAATTGGTTTCTCCGTCTCCTTCAGATCCCAATCTGGATCCTCTTTCTTCTCCCCCCATTTGGCATACTTTCTCTTCTTGAGCATGGCACGGAAGTCCATGCCACTGGAGTCTATGATACATTGAATTTATATTAAAGTGTTATTTATACCTAATCTCAAAAGACTATTCCCGAAGACTAAAAGTGGATATTTAGACTTGATTTCTATCCAAAACACGGTCAAAATAAAAATTTGTCATATATCAAATAAATTTATTATTTTACTTAGATAATGTAATATTTATACAGGCGGGATCCGTTTATAAAATTTTGAAAGGGAGTTATGGAAAATAAATTTCGGAAGAAGGTAGTGACTCCCGAGTTCCCATCTTTAGGTAATAAGTTCGAAACCAGTCGCGCAAAATGGGTTTTCCCATAAAGTAATAATATAAAAAAATATTGTTTTTTTTTGTTTTTACGCTCTATATAAAAACAAAGTGCCTATATACATTTTTATATGGTAAAATAACTCTGGTAATTAGTGTATAATACATACCTGATACGTAAAGTTGCATTTCAGCGGAATCTTCGCCATGGATGTTGCTAACAACGATCTTGTATTTCCCTTCATCATTAGGTTTCACTTTCCTCATGCAGAGAGTAATAAGACCTGTTTCACCGTCCGTGACAAACTTAAAACGACCTCCTTCAATAATTTCACCGACACCTTTGTAGAACTTGAACGTTGGTGGTGGATTTCCTTCAACTGTTACCGTGAGGTAACCAGTTTGATCTGTCACATAAAAAGTATTAATAAAGTACTTATATATTTTTTAGTTTTTTTTAAAGATTAGCATTTAACCATAAGTTTAAAGTACCTTCAACAGCCGAGTAGCTCTCTTGTACATCCACAATGACAGGTGGTCCCTCATTTCCGAGTGGTTTCAGAGGCACTGAAGGCTTATTAATGAGATCCTCAAGGTCTTGAATGGAAGGTCTTCTCGCGTCTCCAGACTTTCGCCGCTATATCATCAATACAAATGTGAATTTCGTTTCTTATATGTTAAGCTAATCTCGTATGTTATTCACATTTTAACAAACTAAGAATATGAAATTATTAAAATTTAAAGTTTTGACATAATAATGTGTACCAATATTAAGTTTAAAGCCAGCACAAATACACAATGAAATTTTTGTGATGTTCCAAAGTTTTAATGTGTTTTGTGTAGTTCTTAATAATGTTACACCAAAAATTTAAATACGCAGAACTTTAATAAAAACGTCTTCTAAACAAAAGTTAGAAATACAAAAAAGATAAAAAAAATATTATATCAAAGATGTAAATAACATACAATCAAATAAAAGTCAAAGGTCACCTATAATTTAATAAGATATTTGATTAATATGCAATAAAATTAACAATTGAAAATATACCGTAAAACTCAATTAAACTTCAGAATTTTGGTGTAAAAATCAGCACCCTGACAAAACTAGAAGAGTCAGTTTTTAGGTTGCATGTTTTATCTAATTAATTATTTCATATATCAAAAATAGAGGATCATAAAACAGCATACACAGTGTTAAGTTATTATAGACTACTGATGACTGCAGCCAAATGGCTTGATAATTAATAAAGACTTTCTGTTGAATGCAACGCAAGTGCTAACCGTGTATTATGTCATTATTATTGATAAATGTCCTCGAATTTAATTGAAATATCTACTGGTTTGTAATTAAGCACCACCTAAAGAAGATAACACATTATTTCCTAAAAATACTACTAAAAATTGTAGAGTAGATATTGTAAAATACACGAATAAATAATTTGAAAGAAAAATGTATGTAGAAATGTATTAAATAAATAAATAATGCTGGACAATCCACACAGCATCATCTAGCCCCAAAGTAAGCTGCTGTTAAACCGAGCTGTATTATGGGTACTAGATGACTGATATATATTTAATACAATACAATACATAGATAGATATTTTTTATTATATATAGAAAATACCCAGAACACCCGGAACAAATATTTGTAGATCGTACAAACATTACTTAGATAAGTTTATTAAAAGTTTTACTAAAGTAACAATAATTAAAAGTGAACTTCAAAAGTACTCAATATAATTAAAAAGTGACCTTTGACACAAATCAAAATACATACTGATTTTTTTTATACAAATTACTTACCAGGTCCACGCCAGGAGGCTTTAACTTAGGCACAGGCAGCTTTTTTGCCACCGCTGCCATCGTTATAAGTTAAGCGTTACCACTAAGATGCCACAAAACTTTCAAATTATGTATTTTACCATATAAGTCTTTTACTTTTAAAACATCATCACATTTTTTTAAACCATTTTTATTTTGCAGGTTCTGCACTTGTTCTAGAGCTTCTCAAAATTATCTCTATGTTTCCCTATATCCATAATCACAGTTCGAGTTTCAAAGTTAAATGCTTGTAAATTAATTGTAGATTAGTGTCACACTTTGTTTTGCTATTTTTTATTTTTTTTGGAGGAATTGGTTTTTCGATTTAGGGCAGTTCGTCAGTGTCGTTCCATCTAAAAATGGGCGCGAATGTCAAAAGACTGAAGAGGGGGTCGCGAAGCATGGTCGCCTAGCCATAGAGGGGGTGAGGAGGGACGCGCGGGCTTCTATTTGTGCACAGCACAAATCAGCAGACCTATTCAATTAATTATCAGATTAAGGTGAGCTATCCGTGTAGCATGTTCTTGGATGTATTTGAGATTCGTATGGAGCCACTGACACAAATCTGTAACATTTTAACCTATATTATTGGCGTTGAATCTAGGAAGCCTGTCTAACATTGGTCACTTACCGATTCCGACGTTTAATTTGCTGGAAAACTTTTCCTGAAGTTACTTTAGCATTGACGCTTATAAACTTGGCAGTATTAATAGCCTTAAATCGCATCATCGCTTAGTATCACAATATTGACATCAAGAACAATCGTTAAACTGTCGCAGTCAATGATCAGATGTCCAAAAAGACAGAGTAGATACGCATGTTTTGTGTTAATAAATTACAGTAGATCGAGGGGTTGAGCAAGGTGCTATAAAGATTGATTGGCACTTTGTTATTAATGTAGTCAATTCAGTTGATAGTGATCGTTGGCAAGCTGCGGCGTGCTACGAATAACCACATTGGGAGCAAGCCGACAAATTTTTACCCAAGCAATTGACAGTGTTGTCACCGAGCCATCAATGGCTTATCTGCCCATAAATACATTCGCGTTAGCGGGTTACATTATTGTGATTGTAATTAAAGTGACACTCTCTGTAAGTGTGCGGAGGGGACCTCGATTTATCTTCCAATATGTCGATATGAATTAACGTTCCAGTGTGATAGGCGTTTGATTAATTCGGGAGGTGATAGCCAATAAAACGTACGCGTGTGCATCCTTGCCAACATTTTTCGATAGTCGTTCATGTATCCCACATGAGGAGCAGCAGTCGTCCTGCCCACGCGTGTTGAGGTATTTCTGTGCTTTGTCTCTACATTGTCAATCATTTGTATAATATATTATTTTATTGACGGATGCTTGTCCTCCAATTTATTTTATTTTATTTTTACGTGTTTGGAAAACTAACAGTTTATATCATGTGAGAATGGTAATGCTTAAAATATAGAACAGGATTAACCTAAACAGTTTTCACTAATAGTTCACTTATACTTAACAAAGTTTTAGTTGTCCACAAATTATAACACTTAGTGGGTTTTAACACTTAATAATTTTTAGAAAAAATGAATAAGAAAACAATGATCACATAATTAATAGGTACCTACCTACCTAACAGAAAAATGGAAACCTAAGAATACATGGGAGTCACTCACTATTCCAATTGAAAAAGGTCGTGAAGATCATCATGATGCTAATAAGCCATATAAACTCATGTAAAGAAATTTTGTGCTATTAACTTTTTGAAAAAGTTTTGCCTTGCTTCAAATAAGTCTACATACATTGAATAGTTAGTGTTGAAGAGATTGCCGGTTCGTACAAAGAAAGAGTTCTGCCTATAATTCGTAGAACATGGTTTTTTAATTGGATATCGTATTCAACGATGACATTTTTAATCGATGTATTTTTGAATTATTTTTATTTTTATGGTGACAAAACTTGGATACTATTTAAAGTGATTGAAAACTGGTTATTTTGTCAACAGAAACCTTCAAGTCAATGACCAACTACATTGCAGTGAATAGGACATATTTCATTTGGCCTGGCAACACCACTTTAAGGGTGAGAACGTTTCAAGATCATCACGCACTTGGCCTGATTCTCGTAGTCATATTTATAAGAATAACAATCAATCATAACAATTCATTAGAATACTTCTGGCTCGCCTCTCATTCCGCTTCATTTATGTTATTAAAATCTCCAACGTCATACCTAACGTCATTTAAAGAAGCAGGTGTATATTATTCTAATAATTTACGAGTGTCTTTACACGCGTAGAGGTATGCTTTCATTATTTCTATTTTTGCTTTTGTATATCCGTTTTATTTAACTGTTTTTTTTTACGATACCTACATTATTTTTAATATATTTTGCTTCCTATACTTTCTTGAGTTACCTTAGTATAATTTTATATTTTTGATAAATGTTATTACATTAAGTGCCATTTATATAAGTCTCAACATAGATGAATCATACCGGTATCGGTCTGCTTCAAGCTTAAAGTATAGGTACCTAGTATTCAATTTTTCCAATCAGATTTACGTCATAGTTACAATATGTTGGCACTGCATGTTCTTTATTTATTGGTTGTTAAATATAGATAAATATTTGTTTTGCTTCCGTTTCTATAATAATCGAATATACTAATTGGTGTTTATAAGTAGCTGTCTGCGAAATTAACACTGTAATTTAAAGTGCAACATATTGTGACATTTTCTGTTTTGTGGCATCTAGGATAATCTATTTTGATATCCGTAATCAATGTTATTGAAAGTATCAATTTGTTATAATCATTTTGATCACGGATATTAATTGCTGTCATGTCAAGTGTCAACATAAAGGTTATGCATGGCCAAAGCAGTTTATTTACGCTAAAGCAGCTCAAATTTTACCATGAACGTTAGACCGTAAATTTTATTATAATTCCAAAGCTCTTGGTAACATCGTCGCTAAAATATACATTGTAATCACATTCCTTTAGTATTTATTTTCCATTTTAATAAGGAAGCATGCAGCATAGTTTATTATGATTACTTTTATAGAATTTTAGAATGACAGGGGTTAGTTGCTCTATAATAAATATTTAGTAGTATAAATCGTTATTATTGTACTGAAGATTTTTCGAAGAGCCGTGCGTGATCGCATTTCAACCATGCAACTGATTTTGGAAACCAGTTATGTGGTTGTTTTTTTTCTGTGCGATATTTTCTCGATTATTCACCTTTATTATTCACTTTCTATGTTAGCCACGTATCTAAATGGAACCATTTTATTTTTACATATATTTTCTCTAAACATATATTTTCCACACAATTTTGTAATAATACCTCGTCGGCGACTTCACCCGGCCTGCCGCGTTTCTTTATTGGAAAAAAATATAAGTTTTAGTAAACCATTCTCTGTTAAATGTCTGTGCATCTTAATTATATTAAATATTACATAATTATCTTGTGTACATGTGAGGTGATGGAAAATGTGTGTATGTTGTGCAAAGTGAATTAGTTGTGTTTGATGTAAAACGTAGTTGTGCATTTTTATTGTGTAAGTGGTATTTTTATGGTCAGATTGTTAATAGAGATTTCGTTGATGTTATTATTTTATGATGATGATAGTAAATTATTTAGCATTATAATATAATAAAAACTGTAGATGTGCAATCTAATAAATTGTCAAACGAAAAAATTAAAACATTATTGGAAATCGAAACTTGAAAACTAAAGCTATTACTAATGAAACTATATAAGCAATGTTAACGAAAGAACCAACTTTAATATAAGAATAAATTAAGTACTCGTTTGTAGAAATTTAAAAGTAAGAGGTGGTTTGATTCGGAAATTTCAAAATTTGTTCTTTCCTTAACAAAATTAAGTCAAACTCCAGCGATTTTGTCACAATTTCCCCGCTGGTCGGCAAAGCGGCAGCTATCAAAAAATAACTTCTAAAGAAAAACTAAAAAAGTAAATTGAGAATAGTTCGGACGTAGTAAAGTAGGTGACTAAGATGAATCTATAGATGTATTGAAAGGGTCTATAGAAACTATATAGAATGCTCTACAGGCAGGTGTTGATATGATTGGGACTGAGTTTGTTGAAATTAATAATGTGTACAGTGAATGAAGTGTATTTTGTTGTGTAGAGCATAAAGTAATAAACTTCAAAGTAAAAATATATCTTACAAATAACTATTAATTCGTAGATACAATAATAATATATTTAACAATAATCGTCCGTTCCGTGTCGTCAATTGTGTATAAAAAAGAAGAAAAAACTATGAACAAAATGCTTTGCAAAAGCGAGCAATTTCCACCTATAGTCCAGGCCCAGTCGATCTCACCTTTTTCTCGTCTAAAACTTCTCCAGGACGTAATTTGGTGACCTGTTGTGAAAAATATTGATAATCCCTTGAAATTTTATATTATGTCTCATTCCTAAATCTCCGCTGCCGAACCTGGGTGCCCTAACAAGAAGATTGTGCGCATTAGGTATTTGGTGCAGACCTAGCCAGCGTGTGCATAGTTATTACGTTACATACTGCATATTTTTCTTGTTAATTCCGCATGTTAGTGTTCGATTTACGACGTGTGACTAAAGCCTTTTCCGACACACCATTCTCGACAAAAATTGCGATCGAATGACCATCCTCGTTACCGTTATTGTGTGTGCGATACGTGCTTACAAGCTGTGCAGTTTATCTGTGTGCATTTACTCCACAAGTGTGCAATGCAGCTCGGTGCTTTTGATGACAAAACGTTTTTAATCTTGGATAATTACATATTCAATCAAAATCTTTAGAGTTATGTGATTATCCAGTATAATTATTATTACGCTGGACTTGAACTGCATCCGATGCAAGTGCATTAATGAATAATAGATTCGTTTACAGATAAATAGTTAAGATTTTATCACGGCAACGTAACGTATAGCATTCATAATGTGAATTTTAGCCTCATTTAATTTTACCTTCTTCTCTTCGATCACCTCACCAGGTCTTAGTTTTCTATGCTCCTGTGGATTACGTTTTGCACGGTCTTAATATCGCTACTTGAATCCCAAAATCTGTGTTTTTTACATTGTTTGCAGTGTGGTAGCTAAAGTCTAGGTTTATAAGCAGGGAACTGAAGGGTTTAAGCTTCAATCCATTTCAAACAACTTTTAATTGTCATTGTCACTACAAAGCGCTTGAAGTGGCAAAATGTGTGAAGCTTCATCATTCTGATGATTATTGGCAAATTCTGATAGGGGCAACTGGGGTAATGTTATGGGTTCGGCTTAAGAGAGTAGGATGTCTACAATACTAAAAGGTTCAACAATGTAAATCATACAGCGCTAATATCTATGAAAATCATCCGTCAAAGTACTGTTTCAAGCTTCATTTATATTCAACCTTATTATATAATCAATAATATTTAAACTTACAGAAACTTGTACAACAATAACAGTGACTTTGATATGAACACTTTTTGTCATATCTAATGGCAACTGGCCACGTTCTACATGGACGACACATTAGACAATAAATAATTTTAAAATACATTACATATTCATTCATATGTTTATTAAATTGGACGACAACTCTAATAATTTGTTGTGAAATATTATTCTGAATTGAATTTATAATAATTATAAAACACCAGTTACGTACCTCGTCACTGATGATCAGGGATGGACGTCTTCCCATTTCCTCTGGTGGAGGAATAAGAGAACCACGTCTAACTGGACCACCACCAGGAACCAATGATGGTTTTCTGGGCATTTCTAGCTTCGCTGATCTTTCGCGGCTTACTTCTATCTTAGGTGCTGCCACTGTTTCTTCAGGTGCATTTATTTCAGGTACCTTAGGAATTGGCTGCAGAATTTTTTTTGTTAGTATTGTGATTATAAAACCTAACTTATTATATTTTATCGTTTATTATTCTACCTTATCTTTCTCGGGTTTGTCTCTAGCAGTAGGTGTAAAGTCATTGGGCTCATATACTTCAAGATCTGGTCTTTCGTAATCAGGAATTTCTGGTAACTCCTCAGCTTTTTTCTTAACTGAGGTTATTTTAGCTTTTTTAACCTCTGCTTCAACTTTCTCTTCTTTTACAGCGGTTTTCTGTAATATAAATTTTGATTATTATCTTTTTAAAGTATGAGGCTTCAGAAATGATTCAGACAATTTAAATAGATTTCTATTTTTAAGACTTTTTACAGAGAAGATTTTTGTTTTACCTGTAGATTATTAAATAATTATACTTTTTATTATTTGAACCATGCTTACCTTTATCTACCTAAAAGTACACAAATAAAAACAAACATAACATCAAAAGGAATAAAATTAATAAGCGGAAGCAAAAGCAGGAAATATAAGAAAACCACATAAAAAAGATAAGACGCAGTCTTATTAAATAATGCTAAGATTATTGGTGCAGTATAGACACATCATAAATACATTTTGTAAAAATAAAGAGTAGTGTCAAAATCATTAATCATTTAAGATCCTAAATACCTTTCTAACTACATACTGAAATAAGCCAATTCTAATCCAATTTAGCAGTTACTGTGCAGTGTAAAACTAATTTATTTATTGTGCTAGTGCTCTATACTAGTGCTACTGGTGCTGACTATAGTGCAGTGCTAATGTGTGTACGATTTCGCTTGCCGATACCTCATCATCAGCCTTGAAAGTAGGTTGTGGTATTCCTAACGTCGATATAACTTTGTCTTCAGCAGGTTCAGTCTATAGAGTAAATTTTGATTTAGTGGCTAGCGTGGCGACTCTTCGAAAGCATAATTTTTGAGAATGCGATTATAATCTTTATTATTGCCAATCATAAAATTGTGCGTATGTGAATGGAAGTGCTGTGATATTGTGTTGATAATAATGATGGCGTATCCTACTTCATGTAATGTTATTTGAATTGAAAACATTAATGTATTTATTGTATGATGATGATGATGTTGAGTGAGTTCATTTATTGTACCCGTAAGTTTTTTCTCCACGGTGTCGTTGTTTCGGGTGTTTCTAACAGTGTTGGTTTGAATGCATCCTCTAACTCCGGTGTCTGTTCAGCCTAATTTTGGAAAATGTTTCTATTAATTGAGATTTTTATATTCGTTTTTGGCGTATTTAATCATTATTTAGGTTTTCCTACCTGTGGTATTTCAGGAATAGCTTGCCAAGAAAATGGCACCTCTTGTTTTATTTCTGGGTCTGTTGTTTTTACCTAATAAACACCAAATTATTATTCGAATAAAACAATGTTTTTAAACTATACGACATTAAACAATTTGACGATGCACTGTGTGTAAGTTGGGGAATTATGTGTGTGTATAGTGTTATTTACCTCTTTGCGTGGTTTTCTCCAAGGATATACAGGTTGTGTAGGTGTTTCAAGCTTTTGTTCTGTATCTGTAGGTTCGATTACATTTGGTGCTTGTATTGTTTTGAGTTTGTCAATAGATGTGACTGGTGTTGTATCAGTGGTCTTTGATTCTTGTGTATGTGTCTTGCCTTCAGATACGGGTTCCCCTTTTTTTGTTTCTGGTGTTTTTAGTGTATCTTGTATGTGAGTTTCCTGAAGTGTTGAATTTGATTGTAGATATTAGAAAAACTATTTTTACTGACTTAAGTTTGCAGTAGATATAATTATAGTTATTTTAATTAGTAGGTACAAATATCACACTTGCCTAAGTTGGATCTTAAAAATATATTTAACATTAATTTCATCAATAACTTTGCTAAAAGGTCGATATAATTATTAGAACTTTTTTCATGTTCCTTTATGATGAGCTCTGAACGTTGGCATACTGTTCTCGTGGCAGATCTGCAGAACAGGAGTTGCAAACAGATAGCAGACTAAACAAAAGGTGTTTATGTAGGGTACATATTGTGTTGTGATTTGTGTCCTTGTACCTTGTCATTGTGATGTTTACAAGTGTTGTCTATAGTGTTTGTGCATCCTCAAAATATTTGTCGTAACTTCCTTAATAACAACATTATGAAACTCTTTGTTTATTCTGTTTATTTAAAAAATAATTCAAAATATATCGTTTCAAAAAAAAAAAAATTATGTAATAATTTAGGTTTTTTTTACCTCAGCTTTCGCTGGACGAGACCAAGGGAATTTTTGTTTCGCTGGTGGTTCTACGAACTTGTCTTCTTCTACTTTAGGCTTTGCCATATACACAGGTTCATCCTCTTTATCCTGTTCAAGTACAAATCAATTTAGAAATGACACCATGTCTTTCCTAAATATAATTATTAAAACAATATTTATGTAGAGGGTACCTCAGCTTTTGTTGGACGAGACGAAGGAATTATTTGTTTTACTGGTGGCTCTACATATTTGTATTCCTCAATTTGTACCTGCGCTATATGCACAGGTTCATCCTCTTTTTTAACCTGTTCAATTTATAAAAAATAACATTTATTTTATTTAATACCGAATGTTTTTGTTAAGTTAAATAAAATTATGCATTTATATAGGTAATAGGTACCTCAGTTTTCGGTACGCGGGACCAAGGAAACTTTTGTTTGGCAGGTGGTTCTACGAATTTGTCTTCTTCTACTTTAGGCTGTGTTAGAACAGAACGTACTTCGTCTGTAAATACCTGTTTACGAATAAAATTATGTAAGAATCGTTTTGTAAAACTGTAACATAACTGCTTTTAAAAGTACAATAATACCTCGTTTACTTTGCTAGGCCGACGCCACTGATACTCAGATTCTTTAGGTTCCTCGTCAGGATATATAATGTCTCCATCTATCTCAGAGTTTACAGTTTCCTGTTTTAAAATTTAAACAATGATTGACAAGTTTATATTTTTTCTACAATATTTAATAATAATGATTCTCAAATTAAGTAACTACCTCATCATTCGTGCTCGGTCGACGCCAAGGATAAGTAGGCTCTGCAGGTCTATCAATAGACTGTTTTCTTGTTACTTCTGGTTTAATTTCATCAATATCCATAATATTTTCTTTGTCCTAATTTTACAGAAACAATGATAATTGATTATGTTAACATCAAACCAAATTATAAAGATATAAAAATAAACTAAAATTTACCTCATCGGATTTACTAGGTTTACGCCAATTAGATTCAGTTGGTGTATCAAAAGATACCTTTCTTTTGACTTCCGGCTTTTCGCGGATATCTGTTTCCATGATATTGTCCTGTACACATTGTAAGTAATTAAAAAAGTTTCGAATGTATTAGTAAACCTGTGTACCTAGGTAAGAACCGTTGTAATTTTTTTATATACCTCGTTTGTTTTATTAGGACGCCGATTAAGAGGTTCCTTAGGCTTGTCTACTGACACCTTTCGTTTGGTTTCTGTTTTCTCACTTGTATCATCAGTCTCCTCAATTTCTTCAGAGTCCTGTTTTTAATTTTATTAATTTATATGTTAATACATTATCAGTCTTAAAGTAAAGACAAAGTTTGATTAAAACCTATGGTACCTACCTCAGTTTTACTTTGACGCCGTTTTGGTGTAATCTTCAAGGGTTTCTCAAGACTTTCTTTACGTTTTGGTTCAACTGTTTGTGTCGGTACCTATCGCAAAGTATATAATAGTTTATAACAAATTTCATTATTTTACAATCTTAAAATATTTTTATTCAATAATATCCAAGGATCATTAATTGAAACTTCTTTTAAAAAGCTAAGTGAATTGACGCCTTCACGCGCCACGCGCACGCTATCGATAATTGCGACGTCTAATTAATTTAATGATAATGTATGATTGTGTGAAAGAGTGTGTTACCTGTGTGTCTGTTTTCGAAGATCGCCTAGGATATGTTTTTTCAGAATGCTTATCTGATACCTCATCTTCCTTATTGATATCCTATTTTACAAAAATATATCAAAATATTGAATTCATCTAACAACATCTACGCATTGATCTTGATTGAAATCTACGTAATTTTCACTTTAGCTATTAAAATGTTAAAACAAATTTTTTAGGTAGTTATTTACTTTACACAATGATTTTCAAACTTGTTTCGATTTGTTTGAAAATCTCATTGAAATGTAATTTTATATACAAAGGATAGACAGAGAATGTAAAAATTTTGTCCATTTAAAAAATACAGTTTCACACATGCATGCATTGTAGTCCGAACTTACCTTTAGTTTAACTTTTTCCATTTCCGTAACTTCTGGTTCTTTATTGGTTGTCTAAAAATCAATTCAGTGGGATATAAAAGCGTATAGGGTAGCAATATCTATTGGGATAAATATATTGAAGTACAACGTTGTAATCACTGTATTTTTTTTTTAATTACCTTTAATCATTCTAATTTTAATGTTTCAATTCAAAATTGTGCTTCAATATCTAACTCTAAAAACTCAACGTTCAACTACAAAAGATAAATGTGTAGTTTCTATAAAAAGCTTGTATATTTACACGTTTGCTATCAAAAAGCCTCGTATAAACGCATTGCAGCTTGCTTTAATTGCAAGTGTCGAATACTTTTGCATTTCTAAACTAGTTTGCATTGGATTTGCTTTGCTTTAAATGCCAGGGATTCTAAATAAGTGGTTTGTGTTGTTGAGAGATTCACACCGTAAATAATATCATAGCCAGATTATTTAGCTTCTGTTGCTAGTTTTAACAATAAGCTTTACATAAACTTATTTCTTCTATCAGTTACTGTAGCTTCGTTTTTCTTGATGTGATTCTCTCAACTATATTGAAGTAAAAAGTAATTGAACTGAATCTGCACCACTTACCTTTAGAGCTGTCTTTTTCAATGCTGAGACCTCTTGCGTTTGGGCTTGCTGTACAGATGATATCGAAGATTTCCTGCTTTCAGCAGTTTCTTTTGTAACCTAAGCAAAGTTGAAAATTATGATAAAAGTCTAAATAGACCTAGCTTTTATGAAATAAATTAAAAAAAAAAATTTAATGCCACTTAAACTTCTATTATAGTTCTCTTACTTTTAAAATAAAATTAAGGCAAGAATCTAAATCACACTGTAAATTAATTCGTTCTATTGGAAATGGTCTGTAATTTGTTACCTTAACACCTTGCTTGTTATCCATGATAGAGCTTCGTCTGCTCTCAGTCTTAGTTTCCTCTTTCGTCTGAGATAATAAAAAACATATTATTATATTAAGTTATTTGTTTTAAAAGTGTAATGTATCAGCAATAAAAATTTACTATACTTAGTACACATTAAGATATTTACAGCAATCAGCAATAGTGAACTCTTAAAATTGTACAAACCTCAGTTTGAACAGAAGTCCTCCGGCTTTCGGTCTAAACAAATAAACATATAACATAAATTAGCACAAAAATATAAAAAATACATTTAATGCTAAATGTAAGCCGGCCAACTGCGTCCAAAATAGAATGTAACAATTTAACAGTGTTAACAATACATACAGTATACTATTTACTATTCACTACTATTTCACTTGTTTTGATGGATTTTTAACGCAGCGGACATGGCTTTACACGGTTAGGAAAAAAAACCAATAAACTATGATAAGTATAATATTTACAAAGGCAAGGTATGACAAATGGATTCAGTTTCAAACTGACCATAATATTCGTATTTAGCATTGGTGATTTTTGAAAATGTCTATGACACCTATCTACACTGTATAATGCAAATTAGATCAGATAAATACAATTCAACGTTTAACTGATATTTCGTAGATTTGTATTTCAATTAGTAACACAGGTTGCTAAATATCTAGCTTTGTGCAGGAATGTTTGTGTGTCAAGGATCCATGCATCGTTAATCGTTTCTACCTTTCTTTCAACGGCTAGGAACGACTTTTCAGATTCCGATGACACCTGTCTCGTTCAAAATAAACAATGATTGCTGTTAAAGTTCTATACAGGGTCATTCATTATCAACCTGCCAAACTTAAGGGATAGGTTCCACACATAAAAACGCCTGGCATCTGGTGGGCGCCTTGATTGTCTTGTCACTTGCTGACACAAAAAAAAAAGGACGCGCGGGTTATTGACCCGTTTTAAGATTGGCATGTTGATAATAAATGACCCTATATAACGACATAGAAAACTATTTAATTATTCCTTATCTATCTCTTTTTTCCAATAGTACCAGTCTCTTTCATAAATCTCTCGTCTCATCAGTTTCATCTTTTTCAAAGTTGTTAGGGCATGACAGAGGTTTTCGGGGGCCTAGAAACTTTGTCACCAGAGTTTGCCACTGACTCTTACGAACGAACGAGTTTCATCATGATCATTAGTCAGCCGATCAAGGACTTTTGCAGCCGATAGACCTCTACTGCTGGACATAGGCTTTCTTCAAAGAGCTCCATGATGACGACTGCTTTAACGTAGCTACCGGTAGTAACATTAAACGCTATTAGGACGCTATTTAGCATCGCTGTTGTAACTGGGGGCCGTTCTGTTCGTTTTCCTGTTCAAGGTGGGGGCTTTTTTTTTTTTTTTTTTTTTTTCATACAACTGAAGTGGCAACCAAGCGTACGGCCCACAAGATGGTAAGCTGTTACCGCAGCCTATGGACGCTTGCAATACCAGAGGTATTACTCGCGGGTTGCCACCTTGAGGCTAAGATCTAAAGCCTCATGTGCCAGTAATTTCACCGGAAACCATACCCTTCACACCGGAACACAGCAATGCGAGCATTACTGCTTTGCGGCAGAAATAGGTATGGTGGTAGCCCTTCCCCGGACGAGCTCTATCACAGAGAACTCTACTACTCTTAAGGTTTGCCATAATCACCACGCTTGGCGGGCGTATTGGTGATCGCAGTATCGGCAATTCCCAAAAGAATGCTGCAGCCCATTCCTTGGTGTAATCCCACAGAAATTTATAATTTCTCTGTGTAATCCCTTAGTCGGTTCATACGACATCCAAGTGAGGATGCGGAGGTGTCCAGATTCTAAAGCCGGAACCATCACAGATAGCTCATCAGTTTTATTGTTACTTATTATTATAACGTTTCTTACCTTGAATTCTTCTTTCTGTTTCTTATCCTTTACAGTAGGCGTTGGCGTCATTTTTTCATATTTCTCAAGAACTGGCCTCTCGTAGTCATCGACAAAGTCTAGTTCAAACTGTAATCAAAAATAATTATTGATTAACAGTTTGCAATACATAAGTAATGAAATAGCGCCCGTTCATTCTGCTGCAAATGCACATAGGTAATAATAAAGCTGGTTTTATTGATCAAGCAGGGTTCACTACCAATCGCATCCAGTATATGCGATGAAAACCTGCAAATAATTATACATAAAACATGAACAAGCAACATGCGACTTTCGATCACCAATTTTCTGACGACGCAGAACCCCGTAGACATTCAAAGTGCTTTGAAAAAAACTGTAAAAATGTGACTAAATCAAAGTGACATGTGTAAATATTGCGCGATATATATTTTAATGTATCATAGAATATAGTGCTTTGTGTGTATTTTGTACATAATTAATTAAGTAGGTGCAAAAATATTAAAAAATATATTACAAAGTTTGTGCTTAATTGTGTATGTGTGTATTATTACTGTACAAAAGTGTATGTTTTAAATTATAATAACAGTGCTTCGAAATTGTGTGTTACGAAGAGACAGGACAACCAGTTGTACAACTGAGTTTACTTTTACCCCAAATTTATCATCTTTGACACTAATGGCAGCCTTTTTAGGCTCCTCCGTGGTCTTCTTAACAGTTTTCTTGAGCTGGGGCTTTTCGAACTTTCCACCTTGTACTGAGAGCTCCTATGGAATCAACAAAAGCTTTAAAACGGGAATCTACGAAAGCCTATAATTAAGTGCAATTGTGTTCAGTTAATGTAGGTGCATCAAACTTAGTTGCTTGGAAAGACCATGCTTTCAAGACTACTATGCGTAAATTCAGTGTTTGGTTAGTACTACTTTTCCAACTATCTCAGCTTTTAATTATTTTATAAAACTGTAAGCTGTCACACTATTTTTTCTACCTCATCATCAGTTTTTTTGGCAACAGCTGGTTTTTTAATCTTGAGCTTAGCGCCATCTTCTCCCTCCTAAATAATGTAAACATTGATTTAATATGTTATAAAATGAATCTTAAACGTATAGCTGAAGTAATATTACTGAGATAGTTAAAAAAGAATGAAAATAGATAAGTACCGTCAGTTTTTTCTTGGTCGGTGTCTTTTGTGTAAGTGACGCCTCTTCAGGGGCGGTTGTGCTTGTCTTTTTACGAGGCTTCGTCATACTGACGGATTCTTCAGTGTCCTCGCCCTGACCCCGTTAAGAAACACACATTAAATACAAGAAAGAGATAGCAAAAACGTGTACAGATTAAAAGTGGATGAAAAATTGCAGTTTTTTGTACGCGCACACCCAGTGTAAGAAGAGATATTCAATTCACTCTGTTTATAGTATAGAGTGCAAAGGTGCCAGTGTGTTTAAATTATAAAACCTAAACAGTGATCAAAAAAAGTGAGTGTAGTTCTATGCACAATTTTATTCCATCTAGTTATCTACAGACTTATATCTTAGACTATTTTAGATACCTTGACTAAAACATTCAACCTCTTTAAAACAGGGGTTGAGGAATTGGATTTTTTTAAATAGTCGTTTTCTCCCATACTATTATCTTTTATCTGTGAATTTATATCATATTAATTTTTATTATATTAATGCATCTTACTACCTACTAGGTGCTTTATATTTTATATATATACATTTTATTAATTTAAATAGGTATAATAATCATTTTGTTGTTCCCTATCGTTATTTGCATTGCACCTAATAGTTTTAGTATGTACCTTGGTTTCCTTGCCCTTAGGAGTTGGTCTCTTAAGAGTTTTCTCTTCAACGACCTCTGGTTTCTTAATTTTAAGTTTTGCTTCTGCTTCATCCTCCTGCGTTATATAGTATTATTAGATTAGTTTATACAACAGTTAACAAAAAAAATACTATTTAAAGTGCGTGATACGGACCGTTGGTACTATTTCGGCAGGCGTTTTGTGTGTAAGTGAAACATCTTCAGGTTCTTGCCCTGGTTTAGCTGGAGTCTTAGGTTTTGATAAGCTGACGTTTTCATCAACATCCATTGGCTGAGAGAATAATATTGCATTATTAATATTTTGTTTTACTTTAAAATGTTTTTTTTTTAAGTAGTCGGAATTGTCATACCTCAGCACTGTCTTTAGTTTTAACTGACGATCGACGTCTTGTCGCAGTTGCTGACGAAGGTACATCTTCTTCAGGTTTTTTCTCATCCTAACAAATATTTTATAAGTAATAAATAGCTGATATTTAGTCATTTATAATTGTTAAATATAAACGAATTCAAGTTTGAGTGTAAACGTGTCAAAAAAGTAGATACCTTTTTGTTTTTCTCAATAGGTGTTGGTGTGATTTTCTCGTATTTCTCAAGGACGGGCCTCTCGTAATCGTCGGTAAACTCTTCTTCAACGACCTGTATGTTAGATAAATATTGAAATATTAGCTTTATTATAGAGAAGTTTAATCTTCCCGATACAAGAAAGATAGATAAATGAATGACAGCAGTTGTATGCTATGCAACTTTTGTAGTTATAGGAGTTATTATTGTAGTTTCGGCATGTGGTTTCGGTTTGTTTCTGTAAATTTAAAAGAGTGTTTGTTGTTTTTTTTTATTTTGTTTGTTTTAAGTGATCGGAATATGTCATACCTCAGCACTGTCTTTAGTTTTTACTGACGAACGACGTCTTGTCGCTGTTGCTGATGAAGGTGCATTTTCCTCAGGTTTTTTCTCGTCCTAGCAAATATTTTATAACTATTAAATAGCTGATATTCAGTAATTCGTATTTTTCTTTTTAAAGGACTTTAAGTTTGAGTATAAACGTGTTAAAGAAGGGTATACCTTTTTCTTTTTCTCAATAGGTGTTGGTGTGATTTTCTCGTATTTCTCAAGGACGGGCCTCTCGTAATCGTCGATAAACTCTTCTTCAACGACCTGTATGTTAGATAAATATTAGCTTTATTATATAGAGAAGTTTCATCTTCCCGATACAAGAAAGATAGGTAAGTGAATGGCAGCAGTTGTATCCATGCAAATTTTGAACATTATTATAGTTTAGGTAACTTATATTTCTGTAAGAAAGAAGAAGAAAAAAAGAGTATTTGTTGTTTTCGTTTTGTGTCCTTACTTCTTAGTATCCTTACCAGAGTTTTTATTTAGCTCCACACTGCAAAATCTGAAACCTTAGAAAAATAGAAAGCAAAGCCGGAATATGTACGCCATGCGAACAGCCCAAGCTCCTCATAAAATACCTCTGAAAAGAACTACTCAGGAAACCCACCACTAAATTCAAAGAGAGAGAGAGAGAGATCAAGGTGTGTTTTGAAAAAACTGTGCAAGTCTCGAATTTCAGTGCAGATTCACAAATTCTATTAACAAAACTATGTTACCTTATGCTTCAAAACAATATTATGTTTAAAATGTAAGAGTAGGTGATTGTGTAGTACCTCCTTTTCTTTGAGTGATGGTCGTTTTTTGGCCGTTGGCTCTTTCTTTGCGGTTTTAGGTTTTGGTGTTTCATCTGGTTTTTTCTCTTCTTCCTACACGATAGTAAATATTTGGTATTTATGTAAAGTTAAACAAGCTATTTTTCAATAATAAAGTATCTATTTGGAATAACTTTAATTTATACCTTGTCTTTTGCAACAGAACGTTTACGCAGAGAAGGTATTTCCGGTTCTGGTTCCTTTTCTTTTGGCTTTATCTTGCCCGTCATCATGTCGACATCATCCTAATTAAATAGTTCATGGTTAATTAAATCGATCAAATTATTATTTTTCATCATAACATTATTTCAGTTTTGAAAATTATAATATTTTACCTGTGATTCACTAGGGCGCTTGTCTTTAGCCGAAGGGGTATATTTTTCATACTTTTCCAGTTCCGGTTTCTCATAATCATCCACAAACTCAGGTACAGCCTGAATATAAGTTTTTAGGTTAACAGTTTGATCGATATAAGCTATTTATTATTGTTCATAAAACTTTATCGTTCGTTTCAAAACTAGCTTTATATGCTAGTACTTATTAATAAATCTACCTGATCAATTCCATTTTGTTTTTTAACCCTATCTGACGGGGTTGGTGTCATTTTGTCATATTTCTCAAGATCTGGTCTTTCGTAGTCATCTACAAACTCTTTTTGTTGTTCCGGCTACAAACATAAATAATTTTATATAATTATAGTGTCTTTTGAAAAGTGCATTGAAAACGTTTTTATACGTGATTTTTTATTTTATTTTACCTTTTTAATAGGTTGCTTTGATTTAGCAACTTGTGGTTGCTCAAGCTCTTCTTCAGTGGGTTTTACTGGAGTTTTATTTAACTTTACCCCAGAGACTTCATCAATGGGCTCTTCAAGTTTTGGAAGTCCCTTTTTAATGCTTAGCCTTCTGGGTTCAACTTTTTCCTCCTCGACCTACATCAAATGATTTTGTTTAGTTTTAGATTTACCATTGATTTTAAAAGAAATAATAATAAACTCCTGGTGCATACCTTATCCTTTGTAGTTTTAGGTTTCTTCTCTGGAATAGATCCTGCCACAGACGGTTCTTCCTCACTATCTTGTTCACTTATTACGCTATCCGTAATAGAAGCGCGTTTACCCTAAATCATTACATTTGTTTAAGTATTTTATACTATATGTTTAGTTTTGTTTTAAATAGGTTTTGAGTATCTATTTGTTATTGTATTGTGTGATTACCTTAAGTGTGTCATCTTCTTTTGGTTTTTTAGCAAGTGGTGTGGGTGTTATTCTTTCATACTTCTCCAATACAGGTCTCTCGTAATCATCGACGAACTCGATTTCTTCCTATTATACAACGATCACAATAAGTTAACACAAAACACACAACATAAATACTCGTTTATCACTTTCTAAGGATTTATCTATTAAATCCTTGAAACTGAAAATATTTACTAAAATGAACAATTTACAATTTTGAAACGAACTTCGCTACTTCTACATGGTTGACATTTACACGTGGTTCATACATTTTTATTTATATACATTTACTATTTTAGGTTTTACAAAAAAAAAAGTTTCACTTACCTCGTCTTTTTTAGCAACCACCTTCTTTTTAACAACCTTTTTCTTGACTTCTGTTTTCTTAGTAGCATCTTCTTTCTTTTCTTCAACCGGTTCCTCTTTAGGCTTTACTGGTTTAAGTTTTGGAATGCCTTCAACCTTTACTTCGGGTTCTGGAATAGACTTCTTTCTAGTTTCAAGTTTTTCAAGAAGAGCCTTTTTCTCTTCTTCTGTTTTGGCTGTTTTTTTTTCTAAGATTTTTTTAGTATCTTCGATTTCTTGCTCAGCCTTCTTGGTCTGCTCAATTTTCGATTCAACCTTTTTGGTTTCTGTTTTAGATTCTGTTTTCTTGCCATCTATGGTAATTTCTTCGTTCTTTTGTTCAATATGAATTTCTTCCTTCTTCGATACTTTTCTCGCTGCTGCCTTCTTTTCTTCTACATGATTTTCTTCAATTATAGATTTTTCTTCTACAATTGACATCTCCTCTTCAGATTCCTCAATAACGGTTTTTTCGTCTTCTTCTTCTTCCTCTTTTTTCTTTTTTTTTTCTTCAACGAGTGTTAAGTCAGCACTTGATTCGTCTTCACCAAACTCATTCTTGATGACCACTCTGTAGTTTGCAACATACTTTGATGATACTTTTCTAATAATAAGACGAGCATTGGTGCCGTCGAACGATGTGTTAACTTCAGATGATTCTCTGATAACAGTTGTGTTCTTGTACCACGTGCATCTGCACGATTGGTCTGATGTTTTGAGAACGGCTATAAATTCTGCCTCTTCATTTTCTTTCTTAGCCTGAAATTATAAACAGGTTTGCGTTTAACCAAAATGTTTTAATTAGCATTAAAACAATAGCGTTCATTTACGTATAAAAATAACTGTATTCTTAAATTATAGTAGCAACCAAGCGTACGGCTCACTTGATGGTAAGCGATATTGTATTTTAAACAGGCATGTTATTTTTTCAAAGTATAAATTTACCAGACTCCGGAAATGCTTGATGATGGTTGGTTTATCACCCTTTTCTTCGGGTATATCTGTGATCTCCACTTGCTGTGATATGGCCTCACCCTTCTCATTCTTAGCGACTAGCTTGTATGAACCCTTGTCATGTTGTGATACGTTTGAAATTTCCAATTTTACAGTGAACTCACCCTGAAAAATAAAACAGTAGATATAATAAGAATAGTCAAAGCTCTGCTAGCAAAAAAATTATGATAACTACAAATAAAAGTTTATTTTGAGCCATAGCTCTTATTACAGTTTAACGTTTACATAATATGTAAGGAAAATGTAAAGCTTATGACAGAAAATTGTGCATAATGCCAAAGTAGGCTTTTCAATTGAAATAAATACTTGCGGTGTGATACTTACTTCTCTTAAAGGTTCGATAAGCACAGTATGCCTAGAGTCCTCTTTAACTGCACTAGCTTCCTTGAACCAGGTACAAGCTGGTGCAAATTTACTTAACACTTTACATTCAACAATAACAGTCTTCTTTTTAACTATCTTAATGACCTTCGGTTTCTCTTTGATAACTGGAATGACTGAAAAATACACAATTTTATCAATCTGCACTTTGAAAATAAAAATACAATCAAAAGTTTTTATATTAATACAGTTGCTAAACTTACTTTCAATATTGAGCGTAAGATTCGCGTTGAGCTCTCCAAGTTCATTTTTAATATTGCATTTATACAATCCGGAGTCTTCAATGCCAGGGTCGACAAGTTCCAAGATAATAGTGTAAATATCTTCCTTTACTTCGACCCTAGTCTTGATTTTCGTCGATTCTTTGATTTCTTTACCCTCGTGGTACCACACGATCGTTGGTCTTGGGCTAGCTTTGACCTTACATCCCATTATAACTAATTTGCCATTATCCTTCGATTGTATCGTTGGCTTTTCGACAAACGTCGGGCCTTCACCTTCCGGTTCGGGCTCGGCTTCAATGTTAAGGTTGAGGTTAGCGTTGCTTTCTCCAAACTCATTTTTTACGTGACAGCGGTAAGCGCCACCATCCGCTGCCGATGGATTACTTAAAAGCAACACCAACTCGTATACATCTTCTTCAATTACTTTCGAATTGATTTCTATTTTACTGCTAGCCTTGATCACCGTCGTGCCCCTGTACCACGTGACTTCAGCCGCCGGCTTGGCTTTGCAGACACAACGCATAGTGATGAGTGTGCCATCTTCGTTGGGAATGATTCGAGGTTTCTCAATGAATGATGGAGCGAAACCGTTCTCGTCATCCCCACCTAAACGAGTAAACGTAAAAATTACTATCGGGTTTTTCTTTTTTTTTTAAGCTATCATGCAGCTCATAAGCCGAAAGCTTTGCATGCTTTTGCTACTGTATGCGTACATTTTAAGTATTATTAAAAAGTTTTATTTTACTAATTTTGTGTTAAAGATATGATCCCGTTTACCTTGGAAATTGAGAGCTATGTTGGCATTACTCTCACCAAACAAGTTGAAGGCATTACACCGATAATTTCCACCGTCTTCCCTAGTCGGACTTAAAATTTCTAGTGTCAGATTAAATGTATCTTTTCCTATTGCTTTTCTAGACATCTTCATTTTAGCTCCATCTTTTATTTCCTTGTCACCATGGAACCAATTGATGTCAGGAACAGGATATGCTTCTAGTACACATTCCATAATCAGAACATCTCCTTCTTGCCTAATTGTTGGTTTTTTAGGGAACCTCGGTGCTTTACCATCAGGTATTCTGTTTAAAAGACAAAAGTTTTAGGAAATATACTACCATTATCATTGTCAAAAATTGTAATGTATATTTCAATTGATTTCTTACTTAGGTTTTCCGCTTCCTTCAAAGTTTAGATTTATTTTGGCCACGCCTTCACCATGTTTGTTTTTCGCTAAAGCCCTGTACTCTCCCCTGTCCGAATTCTCAACGCCTATGATATCGAGTCGCGCCATGTGATATAATGTTTGGTCCTCTTCTAACGTTATTTTGTATCTACTGCTTTCTTTTATTAATTTCTTTCCATGGTACCTGTATCAGCGAGTGTGAGTGTTAATGTTGTTACTTTATCGGAGTGCAATGCATTCAAAATACTTGCTGTGTCCTTACCATGTGACGGTTGGTTTCGGTTTGCCAACGCATCGACATTCGAAAGTGATTTTGGTACCATCATCCGATTGCCTGATGACGGGTCTCTCCGTAAATGTCGGTTTGATAAAGTCTTCAGGTACGGGCGCTTCGTCGCCTATTTCAGTAAATCGGACATTATTATCTTGAAAACTTCATCACTTACACGAAGAATTGCAGCGTTCACTTAACGTTGTTATAATAATTTTGATCATCAATTTTAAGATGTTTTCTTTTAGTTTTGTAAATTATTAAAATCCGCAATCAAATTTGAATAGAGTTAATAATTGAGGAATGCAATAGATATAGATAATGATATTGAATAGATACATAAATATATTTGGATTATTCTCATATAATATTCCTCAATCTACTTTCAGTCTAACAAACCGTACGCATGACAGTTGCTATAATTATTGAGTTACTTGTGCAGTCGCTAAAGCACAGAAATTACTTATTATATCTAACTACAAAATAGCGAGGGTTAAGTTAGTAAAAAGCCTAGTTGACTCAGGGGTTAATACAAATAATAACGGTGAAAGTAATGTAAATATACATGATAAAAAAGAATTAAGGAAACATGCAACTACTAAACTAATTACAATATTCGAAATTAACGTGTAACTTGTATTATGAATTTGCATTGTTGGCGTGTGTGTGTAGTGTAGCAGGATGTGGTGTAAAGCATCAGTATCCTAATCAAAATAAATAAAAAACTAAGAAAACATCTTAAAATATAAAATATCAGTGTATTATGTAGAGTAACTGAATTAGTCGATGATCACAAAAGCTTTGCTGCAATATCTACGTATGTGACGTGATAATTACATACATCTAGTATATTAGGATCACACATTAAAACAACTAATGTTAAAACAACATAAAGCGTGTTTATAAATGTATATTAAATTTTCGTTTTAATATTTTTTTACTATCTTTTTTTTGTCCTCGAGTTTGCCTTATTGAGGTTTTCCAGCATGTTTGGTAACTCATATTCTAATTGTTGTTATATTATTTTATTGTCAATAAATTATTGATCTCTTTTATAAAAATAGTTAGATTATTGTATTGTCTTTTAAGTATTATAAACCGTTATTTTTATTGTAAAGAAAGTACTTACTGTCGAAGTTTAAGCTGATGGTGGCGTTACTTTCGCCGAGTTCGTTCTTGGCCGTCACTCTGTACTTCCCAGCGTCTTCTACTGTCACATTGCTGATCTCCAGTGAGGCGTGGTATGATTTACCATCTTTGTTTACTGTCAGCTGAAATGTAAATAAGTGTAGCTATACTAACTATAATATAATAGACACTTTTTCTTGAACCCCCATACCCATTATATACATAACACTATCTTGTTATTGTTTTTTATTTTATATATATATATATTTTCTGTGTATCTATCTGCTCGTATTACATACATTTAATTTACTTTCTCTTTGTACCTATCTGTGCACATCACGATCGTGAGGTTAGACGGTTCCATTTAAAAACCAGCGCCGCTACATCTGCGGCATTAGAGCTGAAATGGAAGCATTTCTGGCTCACATAACTCAGCGCGGACTAATTTGGACCTCTCACAATCCGGCCTATCTATTGTATCTATGTGTATAAATTATTGTGCGCTGTTTGTTGTGTATGTGTCCAGAATACATGTATTTTCTTTCTTTTCTTACTTTCTATATTTTTAAGTAAAGTTGTGCCCCGCGGTTTATCAGTTTTTATGCTTTCCCACGGTAACAGTACAATTTTCCGCGATTAAAAGTAGCTTAGGTGTTATTTCAGAACTTAAACCATCTACATACCAAATTTCATCACAATTGGTTTAATCGTCACAGAGATACGTGGTAACAACCATTCACATTCACACCCACATCCTCACACACAGACTTTCAGATATTATAATATTAGCAATATTCAATAATTATTATTTTTAATGGAAATCATTGATCGAAATAATCTTAATAGCATTATAAATTCAAAAGTTTGGATGTATAGATGTTTGTTACCGATTTTACAGATTTTTTTTTTCTATTTATCTAGCTAGTACTCAATTTATCTTTTTATTAATTGAGGTTTTTTTTAATATAGAAATGGTAGAAAACAAGTTTGTATTGATTAAAACGTGGCTTAAAACCTTGTAAGTTAAATTTGGAAACTACGAATATACAACAACAAAATAAAAGACTAACTAACTATAGAATTTAAAACAATTAAATAGTAAAAGTCTTTGTAACTGATAATTTACGATTAAATATAAAAAGTAACAGCGAACATAAACCGTGCAAGAAAATAATATATTTGATCACATTGATATAAAGAATATTAGCAGAATTAGCACAAAAGGTCACGGTGTCGGTTGGCATCTGTTCTAGCCAACTCTATTGGGGTCAAGGCCATCTTGAAGCACTTTTGAAACTAGGACACCTGTAATAGGTACTACTATTTTACATTTACACCTTCATATTATTATGAAATACACCTTATAATTTATATTATTGTCAAAAAAGTATTTTAGTTTTAGCATAGGCTAAATGTGCGAGCATTACCTATAGTATAGTATAGGACTTATAGTTACGACCTATACGTTGCCGGACGATACGTTTACGTTTACGATTGTCAAACAAGTTTTGGGCCGAATCAGTTGAATATGTTTCTTCTTATGACACTGTTGCAAGTTAAACTTAATAAGTAATACTGGCAGTAGTGTAGTCCAGCGAGTAAAATCCCATTTACCTCACGACTCGACCAGGTAAAAATGTGTGTGCTATGATGTTTTTTTTTGATTTTTTTATACTACTGAAGTAGTGAAAGTCGCGGGCCGTGAGTGGATTAGATTAGCACAGGATCGTGGTAGATGGCACAAACTAAAGGAGGCCTATACCCAGCAGTGGGTGAAGTCAGGCTGTGGATGATGATGATGATGATACTACTGAAGTGGCAACCAAGCGTACGGCCCACAAGATGGTAAGCGGTTACCGCAGCCTATGGACGCTTGCAATACCAGAGGTATTACTCGCGGGTTGCCACCTTGAGGCTAAGATCTAAAGCCTCATGTGCCAGTAATTACACCGGAAACCATACCCTTCACACCGGAACACAGTAATGCTCGCATTGCTGTGTGTGACGAGCTCTATCACAGAGAACTTTACTACTCTTGCTATGTGCTATGATGTTGTTAACTTACCTTGTGCCTCGCATCAGGTTTGACTTCCGCAGTATTGTGGAACCATGCCACGCTGGGCACAGGCTCGGCCTCGATCTTGCACTCAAAGATGAGCCGCTTGCCATCATCCTCTTGTCGGATGGCCGGTTTGCGCGCGAACGTCGGCGCTTTACCGTCCACTTGTCTGTGAATAAGCATCACTTTATAGACAAACTAGCTGCGCCGCGCGGTGTTACCCACGGCTAAACAGTTTTTCATCCAACGGGAACCTGGGATAAAGGCTATTAGACTATAATCTATGCCTGTGTCTTTTTTTTCATTTCACTTTTTCGTTTGACTTTTTAGTCTGACAAGCAATAAATTACAAACAATATTCCTGGCTAGTGTCATAACTTTAGATAGATAATAAATAATAGAAGTTACCTAATTTTTATTGTTTTATAACGACGTTACATTTGTTCACTGGAATAGATCACACTAAAGTTTGGGGGCTTTACCTGCCTCAATAAAATAAACTTTCAGACCGCTGTCAATTATTTTCGGATTGAAATTAATTACACACAGACAACATAAATTATGTGACTTTATTGTGTGTACCTAAAAGTATATTAGTTAGCGGAAAAGCAGCACCGAACTAAGACTAATGTAAATCTAGAATACTAGAATTATTGGTATATCCAGTAGGTGATTTAGAAAATACAAAAAACTTAAAAAATACTTACTTCTGTTTTTCTTCGTCAGCGGCTGAAAAAAAGAATGATAATAATCAATTAATAAATAAATTAAAAAATATTGGATTTAGGCATTTTAGTTGTTTTGAGGCGAGTTTGAAAACTACGCATTTAGGTAGGTACTATAAGTGCGTAATAACAAACAACGTTTTAAAACAGAAAACGCAAGAGATATAAAATAAGGTTAACCAAGTTTCAGTGGAAACATAGGTAATAAAAAGACAGTAAAATGTAGGTATTCAGAAATCCCCTTCGCACGGGAATTATTAAGAGGATTTTCGAACCAAGACTTTTTTCGAATCCTATTCATATCTGCTGTTAGTAAAATTTTAACAGAAGCGAGTAACTAAATCGAACACGAAACCGAGTTGAATTACAAAAATAATCTTCTATGTTCATTCAAAAACGTGTTATATACCAACAGTTTCCAGACGTAAACATTTGGAATCGAGCAGTGATAAATCTAGAAATAAAACTGCGGTTTACGAAATCACGTGCTTCGTGGCCATTTGTTTTTACGCTGAATCTTGTATGATGGGAGTAAGATGCTTAACAAATATGTGATTTTTTAGGTCCCGTTCAATAGAATTGACTCAGCACGTGCTAAATCTGAGAACTGTTTCTGATGCTGTCTGACAGCTTGTAGAACGCAAGAGCGCGAAAAAGACAGACTATTACTAGGAGTGTCTTTTTCCATGTTCGAGTACTTAATAATAATGCGGTTAAATTGTCAGTAAGTAAGTTTGTTGTCTCTCAGCGACCAGTAGACGGTGCACAGTTTTACTCATGGATGGATAGGCTCAGAGTCATAACAAGTACTGAGTAAATTATTTATCCTCAGTCTCATAAAACTAACAAAGTTATACTAGTAGTTCTGCGAACAGTAGACCTCACGAGTACAAGCTTATAAAAGTGAGCAATAAAATGTACTGCATGTTGAGGAACTATTCTGCATATCACGCCGTAGATCCTCATCAGGTCCACATATAATTTGCAATGCCTGCAAAGGGCAAATAAGTTCTAAGTGCCATATTACTTTTAAGACCTTTTGTAACACTTATTTGTGCAAATAAATATCTTGAATCTTGAATCTTGAATCAATTTTTTATAAAACGAACATAGAGTACTGCCTTTCAAGTAAAAAAAACTATCAAAATCGGGGAGAGAGCGTCAATTAACTTTCGTTAAATAACGCATATCATCATCATGTCAGCCTTCTAATATTCCCACTGTTGGGAATATTTGAGTGATTAAGTCTTAATCAATCATGCTAACCCAATGCGTATTGGTGGATGGCACATCTCTTTCGAATTTTTAGTTCTTGGACATGCCGGTTTCCTCACGATGTTTTCCTTCACCGTATGAGAGCACTGGCATTGCGCACATAATTTTTTCTAACAGAAAAATCCATTGGTGCACGACCTGGTTTGAACCCACGACTGTAGGATCAAACGCATAAAAAACTACCTATCCTTTTAGTATTCATTGCATTGGTTCCATGGTTCTCTATTTGTGTTGAAGCGAAGGTTACATTTTAGTCTGCTCATAATTTAAACCATATTGTTTACATTTTACTCGGTGTTATTTATTTGTTTACATTTAAAATTCATCATGAGGTTGTTATTTATCTTCTGTGTGATGATCCTGTGTTTTAAATAAGTTACAAATACAACATCCTTACTAAAGCTTTTGTACTAAATCATTCATTAATTCTTTACTTCCTTCTACTCTATTAAATCATCTTCATCTCTAGAATTTTGAATTTTTATTAGAGAATAGCAGTCCGTCCCAGCTTCGCGCAGGTGCAATCAAACCAAACCCGTGTAAAGCCGGGCGGGTCGCTAGTAATAAATATAGCCTATGCTATTCAGGGATATTGTAGCATTCTAATGGTAAAAGATTTTTTGAAATCGGACCAGTAGTTTTAGAGTTTATTCGTAACAAACATAAATACAAAAATACAAATATTTTCTCTTTATAATATTATATAGTAACAGTATAGAAGTATAGATAGGGTACGGAATATGGGAAATACATAACTACGGCCTACTTAATTTTAGCAATGTAGTCTTTTGGTTTTATTTATAATCATACTGTAAACCAAGAGCACCGGTGGTCTAGTGGTAGTAAGAGCACCGGTGGTCTAGTGGTAGTGACCCCGCCTTCCAATCCTAAGGTCGTGGGTTCAAACCCGGTCGTGCACCAATGGATTTTTCTGTTCGAAAAATTTATGTGCGCAATGCCAGTGCTCTCATACGGTGAAGGAAAACATCGTGAGGGAACCGGCATGTCCAAGAACTAAAAATTCGAAAGACATGTGCCATCCACCAATCCGCATTGGGTCCGCGTGGTGGATTAAGACCCAATCACTCTCGCCTGAGAGTAGGCCAGTGTCCCAGCAGTGGGAACATTAGAAGGCTGTCATGATCATGATGATACTGTAAACCTCTGCTAATGAGTCTTTTAAATCGGTCACCGTTTCAGAACAGATATTAGTACAATACAGAGAGCCAGTATTTTTACACGTAGGAAGTTTATGATTAACATGATGATGTAGCGTCAGTTTTAAATCGAATTTGGTCACTCATGGCTAAGAAATGTATTTTCCCAACGGACGTTACGATGCAAGCTTGGCTCAATCTTAGCGTGTGGGTATAAAATTGTTTTCTATGACTAATGCTGTTATTTGCGAAACCTTGGCAGGGTATTGTATTACTACTGACCACTGACAAATGTTTGCTTTTGTTTGATTGGTTGATTGATTCAATCCGAAAACTTGAGAAGAAAGAGAATCTTGGGTTAAACAGTCACTGGTTAACGGTCACTGTTTTAATGTAAATGTAGCTTGGTATAAATTAGGTAAATAAATTATCTTCATATATATATGCAGACATATGCAGACTTTATATATTTATTTGTGGTTTTTAAATGCTTTTTTAAGTTTTGTTTTAATAATAAAGCGACCAAATTATCTGTATCTTGCGAGTTGCAGAGGTTGCTTTTGTAACGTAAAAAAATCTTTAGCTTGAATTTTGCAACAAAGAAAAGCTTTTAAAAGTTGTATTTCGTTTTTCTGTGACCACCTAAATAGTTAAGTTTATCACACAGTAAGTTCGTATGAGTCAGTGGCCAACCCTGGTGACAGAGTTTCTAGGCCGCCCGAAGACCTCTGTCATAACCTAACAACTTTGAAAAGCCGGGACAGACTGCTTAACATACCCTCCGAAGCACGGAAGTGCTCAGTTGAAATTGCCACTTGCGGTCACCCATCCAAATGATGACTACGCGGAACACTGCTTAACTTCATTGATCGCACAGTAGAATAGAGGTATAATAGTTAAACTCACGGCTAAAGTTAAGATTGATGGAGGCGGCCACCTCGCCCATCTTATTCTTAGCTTTGACCTTGTAGAGCCCCGCGTCCGTCTCGATCACGTCGTCCAGCTCGAGCACCACCAGAAACTTGTTGTTGGCGATGCTCTGGATCCTGGAGGAAAAAAAACATCCATACATAAATAATAAATAAACAATACTGGACAGTCCACAGATCATATATAGATATACCATACCTATTTCTGTTGCCAAGCAGTAATGCTCGCATTGCTGTGTTCCGGTGTGAAGGGTGTGGTTTCCGGTGAAATTACTGGCACATAGGCTTTTGATCTTAGCCTCAAGGTGACAACCCGCGAGTGATACCTCTGGTATTGCAAGCGTCCATAGGCTGCGGTAACCGCTTACCATCTTGTGGGTCGTACGCTTGGTTGGTCGCTTGGTGGTACTTCAGTTGTATAAAAAAAAAAGATAGATATTTTTTATTATATATAGAAAATACCCAGAACACCCGGAACAAATATTTGTAGATCGTACAAGCATTTGTCCCGAGGCGGGAATCGAACCCGCAACCTCTGCGTCGCAGGCGGACCTGCGCCTGCACCCGCTGCGCCACATCGGTCATCGTCACGGATAAAATTCACGCCTGTATCTTGTAGAAGTAGTCAGGTGAAAAAAACACTAAAGAATTTAAGCTATAGTTTTATTAGCAGTTACCACAGTCTATGGGCGCTTGCTTTATCAGAGGTATCACTCACGGGTTGACACCCTGACATGTAGATCGAGAGTCTCATGTGCCTGTAATTCACCGGAAACCATACCCTTCGGACCGGAACACAGCAATGCAAACATTACTGCTTAACGGCAGAAATAGGTATGGTGGTAGTCCTCCCCGGACGCGTTCTATCACAAAGAACTCTACTTTTCCTAATGTGTTACAAATCATTTTAATTATGATATTATTAACAACTATGTATTTGCCGAGTAACCTCTGAACGCAGTCGCGGGCGGTGTTCATGAAGAAGAGCTTATAAATAGCTTCGAAACTAAATAGCCGTTAATGGTATTTAAAAAGAAAACTCTAGTTAGTTAGTTCGTATGAGTCAGTGGTCAACTATTGATGGGAGTAATAATCCGCCTGAATGCCACGAACATAGCCTAAACATTTTGGAAAAACCGGGATAATTCAGAAGTCTCCACGTTTTACCGAATGCGTATTGGTGGATGGTACATCTTTCGAATGTTTAGTTCTTGGACATGCCGGTTTTCTCACGATGTTTTTCTTTACCGTATGAGAGCACTGGCATTTGTGACAGTGTAGCAGGTGCCTTATATTCGTAATTATTTGATTTGTACTCTACAGTATAAGTAAAATAAAACATTGCCATTCAACGTGGCAATGCAGTCAGCATGTTGGGAACGCTTCCTACTGGTAGTGATTTGGATCAGTTGAGCTAACTATAGGTCGTTTGTAACGGTCTTTAGATGGCTCAACTGTTTCATATGTATTTTGTATATTTTGTAATGTAATGTAATTATGTAGATATTTTATTTTGTTTAATAAAAGTTAAATAAAATAATATTGTTTTACTGTTATCTCAAATTCTGCATAATAAAGCAGCAAAAGAGCAGCTGCCTAAGAAGCAGCTTTGTCTAGAATTCAACTAAATAGTTCCACTATTAGTAAAATATATTACAAAATAATATTTTTCTAAAATCATTAAACTTTTATTAAAAACGGCTCAACTATGAAATGTATTAACCGATTAAAATATAAGATTGCCTGTAGAAAACCAAACAACATAAATTATGAGTGTCGTTATGAGCTCGTCTTTGATCTAGCTGTAGATAGAAAACATGCGTTTGCGAAGTTTGGAGTATTCTGAGTCATCTAAACTATCTTTTATTTTAATTGTTTAAAAAAAAACATACTTACTCGTATTTACTATAGGAATTAAATAAAACCGTATAAACAAAACTGATCAAATTAATTAATATCATCATCTCGACAACACGGATATAGTGAGAAAGCTCAAAAGGACTAAACCTTTTGAGTCAGTAGTGTAAAATCAATAGTGACCCGAATATAAAGTGTTAAACATTTTATAATGAACACATGAACAAAGTGCTTCCCCTTAATAAATAGAGACAGTAAGAAAAGTGCCAATGGACACATTTTTAGCAACAAATTTATTTTATAAGACTAGGTCAACTTAAAATTACTCATTAGCCTAAACGTAAGGCTAGATTTTAATAATATTGAATACATTAATTTAAAATGTATTCATAATAAAAAAAAAAAAATATTAAGTCATTATCTTCTTGATAACTATTATTTACACAACATACAATTTTTAATGCGATAAAACATCTTTGAACGGCTAGGATTATTACCTAGGCCTGCCCATTATTATGTTCATATCATCCAAGATTTTCGGCTGATCTATTATTTGGATAATTGCCGGCCCAAAGTAAATAACACAGTTCTCCTTCTACCAGCACAACATTTTTGGATCGCAATTAAAATTTGATATCAACCATTGGTTGTTCAAGATTCTTGCATTACAATCAACTCGTTTAATGAAGTCACCGTTTAAATTAAGATGTGAAATCAAAAATGTATTTTCATTGAATGTTAGTCGTCGAATAAAATGGTAGAGTGCCAACTGTGTCAATCTAACGCAAATGTATTTGGCTTCAAAGGAAGTATCGGAACAAACTTATAAAACGGAGGTAGCAATGATCATTGACCTGAAATAAGCTTGATGAAATGACGATCCACATACCGATTGTTATGTATTTCGTTTGGCAAGAAACACTGTTTATAATAAAGGAATTAAAGTGTTGGCTGGTGATACTGCTTTGGAATTTGTAAAAACTTTTGAGGGGAAATTTATATAGTAGTTATATTTGTGCGCGGCAAGATAAAACGCAGATAATCTTAAATTGCATTTTTAGCATTGGGCACTTCGTTAAATTTCCTTTGTTATAACTTTTGAACTAATGTAAATACAGACCGAGCTGTAAATTTAATTAATTAAACTAGCAATTTGGTATAAATTATTGGTACAAAGAGCGACCACAGTCATCCTGATATCAGAATGGCTGATAAGTTTATTTTTTAAATTTCTCTGCATATATTATTTAGCAAAGGTAGCGATCATTAGCAGTTTGGTAGCAATTTTTTAATACACACTCAATGACAGACGCTTTAGGCAACCAGTCATCCTGACGCTCTTGTCTTACACTCTGCTTGCTTTTTTTGTTTGCTCGCAATAACAATATCATTATTCCTTAGTAACTCTAGCTAGGATACCGTAGTGAGCTGTACTCAAACTACTCAGTCACTGCTACTCAACTTTATTAACTTTTGCAGTTGATAACATTCACACTATGAATAATATAAATGAATTTAACTTAATTTTAAATATCTAGTAACTAAAACACTAATTTATCAACTGTGTGCTATCTCCAATGAAGTTAAATAAAAAACAAATCTTAGTGAAGAGAAAACTGCAGTGACAACGGGCATTGACCCTGGCTTTATAAATAGTTCTTGATGCAGAAGGTTTAATTGAAAGTCATTATTTCAGTGATGGCGTTAATTTGGCAACAAAAATGATAATAAAAGTCAATAATGCGCAAAACGTGGACCGATTTATAGAAGGTAACTGTGAGAATTGACACACAAACCATATCTTAGTAGTATCAGTATGACTTTAGTCTAATTGTAAAAATATTGATTATAAAATCTAAAAAATGAGATATCAATGAATTCCAAGCTTTAATAGCTTTTGATGATGTTGGTAAATCGAAAAAAAGAGATAAGAATAACACTGTTAGGACAAAGCTAAGAAATTATACTGACTGTTGTCTGGTCGGGTAAGTAATATTGTAATCATCATAATACTCCACTTGATATAGAGTATGCTACTTATATCAACGTGCTTTATAAGAAAACAACTAAAAACATTGACACGGGGATAGATGGTTTTCAACAAACCAATGAAGCGACAAAGATAAAGATTAATAAGGTTTCCCTTTTGGCAAAGGAAAAGCATTTGCAAACAACAGACACACTGACTGACACAAATGAATTTTGATGTTGATTTGCAAGTGGTGACGGAGAAAATACAACTGGTATGCACACACAAGTCAGCGTAACATTAGCATTTTAGAGTATGCTGTTGAATTCACGTAAGCATATTGTTTAATTGTATTTGTATTCTTAAGTTTAGTTTTAGGATTTTGAGTATAATAAGAAGACAAAACGTTAACGTGGCGAGATGGGTGAGTGCCCGATTGAAAAGTTATTTGTTGAAATTGAGTTCGATTCCCACTTCGATTTTTACATTCATGATCTGCAAATAATTCTTTCTGCTCTAGGTGGAACATAATTAAATTACAAATAAACAATATACACTATGAAACAGTTGAGCCATATAAAGCCCGTTACAAACGTCTATATTTGATAGTCCAACTGATCCAAATCACTACCAGACGGAAGCGTTCCCAACATGCAGGCCGCATTACCACGTTGAATGGCAATGCTGATACGTTGAGCCAGATATGAGCCAGTTTAAAAAAACACTTTTTAGATTAAAGGATTACTCACTTAAACTTAGTCCTAGTATCTTCTTTGAGCAGTTCATCGCTGCGGTACCAGCATATCTCTGGCTTCGGAGCCGCCAGCAGCTGGCACTCGAAGACCAGCCTGTTGCCGTCATCCTCCTGGCGCAACGCCGGCTTCTGCGTGAAACTTGGGGCTAAGTCGTCGGAAACCCCCATGTTGCTAGCTACAGGACATTACGGTAGAATGTTGAACCCTGTGCTTTTGCTGTGGACAAAGAACAGAGCAGTTTAAAAATCTTGTTAACTAACCAGCAGTTTTTTTTTTCTAATTAGCTTGTTTTTCACAAATTTAAAATGCTTTCAAAAATGTGCTTTGTAGATGTGCAATTTTGCATGCTTTCGGTGCTAAGCCGATTGTTATTTTAGACAAAAACAAATAGCTTCTTAGCTAGCGCGCTAATAAAGCGTCGCCTTTTGAAGAAAACTTGCAGTTTTCTGTAATCAGGTGCCGAAAACACACTCTGGTCTTCAGAAAACCCACAGGGAGATGTCTGAGTTATTTGGTTTGTCTAAAGTCGACTAGTAACTTTGCCTATTGAGCGAATAAATAGTTAGGTGCAGTTCGTACGTTGTAAATTTGGAATAAACAACCGTGTAAGTTGCAGTACGTGCCCATGGTTCTCTCGCTGACTGTCTTTTGATAAGACCTTATTGTAGCAATTTTATTGACTGGGTAATACCAAGAACCGACACGCTACCGCACACCATATATTATTATTATATTTCTGATGTTCCAAATAGTTTCGTGTTTGAAAAATTTAAGGGTGTATTTCGTAATTTAACTTTCAGAGTGCATAGAGCGCATCAGGAAGAACAAATCTAGCACGGATATAGTCGCAGGCTTTTCCTGTAGTAGTTTATAATAATTGTTGATTATTTATTTATCACACATATTTTTTTATATTTATTATTTATTACGAGCTGAGCCGCGAGGCTTCACCCGCGTGTTGCAGTTTTTAAGCTATCAAACAGAAACAGTAATTTTTTCCAAGATAAAAAGTAGCCTATTCTCGGTCAATATCTATCTATGTTTTAAATTTCAGCCCAACCGGTTCAGTGGTTGTTGAGTTATAGAGGAACAAACATCCAAACATAAAAGCTTTCTAATTTATAATATTAGTGTATATATTGTGATTATTAATGTAATTACAGTGTCGTAGTTTGATTAAACTACACTGTACTTTAGATAGAGCAAAAAAAGAGAGTGATAAATTACTTGACATTATCTTTGTGTACAGAAATGAAAATATGAAAAAACACGGATCGTCTGGTTGGTTGCAGACTCGTCTTAACAATCCAAAAGTCGTGGGTTCGAACACAGTCGAGTATCAAGGGGTTTATTCATTCAAAAAATCTATGTTTATTAAATTATTATTATTCAATATTTTGTTAGTTTCAGTAAAGAGAACGATTGATTTAACAATGTAGCTAACATAATAAGGCCTTTACCATCTATTAAAGATGATCTAAAGAGCATTATAATTTATAGTAGGTATATACTTATTGTGTGGGGTGCCATATAGCCAATTGATTTTGTAGAATTTGCTGTTATTCCAAATAGTAAAAAAATTTTTTTATGAGATTTTCATTTCCGCGCTTTAGAATTCTACAACTATTATGTTTTATATTGTCTCGCATTTATTAAGATGTACAGAACCCCGATAGCTCCAAAGCTTGTTTGCACTAAACACATCAATACTAAGTACAATTACTACGGTACACAAACTACCTATTGGTAGTGCCTAGATAAGTTAATTGTTGTTGCTTCTATTCTATCTGTTCAACTTCAGACCCTTTTTCTCAGAAACGGCTACAGCTATCAATTTGTACTAAATAACTTACATAGTGCTGATGACTTAGGACACGAGTCTTACTAGCACATTTCTGTATGTATTATTTATTAATGTATTTTTATTTCAGATTTTTATCGTATCGTGTATTTTTACTTAGCATAGCGTTATTTAATAATCCTCAACCAACCTTTACAATAAGGTAATTATAAATCAAATGCTGCAGTATCTATTGTCGATGTTTATAGTTTTAGTGGAATATAAAAAAAAAATATTGTCAAAGAGGTTGTAGCTAAGACGGTACTTCAGAGGCGGAGGAGCCATTTTTAATTTTCATAAATTAAACTCAAAACTTTACTAATCGTTTATAACGGTCGTTAGGTGGCTCGACAGTTTCATTAACATTTTAAATGTATTTAGGTAGGAATTAAATAAAAAGTTAATTATTTATTTATTTTCAAAAGTCAATATATTGGATATTGGGACAGTCAGGGTTAAACAATAACAGTAATAATATGCATGGTACTTACAAAATTCATTTTTAGTTATTGTAAATTTAATTGTTAAAGTTCTTTTTTAAAATTTAAAATTTTATTAACATTGATGTTAATCGCAAAGAGTTTATTCAAATTATTTTATTTACAGCCACCGAGCTTTTAGGAATTTGTCTTGAATGGAAATCTTAGAAATCTTTGGGTTTGTACTACTTTAAAAAAAAAAGTTAATGATTTGTGTTAGACTAGTAAGTTAAATTTACAAAATAAAATAAAAATTATCATTGAGGGTTCATTCATTTAGCATTTCTCTATTGATCAACAAAAATGCTGCATCCGATACATTATTTATTTACCCCATAAGTTAAATCGAGCTGAAAGTCATTAATCATAATGAACATTGTTGGCTAAAACATGACATGTAAAGGTTGGCTGTTGCAGTAGTCGATTCAAGAGAGTGAGTCATTCGGTCAGCGCCATCTCTATTCGCAAGGTGAAGTGTAAGCAAGTGGGTGTCCAGTGTTAAAATTTTCATGAGTGTGAACGAAACGTCTCGATCTATTTTCGTAACGACTGAAGGCCCCAGAAATCATGGAGAGTCAGCGCCGCAAAATTTTTATAACATGCAATTGGGAGCTTCCGATGATTATCTAACATATTTCCTTAAGATTTATTATATATTTCTCAGTATATTTCAGATTCAATCTATTATTTTTATTCAAAATCAACACTTTAAGTTCATTGACATAAAACACAAGATTTTTGAACTCGGAGCATGAAATAAGTTAAAGTTTCACAAGGGTCTTCACTTAGACCTCTGTTGTATATTTTCTATAACTGATATTATGGTGTTTTCACGATATCCTTCGACACTGAACTTCAAAGCTCACACAATATAAATACATACCGTTGCACAGGTGAAAAAAATCCAACAGTGTCACAAAGCACTTAAGTCAATAACACATACACTTAGCAAGACGTTTGAGAACTTGACGATGGCAAGTGAATTTCGTGAGAAATCGGTGTTCGCCGGCGGCGGGAGGCGTCGGGTCGTTTTCGAAATCGTAACTAAACTATGAAAATGTTGGCTGAGAGCCGAGGCAGAGCGCGCGTGGGCCGTTGCAGCCGACAGCACCGACGGTTGGATAACCGACTCGTCACTCAGTGACGTAGCACTGCAGAGGTGTTTTCCGAAGACAGATGAACATGGTCTCACACCTTTCAGAACCTATACTATTGCAATCGCGGTCAAGGCAAATGGGCTAGTCTATTTTGCGTCATATTTTTATAGACTGGATTAAATATTATTAGTAAGATTAGGTAACGGGTTACGCACAACTGCAATTACTTAAAAGAAATACTTAGCTTATCTTTTATGTGTATGTCTAAGAGCATACTCTTTCTTTCTTTTATAATGATTGGTTCTGGATCTATTTGCGTACAATTTACATACAACTGAAAACATTCATATTTTCCTCAAAAAATAAGGCTAGTATCAGTAGTCCGGTTAGTTTGTCCGATGATCGGACTGATGAGACTTTGTCGGCTCAGTAGTTCGGTGATTTAAATCCTCGGACTACTGAGACTTTTTGTCCGTTAGTGACTGTCGGTCAAAAAGTTTCTAAGTATGACTTATTCCCATCTTCCAACTTAGCTTTCCACCATAAGTTGGAAGTCTACAGATCTACTTTTCCACCCAGATCGAAATTAGTAGGTTAGGTTATGTTAGGTTAGTGAAAAACCACGCGCGAGACGAGCGAGCGAAGCGAGCGTGCCGCGGGAGCGGCCGTCGAAGCGCCAGAAATATAGTATAGCTACTGACAGTCACTAACGGACAAAAAGTCTCAGTAGTCCGAGGATTTAAATCATCGAACTGATGAGACTAAAAAGTCTCATCAGTCCGATCATCGGACTAAATCATCGGACTACTGATACTAGGCCAAAAAATAGGCATCTGGAAATTTTAAAACTAAGAAAAATTATTCATAAACCTTGAATTTCAGGTTTATCAAAACTTATAAAATATCTTGACCGTCTTTCTACCAGTTTTTTGGGTTAGAACTCAATTCAAGTCTTACTTAGTACCGCTGTTTATTACACCCAGTCCACTGACCCTGATGATTAACTCACCAATTTCATTTTCACCAACATCTCCAAGTGGAGATCATTAGCACGTCGTCTATATAAACTTATATGTAAACGACTTTGCGAGACTGACAAACAAGTATCCCTGGTTTTATATTCTCGTAAATCAGATCGTGCTGTAAATTTTTCTTCAGTGATCTGAATATAACGTGTTGGCAACTGGAGACGTAGTCAGGTGACCTATAAATCTGTTGGATTGTCAGTGTGTATTTTAGTTTTGGAGTTATGATTGATGCCTTGTATGACGGTGCGTGCAGTTCGAGGTTGGCATGCTCCTAGATCATCTTGTTATTGAAGGTGCTCTAGTTTTTAATGTTGTATGAGTTGTTTATCATCATTAATAATTTATAACACCTTAAGGTTGTAGAATTAAGTTGTAATAAAATATACCAAAATAATCTCAAGGATTTAATTGATTATAGAATTGATGTGATGTCTACCAAGCTTGAGGGTGATTGCGTCTTCTTGTTTCTTTAATTATGCACATCTTTATTATTGCTGTTATGTCAGTAGGTAAAATAAGGCAGGGATAAAGGTATTTGTGATTGAATACGGTATTTTTAAGATTGTCTAACTCAGCATGTAAAAACAGAAGCTATATAGGATCACTTTGTTGTCTGTCGGTCCAACTGCCTGTTTTTTGTAATTTTTCTCTAGAACGGCTTAAAGCAGGTCTGTGAGCGCATAATGCTGTATAAAAATCAAGGTAATAACTTCATGCACTGAATCAATATTTTGATGAAAAACCTTTCGAATGGTAAACTAATTTAACTTTAGAAAAAAGAGGCTTGAAGAATTAACGATTTTAAGATAATATTACGAATTTCAGGTTTGCGTCCAAGAAATATAAATAATATACTTTTATCTTCTACAATACGGAGGAACCCTCAGGGTACCTTTCTTGCACTTGCCAGTTTTATTACAATTTGTAATATATAAATAATATAAATAAATAAAAATATGCACGTAATAGGTATATTTGCTACAGACCCTGACCATAAGGCGTGTCGTTGGGCGTGACTCAATAAAGAAACACCCACAAAAACTCGTACACTAATAATATTAGTAGCATTTTCATTATTCATCATTTATATTGTTTACAAAACTCATGCTAAATTCTCGATCATTGAATCCAAGAAATCAGTGACGTCAGAAAATCTACAAGATGTTGCAATATAATGGGTGAATTTCCGATTGAGTCCAAGAACTATCTGTGACGTCCGATCGTAAGCGATTAGTAATTTTAATCCACTTCACACTAATATTATAAAGGGGAAAGTCGTTTGCATGTTTGTGGGAGTATCACGCCAGAACGGCTGAACGGAACAGATCTAAATGAAATTTGGCATATAGATAGATTATGGTCTAAAATAGCATATAGGTTAATTTTTATCCAGTCCCATGAAATAAAAAAAACTGTTTAACCGCGGGTAACACCACGGGGCGCAGCTAGTTTAGAATAATCAGAAACAACTTGCATGAATGGATTGCAGGAAATCTATTTCAGGTGGTGTGTGGGAAAACAAATAATTTGGCTGGCTACATCACACGCTGAGAGTAGTTGGACTAAACATCCTGTTAGCTTTGACAAATATTGTTCTAGTTCAATCCTTCAAGAGTAGTAGAGTTCTTTGTGATAGAACACGTCCGGGGAAGTACCACCATACCTATTTCTGCCGCAAAGCAATAATGCTCGCATTGCTGTGTTCCGGTGTGAAGGATGGTTTCCGGTGAAACTACTGGCGCATGAGGCTTTCAAACTATGCCTGAAGGTGGCAACCCGCGAGTGATACCTCTGGTATTGCAAGCGTCCATAGGCTGCGGTAACCGCTTACCATCTTGTGGGCCGTACGCTTGGTTGCCACTTCATTTGCGTAAAAAAAAACCAGAGAAGAGGATTCTCGGCAAACCACGAAACATCAGAACTGGTACCGATATACCTAATTATTTCTTACTAGATGTTGCCCGCGACTTCGTTCGCGTAGAACTCGGGAACCGTACATTTTCCGGAATAAAAGGTAACCTGTTAAATAAATAAATAAATAATGCTGGACAATCCACACAGCATCATCTAGCCCCAAGGTAAGCTGCTGTTAAACAGAGCTGTGTTTATGGGTGCTAGATGACTGATATAATATATACAGGGTCATTCATTATCAACCTGACAAACTTAAGGGGTAGGTTCCGCACATAAAAAAAAATATATGTACCTATATATTTTTTTTTAATGTATATTTTGTCTTAAAAATTCCAAGTAAACAAAAAATAATCGGTTACGTTTTTCAGCTCAATTATTATTTATCATTGTTGGGAATCCAGTTAAGCGACGTAATAATGAAATATTCGAGTGTGCGCGCCCCGTAACGGGTCAAGGACACGCGCAGGTCAAAGACGCGTGGGTTATTGACCCGCGGTTCATTGACGCGCGGGTCACTGACTCGTGCCGAGCGCTGCCTTTTCGATTTCTAACAAGGATAACTAATTATTAAGCAGAATTACGTTTTTTTTTTAAAAGGTAAAAAAAAAATGTTTAGAAAAAAAAATGGTACAAGTATTTTTTTTTTATGTGTGGAACCTACCCCTTAAGTTTGTCAGGTTGATAATGAATGACCTTATATACTTAATACAATACAACACATAAATAGATATTTTTTATTATAAATAGAAAATACCCAGAACACCCGGGACAAATATTTGTAGATCGTACAAACATTTGACCCGAGGCGGGAATCGAACCCGCAACCTCCGCGTCGCAGGCGGATCTGCGCCTGCTGCGCCACATTGGTCGTCAAAACGTTATAAAACCTATCACCGATAATAAGGTTTAACAAAAGGTGAAGAAGAGTAAACACTACACAATACTGTTTATATTTTACAAGCTGACCCACGCGGTTTCACTTCGTTATTTTTCCTAATTATCCCGCTGTTTTTATGTTTTAACCTTACAAATATTTCAAGACCAAAATTAGCCAAATCGGTCCAGCCGTTCTCGAGTTTTAGCAAGACAAAAAGAAAAACAAACCAAAAAGTATTTGTAAAAACATTAGAAACAGTTGAGTGAGCCATCTAAAGACAAACAATCTATTAACAGCTCTAGATAAATGAGTACCTACAGTGTATTACCTGGGATTTTTTAAAATCATAATTGTTTACCGTAAACGATCACGTCCGAAGGTTTGCTAACAGACGTATGTGTAAACATCACGAGTCGCTGGTCGAGATGTTTGACTGTTCTTTAAGATGAATAGGTGAATCAAAACAATGTTTATACAAGAGCATGTGTAGGTAAGTATATTATAAGATTTCATTATATTGCACATCTTCTTTTTTTTCTTATTTATAACACTGAAGAATATTTTCCTAAACCCCGGTTTTCGGTAGATAGAAGATTATAGAAAATACTTCATTAAACACCACATTAAAACAAATTTGACAAAATCCATCTTAATTATTAACAGGTATTACAATAGGCGGTGTTATCGCTAAATAGCGATCTCTTCCAGATAACTCTCTGGGCACTAGTTTAAATAGATAAACGTCAGTTAGTTAAAGAAGGTGGTAAAAACTGAACAGAAAAAACAATATAAATAAAGTTTGTTTGATTTGTAGAGGACGCGGCCTAGTACTTCCACGGATCTCTGTTGCATTTCACTAGTTAAAATATATATCAAAAAATGTGAATACCAAGCTGAGTGTTTCGAGTCGCCCATAATCTGAGCTGACACATATAATTAGCTAACACATAGTTATTTATAATATACTAATTAGTGTTTGTTTGTTACAGCCGAAGACAGATGCTTCAAAATCTTTTGGAAATGAATCACGAGTTTCGAAAAAGATACAGAAATACGTAAAGAAGACTGTGTGTCAATTTTTACAAGATCAGTAACCTATGGTATTCTTTTAAATCATGAAAAGACCTTCGTCTGACCACGATCTCACCTGGTGATAAGCGATGATGTGGCCGACGGTGGAGCACGAAGGTCTATAAGAAACCTGTTCACTCTAGCCTTGAAGAGGCCCGGATATAATTGTTGTTTAATCAAACGAATCTAGAAACTCACTTTTATTTTGTTTTATTTTGTTTCTGCAATGAGATAGATGAAACTCCTACTTATGATAGAAAGGAGGTGTAGAGTATTGATGTAATAACGTATACCATTCACGTAACCATTCACCTAGGAAGACATATTTTTAGCCCGGATGAGGTAAGAGACATTACCCCCAAGCAGATCTACAGTTCATAAGTATCTGCAGTGCTGGTGGCGGTTTATTAAAAATGCCTTAAAAGAGTAGTTATATTAAGTAACACACAACATAATGGTGATCATAATTCTATAGGCCTGGCATGGCCGCTGTGAAAATGTCACAAAAACTTACTAAAAAAATGATAGAATAGCAATAAGTATAGCCCAAACCGGAAGTCATTTGTGTATTATGGAAAGCAGAGCGCCGGCTTGCCTTCTGTCTTCAAAACTACATTTCTATTTTCACCAGAGTGACATTTTGAGAGCTGACAGGAAGTTTTCAAATCCACCACGATGTGTTTGAAAGCTTTGGCTGAAATTTGAGGCAGTGGCATACGTTACTGCTATAGGCGGTTTGCCCGTCTAAGAAGCACCAAGTAACTCGACAATCGATAAAGGAATGTACTCGTTCGTTCTATTTCATTTATCAAACGCTTTGCACTGACAAGTCATTATTCTACACGCTCGTATAAAGTGGTCTTGACACTGAAGTCTTGACGCTCAGAATCGTCCACACCATCACCAGAGTTGACCACTGATTCACACGAACTAACTGCTATCGCTGAGGGTACAATGTAACTAACTCATCGATAAACCTCAACCCAGTTTATGTATGGACTGTATTTCATTCGAATAGACTAAGATAGAGTTATTATTTAGTAAATCAAATTGAAACAAAGATGTTGATTCATCGAGGCTAATCGAATCAACTTAGTTGACTTTGAGTAATGCTACAGAATCAACACTTTTGTCTCAATTTGATTTACTAAATAATAACTGTTAACCTTAGTCTATTCGAATGATATACAGTCAATACATCAACTGGGTATTTATAGTTTCAATTTAGGTATCGTGCAATAGATCCGAAATAGAAATAGTTGTATCAACAGTACATCACGTGTGCATCAGTGCATGTGGGCTTCTGTGACGCCTTGTCAGATCATCTTAAAACTATTTATTCGATCACAAACCGTTTCAACACGGTCCTAGCCGTCATTATACATGTATATCAAGATGATCTAAGGGTGCGTTTCCACCAGAGATGTGCAAGGTAATTGAGTGGTGCGAGGATGCGTAACAAAGCTTTGAAATGAAGTGAATGTTTCCACCAGATATGGGCAAGGCAGCTGAGCTGTGCTGTGCTAGCAGGCTCTTTTCAGATGCGAGCGAGCGGATCGAAGTATTACAACAAACACCGTCCAATGACTGATAGTAGTTTCTCGCTTGAGTCCATTTCTAGCACATCTTCGCACCCATCCCTTGTTCCATTCGTTTGTTTTGTACGTACAAAAACCTCGCTCCGCTTTGCCGTTTCCACGGAAGCTGCATTGAGCGAGACTAGATATGTGGAGTGATTTTATTGGTTCTTAAAAGGCACATCCTTACTCATTTCTGTTGGAATCGCACCCATAACGTGCCATAACTATCGGTAGTCAAATATTTAGAAATGATTTTCATCTTTGGTGCCTTATATTAAGTAAAAACATGATTCGAAAAAAATATATCAATAAAAAAATATGTAAATTGATTCCCGATATTTCAGTGCAGTTATAGTTCGCACAGCGGATCTAGGCTTCCGTGAAGTTAGACGTTTGTGATGCGCAAAGACATTTTAGTTTGAATAAGCTCCATTACGCATCGAAACGGCTAATTCCACTACGGCCGAGATCCGTTGTGAGACCTATACATGCACCATGACTTCAGTTCTTTTGTGATCATGGTGCATGTAACTGCGCCGAAATATCCAATAATGATGATTACACTTAAAAATCTTTTGACTTTAAGTTCGATGAGTCATTGGCTCAAAACTTTTGTGACGGTTATAGGCCGCTCGAAGGCCCCCGTCATGGCCTAACGACTATCACTATGACATTTGTGACTGGTTATCTGAGTCAGTGCAGGTACAATTGTTTCGAGTTGTCGGCCAATAAATTATTGTATTAATGTCTGGCAGTACAAGATAACAATAATGTAATTAGTTCTACAAGCTCTATTGTTTGATCTAAAGCCATTAATTAGATCAGCCATAGTAGAATACGAGTTTGTATAGCAGTAACAATCACTGTAGCAATTTTATAGTCACATATTGTATTAAAATATTCTTGTGCAAATTGAATTGAGATTGGCAACTGCATTTGGGCAGTAACCTTCATTGTTTGGTACCTTCAATTATTGTTTTATAATCCGGTTTCAAGTAAAAATGCGTAATTTATTATATCAACTATAAAATATATTTTTAAAACATGAATATGTTATTATGATATTTATGTTTTTTATTTTTTTTTATACAACTGAAGTGGCAACCAAGCGTACGGCCCTCAAGATGGTAAGCGGTTACCGCAGCCTATGGACGCTTGCAATACCAGAGGTATCACTCGCGGGTTGCCACCTTGAGGCTAAGATCGAAAGCCTCATGTGCCAGTAATTTCAACGGAAACCATACCCTTCACACCGGAACACAGCAATGCTTGGCAGCAGAAATAGGTATGGTGGTAGTCCTTCCCCGGACGAGCTCTATCACAGAGAACTCTATTACTCTTAAAAAAAAAGTCTGTAAAATGACGTAGGCCTTTTGGCTGGTTATAACTCCGTCACAAGAGTTGGCCACTGACTCATACGGTCTTACATTTTTGTGTGAAACTTAAGATATTTACGATCACCTAAAGTTCACATTGAAACGACTCGGACGTGCCCTTATTGTTGAAACCAGTAGATAAATATAAATAAACATTCGTCAATGTTCTTTCATCGAAAAAAATACGCATCGAATTATTAAGTGACGTCTGACTTTGGCAAAGTTTTCTATTCAGTACTTTTTCACTGGTACATTACGTCTTTCGACGAAGAGATTTTGTTTAGTGCAGAGATTTACATTATTCATTGATGTGGCACCTGGCTGCATTTTGTAATCTACACTTTTTGAGTCGGAAATGAGTCATCTGCATCATTACTCACATACCACCATCACCTGGCTTACTAATAATGTTGGGAATAAAAGAGGTTGGGTATCATTAAAAAAACTACTACGAAAGTGCTACAAAAGTGCTACGAAGGTCTACGAGTTATTTTATTTTCATAAGTACTAATACATTACACTATATACTAAAGGTACGTTATGAAATTTGGTTTGTATATTGTCATTTATCTTTACGAGCCAAAAGCTTTAAGCCGCGGCTTCAAAAGCGTGGTTGTGTGATGATGAAACCCAGTGGTTTTGGCTTTCGGCACTTTAGTCAGTTTGTACATTGAGCTTATAAATCTTGCTTGTTTGTAAATCTGGCTGTTGGTATATCTTTGATGAGATTTAAAGCAGAATAGATCATACAAGGCACTTTATTTCAAATACTATTTTATTATTATTATATTTCACTCATTTATTTCACCCAGTATATTATATTTCACCCAGTCTGAAAACTCTCCCGATCATCAATTTTCATAAAAATTTAACAATGATAAATTTGCTTACGACCTACTTTATTAAAATTAATTTTATATTATTTATGTTATGCATTATTATTATAAAAGTTTAAGCTATATCTACAAATCATTTGCAAAATGGTTTCCAGCCATTATTGACCCCAAACCACAAATCATTTGCAACAGAAAACTTTGTAATTTTCATATTTCGTAACTCGCATGACGAGTTGTTTGGCACGCCGCCATGGTGACTGCGACAGCGATATGTTTCCGCTTGAGTGGAAAAAGGACAGGTGATATTGTGTGAAAAATATTTATGCTAAGGTTGCTAGGTTGCTAGCAATTGGACGGGAATAGCGTTGGTTCAGTTCGCGGCTATTTCAGTGAGAAGTGAAGGTTAACGTTTAATGATTTTAAGAATTTTCTGGTTAAACAAATATTTGGGGTTCTGCGAGATGTTATGTTTAAGATGTGTCTGTTTAAGAGTATAGATAAATAGACGGATTGGAATTCCATCGCAATAATGCGTGTTCTTATTACCCACATGAAAGAATACGTTTTCGTTGATTGCTAACTCAATCTGTAGAATTCAGAAGCTTTGGGTGCCACTGCAACTGTTTTTTGTAGACCTTTATATCAGACAAACTCTCCACATTTGCTAATAAAAAACTTTAAAACTAACCATGATCCAATTGAAACGTTATTTCTCAAGTTTATTGTGTTCAAAGTGATAACTTTAACCTACTAAATAATTGAAAATTAGATATCATTTATATACCCGGGGCCTATTGCATAATGTTACTCATAATACTAGAAAATAATACAAGTTACAAGTTCATAAATTAATAGCACAGATTAAATACGTTGCATATTGATTGTCAATCCTACCCAATAATATGAGGTAATGTGTCGCATAATTTCACTAATAATATTAGGAAAATTCAAAAAATAGTACAAGTACTCATAATTAACGTTGCATAATGCATTTTTCGTTACTAATAAAAGAGACACTAATATTATAAGTATTTTCATAAGATATTAGTCGTTTTTTTTTTTTGCGGCTTCGCTACATACCAACTAATATTTTACAACTTAGCTGGCTGAATTAACTACTTGCCTGCATCTGAAATTGGCGGCAATTTGATTTCATCATTTGCAAATATGACTTGTAAAATTAGTTCAGGGTTCATTGGAATCATGCAAAATGTTTTTTGAAAATCTGAACTATCTACTGGATTTTAAAATGTATTCGAGGTTCATAGGGTTTTCTTCTTCTATTGTTTTGTAAATGTGATATGTAATAATTTTTATTTCATCGTCAGATGAACAAACAATTAAAAATTAACAAAATAATGGTGCACCTGCGACTTGTAAATAAAAATACAAGATACAAGTAATAAAATAATTTATGAGGTTCGTCATGCAACACGATCTAATAATATTAGTAAAAAATCACTAATATTATTGACATTTATGAGTTGTACTTTCACACTTGTAATTTATACCCTTTATCTTATTTTGCAACGTAAATACACAAGTTACAAGTTGCGATACTCATACTATGAGCTCGTACTTTTACACTGGTATTTTCATGACTTGTAATTAATATTGCAACGAAGTTGTACAAGTTATTAGTAAAAACACTAATATTATGAGCTTGTACTTTATTATGCAAAAGGCCCCCGATCGTACAACTAAATGCATAACTTTACTGGCGAACTGATGCATAACTGAACTGGATAAATTCACCTAGCTTGAAGCCTCATGGCATAACATCTTTAAAATAGCCGGGACTGACTCGTTTTGACTCGACTCGGACTGATCGTGCACTCCGAAGCACGGAAGCGCTTTGTTGAATTTACCACTGCGGTCACCCATCCTAATGGTGAGAAAGCGGAGCAATGCTTAACTTCGTTGATCGATTATGAACAATTTAGCCAGCTATGCCACGATCGCGATTCGTCTAGATTGTTAAATAAACAAACAAAAACGATTCGAGTAGAAAAGTATACGTTCTGCTAAGGTTGGATTTAATCAAACTCGAATAGGCACTATTCTCCATGTAAATGGAGTTATTCGAAAGCAAACTGACAGTTTACTTTTATTTGATATTCTCTTATTTCCGAAAATAGATATTCCAATGATTAAAAGGGATTGTCTTTGGCTATTTTGTCAAAACGACATGGGTCGTCCCATTTTAATTATTTTTCTCAAATGTTTTAAGTTTTATTGCGTAAATTTGGTAGCAGTTTATCTAACTTGTTTGTTTATCACAAGTGTAAGGAGATAAGGAGTAAGTAATTGAAATGGAGAGGTAATGTTAGTAGGTAATTTAATCAAAGACTTTCCAGGGGAATTTTGAAAGAATAGTCACCATTTCTTTCCAAACTTCGTTTGTTTACGTTGCTAAGCGACAATCAAAATAATACACTTGACACTGGCAGATAAGCCACAGAGTCCATAAAAGAAGTAGAAGAAGAAGATATTCCAATGTTGGTCTACGCCACCCTAAGTCCGAAATATGCGTAATACGAATACGACGTAAAATTAAGTTAATACAACAGATTTATAAACCAATTAATCTTTTAAATGCAGTAAATGCATTGTAAAATAGGTAGCAAACTAAGTGCCAATGCTTTATAGCATCGTTGAATAGTTGCAGTAATTACTCTCATTATTCTTGGCGTCTCTCGACCGATCCCTATCAGCTTAACTGAAGCTATTCTGTGTTATCAGATTTGGCAAGCCAAGGATACCTATTGTACTACCACAGGTGAAAAATACTATAATGATGTTCCTCAAAACAAAATTTAATTGGTATATAAAAATGCCATTCTTTTGTTTGTTTTATATAATACTAGTAGACCCAGCGCGGTTTCACTCGCGGTATTTTTTTAGCAAGTTTTTACACCCTGTATTTTCTCACCGTTTAAACCTTCACTGAACTTTTACAAACATTTCAAATTGCTCCTGTCAAATGCCAAATCGATCCTGTCGTTGTCGTGTTTTAGCGAACCTAACAGACATAAAATTTTTTTTTTAAATAAGATGTTAATTTTTGTGTATGGACTATATAAACTACTAGTAGATGGCGCTGTGTTGTTTGTTTCAATTATATAAAGCTTGGGCTATGGAAACCAAGTTTTTGATGGAATACTTTTATACCTTTTTTTTGTAAATAGAATCACACAATATTATATACCGAACCTTTGTTCGGTATAGGGCAGATTCTGTAGAACATAATTATAATGACGACCGATGTGGCGCAGCGGGCGCAGGTCCGCCTGCGACGCAGAGGTTGCGGGTTCGATTCCCGCCTCGGAACAAATGTTTGTACGATCCACAAATATTTGTTCCGGGTGTTCTGGGTATTTTCTATATATAATAAAAAATATCTATCTATGTATTGTATTGTATTAAATATATATCAGTCATCTAGTACCCATAATACAGCTCTGTTTAACAGCAGCTTACTTTGGGGCTAGATGATGCTGTGTGGATTGTCCAGCATTATTTATTTATTTATTATTTATTTATAATGGCAGATTCGGTTTATGGAAGTATATACATAACTAACATTATGAATATTGGGTCCGCGTGGTGAATTAAGACCTAATCACTCTAGCTTGAGAGTAGGTCAGAGTCCTCATGATGATGAGGACTCTGTTTTTATGTTTTCTATGTTTTTATGTCTGGCTCACGTAGACATAAAAACATAGATTTACGATCAACTATTGTGTTTTATGGCTAATCACAACACACACAACAAATTATATTTTACGAACCGTTGATATTATCTTATGTTTCTTACTGTGGAACTGTAAAATTAGATGAAAGGAAAACTGAAGACCTGAGTAATTAAATAAATGAATAATGCTGGACAATCCACACAGCATCATCTAGCCCCAAGCTAAGCAGAGATTGTCTTAAGGGTACCAGGTAACTGATATACTTTATACAATACAATAAAGTCGGTCCCGACTTTTTCAAAGTTGTTAGGCCATGACAGAGGCCTTCGGGCGGCCTAGAAACTCTGTCACCAGAGTTGGCCACTGATTCACACGAACTTACTTATTTAATACAATGCATAGATAGATATATTTTTTTATATATAAAAAATATACAGAACACCCGGAACAAATATTTTCAGATCATACAAACATTATTCCAAGGCGGGAATCGAACCCGCAACCTCCTGCATCGCAGGTGGACCTCGACACGCTACATCGGTCACACAGTAGTTAAAGGCTCAGACTCAGTATTGTTAACTTACCCGAGCTAGCATGAGCATTGTAAATAATGTTTATATCTACGTAAAAGTAGACAAAATACAAGACATCATCATGACAGCCTTCTAATGTTCCCACTACTGGGACACTGGCCTACTCACAGGCGAGAGTGATTGGGTCTTAATCCACCACTCGGACCCAATGCGGATTGGTGGATGGCACATGTCTTTCGAATTTTTAGTTCTTGGACATGCCGGTTTCCTCACGATGTTTTCCTTCACCGTATGAGAGCACTGGCATTGCGCACATAATTTTTCGAACAGAAAAATCCATTGGTGCACGACCGGGTTTTGAACCCACGACCTTAGGATCGGAAGGTGGGGTCATTACCACTAGACCACCGGTGCTCTTTTACATACAAGACAAAGTGACATTAATTGTTAAAAAAAAATTCATTTTCTTCTCATTATTTTAATTTCTCTATCGATCTACGTAAGATCTTTAAGACTAGTAGATAGAGCTCGTCCGGGCAAGGACTATCACCATACCTATTTCTGCCGCCAAGCAGTAATGCTCGCATTGTTGTGTTCCGGTGTGATGGGTATGGTTTCCGGTGAAATTACTTGCACATGACTTTCGATCTTAGCCTCAAGGTGGCAACCCGCGAGTGATACATCTGATGTTGCAAGCGTCCATAGGCTACGGTAATCGCTTACCATCTTGTGGGCCGTACCCTTGGTTGCCACTTCAGTTGTATAAAAAAAAACGTCTCAGGGTGACAACCCGAGAGTGATACCTCTGGTATTGTAAGTGTCCATAGTCTGCGGTAGTCACTTACTATCAGGTGTGCCGTACGCTTGGTTGCCTTAGTGGCATTGGCTTGTATAATAAAAAATATGTTATCCAACAGAGATCTAACAAGAAATATTTTACCAGGTGGTTGGACTCTTCAGAGCAGAAGTGTGCAAGCATTACTGTGTTTAGGTTTGAAGGGCACTGTAGCAAGTGAAATCACTGGGCAAAGGAGACTTAACAACAATGTCTCGGGGCGATGAGCGCAGTGAAGTGCAACGCTGACTTAAAAACTTAAAGCTTTGGGTGGCACTGCATCTGTTATGTCAGGCGTGGTGCTTAACATTGGGTTGCTTGACCGTCTTGTCACTTGCTGACAAATAAAAGAAAAATGTTTCTCGCCGCGTAGTCATTGATGTAGCAGTGCGTACCTTGGAGACTACGATGCTACGGGGCTGCTACGACTGTTGTAGCTCCTCTGCCAGTTTACTTGTTTCGGGAAATTAAAACATTTTTTAGGCTTTAATTCAAATAATAAAATGTCGAATAATTTGGAATGTCACTAAAACTTGTATCTATTTTTTTTATATTACAGAACACACAAAAACTACCAATTATTATTTTTATATTTTTTTTTAAGTATAAAAAAAACCTAGTAAATTACGAGTATTATATATTGTTCCAAATGTTATTTTACGATTTGTTAGTACAATAGTTATGGCTTCGATTGCACGCTTTTACCTAATAAGAAAAATGAAAAAATAGACAAAAAGGTTAAAGAATATTATTAATTTATTTATACGCAGATATTAAATTAAATTGTTTAAGATATAAGACTAAGGTATATTAGAAGACTATTTAACTCTAAAATACTAAGTTCTACAACAGTTTGCCCGTTCTGAATAAAATAATTACTTTAGTAAAGCTTTAGTATGTGAACGTAGCTTGCCGGGGTTTTTTTTTAAATGTCTGTCTTGTTAGACAATTTTATCAGTGTCAAGATTACTTTTAATTATGTCAACGTATACAAAAACCAAGACAAAAACAAAAGAAACAAATTCCGAATTAATTAGATTTGACGAATAATTTTGAAAGAAATGATGGCGTTCTTTCAAAACATTTTCTAGGAGAATCTTCGACGAAATTATAAACCAACATTACCCTTCCATTTCAATCACTTACGTTTTTGCCAAGACTAAGTACGAGTCGTATTGGATAAACCACCTTTACATAATAAAACTACTACTATTTTGACTATTATGACTATTAAAACTCATAATAACACGAGAAAAACAATTAAAATGGGAGGACCATGTCGTACCGGCAAAATGACCCAAGAAAATCTTGCCGGGTTATTTCAGTGATGATGAGACACGGTGACAGGTGTCACGCTTGACATTTAGAACTGTGTTCTGTCATTGCAAAGTAATGTTGTGGCAAAAAAACAACTAAAGTGTGTGGTCTTAATTTGTCTAGTAGGTCATGGGAAATTGTAATTGTATGATCAATCACTGTGAAGCGAGTAGCCGGGACGCGCGAGTGGTGAGTTCGATTCTCGCAACAGGATTATAGAGCATTTTCTAATCTGAATTATGTATCTAGTTCTGGTACATAGTGAGATAGAAACTTAGTGGTTGGGGCTAATTTAAAATGACATTAGTCTACTACTAATAAGATGCAGTTTTTAAAACTATCATGGTTATTAACATAATGTTCACTAAAAACGGGATATTTACCATGATTTGTGAGTTTTATTAATTCCCAATATTTCGGCGCAGTTAAACTCACAAATCATGGTAAATATCCCGTTTTTAGTGAAAATTATAATAAGATGCAATCCTATTCTACTAATCAATGCAAAAGTCTGTGCGTATGTTTGTTACCATGTATTTCCGTGATGACTTAACCGATTTTGATGATATTTGGAATGTATTTAAGGTTTACATTTTGGATTAACACGTAGACTTTTTATCCCGAAAAATTAACAGTTTCTGTAGGTTAGCATAAAAACTAAAACCGTGCTGGTCAGCTCGTAGGTAATAATTTCTTCGTCAAAAGCTCGTCTGAGGAATTACGACCACCACACCTGTTCCTGCCACCAAACAGTGTACGTACGTGTTCAAAAGGTTGTTCTTTTAAACATTTTTGTTTTTATTTCTAAAGGTGTCATCACATCATCACTGGCCTTTACATCTATTACAGATGATTTACGTGGCGTCAGGTTAAGGAACATCCAGAGGTTGAACACTTCTAAAGGTGTGGCTGCCGGCAAAATATATGAAAACTTTATTATTTGTTTTTGTCTCAGGATAGCAGCAATCTACAGTAGCAAGTTCCCAGAAGCCTACATTTTTTCTACATAATACAATTAGATCCAACTCACAGTTGAGTTTTGATACTTTCGCTATACTGAAAGTGCCTTTTTATATGTCTTTTCTATAAGTCTTTTTAAATATATTATTTATGTAATAAAGAATAAAGAAAGTGTGAAAAACGACAATGCAACTGTAATATGGATAGCTTTAGTAGAATTGGAGCCCAGTGGGTGGATGCTTGTTTTTCAGAGATATAGCGATCAAAGCGTTTTTTTAAAAAAAGTATGAATTAAATCATAAATAATACATCTACGAGAACGCTTCAACATACTTCTTATAAATTTTCGAGTTACTGACCGTGCGATCAGTCGCAGTCTCAAGCAACCTTTGCCCGACACAGACTTGGACTCTGTACATCGCAATAGGTTGCCAGCCGAAGACCTCATTTACTTCAACTATAAACTACAGTTCCTTAGCCACAGGCATTATGTCCCTTTCACATTAGTTTTTGGGTCAAAAGTATCATGTTTGCAACAGCATAGTTTTCGAATTTTGCAATTTATGACTCATCGGTCATCCTCGAAATAGTTTTACTTATCCTATTTCATCCAGTTGTGATTTCCGAGCAGTGAGCACTGGCACGTCCGCCGCCGCCGCGCGCGGCCGGCAACCATCAGAAATACTACAAGACGCCGGTTACAGAAATAGTACTCGCCCGCGCGCTTCGCCGCTGCATACAAAAGTGGCCAGTCGTCCGAATCGCCTTATCAAATTTCTCCACCCACACGTCCCACCCACGCAACATATACCATGCGTTAGTGTGTTAGCACAGCATCGCGGGGTTAGCTCTGTTATCCTGAGCGAGGCGATAAGCACTACACTTACGTCCACTTATTTTCACTACGATTTCACTGCTCACTGAGTTAACACCGTGACGAGAGGGACCGGTAGTGCGTCCGACGCCGGCTACCACACAACTGCTGCAGCGGATCCTACTCTCGGCTCGTCGCTCCAAAAATACCCATCATTGTGTACACAACACTTATAATACCTAGGCTTTCGTATAAATCTCTGAACTTTTATATATAGGTTATATATACTGGTTATAAATAGGTGTACTGGGATGGTATAAATGTTACCGTTAACCTGAATAATATGACCTGGATCCGTGCAGGTGGTAGCTTGCAGGTGATAGACCAAACAATATCTTACCATACAGTTTCTTGAGATAAAACCATTTTAATGCATGAAAAATATGAAAAAGTACTTTTATTTATCTTTCATCTATAAAGCATACACTTTACTTGGGTTCTATAGATATGAAGAATTAAAATAAATAAACTAGATTGGTTAATTTAAAATTTTATGATTGTTAGCAAGCTGGTATTGCAATGGGCACGGCATATTATAACTTGCAGAACCGACAATTGTTGGAGAAATAAGAATCTATAATTACGGCCTCAAACCAGAAGTAATATAAAAAGACCTACACACCCCTTTAAAGGTCTATGTTCAACAGTGGGTTATTCGGATGTATGGTTCAGGAATAACAAACTTTTGACTCAACAAAAATTAATTGTTATGTTGTCAATGTCTTTTAGTAGGCCTTTTACACTAGGCGCCACCATCTATGAAAAATGATTTATACAGCATCTGGTGGCAAGTTGGTTATTCTTGTTGCCCACACTAGATGTGTGAAGTGCAGGTGCACCAGTGCTTGAGATGAGTGTTAGATGAAGTAGGCTTGCCCAGCACCTACATCATCCTCTCAGCTTAGCCAGCCTAATTCACAAAAAAACATGGTCAATGCGTGCGGAGCTAACTAAGCCGCAGGTTTCACCGCGATGTTTTCCTTCACCATTTTAAGCACGTGTTAGTTAGTGTGCACATACATTTTCAATGCAGTAAGACGTTGAAAAAGCTCATAAGCGCCATGCATTACCAGAGGTTTTGCTTGTTTAACCTGTGTTTTGCTTGTAATTTTACTAGTAATTACACCCCTAAAGCCTGAACAAATAAACCGGTAATTAGCAAGTTGGTAAGAGCCAGCGGTCAACCTATGAGATGGAAGTTTCTAAAGCCCCTAAAGGCATTGGCATTTCTGTTCGTTACGGCTTTGCGACTACCTAGCTTTGACCACTCATCCAAGTGACCGCCTTGAGCGCTGCTTGAAGTTGATCTGTGGATCCATTAGAGAGGCACGCTTCGTTCCTTATTATTATAAATTCTTTTAGCTAGTACAAACACTTTTTCACTAAATAAAATACCAACAGGTGCTCAAAACAGTCGAATATCTAGCATTTAAAACTGACGGAAAGACAGACAACAAACATGTAGCAGTTTTTAAGAGTACACAATAAAAATGTTATCGACCCGATGCCTGAGCCAAAATATTATTAGACTTGTCACTAACGTTTGCAAAATGTTGTGTAATTTTGTCAGAATTTAAAACACTGAGCTCTGATGGTGTTATAGTTGCACCCAAAAGGTAATTGCTGCTAATACAATGGTATCAAAATTACAGTAGGATTTCAGATATACAGTTACTCAGAACATATACTCAGGCGGATAATTTTTCGGATATCATTCCCTTACTGGGGTGTTTAACGAAATAAAAAACCAATAACGACGTAACAGAATAGTAAACTAAAGTAATTAATTCCTATGCAATTCTTAGTAGCATACTCCAGATGCTTGGAGCAATACTACTAAAACTAGCAGTTCTCCGAACAGTGGACCTCGCAAGCAAAAACTTGTAAAGTGAGCTTTAAAAGTGAGCAACATATTGCATTTTGAGGAACTATTTTGCTCATCACGCTGAAGGTCTTCATCAGATCTTCACCAAATATCAGACAAACTTAAAATTAATACTTACCTTTCAAATAAAATAAAAATCATCGAAGTCAAATTACATTAGACGGAGATATCCAGTAGCTCCCTTTTTACCCTTTTTTAGAGACAGTACGCCCCTATCAAAAATCCACGACGACAATCAACTTTTATAAAGTTATAAAACCTGTATACCAAGTTGCAATCAGATTGGTTGAAAAATGCGACCTGTAGACGAGAACACAAAAAGCCCGGACAAACTGACATCCAAAAGCATTTTTGGCCAATCTCGAAACTGAGACGGCTTCGCTCGCTTCGCTCGCTCGATCAAATATGCAATTGAGCAACAGATCAAAATTGTTTAAAGTAGCCCTGCTCAAAAATCGATACAGCCAGCGCCGTAAAACCTCACAAAAAATAATCTAAAGAATCACTTTGTTCAAGAAGAACTGTAAGTATTTCGAACCCAAATAAAAGTAGGTCAGAGTTACCGTCAGGTGAAGTGGTGTATATTTAAATGAGCACTTACAATGAGTAAACCTTGGGATAATCACCTTGTTTCACGTCGACGTAAGAGAAGAAAGAAACAAGTTGATTTAGCACACGGCCAGAAAATAAGTAAAATCTAGTTGAAATAGTTCAATCTAAAGACTTGCCTACCATGAACTCATAAAGCGATTCAAATTAAGACCTAAACTGAATTGTCAATACTGAAATATCAATAATTATTGATGTCATTTTTCCTTCTTATCGAAGACTAGAGAATATCTGTTCTGTGGTAGAGTAATCTTTGGGATGAGCTGATCCCAAAAAGCACTACTAACATACCTATTTCTGCCGCCAAGTAATCCATTTATTTACATGTTTTAGTTTAAAAGGTGTAGGATACAGGCACAAAAAACTTGTTATCTATGCCTCAGGGAGGCAAGGCGTAATTTAATTTATATTATAAGCAATGCAATAGCCACTTCAGAACTTCGAAAAAACAAAGCACTTCAGATTAATTATATGCGTCGATTGGACAACCTCTTTCTTTTGTCATTGGTCAAATAACGAAATAAGTTATAAAGGCCAAATGACAAAATAGGTAAATACTCGATCTATTTATTTCTTCTAGACCCAAAGAGAATAAACAAAGCCATCAAAATCCTGACAGAAAAGAAGAGGACCCTGTCAGTCAAATGTCAACGTATTAAAAACAACACAAAATTGACCAAAAAATGTACAAAATAAAAAAAAGAATATGATACTGAGCTATTATGCTAAGCGTGCGGGATATTCTGATGGTGATGTTGAAAACCGCTTTTATAGTGGCCTTCCTTAGCATCCCGAGCCCAGTTGTGGCGTTCGCGGGTCTCAAGAACTGGTCCAGGAAGGCTCTGTATCATAAGATAGACCTTTGCACGCAGTCTTGCTACAGCCAGATACTACCAGGTACTAAATCAACTATAAGACAGAATACCAGCATTACAGACACGAATCCTGGCATTCCCAGTCTGGTGAGTACCTGGTACCAGGATCTCAGACTAAATGAATTTTGGTGGTTTAATTTTGGTTTCTTGACTGCAGCGCCAAGGTTCACGTACAAAATATCTTAAAATCTTCCACAAACGGGTCCTCCACCACACACGGTGGGTTAATATTTTGTGGCGATGGGCGACTGAGACTCAAAAGGTGCGGGTTTGATTCCTGCTGCCGCACAAATGTTGGCTTAGTCAGCGATATTCCCATGATTTGATAATTGCAGGTCTCTACCTCAGCAATGCAAGAGCAGCAGCGGACAGAACTGTGCTGCGAAATCTTAACATCACCCATGTGCTCACAATTGAGGCGCACCGGCTACCGAAATCAACTTTTGAGGATTCCAATATTAGCACGCTCTTCATTAGGGCCTACGACACTCCTCAGACCCATCTCCTGCCCTACTTCCCAATGGCCAACTCGTTTATTGACGAAGGAGTGCAAAAAGGTATAGTTTATTTTAAAAATACAATAGAAGCGACATCAGTTTGGCCATTTCAGACGTGTTAAATACTTCTCATTGTGATTGTAGCTTTTTTATGGATTATCTGTAACTTCACCAGCACATTTATTCTTCAAACCAAAACACAGCAATGCATGTGCTTTTTTTCTTTTTCTTTATCTAGCTTACCATAATAAGCTTACTAATAATATTTTATTAATTGTTCTAAACAAAAACCGTCTTTAATCAATCCATTTCGAATCTTATGTCAACGGCATAAAATTACCTGAAATTCATATTCTAAATATTATTAACGTCTAAAAAACAAAGTCAAAAGTCAAAAATGATTTATTTCAATAAAATCACAAGGATAATTTTGAAACGTCTTAAAGCTATATTGTGATGAAGATGAAGAAGGTTCTCTTATTAAACAGGCTGTAAATACATTACAGGAAACACTCTCGTCCACTGCCACTTCGGAGTCTCGCGATCAGCGACCCTGGTCATCGCCTATATCATGGAAAAGTACCGGCTGACGTTCGACCAGGCTTACGCCTACGTCAAGCAAAAGCGCAGATTCATCAACCCTAACCCAGGCTTTGTCAACCAGTTGAAGGAGTACCAGCGGCTCAACTATGACATCAACGGCTTCCAAAGATTCGAAGCCTACATGAACGTGAATGCTAGGAAGCATAAATACAAGATCGCGTCGCTGGCTGCTGTCGCAGTGGGGATATTAGTACCAATTGTTGTTCTGATCGGTTGAATTGTAAGTTAAGAAAGCTAGTGCAAGTTTTTTTTGAAATAAAGTTGACAGTTTCTTATTCAAATGGGTTTTTGTAGAAATATGATAAAAATGGATCTTGGTAGAGCATTTGGTTGAGGCTCGAAGATGGTTTAATGATTGCTACGAATGCTCTATTTAATTATCATCATAATGACAACTATTCAGTTTCTGGGACACTGGGAACGAAAATGGATGGGTCTTATTTGACGTATCTCGCAGATCTTTCGAGTTATTAGTCCTTGGACATGCTTGTTTTCTTACGATATTTTTTACGAATAAGTTTAATAGTCTGCAAATCAGGGTGCAAACACGACTCTTCACAAATCAGGATGCAAATAATGTGTTTCCACATTATATGTACACAGTAACAAACCAGTTATGTACTAAATTGTTATTTACCGTTCGAATTTCAGCACTAATATAAATACTGCAGAATATAGGAAATCCGTTGGCCGTGTTATTTGCAACTCACTGTTATATACTTGGTAAATGAACCGGGTAATTTCTCTGACACAAGGAATTCACGATCTGGGTCAATATTTCCGGAGTCACTTCAGTAATAAGAACTACAGCATGAGGAAGTAATTAATTTTAAATTATTTTTAAAAAAATATCCTTTATCATTTTATATAAGTTATATTTACATAAGATCAGCATTTGACGACATCGTCGCGTGGATAGCGCTAGGCGATTGCATGGCTGAGGCGCAAGTTGTGCGGGTTTGATTCCCGACGCAAGACACTGTACTGCAAATATTTGTTGCAGGTTTGAGTAGTACCTACCATGGTATTGTCGTTTCTGATAACCTCGACACATTATGGACTATGTATGTATGAGCAGTAGAGTTCTTTGTGATAGAGCTCGTCCGGGGAAGAATTACTACCATACCTATTTCAGCCGAAAAACATGTTTGTGTTTCGGATTGAAGGGTATGGTTTGCGGTGAAATTACACTTTAATGGTTAAAAAAAAATGTATATTGCTGTTGGGTGTGTGAAACTCCGTTTGCCGTAAGTACCTACAGAAGTGGTTACTAAGTTAATACTAAAAAGCTCTCAGTTTCGGCCCGTGTATTCTTGAGCTTTCTCCCTTCACCTCATTTCAAAAGTGACGATATATTTAATCACTTCCATACTTTCTCGACCGACCTGAAAACTTGAGTAATACAGATAAATCGCACGAAACTCTAAATTTTTAAATGCATAATCCCTTGTCTGCAGATTAAAAGTGTAAGATGAATCTTGGCACGATATTCACAACGGAAGGATTCGAATAACTTCATTATAAAAAGTGAACATTTCATATTAATCAAAAACAGTAAAAAATTCAAAGTGATTATTTCCGCTGCGGATAATTTTAATTTATTTATTGTAGCTTGTCAATAAATTGTCGAAATATAAAGGACACCAAAAAAGTTGCGACTTACCTATCAAATAAATAAACCTTTAAACATACTTAGAACAAAGTACTTAGGTAGCCAAGATCTAGTTGAACCGCAAGATCCATTTGTAAAAATGCGGGCGTCTTCAAACAAAGTTTACTAAACTTTAGGTTTAGAATCGACCAAACCCGTATTAACTCTATTTTTAGAATAAATCATAGTTATTTAGCGGTAACTTGACATTTTTTATTTTTATTTTATTATCAAACATTATCTTATTCTTAGAATAGTTTTTATACCAGTCGAATTATTTAGTCGAATCCACACTAATAATGAAAAGCAACCAGAACAAGAATAGTTATAACTGTTCAATACGTTGCTGACGTAATTTTATTAGGGTTCTGTGGGTTCTGAGAACTGTATTTTGTCATCACACCAGTCAGTCTGATATTATAGTTATTATCAGTTCTCAGACTAATATTAAAGGTTATTCTCGGTACATCTCATCAGGGCAAATTAAACTTTGACATTAACAACTAGGCTAAGTAGGTACTTAAATTAATCCCGCAGTAGCTCAGCAGCTGATCCGATAGCTAAAGATGGGAATAAATATACAGGGTGTAAAAAGACGACTACCGAAAACGAAAGGGGTGGCCCTTACAGTAAAGTAAGTAAAGTAAAGTAAAAAATATAATCATTCAATCATATCACAAGGATCATTTTGAAACGTCTTATAGCTAGATGAATTTACGCCAGTTCCACGCGCCCCAGCCTAGAAGAATTTGGCAACAAACTCGGCTGGTCTCCTAGCTTTTTTTTGATGATCTGACTGTTTTAAATTATATTTTTTATTTTTTTATTAATGAGATAATTAGATAGATGTGGCCTTACAATAATGTTAACTAACACACATTATAATCTTTAGATGTGCGATGATGATGATGTCTTATAGCGTGTATTTAACTAGAAAAAAATTAAGTAAGTCAGCACAGTGTTTTTGCGTTTTTGTTTCCTCCCAGTTTTCGGTAGTAGTCTTTTTACACCCTGTAGTTCTAGACTGAAATAGTATTGTTTACAGGATGCAAAACCGCAAGTATAAGTTAGTGACCAACGGTAGGTGTGAGAAAATCGCAGGCAAATTTTTATCCTGGTAACCAAGTCAGAAATAGGTGGCAGTAAATACCCGTGCTCTGTCGCAAAGAACTCTCTACTATTACTCTTAATTTTTTAATCCTGGCTCGGGCTATCAAATTCTTTTCCATTTTCAATTATTAAAATGTGATACTGTTCATCTCCAGGCAACCCAGACGTTCAGCCGTTCAGCTAATTGATATTTTTGTAAAACCTTGAAACTAGGTACTTATTTATTATAAAAATAAATGATCACTTTGTGCACGTGTTGTTTGAACGTGTTTCCGGAATTCATAAACTTTTAATGTACCGTGTGGTGTTAGGATTATACGAAATGGAAGCCATTGAGCAATTTCTAAAGTGGGTAGAGGTTTTTCTCAATATGTATTTACGTACCACCAGGGGCGTTATTCGCTATGATATAGGAGATTCCTTACCAATAACGTTTAACTTAGTAACGTGTTCTATATACGCGGCATGGTGTGGTGTTAAATGGTTTTGCGTATTTGTGCGATAGTTTCAACAGCGATAGTTTCACCATCGATAGTTAACCTTGAAACAGTCAGACGAGCCCTAAAACATGGTTCTTGACGACCATTCCCCACAGATATCGTAACGAGTCCGCGTTTGGTCATAGCAAATAAGCCTCCAGGTTGGTTAGTAGATATGTCTTTGCTACCCAAAACATGTGCCTCTGCAGTGCCAGATACTCTGCCATACATAAATTATTAGTGTGCAAGCATCTGTGGTTTGAAGGGCAGCAAATGAAATTAGGCACATGAGACTTAACTGAAGGTGGTGAGATGAGCGCAGTGTATTGTCACACAGAACTTTAAAGCTTTAGATAAATCTGTAACTATTATAGTTAGACATAGGGCTTAACGTGGATCTTAGAAACACTGCCAGATTAAACCCTTAAAATCAATAGATTTTTTTCAAAAATTTAACGCGTTTTTCGTGCTCTTAATCGAACAATGAAGGAAAACATTAAGGAAACGGTTGTACCTAAAGACTATAAAATGAAAAGATTGCTCACTAATCCGCATCCGTATCCGTATCGCTCGAGAGTAGATAGGCCATTCCGAGCAATGGGATCATTAAAATTTAAAAACTGATTAAAATTATAGTGCGTCGGTACCTTGAATAACGTAACAAAGGGGATAGTGATTTTTTTATTTTGAAATCTACCTATTAATATAATATATTATTTTACATTATGTCCACAGCTGGGTAAAGGCCCCCCCAAATAGCGCCATGACGACCGATTTTGAGCTTTCACTAGATGCACCGATTTCGACCACTTTATTGTGATTGGTGCATCGAGTGGCTGTCCTATAATTCGTTTTTCATTTTGTTGTCGCCATTAGGAACCTTTATTTCCTCAGTGGTTATCGGTTCTGCGTGCTATACCTACGTATTATATTATTATAAGCGCAAGTGACATTATATTATGCAAGTTACCTTTTTAGATAATGAGTGGGTAACATGTGTACAAGTGAAATCCGTCCAAACTTTATTGTAATCTCTAATGAAAAGCGTGAAAATTCGCACACCCAGACAGTGCCAAGTACATTGTTGTTCTTACGGCTCACTATTAATTGCCGGGGTATTTCTGTCTGTTTAAATATAAACAGAGGTTAAGCAGGTGTAGACTTCACTCTCATTATGATGAAATTTTTTGAAGAACATCATTTTTTGCTTTTAATTAGCGAGGTTTTTTTATTAGCTGAGCGAGCGCAGCGAGAAAAGAGCGTCTCTGCTTCAGAAAGCATTTCTGCAAAATTTGCTATCGTCTGTTAGTTTGTCGGTAGGGTATGTACATGTTTTTCGTATTTTAATTCTTAAAAATGCTGGTTTCCTTACGATGAAGCACTGGCATTGCGCACATAAATTCATCAAATAGAAACATCGGTGCACAACGTATTGGTAGAGTAAAGTTGTGGTAGGCCCTTCGTATCGTATGGTCCAGACTACAAAGTGCTTATCACGAAAAACTCATTTGACAATCGTAGATGTTAACTTATCGTTCGTATCGTTGTATAGGATTTTTAACAGCGTCTCTTTAGTGCGTGCAATACTACCAAAATTCCATACAAATTGACAGCTGGACGATTCGTTTACGTTTACGACTGTCAAATGAGTTTTACGTGTTAAGCACTCATTACATAAGTCAGATTTTTATTCTAATGTTAGTACATGAGAATGACCAATCTACATTACATTTGCGTGCTTATTCAGGACCCTGCTAAGCTTACCTGTTTAAATATTACCAAATGCCTAACCTAATTAATTAAGTCTTGTAACCTAGCTATCTCTATGCTCTTTATAATATAACTATCACTTTAGTGTCATCATGACAGCCTTCTAATGTTCCCACTGTTGGGACACTGGCCTACTCCCAGGCGAGAGTGATTAGGTCTTAATCCACCACGCGGACCCAATGCGGATTGGTGGATGGCACATGTCTTTCGAATTTTTAGTTCTTGGACATGCCGGTTTCCTCACGATGTTTTCCTTCACCGTATGAGAGCACTGGCATTGCGCACATAAATTTTTCGAAACAGAAAAATCCATATGTGCACGACTGGGTTTGAACCCACGACCTTAGGATTGGAAGGCGGGGTCACTACCACTAGACCACCAGTGCTCAGAGCTACAGTTAAGTTTAGAAACAGCTTTCAGATGAATATTTATCTTACCCAATCACTGTGGGTCGGGAGTAGACTAGTGTCTCACTAGCAGGAACATTAAATTAGGCTTAATAACTACGTTCCGGGGCTACGAGCGCAGTGCAGTGCCACGAAGAACTTTAAAACTTGAATTTTCGGGTGGCAAGTTTAGGCGTGGTGATTGACTTGACCTTCATTTGCATAAAAAATATAAAAACAATATTGTTTCGCTTTCCGGACCCAAGGCACAACTGCTGTGCTCAACTGGTTGTGCCGTGGGTATTTTGGATTCCTTTCTACACAACTGAGTTAGGGAACTCGTACTGAGTCGTAGGTACGACTCAACCCAGACCCTCGTTGTTGTTAAAGCCTATCCCATGCCGACGCCAAGCCAATAAACCAATAGGCGATTCCGGTATTCACCGATGTCTATCCTACGCCGACGCTAGTCCCACACCGACACCTGTCCCAAACCGACGCCTGTCTTACACCAACGCCTGTCCCACACCGACGCCTATCCCACGCCAACGCCTATCCCACGTCAACGCCAGTCCCACACCGACACCTGTCCCACAACGACGCCAGTCCCACGCAGAAGCTAATCTCACACCGACGTTTATACCACATCGACTGACGTTAGTCCCACACCGACGCCTGTCCCACGCCGACGCCTATCCCACACTGGCACCTATGCCACGCCGACGCCAGTCCCACACCGACGCCTGTCCTATACCGACGCCTATCCCACGCCGACGCCAGTCCCACACTGACGCCTGTCCAATACCGACGCCTATCTCACGCCAACGCCTGTCCCATGCCGATGCCTGTCCCACACAGACGCATATACTAACAGAAGTGCTGCACATTGCTTTTAAAGTTGTGTTTCAAAAGAACTCACGTCAAAACTCATGGATTCGACTTTTCATCAGTTTGACCATAAGTAGGTACATTTTTTTCCAGACGGACCAATTAGTTGCGTAGAAGGGAATTAAAAGTACCCACGGCATAACAGTTGAGCATGGAGCCGTGGGTCTGGAATGGTCATTTCGTTGAGCAGAACATTTCAGTTTTTATGACTCATTTCAAATATTTGAAATGAAAAACTAGCGATGTTTTTTCTCGTACCTATCCTCAATTTTAATTGCAAGTGCCTGCGTTCTACCATTTACAACGCACTAGCACTTTAAATCCGGCAATTTGCTAATAGAAAAAACGATAGAAAGAGCTTCTAACCACAATAATTGAATCGTGTCAGGCATCATAAAGGAGTATATTTTTCATAAAATTATTTCATACAAGTCTGCTGGCAACGACGGCGAAAATAAATCGTCTATTTTGATGGCGGGTGGGTTACGTCATCGTGAGGAATTTAAACGCGGCTATTTTGGTTACTCTATTCTAGATGTTGAGAATGGCTTTCTTGAATTCGAATATTCGAGTTTTAAGGGAGTGCCAACTCTCTTGATTTAAATTCCACCCTAAGTGCTAAACCAACTGTGATTAATCGTATATACTCGTATTCCAGAGTAAACTGTTAGTTTTTGACATTTTTTATTCCCCTGAATTATTCAAGAAGTTGGTTGAATCTTGCTAAGAAAAATAATCTTAAAGGGTTCACTATTTCAATAGAAGCTTATCGCGTATATCTATAGCCTATGTGCATTCCAGATTAAATCTATCTCTGTACTTAAATTATCATCCAGATCCGTTCAGCCCATAGGTAGAGTAACAATGATTCATCCATCCAATTTATTGTTTTCTATCAAATAGATTTCTGAACAAAATGTTTCTGAGCAACATAATTCTGACTTAGTTTGTACTAATTATATATTAGTGCTATTAAAACTGATAAATGTAAAAAAATAAATAAATCGAAAGATTTTTTGAGATTTGTTATTTTGAAAAAAATTACAGGGTGTAAAAAGACTACTACCGGAAACAGGGGGGGGGGGGGCTATCGCACCATGATTCTGAAAATATTTAGCTTTTTTGGACGCCAGTTTATGTTTTTGTTGTTGAGTTTTCGGTAGTCATCTTATATATTTTTACTAATACAGGATGTTGTTTAATCAAATTAAAAACTGAATTTTTTTAATAATAATTATTTAATTAATGATTTCGTTGATATAATCGTCACAGATGATCAAATATTTCTAATTAAAAAAACAATAATTTATTAAGAAGTTACAATTGTTTGTTCTATTTGTGCGTATCTAAATAAAAAAATATGTAACAAAATCTTAACTCTAGTAATCTCATTAAAATTAAACTAAGAGATTCGATGATAAAACTTAAATTAACTTAGTTTAAATCTAACATTTTGTTATTTTAATGTTACAGTGAAAAACTTTAACAACTCTGTAAAAATTCTAAAAAACTAGTTTTGTACAGATTCCTTTCTTTACCTAATAATCTCAAAAATATTTTACTTATATTTATAGCTAAATTTTTACATTAATTTTATACTTATCACTTTAATTTTATAAAAAATATTAAAATAAACAATGCTAGGAAATAAAAAGGCACATACATGGTGATTGTTTTTGAACCACATTATAATTATGTACACTTTTTAGTAGGTATGTACATTTTAAGGCACATTTAAATTCAATACATAAACATTATGTAAATGCATACAATTAAGTTTTTCTAAATTAAATTATTGTACTAAAATTACGTGGAAGACTTTATCTATATATACAACAACTTACAAGTTGTGTCTTTTTGAAAACTGTATATAACTAATGTACTTTAAAATTTTGTTTAAAATATGTTTTTTAAAAATAATCAGTCTCCAAAAGAGATTTAACAACCTTTGTTTCTATGCACCATTAAAGTCAGATCTACTATCTTAGATCATAAAAAAGAGGTATAGGTATTGAAATCTGTCCAAAAAAGTTTGCAGACCATTTTCCTTCTATTAAAATAATTATAGCTACTGTAATAAAAACTTCCATCTTGTATTTCGATACTCAGGAAAATAAACTAGTTGCCAGAAGTACAAAAAACTAGGTAGGAGTGCTGCTTTTCTTACATAACAATAAGAGTTACTAAATTTTATAAACTAATAACTATTGAATCAACTGGAGGTATTGGTTTTCTTCATAAAACGAAGACAGCGAGGTCTGAAGATCATTCACAACCATATTGTCCCCTCCTTGCAAGGGGTGGGTACTACTCGATACCATTTCGGAACTTTTCCAGTTCTCACAGTTTTCTACGTATTCTAGTGTTCTCTGGTAAGTGTCTTGACGCATCGTTGAAGTGCTGGTTTGATTTTGAGCTTGAGCTTGGTTTTGGTTCTTTTTCCTCCCATTCGTTGCTTCTACCTGAGACTGGCTTATGTCCCAAACCTGAACTTCTGTCTGGTTGTTCTGGTTTTGACTCTTCATGCTGTTCATACTACAGTCCGTATGCTGGTCTTTTATAGGACAGTTTGAAGGCCTCTGAGCGGGTTTACCTTGACTCCCAGTAGACATGTTCACGGAATTCTGCACAGACTTCTGGTTGTGTTTGTTGAACTGGTTGCCAGGGTAGTCCCACTGGTTGTATGGACGTTGGTGGTTGTAGTATTGGTTGTTATTCATCATTGCTTGGTTGTACTGGTGGTTGTTTTTGGGAGGCGGTGGACCCATAACGTTGGCTGCGTTGACGACAGAGTTGTAAGGAGGTGGTTGAGGGTACTGGATGTTTTGATTGTATTGTGGTTGCATGTGATTTTGGGCTTGCATTGGTGGGTGGTTCTGGGCTTGCATTGGTGGGTGGTTTTGCTGCTCACAATAGTTGTTCATCTGTCCTCTGCTCATGTTTCCGCTGTTATCCACACTCATAACCGAAGACCTGGACATTTGAAGTTGATGCATCTGGTTTTGCTGGTAGCTTCCTTGAGGGTAGTTCACTATTTGCTGGTTGTAAATCATGTTTGGTTGGTTGGTCATATGTAAAGGCATTTGACCCTGGTTGTATTGCATCATCTGGTATTGCTGCATATTTTGACTCCTCATCACCTGTTGGTTCTGAGGGTATGGTGGAGCCTGGTGATAATTTTGGTTCGGAATATTGCTGTACTGGTTCTGTTGCACATTTCTATTGGGCATCTTGGTGTTGCAGTTTTGTCTGTTCATGTAAGGGGGAGCAGCCATTTGAGGAACTTGGTGCATTATTTGGTTCTGATTCATCATCATCTGGTTTTGGTTAGGCCCATTTAATGACATGTTGGGTATATTTTGATGCATAGGACTTGTCATGCCTGGAGCCATCGGGCTCTGAAGGCCTGGATGCATAGGACTAGGCATACCGTGGCTCATGGGGCTAGCAATATTTTGTGTGACGGGGCTGGGCATGTTCTGGGTCATAGGGCTCGCCATGTTGACCATCGGGCTGGCCATGTTTTGGGACATAGGGCTGCCGATGTTGTGTCGTGGGCTCATTATTTGGTTGGTCATTTGAGGGCTCATGAGACTTTGCATGCTTTGTGGACTCATGACGTTGTGTTGTGGAGACATAACGCTCATCGGGCTCATGACGTTATAGACACTAGGCGGGCTCATAACGCTACGAGGTATATTGTGCGGACTCATAATACTTTGAGGGTTATTGTGAGGACTCATGACGCTTTGGGGACTCATTGCACTATGAGGAAGGCTTTGAGGACTCAGCATTGCATGTGCTAAGCTTTGTGGACTCAAAAGGTTCTGAGTCATGACTACTGTTTTTGGACTTGCAGGATTTTTATGAGGCATCTGATTCATTCTTATTCTATTGGACTGTTCCGTTTGATTTGCTGCCATTGTTTGTAAAGATTGTAGTGGATTTGAAGGTTGACTCGTGGCCGACTTAGAATACTCTTTCTCAGCTTTCTCATTGACTTCAGGGATGATCTGCTCTTGCAGCGGAGGGTTTTTATCATCAGGTGATTTAGAGTTAAGCAGCGAACCGCTGTTACCTGACATACTAACGTCTAATGACCTTAAATCGACTGGAATATCACTTATGTTGAGATCACTTCCTATGGCACCTAGGTTTTTGAGTAGAGAGTCATCACTGGTTGCTACGTTACTGATTTTGTCACTGGATTTGTTGGTGTCTTCTGGTTCTTTGGCGTCATTGTCGTCGGGGTCTGGTGGGTTGTTAGCTGGTGCTACCGTGTCGGTTCCCAATATTGATTGGTTAAGATATTGCATCATTTCGTCTGGTATCACCAGTTTGTTCTCCACCATTTCACCTTCGGCGACCTAAAACAACGAGTGCGTTTTAATGTGTGATCGTAATACCCTATCTAAATATGATTGAATAAGGAAATGTAGTAATTGTGTCCAATCTTGCATGACCAACAACATTAACTATAGAATATCTATTCACCTGTTCCAGATTGACCTCCTGGTTAGGGTGATGGACCTGCGCGGTAGTGACCACTACAGTGCTGGTAGAGTTAGAGCGCGACTCCTTGTACGTCACTGACTCCTGGTCAGCCTCCGTCTTGAATGTGAATGGCGCATCGCCCTGACAATAAACAAACATTTAAGTATTAATGATTAATGTGTGTACTTGATCAATATAATTTTAATTTATATTGATGCGATGTCATTAATAAAGAAAAGAAGTCGTTAAACTGGACAGAGGAAGGGTCTTATTCATAAACGAACTTTAAACCTTTGTAAGCTAATGTGTCTTTCAAATCTATCATTGTCCTTTTTTATTGACATAAGAATGACAAGGAAAGACGATACTTATCAAGCCTCTGATACCTACGACAGTTTTTTTTATGAATAAAGGCAAAAGAGTTTTGAGCAACCGCTGTTCACTCTTTTTTTATCACGCAAAATTACTTACGCATCGTACGAAAAAAAGTTTTCACTCACCACATCATCAGCTCGACACGGGTACGGCTGGTACGCTTGCGTTTGATCACTCAGGTTAGATTGCTCAGAAAGCCTTCTGGCTTCCTCCTTAACTTGTACATTAGGATCCAGCTCTAGAGTCAACTCTTCAGCTCGCACTTCAGAACAGGTCACGCCTCGGAGTAGAACGGCCTGAAAAAGAAAAAAGAAGGTCAACATAAAGACTACTGTAAAAAACGCAGGTTATAGAATCTAAACATATTTTAAAGGAAATAAAAGGAAGATACAAACGAAGTAAAGCGTAAAACAATTTTCTTATATACCACTAAAGTGGCAAAAAACCTACGACTCACTTGATGGAAAACGGTTACTGTAGCTTTTGCACGCTTGCAACATCAGAAATATCACTTGGCGCTGCCACCCTGAGACGTAGATCGAAAGTCTCATGTGCCTATCATTTCATTGGTACCCAAATATCATACCCAAATTCATACCCAAACCAGAACACAGCAATGCGAGCATAATTGCTTGGCAGAAAAAGGTGTGATGACAGTTATTTTCTGAACAAGCTCTATCACAGGGAAGGTTTTATTTGTCTACTACCCTATCGCAAGATGAAAAAAGTATGTCAAGTCTCTGTTTTAATAGGATTTTGGCGCAACTGCCACATACCTGGTTTCCCTGAGAGGTTCTAACAGCTTGAACGGCTGCTAGAGCTGATGATGGCGCTGGAGCATACCCCACACATGACACTTGACTAGATCTGGAAAAACATGAATACATTAATCTTTTGTCACGTTTTACCTGAATTCCAGGTGGTTTCTACTATAGCACTTAATCAGCAACTAATTTGCAATAACACAAAATGCTATATTGCATCCAACAGGCACAATATAGTCCTGACTCTACATTAAGACTTTCTATGTCATAACTCATAACCTGGAATTTGCAGGTTATGCAAACATTTGTCCTGAAACTGTTATAGAACTAGCAAGCATAAAATCACCAGTAAAGCTTTCTCGCGGCCAAAGCTTACGTCATCTACTGTTCTCAGTAAGCCATTAAAAGACATCGGTAGCCTAGGTAATATGTGATCTCCAACTACTACTCGCTCAAGAGTAGACCATAGTTCTTGCAGAGATTATTAGAAATCTGTTCAAGATAATACCTTCGACTGCTGTCAGGCGAGAGCTGGTCATATCCGGCAACTTGTTGCGTGACCAGTCGCTGCGACACGGCTGTACCCATCGCCGCTCCGCCCACTACTGAAGCTTGACTGCTCTTCCGCGATATGTCTGACGACCTGTTGAATATAACAAAATGCTCATTTAACTCACACGACATGACAAACACTGGTGGTAGAAGGGTGGTCTAGTGGTAGGGATTCTAAGATCGTGGGTTTGAACCCTGTCGTGCACCAATGGATTTTTTAAACAATTTGTATGAGCAGTGCCAGTGCTTTCATATGATAATGGAAAACATCGTAAGGAAACAGGCATGTCTGAGAACTAAAAGTTCGAAAGACATGTGTCATCCATCAATTCCTGGGTCCGCGTGGTGGATCCCAAGAACACCCGGTACGGTCACTCTCGGTACCAGCAGTGAGAACATTAGAAGGCAGTCATGATGACACAGCAAATTCTAGTATGGTGAGTATGTCACAGTTGTTATACCTTGCGCTATAAAGACTGCTCCCAGAAGAGATTCCTGAATCCCGTCTTGCGTTGGGCACCCCAGTTTTCAGTTCCACAGCCACGTTGGTGCTGCCCAGCTCTGTGCGACCTGGCATTCCACCCACTGGAACAAAAGATACAGCTATAGACCTCTAACTACTGTTAGCTAGTTAACAAACTCAAAATCAAAGTCGGTGTATGGTGAAGGATCAAAATCGGTCGTCATTGTGCTCTTTAGGAGAGGCCTATGTCCATTGTCCAACAGTGGACGTTTATCGGCTGATATGAATGATTAGTATAAAAACAAAAGTACCTCCAGCCATATCGGCAACATGTGGCGGTGGCATCAGCCGTGCCATGCCCATCTTGTTGAACCTCGGAGCGTGCGCGCGTGGCTCGCCAATGGCCACCATCGCTCGCAGCATCAGCGGTAGCTGGCCCACCTCGCCTACCACTTCTTGTTCCACCTGCGGATTACAGAATTATTACGTTAGATAAAATACGATATTCCTTCCTGTATGTTGTAGCGAGCACAATAGACTTGCAAGCAGTATAATTTTAGCCAGATCAATCTAATAAAAAAATGATGAGTTAGTGTAATAAATAACTAAAGCCGGGTTCTCCGAAGCACAATTGAAATGCTCAGTTAAAATTGCTTCTGGCGTTACCCTTCTAAATGATGACTCCCGGAACAGCGCTCAACTTTGCTGATCTGATAAGAACAACTTAGCCAGATATGCCACGAGCACCTGTGGATGCTCTAAGTAAGATTTCCGTTAGGTTGATTTCAATATCTTCTACTTTTAATTACTTACTTCTCCGTCGAGTCTGAAGTAACCAGCACCATTTTCATCACCGAACCCGCTGAGTCCTGAACCACCGAAGTCGATCTCCCCACCACATTGTGCTGACAACTGAAACAGATTTTTTGTTAGTAATCACCTACCATATAAACTTCAAGAACTAAAACTCAAAAGACATGTGCCATCCAACAATCCGCAACGAGTCTAAGTGGAGGATTAAAAACCAATTACTCTTGCTCGAGAATATGCCAGTGCCCCAGCTGTGGGTACATTAGAAGGCTGTCATGTTGAATACAGAAATAAAATCATCATTATCATTACCATCCTCACCTGGTGAGCAGGCATATGTAGTCCATGAGGTAACGGAGATGCTGGACTCTCACTCTTGACGGAGGCAGAAGACGTGTGTCCTCGCAGACCTGGAACCCCTCCCTCTTCAGACCGTGGCGAGGATCCCGCCCCACCACCGCCCGATTCGGCTGAATCGTCGCCTCTGCTGCAACCTGGGAAAGAAAGAAGCTTAATAAGTTTTACCTTGGAGGCCTAAAAGTAAGCGGTAAAGGTTTATCGTGTCAGTCAGTGGCCAACTCTGGTGACGGAGTTAGTAAGCGATGTACCTGTGCTATATTCCATCAGTAATAGATAGATATATTTGTTCAATAAGAGACGCAACTTTTATGTTGTTGACATAAGAACCAAAATGGATTGATTCAGGACAGTTCTCTTAGTAAACACTCTACCACATAAGTTGTGGCACTGCTTACGCTATGTCTCAACAAGAGTTATAAGACTAAACGAGAAGAAGATATTTATGCGCTTGCTGCGCGTCTAGAGCACTGTAGATGGTGGTGACCTCATAAAACACTAGAACACTAGTTATCAGATTTGGTTTTTTTTTTTTTGAAATTTTAGGTTAATTATGCCTGTAAGTGTATATTAAGAACACAACGCTCACCCTTATGCTTCTTACTGGCGTAGAACTCAGCTCCGTGCACCGTCTTCACGTGCTTCCGAAGCGATGAGGGGTCTGTGTACCGCTTTGTGCAACCCGGTGCTTTGCACACGTACGGTTTCTGAAAGGAATGTCAAAATATTTACATTTTAATGAGACTATCGAGGTTTCTGTTAGAGAGGTCTAAAGTAAGTGAAGAAAATAGAGGTCTCTCATGATCGAACCCAACGCCGGATTTTGCCGCGGCTATGGCGCGTTGGTCGTACGCTAATATTTTCGTTTGAAAACAGCCACGAGGAGGCGTTGCAGCAGCATTTCAAAGGGTAAAGTACATATTTAATTATGTATTCAATGTAGATATTAGGAACGGACTCCTGTCGTCAAAAACGCAGCCCCACAAACTTAACTGACTTGACCATCGGAAGTGAAAGACACTTTTGAGTCTGATCATCTGGCCAAGCTGCCTCTGCAGCAGCCAACTTGGGTCCAAAGTCGGAGTCAGTTCAAATATTTCTATATGGCTACTGCAGTTCGTGTCCAGGGGGCAAGGTGTTCTGTCGGGATCACAAATTGTGCAGGCCGGTGTTTATAGACACACCACATATATATATCGCGCGTACCTATTACAAATTACCTCATTGCTATGTGTCCTGTTCTGGTGCTTAGCGCGATCGCTCGCGTTGGAGAACGCCTTGGCACAGCCTGGGTACTCGCAGGTGTAGGGTTTCTCCCCTGTGTGACTCCGGAGATGCGTCTTCAGGTTTTCCAGCCTGGAGTACGCTTTGCAGCATCCTTCGAACTGGAAAACATGGTATGAAGATTTCTATTAACCATGTTATCAGCCATAAGCTTCTTTCATGGTAAAGAACATACCATCTTCACCACCACCACTACAGATCTTTAGGAAGTCACTATAGATTGGAGTTTCTTATAAAAATTATTTAGGTCATGGGTTTCAATCATGTTCTTTCGGGTTAGCTTTATTATCTTACACCCTTTTAATAGTAGTATAGCTCATAATCTTTCTTTTTCTGCTTGTTCTGGTTGGAAGGTCTGTGAAATTACAGGCACATAAGACTGTTCATTGTTATTTAGCAGGATGGCAACTTGCGAATATATTTAGTGTTGCAAGAGCAAAATCATGGAACTTCTTACTAACAGGCAGGTTAAAAAACCAAGTACCAAGGATGAGAATAGGATGGTAAAACAGTAACTGCTCAAACTAGTAGTAGTTTGTTTAAATCAAAGAAAAAATAAGAGAGGTGGGGTGGGGCTTATACTTAATTCACTCAAAAGGAGTACTCACAGTGCATTTATGAGGTTTTTCCCCCGTATGCCGCCTCATATGAACAACCAACATATACTGAGCCTTGAACGGTTTCTCATCCCTGGAACAGCCGACCCAGCGGCAGACAAAGGCTTTTTTAGACGCATGGATATGGTCTGTGTTGATGTGTTTCACCAGGTCGTCCTGGGTTGGGAATTCAAGTTTGCAGTCCACCTGGAAAAAAAAGTTGGTGTAAGTGTTGGTGTGTGTAAGCCAATACTGCTAACGAGTTTTGTAGACCGACAGAAGTAGAGTTCTTTGTTATAAAGCTCGTCAGGGAAGAACTACCACCACACCTGTTTTTGCCGCCAAGCAGTAGTGCTCCTCACATTGCTGTGTTCCGGTTCGAACGGTATGATTTCCGGACCAATTGCGGGCATGAGACTTTACATCTACGTCTTAGGGTGGCAACGCGCAAATTATATTATCTCTGATGTTGCAAGCGTACATAGGCTACGGTAACCACTTACCATCAAATAGCCGTACCTTCGCTTAGTTGCCACATTAGTGGTTTAAATAAAATTGCTTTTTTATCTACGTATCTACCTAAATATTATTCTATTCAGTATCAGTATTCAGTGTGTATCGCATTAGCCGCTGCACTCTCACATAATTTTACGGCAACCACAGAAAACCAGCGCTATGGCATGAGTTGTTCTGTCATAGCACATGCTGAGTGGTGGCCATTTTTGTTACTCTAAATTTTTAGTAATAGCTGATGTAATGTTTTTAGTTGGTAAACGTTTATTTCGTTTTTTATATTTTAAATATAATATATATTACACTTACCCAATGACAGTTGGTTTCAATAAAGTCTCCCGGCTCGTCCTTAGAGTCGAGGCCGTCATGCACCGTACTTTCTGCAGCAGCTGACAATGGCTTGTTGCTGTGGTGGTGGTGATCCCTCATAATGATCTGTGGTGACTTCCGCTGGCTCATGCCTGAAGCGCTGTGGATATTAAAATGTATATTTTAATATGAGAACCTCAAGATTGTTGGAGGAGTAGATCAGCAGAAATGCCATTAGCGACATAGGTCTTCTACTACCTGACTTTAGCTATTTTAAAACTCAGTGTTGTTGCATTCCAGACCAGGCTTAGCTGGGCAAAGCGAGGCTGGAATGAAGTGATTGGTTCCTAACAGATACATCCCTCGCTACACATCCTCGCATATCTAGCAACTTTACTGACACTTTAATAAACGGTTTACTTAATCAAGATGTGTGGATCTGCATAAACTATGGAACTGCAAAAGCACCTTGATGTAAATAAACAGTCCGTGAACATACCTATCAGCCTCCATAACACTAGTGATCTCTGGCTGCTGTGGCGGTTGCTGCAAATGCTGCGGTGGCGTCCCGTCCAGTCCTAAACCTGGTCTGACGTCCACCGGCGCACCCATTAGGAGTTGAGTCGGTGACGATATATGAGATCTGTGGTGAAGAAACAACAGTGAAATTAAGTAGTCGTGACTCTTTTTACCTGGTGGTACTCTTCAGCAACAGTCCCTCTTGGTGGGTACTACCGCAGTGCCAGATATACTGCTTCGAAGCAGTTGCAGTTGCAGCAGTTGTGTGCATAGAAAAACCATGCAGTGGATTTGTTTAGTAAAAGTCAAACCAAACTACACCCTCTCGGCGGACACTCGGACTACAGAAGTTTGATTGTCATAAAAAAGAAACAAAAATAGCTCAAATCGTCATCATCATGACAGCCTTCTAATGTTCCCACTGTTGGGACACTGGCCCGCTCGGGCGCGAGTACGCGGATCCAATGCGGATTGGGGGATAGCGCATGTTTTTTAGAATTTTTAGTTCTTGGACATGCCGATTTCCTCACGAAGTTTTCCTTCACCGTATGAGAGCACTGGCATTGCGCACATATGTTTTTCGAACAGAAAAATTCATTGGTGCACGACCGGGTTTGAACCTTAGGATCGGAAGGCGGGGTCACTACCACTAGACCACCGGAGCTCAAATACTCCACTTCAATCTTTTTGACATGGTAGAAAGAGATCACTAAAATACATACCTATGAATGCCTGCAACTAAATGCGCGTGGGCCGCGTGATGCGCCGCCGCCGCCGCCGCTTGCTGGTGCGCCGGGTCCAGCAGCACTCCGCCAGCAAGCACGCCGCTGCTGCCCACCACACCGCCCCGCGCCAGCAGCTGCTGGGCTAGCGACGCGTGCGAGAGAGACAGAGCTGGGGATATTGCTCCTGAAACAAAATTATCGTATGAATGCAGCAGCAGTATACCGAGACAGAACCCGTTAAAACCCTTTAGTGCGTTTTCTTACTTCGTAACCCGGTTACGAACTGAGAATATTTTTTTGTGTTCTGTTCTTAAAATTAAAAAGAAAGACTGATTGACTCGTACATCAGGTAATATAAAAATAAAGGTTGGCTAAACCTCTTTTAGCCAACCTTTTTTTTAAAAAAAAATATGCAAAAAAAAATATTATATCAGTACATCTGACTGCCATGGTACGGGTACTGTGTTTAAATGTCCGTCAATAAATTATCTTTTCACTTACCAGCGCTAAGGTGCCCGTAGCTACCCGTAGAGGCAGCTGAAGGAGCTCGAACAGCTAAACTGACGGGAGACGCCCTGATCACAGCTGCCAGGTCCAATGACTCCGCGGAGTAGGGGCTCCAAGAGACGGCTCTCTTGCGGTTCGCTGATGCTGCTATAGCTCCCCCAGACAATCTTAGCCGGGTGGGTGAGGCTATTCTTGACCCTGGAATATAGACGTAAGGAATCGTTAGATCCTTCGATATATTTTTTATACAGCAACCAAGCAAGTAAGTAAAGTTAAAGTGATTCGCGTTGCCACGTAGATCTAAAGTCTCTGTGTCTGTAACTTCACCAGAAGTTGTTTAATATTTAGTTTTTTATACTGTTTGTTTTCCGAACAAAAAAAATAAAAATGAAACCATACCTTTTGAACCGGAACACAGTAATGCGAGCATTAGGTACTGCTTGGTGGCAGTAATAGACGAGCACAAAAAACTCTAATAATCTTGAATCTTGGTGTTATATATCTAGCGACCCCGCCCCGGTTTCGCACGGGTACCTAAACTACGTATAAACCTTCTTCTTGAATCACTCTATCTATTGCTGAAAACCGCATTAAAAACCGTTGTGTAGTTTAAAAGATCTAAGCATACATACATACAAAGAGGAAGACGATGGGGAGCGACTTCAATGCGACTAGTATTTTGATAGCTGTGTCTATTAAAAAAGATAAAGATGATTTTATAAATGTTTTTGTTTTAACTCACAGAACTCACCGTCTAAGCTAAGCTGGAACTCCTGGCTTGCTAGCGTGCTGCCGGCATGCAGCTCAGGGTGCAAACTCCTCGCTGCGCTCAGGTATTCTAAACCTGGAAAAAAACTAGCAGTAAGAAAACCAGCAACAAATAGTTTGCTTAAAATTTCTAGATATGTACCTACTTATTATGTTATAAATGCTTTCGGGCGGCCTGTTGTAATCGCTGTCGAAAAAATTACCATTGACTACGAAAAATTAAATATTAACGAATAATAAACTAAATATCAGTATCTCAGCACAAAAATATTTAAATATCAGTTTCACTATGTAGATACACTTATGTATGAAACAGATGAGACCGACAAACAGACGATCTATAGATAGCTCAACTGATCCAAATCACTGGCAGATAGCTAGCAGAAGCGTTCTCAACATGCTGGCAGCATTACGACGTTAAATGGCAATGCTGATACGTTGAGTCAGATACATTACCTATTATTTAAAATTCGCTATTTAATTTACATAAAAGTAGCACCATATTTTTATGTGTATTGGATTTTTTGTCACTATAATAGAGCGACAAAACTGTCCGTTTTATTGCCCACAAATCAAGTTCAGCTTAGTCACCCTAGTAATTAGATTGAGTTGTCAACATCTCGAGTCCAGTTCGAATATAAACGGCCCACTTAACACAACTTTTGATTAATAAGCGTCGTTTTACGAGCTGTTTCACGGAAAGCATTTTTGGACACTTATTATGGAGCTTCCCGATATGTCTCGCTAATTGGACACCCTAACTCACGGCTAACAATGTTGACGCCATTTTGTTTTTGGTTTTACGACTGCAACGTCCGTGACTACTGAATAATTAATGACGTGATTTAAAAACGGATTTATTTTATTAGTTTTTGAAAACAGATAATAAGTTTTACTGAAAATTGACGACCCAATCCGAATTATTTAGTATCTTAATAGGAAACACAAAGTTCATTAGTATTCACACGGCCAATCATGACCATGAAGTGTACGGTATTAAATCATTCGGCCATATCATGATGTATTGAAGAGGCGTTACTTAACGGCCATGATTTCCCACAATAATCAAATGTTATAATTCACCGAAAACAAACACGCCGAAAAGGTACGAACAAAAAAGTAAACCGATCACGCTCCTTAGTCGGCTCCGCGGCGGTCGTAGCCAGAAATAATAGGTCGAAAAGGCGTCATCGACCACCAATTTCGCAAACATTTAAAATGAGGTTCCCTCCCAAAGTCCCACGAAAATAACGTATGTGGTCCCCTTTTGACGCGCCGCGCGATCACCACGTAATTTTTATGTCTTCATTGTGAGAACAGAAATCGAACGTCCTATAAAAAAGAAACATCGCTTCGATCGGATTTTGTCGAATTCCATTACGCTATGGTCACCCTAACGACATTGGTGTAACCGCGAGCAAAAAGTAGGTACAGTCAAAAACGACTTTTTTCCGTTTGAGTGAATATTTATCCGGTGATATGATTGAGTTGTTTTTTGTTTGTCTCATATCTGTTATCGGTTGATGTATTCATTTTGATTGAGTTTGATTGGGTGTGAAATTAGTTGGGTTTGGGTCTAGTGACTGTGGTCTCATGGTGTAGAGGTGAATGGCAATGGTGCGCCGCCGGCTGGCGGCCAGGACGACTCCGTAACGGTTTACTTATGAGAGACTTGTAAATTATTAGTTAGATCACAGACAAGACTACAAAAGCTAGCTCAGTTTTATGCATAAAAATACTGTGTTATTTTGCTGACATAGCCAACTCTACCAGTTTCTTTTTAATGTTGTATGTTAAAAAAATCACACTGTTTATAGTAGGTATTATGTTTAAGTCAGCCAGTTTTATATTGCCTGAGTAGGTACTTCATTACATACGTATTCTACGACTACCTACAACTATCATTGTACAAAAAAACATCATTAAAAGTGTTGCACCGTATTATCACATTAATAAGAAGCTAGGCCGATATAAGGTAGAGTTGAGTTAATCTATTCTAAATAGGTTTATTTTATAACAGGTTTCTCTAGTTGCTAGAGATAAATCAGGCTAATATTATCTACGAAAGTTTAATACTGCAAGTGACCTAGCTGTTTCGAAGTCGGTAGTATAAAGAGCGGTGAGATAAAGGCGCGGCGAGTGAATAATTCATAATGTTCAAATAAGTATTTATGGCCCAGAATACAGATGAATACTTCTGACTATGTCAAAGTGTCTAAAAAATGTGTTAACCCAAAAAGGGGTGATTGTTACTGGTTAGTAAGTTCAAAGCAGATGAAGTTGGATGGACTTCAAAATTATAACGTGCACGACTTCAGGGGTAGCCAGTACTTTACTACTTCATCAGCATAACGGGAACCTTATCTTATCAGATAAAACCTTTTTTGAACGACGACGAAAAAACTCCAAAAAAACGACAGATTCACGTGCTCAGAATAATAAGCCTGTAATTACACACGGTCGGAGATGGACGGTTCTGTGCAAAGGGCGTGTAGTAGAGTAGAGGTATCGGGTTCGATTCTCGCAGCAGGACAAATGTTTTCATGATCCACCGAGGTCATAAACTAATGGTAAGTAACTAAGTACTTTCAAAAACTAAATACTTCATTAAAATCCATCCATCATAGCCTTGAATCAAAATGAAGTGGTGAAAAGTTCACAGACAAATTTAAATCCTTTGTCCTAGCCGCACAGTAGATCGACCGTCAAAAACGTGGCCAAAAACATCAAGTTTTCACAAGCAACTATCATAAACCACTATGACAGCAAAACTTTTAACACACACTTAATATTGTCAGTGTTCCATAAAACTATGTAAAAACGGAATAGTCTGAGAGCTGTCACGCAAGCGGTGTACTATGTTACTTACAGTTTCATACATTGGTACGTGCGTACGCATACGCAGGCAGTGTGACCTGCCCTTAAAGCGAGTCTGGAACTCGTTTAGCATTCGTTTTAACTGATCAGTCGAACTGTTCAGTTAAAACGTACGAGTCAAAACTGAGAACAGAAGCAGTTGACAATCTAATAATTTAATCAAATTAACATTAGATAAAACTGTTAGTTTATGACTGACTGACAGCGTAGTGCCATTAAATATGATACAAAATTAAATCTCAAATAATTAAATTTTAAGTTATGACTTTTTTAAAATGTCAAAAAAGTATTTTGACGTTTCGTCATACGATTTTTTTCTCGATTTTACATGATTTTAAATAGTATTCAGCTGTTAGACAGTCAATTGAGAAGTTTTGTATTGTTGTTATTATTGCGCATGCTGTGCTGTGATGCTATAAAATTTATGGGAACCTTTGTAATTGATTTTTGTGTGTGAAGTAATCCTGTGTTGGGTGTCCATAATAAATAAAATAACAAATAAAATAAAAATAAAAGTAAGTAAGCTCGTATGAGTCGAGCCAACTTTGGTTAATTAAGATTTAGAGTAACAGAACCCATATTTCGCGAGTTCCACCTCCCTCTTACTTAGCCAAAGGTTATAATAACAATTATTTATTCCTCGACCACTAACAAGGTTTTTATACTACAATCAAAGGTGGTGCAGTGCAGGTAGCATAATGGGCAGCTGTTTCTGAGAACTCGTCCAAATTTACACCCGTCATTTGAGTTGATTGAGACCGGCCCTGATTGAATGGATGGAAATTGACCTCTGCTTTGTTATTGCGTGTTAATAACACTGTGCTATCGTTGCTATGACGGATGGCTTAAATCAATACTGTCAAAATTATTAAATGTTAGAATATTTTAATACATAAGTTAATACAGACCGACTTCTGTTTGCGTAGAAGAAGTCGACCTTAAAAATAAAGCCACCCTTTCTACTACGTTCTTAAGACTTTTTTTTATATATTTTTACTTAATTCATCGTACAATACGCCATGATTGAAAGATCTCGCCAAGCTGAGCAGCCACCACTCAGATAGACCTACAATCACGATAAGGCTGCGTTTCCACCAGAGATGTGCGAGGTTGTGTAGCGAGGGATGACTTTGTTACCAATAGAATCACTTCAGCTGGGCAGAGCGAGGCTAGGTAAATTAAATGATTCTATTGGTTCCTACCTAACACTCTGTCAAGAGTCACTACGTCTGAGCGTGGCAGTAACAGTATCACTCAAAGCTTTACGTCTTAAAGTTCTGCGTAGCACTGCACTGCGTTCGTCTTTTCACACATTCGAGACCTTATTGGGTCTCTTTTGCGCAGTAACTTCACATGCTACAGTGCTATTCAAACCTAAACAATTGCTTGCACACTAGTGCTTGGAAGCAGAATCTCTGGCACTGCGGTGGTACCCATCAATACTAATACTAAGTAAAGTCAGTGAAAACCTACCTATTTGATTGGGTCTCGGTCTCGATATAATTGATTAGTAATCAAAAATATTTCCATTTTCAACATAATATGTCTCAATCTAAAATAAAAAAGTTAATGTGACGCATACATCGCTTTAACAGCCAAGATTATATTCTTAACAGCATAATTGCACCTTGATGGGTCTAGTTATATTCCATCTCTTTCACTCCTACAGCCTCTTATACATCCGTCTCTTTCCATCAAATTATATTCTCTTTTGCGAGATGATCGTTTATGATTTATTCATAAATGTTATTTATTTTTAAGTCTTCATTTTAAAGTGGGTTTGAACTGTGATTTGAGGCACTACTGAATTTAAATACCACTCAAGATTACATTAATAACTTTAGGAGGTTGGATATTTGTTTAATATTCATAGGGAATTCATTTTATCTTTAACAGATGTATCGAAAAATCTAAATGGTTTAAGTAAACAAATTCAAAATGTCTCAAGACCACTAATTAGTTGGTTAATGTAAAGTACTCTACAAATTCCGATAATCGTTAAGAATGTATTTTAGTATGATGTTTATAATCACCACCATTTTAAAAACATAAGACTTAATTTTCATATTTATACTCACAAAAATGATTTTAATACGTAATATTTTCTTACAACGAACGAGGAATTTAATAGTAGGACGGCTCTCACTCAATGGGGAGGCCTAATTATTATTCATCAGTATATTTTTACTTATTCAAACAATAAAAGTTCTAGAAGACTCTGTTTTTAATAACTCCAAATTTTTATTAAATTAAAAAAATACAGTAAAAACTTTGACGCCATGTTCCTACACCTCATTATACGCTCCCACTTATAATTACACTGATAATTGGACCCAAACACAAGCTACCATAATTTGACACCTCATTAGTGTGAACTCAGTTTTATTTGGTTATGAGCGAAAGGTGTTTGAAGAGAAAGACAACGAACCGGAAGAAACAACAGAGAAAAAATACCATATCGCCCACATAATTCAGATGCCATTTTGTTCACTTCAGGCACATGAGACTAGATCTACGTCTCAGGGTGGCAACTCGCAAGTGATATCTCTGATGTTGCAAGCGTACATAACCTACGGTAACCACCATCAAGTAGGTCGCACGCTTATGCCATATTAGTGCTATAAAAAAATGCAAAGAAATTAGTAGAATACTTAATATGAAGCGAACAAAAAAAAAGCGAACGATTCTCCTTCTTTGTCTAACCGAGACTAAAGTCAAAGAAACTGTTGTTTTAGGATACTATAGTATAGTACACATATATACTAGTGTAATAGTACTAGTGTGTAACATTGGTGATTACCGCTGAGGCGCCATTGAGACCCGAGCCGTAGGCGAGGGTCTTAAGATCGCCCAGGACGGTAATCATCAATACACACGTGTATCATACGACGTTTTTCAACACACTTGTGAATAAAATAACAAAAAAAAACTCATAATAAAATAACAAAAGAAAATCTATAACTCACTAGTGAGTTATAGCAATGAAAAAGTCACAGTTTGATTATGGGTGTCATTCTGTGCCTAATTGCGATGACCATAAAGCCACTTTATAAGCAAGTGTGTTGAAAACGCTTTTACGTTCTTAGTTAGGTGCACTGTGTTGTATTATCACTCTCAAGGAAACTCTATACCAAGCTGCATGCATACGTTTCCGGTAGTACAAGCTTAATTACTTGTTAGTTGCTTAATTGCTTAGCACAAACATATCAAGTAATTATTCTATTACTTATGTAGAGGAGCTTATACTATTTCTATTTTCTGTCAAGTTCAAGGACTTACGCTCTGTTTATATTTTTTTTTTTATACAACTGAAGTGGCAACCAAGCGTACGGCCCACAAGATGGTAAGCGGTTACCGCCTATGAACGCTTGCAATACCAGAGGTATCACTCGCGGGTTGCCACCTTGAGGCTAAGATCGAAAGCCTCATGTGCCAGTAATTTCACTGGAAACCATACCCATTACTGCTTGGAGGCAGAAATAGGTATGGTGGTAGTCCTTCCCCGGACGAGCTCTATCACAGAGAACTCTACTACTCTTAAATGTAAATGTAAGCTCTATCAGCTATCCGGTTTCTATTGTAAAAGATTTGGGCTGTTGGGGTTAGTTCATCATCATCATGACAGCCATCTAATGTTCCCACTGCTGCGACACTGGCCTACTCTCGAGTGAGAGTGATTGGGCATTAATCTATCACGCGGACACAATGCAGAGTGGTAAATGGCACATGTCTTTCGAATTTTTAGTTCTTGGGTAGGGTCAGTAACCATTGGGTTAGCTAGTTGTCTGAATTGTCTGCCAATATTTATTTGAACTTGTAAATAACAAACATGGAAACGGTATGTGTCCCTGGGCTTCGATTCTGCTAAATCTAGGACGCGTATGCGTAGCTGAAAAGCAGCGAGCCTCACGCAAACGGACCCAATTTGCTGAGTTAGGACCCAGATCTCAGACCCAGATATTTTTTTAATGTTTGAAACTCAAGCTAAAAATATAACAGCTATTGTTATGTGTTATAAAGGTACAAAAGCAGTGACACATTAACAGATGTTTAAACAAATTCATTATTCAGAAACAACAGTCTCAAATATCAAGCCGCCCGACACCAAACACCAAAATACAGATGTCGCCACATGCGCCGAAAATTCGCATTTCACCACAAAAACACGTGTCGACGTGATAATCGACTTTCTTGGAACGGGACATTTGGAGAATGGGCCTTAATTTAAGTTACTGTTAGGGATGAGACTTTAAAAATCTCAGAAACTCTTTACTTTTATTCCGTTTTTACTACTATATTACAACTACATACAAGCATTACTGTGTTGACAGTACTGCCACTGTGGTCAAGCGTTACGCTTAACATCATGTAAACGACATGAATCTAATAATTTTCTGACATTTGTTTTATATTTAACATTTATTTTCAACACTCACTTAGTACGAGCAACTTATTGGCAATAGTTGCTCGTAGGCTCTATTCTCGTGTAGATGGCACATGTCTTTCGAATTTTTAGTTCTTGGGTAGGGTCAGTAACCATTGGGTTAGCTAGTTGTCTGAATTGTCTGCCAATATTTATTTGAACTTGTAAATAAAAAACATGGAAACGGTATGTGTCCCTGGGCTTCAATTCTGCTAAATCTAGAACGCGTATGCGTAGCTGAAAAGCAGCGAGCCTCACGCAAACGGACCTTATCATCCTTATTTTATATAAATACATAATTATGCTCGATCAACTTTCTACTTTCAAAGCACATCCCTAGTTCGAAAATATTAAAACATAGGGACGCAAAGTGATTTATGTCTTCCGCAACACACATCTCTGTTGACATGCCGATGTGGGATTAAATCTATTAATTTTAATTAGTACCAACACGTGGTTTTAACTCACTCAATAATTATGACTAGTCAAAAGCAGTTTTAATTTTACGTCTGCTTGTCCAGTGACACTTATGTTATTGAATTAAGATTCAAATTGCTTTAATTCATATAGGCTTGTGTACTGCAATTTACCATTGTATCACAAAGGCTTCTAGCATTCAAATTGTAGAGTTTTAAAGATACTGGAATTACCCTAGATTTTTATTTTCGACATTTCTCTTAAAAAAACATTGTTTGCCATATATTAAATTGTAGGTTGGTGTTTATTATTGCAGAGAGCCAGCCCCATGCCAACCTTAATAAAAAAAGGCTATGACAAACAGACAGACGGACAACAAAGTAATCTTTTATGAATTCAATTTTTCTATAGAAAAGTTGTTACTGATGTAAAAAGCAAACCTTAAAACTTAATTGAAAAGTTAAATCAAGAATTTATAAAGTTATCAAATCGAAATTGAATCAAAAGCACAAAAATCTTTACTCACAAAAGAGCTTGATTACCAAACACCTTTTAAGGTACGCCGTTTTATCGTATCACTACGCCCATTTCCGTAAATCTACGCCAATCATAACGTAAAACACTACGAAAACTCGTAGATGTAATTTACTCTTATCGAAAGCGCTATTAAAAGTCATCAAGAGTTTTCTGGGAACAAATAATGTGTGGTGTGGGTGTTAGTGGTGGGTGCAAGTCACAAGCGCAAGCGGGAGCGGGCGATATAATTCACCAAACATTCACATACATAGTATTTACTATACTAAGATATTTAATTAGTTTGTTTAGTCAAGATCCGGAAGAATTTTTTTATATTTTTGCATTATCGAATAATATTTGATTAGGGTACCATACCCTCATGCGATATATATATATCGTCAAAGTTTATTGGTGTGCTTATTTTAACGTTATACCTCCGCAGTATGGTCTTGTATTTCTTTATTGCACGGTAGTAATTATTGTTCTTTAGTGACATTTCTTATACAACGAGCGCGTTGATATCTTTTGTATGCAATTTTTTTATGTCAGCAAATGACTGATGAGATTTTCAAGTCGTTTTCGGGATTTTAAGTGCCACATCTGAACATAAAATATCTATGTAAAAACGTTAATATTTTTATAAATAAACGTTTAGTTTTTCGTTCAATCGATATAAATAGTACTTAATTATTTTTCGGATTTTTTACTCATATTTTGTGGCGTGCATATTTGTTTCTAAAGTTTTATCTAGATTTTTTCATGTAATTTTGGATTCATGATATATTTTTGATAATTGTTTTACATATTTCTTGAATAAACATTGTCTATGCTTATGTAAGTAACCGCTCTCGCTTATCACTCAACCAGTTACCCCACAGAACTGGTTACAAGATGTCTCAATCCCGATAGCGGATCAATCGTTACCGACCCACAAGTTCTCAAATCGATCATGGTTGAACTGGTTTCGAAAAAACATCTTCGATACGCCTTTGAGTTTTCTAATGGGAATTACTTGATGAAGACAGAACGTTGATTGTGATCATAGAAAAAGTATAGATTAACTGTAATAAAAGTATAATAATTTGAGGAAAATATAATAATCGGTAGCGAGTGAGTGCCCGGCTGAGAATGAGGGGTTTAGGGTTCAATCCCACTGCAGGACAAAAATAAATAAATAAATAAATAAATAATGCTGGACAATCCACACAGCATCATCTAGCCCAAGGTAAGCTGCTGTTAAACAGAGCTGTATTATGGGTACTAGATGACTGATATATATTTAATACAATACAATACATAGATAGATATTTTTTATTATATATAGAAAATACCCAGAACACCCGGAACAAATATTTGTAGATCGTACAAACATTTGTCCCAAGGCGGGAATCGAACCCGCAACCTCTGCGTCGCAGGCGGACCTGCGCCCGCTGCGCCACATCGGTCGTCAAGAATGTTCCGGGTCGGGGTGTCTGTGGTCTGTATTTACAAAAAAAATGTATGTAAGTATTATTTCACTCTGGTCTCCGTACGTAGTACAAGTTTTCAAAGTTGTTAGGCCATGACAGAGGCTTTCGGGTGGCCTAGAAACTCTGTCACCAGAGTTGGCCACTGACTCATACGAACGAACGAACAAGCTTTTCTCATTTTGGGGCTAAATTGGCGTTGCGTAAAAGCGTCCACCAATACTAATTTATTTATTTAATAAAGATTAATTTTATTAAATAGATAGGCGTTTATGATACTGTAGCTTACGCTAAACGAGTCAAATTAGTAAGGGTAAGTTGCACCATCTAACGTTAACGTCAAATTGTTCGACGACGATTGAACAATTTGACGTTAACGTTAGATGGTGCTACTCACACTAAGTATGAGTACAATAAGCGGTTAAAACGAAATTGCTTGTTTTATTATAAATGATAACACTAAAAACAAAATGTCATTGAACTCGTTAAGGGATTGATCAATCTACCAGAAGATTGATTATGTTTTTTACTCCCCCATAAATTGCAGCATATTCCAATTTACAGAATGTCATGAGTGAGGTTGACATGTTCAATCTCGTTTTTTTTACTTGCATTGTCAAATGTTGTTTCCAAGGCTTTATTCTTTGTCAACAGGAAAGAGAGGGGTGAAACGGAACGGGTTTTAGAAAGAGATAAAGCGAATGCGCCCGCGCATGACAAGTGACCGGCTAAATGTATTTTAAACGAAGAGGGCTTAATTTTGATCTCGTGTATCTTAATTGAATGTGCTCTGCTTGAGGGGGAAGTGTTTGACGCGAAGTAATTATTGTGGTTACGATGATTATCAGGTTGTAGGATTACTTTTAAAGTCAACTTTATTTTTATATCAATAGCGAACTCTTGCGAAGACAACTCTGCCTTCTGATCCTAAGGTCTTCAGTTCGATTCGAACACTATCGCGCACTAATGGTTTTTTTTATACAAAAATTGAGCGCAATGCCAGTGTTTTCAGACAGTGAAAGAAATCAATGTGACTGGCATGTCTAAAAATCTAGAATGTGTGTGTGTGTGTAGTCGGTGTCCAACTTTGATGAAGGAGTTAATAGGCCATCCAAAGGCTTTTATCGTGGCATTATATACATATAAGTGGTAAAGGCGTGTTCAAATATATTCAGAACGAATTATTTCACGAATATAAAAACCGGACTTCAGGCTCTCTTACAAAAGGTTTCATTAATAAGGCCATTATCTCAATCGATGTTATGTCATTGCATCAGCTTGTTGAAACTTGTCTGTGATAGATGGTGTACATCTCACAAATGATTCACCTGCTGCGCACTCCGTAGGATCATTTCAGTGAGTAATGACTTCAGCAAATAGTGATAATTTCTTCACTTCTTAACTTTTTTTTCTTGCGATCTCGCTCGAGTGCTTGAACTATAATACAGTACAGTATAAACCTACCTCTTGAATCACTTTATCTATCTCGTTGAATTGTAGTGATCTGGTTTCAAAGATCGAATCGTGCGCAGACATACATAGGTACGTTGACATTACATCAGTCGTTGGATTTCGGTGGATAATAAAAAAAGTTCGTTATGAGTGAGCAAAGTCTGGAGACGGAATTTCTAGGCCGCTAATAGGCCTCCGTGTTAAGACTTTATTTATTTCCTGTCTTTGTTTAGTTTTTCGTGTTTCGTCTTTGTTTTTATCTGCTTTCTCCTTCACACCAGAAGGTTCTTTTTATTTTATTTCGGGAGTAACATGACCTTCCTCAGGCCCTCAGGTTTTACGCCCAGTTAAACCAGAACTCAATTTACGATTATCGGGATGAAGACATACATAAATATAAATTTACATTGCCCAAGGAACCTAATTTATTTTGTATCGACAAGATTTCTAGATATAAAATTTAATTATGCAATTTTTTTGTAAAAAAATCCAGGAACAAGTGTCTGATTTAGACCGTCATTATATTTTTAAATATTAAGAAATGAAGTTCTCTGATGAGGACTGGCAGCTGTATCATCAGCAACTATAATAAAATGCTTCATAAAATTCCTTAAAGCAAAAAGCAGCGGGTAAGTAAATGTGGTGATTAACATTTCGGTTACAAAAAACGTTGAATAATGAAGGGTATCGGTGCGAACAACTTTATTAAAAAGGCGAACACGAGTAGTCAATAATTTAATCTTGTTATCCTTGAGAAATACCATTTATAGCTGAAAATCTTATGCAATGTATTTATAATTCCCACCATGTTTATATGTGAATTGCAAGATTTGCAAGCATCAAATAACTATTGTTGTTTTTTATTGTTTACCCAGTAGCTTTGGAGTTAGTTGCAAACTTTTTTATTGGTAATTTTTATTATATTCTAACCGATATGTCATTTACTTTACAGATATTTACTCTAAGGCAAACAGTATGTGGCAAAGTATAATTTTTATTCACAGCCGCAAATGCGTATCTTTCTGTCACACCATGCTGTTTGAGAAAAGTTCAATTAAGCGAACAAGCATCCTATAACCTCTAAACTGTATTCTTTATGCGTTTCAGAAATAGCATCGTGTTTTACATCATCATCCACCGTCTTATCTGATGCATTTATATCATTCGAATCTGATTCTTTTGCCTCTGTAATCAGATGACAATTTAGCTTGTTTACATAATGCATGTAGTTTCTTCAGCGTTGTCTCGGTCAGGGTTAACCATCTCTACACAAATTTATTCTACTTTAACTACAACTCTGTTACTTCATCAGTAGAGTTCGATATCCCATACGCCTTTATCAACTATTGAAGCTATGTCATTGTGAGTATTAACTTGTTGGGTTAGGGTAGGTTGTTGCTTGATTTTTTTAGAGTTGAATGAGTGGTTATTTGTTTTAAAAGGCTTTATCGCAGCACGTAGGCTCGATTTGAATAAAAATACAATTTATATGTGTCGGAGAGTTCGGTATAGCGGTGTAGGGTTACGGAGCCGGTTTTGGGATGGCTCCCAATTCGCCGATGCATTTCTGAGTAAGTTATTATGTTTCGGCTTGTCGCTTAAGTTGCGAAATTTTGCAGTTGGCTGGCGATTTCATGTTGATGGCCGCCCGGATGCATCTAGGTTTTTTAGGCGTTTTATATGACAGCATGATTGATGTCTTGCTATTTTGTATTGCTGCGATTATTAGTATAATTTCGAAAGCAATATTAATTATGTGAAGTTTCAAATAGATAGTTAAGAAATATTAAAGACCTAAATGAGTACCTAATCAATTATGTAGATATCTGAATAACTTATTAAAAATTGTGGTTAATCCATCAAAATCAAAATCGATCGTTTTATTTACCACTGAAACATAATTGAATCTTTTTTTATATTTAGTGCGGTTTATGTAATTTTATTACCTTTTTACTCTGTTTTAGATATTCTCATCCAACTATATTAGATTTTACATTGTGTTAAACCTGAAACAAACAAAGCGACTAGAAACCGCGCCAGTTACAAAGCCTACAAATGAGTTCCTGAACGGAACAGCTACATCATAATGTAATAACGCAGGTAGATATAGCTAAGTCTTGTCTGAAGGTCACTAATGGCCTAGTAGGTCTGTGTACCATAAAACTGGGTCCAGTGGTAATCCGAGAGTGTTCATTCTTAGCCACTACCCAACCCGTTAGGATGGTGATATGCAATAGCAATTTTAAATTAATTACCACAGCAAAGCTTAGCAAGTAACGAGATGGTAATGCGCGATCTAGTCACGTCGACTCTGTCACCCTAGGCGGACAGAGCTGGGTGACAGATGAGAATAATATTACACGCACAACCATAACAGTTACAGTGTCACCCAAAGCTTTAAGATTTATAGTTATTCATGGTACCTACTGCATTGCCTGCACAAAATACAGTAATTCTTAAATACTACTGCTTGGAGGCAGAATATCTGGCACTGCAGTAGTGCTCACCAAGACGGACTTTTTTTTTAGCAAGAGTCTGTCTTGGTGAGCCTTGGCCTAATATAATGGGTTGGACTCTTTTGAACTGTTCAGTTCAACCACTTACATTAGCTAAGGCCGCTCTGCAAGTGACACGCTTGGCGACAAGTGGTTACCTATTCTAGAACAAAACACTATGCAAGTTATAGGCGCGGCCACACCGTTAGCTTGTTATACGCTTAGCGTTTTCGCACTTCAGCCTGCAGTCTAGCTAACCTCTAAGCCACTTATGGTGTGGCCTTGACCTTAGAAAACGAGTTTACGAAAATTCAAGTTTGAGATTCTTGTTGGCAACATTGATTGCGGTTAAGTACCCACAACAAAAAAAGAGCGCCCTCAATATCTAGAACACGCAGTTCTAAAAGCACTAAAATATCTGAAACTTGCAAAAACCTTTCAATCATCCAACAATGAAGTCATTAAGGCGATTCGATGTCTGATCACAATCGGCGATATGAAGTGAGGTGAATTAAATTACTTTGTTGCAGTTAATTGACATTTTAAATGTTTTTATAATCATTTTGACATATTTTAAGGTAGCTTTACTAGTTTTTATGAACGAGTCATAAAATTTTGACATCAATTAAGATTTTCTTTAATACGCTTTGTCTTGTATAGACAGTTTTAATTTAAATCATTATAATATAACTTAAAAGTCGCATGTTTTCCTCGAGCAATAATTTAATATTAATACATTATAAAATATTAATTAAACAATTTTTTGTATTTTTGTGCCTTAACATAAACTTGGTAGACAGGTACCTATTTAAATATTATTATAACAAAACACAATGAGTTTTTTAAATTTTGAATGCCAACATATTGCATGAACCCGTCCTGAAATCGCATGGTGAAAATATCGCACCTAATTGAGCGTTACATAAAGATGCGACAGACTGTAAGACGAGACGAACTGCCGATGTAAACAGACACCGCTGGCCATTTTTTATGTATATGTATATTATATTCATTTTGGGAATAAAGCAAGGACGCAAAAGGGTTAAGTTCTTGCGTGTGCGCAATCAGTTAAGGTTTTTTACTTTGAACTTTTTTATAACTTTTTTCGTCATTAGAGTTTTGGCAGGTATATCACCTGCCAAAACTCGAGTGGATAAGTAATCTTATTTGAAACACCGTACTGTAGCGCATACTATTCAGCTTTGTACCTGCATTGCCCGAAGAAAACTAGAGACGATCGATGAGCCGACGCAAGGCAGATCTGTATGGCGATTAAGTAATTCCAATTTCAATCAGCGAACTGAATAAACTTTCATATACGTACAAAATACGTCAAGTTTTGATTAAAACTAAGTGAAACCGATTGCAACTGAATTACATAATCGCTCTTTCGAGGTCTAATGCAACATTACTGCTTGGCGGCAGAAATTAGTATGGGGCTAGTAGTTCTCTAGACGAGCTCTTGCACAAAGAATTTCTCGTATGCATTGACCGTGGGTTTGAACCCGTTTCTCTTGATGCTAATAAAAGTTTATGAATTATGAATATGAATTATGAATTATGAATCTGCATCGGTCATTAATAAATAGAGAAATTCGTAGTAAATAACCTTCGAGTTCCTCTAATGGTACTGTGTCGAATTGCTAATATGCAGAGCGTTAATATGCAGAGTAAGACTCGCATAAAGTACTAAATGCCATGAGTACTAGCATGTTTTATCTAGACCGTGCTTACACGAATAACTTGTTTGACAATCGTAAACGTAACCGTATCGTCAAACTGAAATAAATGTGTTCTGTACAGAAAACATGAATGGATATAATGAAATGAAAATGAAACATAAAACTGCAAACAATTCTGTACACCGATAACATACACTAGTAAAGTACTGGTAAAGTGAAACAGTCTACCTGGAACTTTAGTAGTTCATTTAACTTTTAAAAATCCTATACAAATTGACAGCTGAATGATACGTTTACATTTACGATTGTCAAACGGTTTTTACGTGATTCGCTCTCTGCTTGCTTTATTACAAACCAGCTTCTAACCCTGTTTTTTTATGTACCAAACGATTTAATACAAATGTGCTTCAATATTTCATAATGGGCGCGGTTTGAACCTGTGTCTTTGCCTAGAGTAGGCAACACCATGACCGCTAATCACCAAATCGAACACCCGCTCATACGAAATCCTGAATGTATCACATTACTATTTATCATAAACGCGTAATTTGACTTAGGAGTGTCTTACGCTGTACTATCTAGAGAAAATGTATTTACAGTTAAATACTTATTAAAATAAAATGCATCGGTAAATTTGGTGTTTTCGAATGAATACGATTATCCAACCAATGTCCGGCTGTTCCGCGGCTCATGTTCCTGTTCTTTGACCATAAATTGACACTTAATCTAACCAACCACAACGCGCCACAACTTTGAACCCGTTTTAACGTAACCAATCTCCCACCACTCGTTACTGCATGCCAATTTCAACCCGTGACTTACACAGTACCTTAATAGTCGCTTTTACGTATCTCTCATCTTTCATCCCCAAGCGTAAATAAACTAACGCTGCTGAGCATAAGGGTGGTTTTTGAATGGATTATTTTCTGGGAAGGAATCGTACGAGTCGTGAGTTCAATTCCTAATTAACACCTTTGTATATAGATAAATTGAGGAGATTGTGTAACGTCGTGGACTTGTGAGATACGTATGGTGGTCATTGTGGACGGGGAATTTATTCAATTGAGTTTGAATGGTCTTGGTTTCGATGTTTATGTGAATGCTTAGATTGGATTGAAGATTCAATGCACTCAAATCTAAATATCCGTTGCGTTACTGAGTGACTGACTGTTTGACTGAGTGAATAGACTGACATACGCACAGCTTCAATATTGATTTTTTCGTGTTCCGGAAGGTACTTTAAAAAAGACGATTATACAGCGAACAACTCTTGTATAACACAGTAATCTACAATACGTGAAGGCCATTTGTTTGAGCTAATAGATAGTTCCAAAGCTAAAAAATTTTGTTGACATCAAGCAAAATGGCATTACCATGGTCTATTAGACACTTGCAATATTGGGGTATCATATCACTGGCTTATTGCTCTCCAGATCGCAAATAACTGATAGAATACCTATTATTTTATATTTTTTGTAAAACAAAGACATTGAGAATGATCGTTAATACATAAATATACACAAACTAGTAAAAAAAACAGATATGCAAACATTAATTCCACATCGGGAATCAAACCCGCAATCTGTTGCTTCTATACCGGACACTCGCTTACCGCTCCACCGAGTTGCACTGTTTTTCTGTTATTGTTGTGGTGTGCAGTTTGCGTGAATAAATATCTACTTTCTATTTAACTACTTCTCAGTACAAGATCATTACAAAGAACTTTACTCTTATAAATGTATATTAAAACAACATCTCTAAGAGTAGAGAAGAGTAGTAGAGTTCTCTGTGATAGAGCTCGTCCGGGGAAGGTCTACCACCATACCTATTTCTGCCGCCAAGCAGTAATGCGCGCATTGCTGTGTTCCGGTGTGAAGGGTATGGTTTCCGGTGAAATTACTGGCACATGAGGCTTTCGATCTTAGCCTCAAGGTGGCAACCCGCGAGTGATACCTCTGGTATTGCAAGCGTCCATAGGCTGCGATAACCGCTTACCATCTTGTGGGCCGTACGCTTGGTTGCCACTTCTATTGTATAAAAAATAAAAAAAAAATAAAAAAAACTCTATATATCGCAATCGCAATAAAGCCTATAAAAATACCTCTGTCTGGCCAGCCCCTATAAACTTACAAAACAATGAAACAATCAGATAAGCATAGCGATTGAACTTGAGAATTATCGACTGCACTTTAAGGGTTTATTATTAAAACCGACAATCGATAATCGTGGCAAATATCGCGGTTCAACTTAGGTCGGTAAGAACAAAGTTCAGAGCATTCACGAACATAAGCTGAACTACGATAACAGTCCCGATATATCGCTTTTGTCTGCATGAATAGACCCTCTACAGTAGGGACGCACCGAGAACTTACCACCTGTTGCTTACCACATTATATAATGCTTTTTATTTTTCATAAAGAAGCATGCTGTGAAAATAATAAATACGGGCGTACGCGAGTTACTCGCGCGGTGAATTTATTTTACAAAAAAACTAGACATTTTACCATCAGAGTGTTCCACATATTGAAGTTTATTTGAACTATTTATACCTACGCATACATCTAGTTGCAAGTTACCAATTTCCACTAGCAGTTAGCCCCAATCACTATCGCTCGAGACTAGGGCAGTAGAAATATTGCCAGCTCTTGTGTGTTGTGTACGAACGAGCTAATTATAATTGGGCCCTAGTGATTAAAACCAAATCACTCTTGCTCGAGAGTAGGCCAGTGTTCCAGCAGTAAAAACTTTGCCAACGCTAGTGTGTGCAAACGATGTAATTTTTACGAGCCCGAGTAGAATAAGTCCCTATCATTATCGTTTGAGAGTAGGCTATTGTCCCAGCAGTAAAAACTTTGCCAACCCTAGGCAAACGAGGTAATTCTACACTGGAGTGCTTATGATATACAGACAGTTCAGAACTGTTATTGCTAGTAATGTGAATACCGGACAGCAAGCAATAAACTCACTGCGCTCAGTCTCCGCGCCTCTGGGAGCTCGTTAAATGACATTATTATTTGTTTAAATGCCGCTTATGACAGTTTAAAAGGACTAATAAAGTATCGATCGATATGAAAATTATTGAGATTTGTTTATTATTAGAGCGCAAATTAAGCTGCTTTGTTTATTCAAAGTAAATTTACATGAATCTGCTTTATTATTTCATAATAAATACATTTATGTTAGCTAATGCGCCTTTCAAATCTGTCATCGTTTTTGTTTAATGACTTGACAAGGAAAATAAAAGTCTAAGTCAAGGTGAATTTACGCCACTTCCAGCGCGCTGATACCGTAAAAAAACTGGCAACAACACCGGTTGGGTTCCTATCGCTTTTCAGGTATATAAATACTTTGCTATTGTTATGGATAACAAGTAGAGTTGAGATGAATTGCAACAATACCTAGTACATACATAAAATCACGCCTGTATCCCGTAGGGGTAGGCAGAGACCACGGATTTCCACTTGCTACGATCCTGACACCTGTTTTGCTTCATTTACTCTCATCACATTCTTCATACACGCTCGTCGGTTTAGGGTACACCTGACCTGGCCTTTCTTTAGCACATCTTCAATTTGATCGTAATACGTGCGTCGAGGTCTTCCCCTTCCAACCGTACCATTCACACCCGCCTTATGAATCTGATTTGTCAATCTTCTTTCATCCATCTTCTCTACATGCCCAAACCACCTATAATATTACCAATACCTAGTAAGCCGCTATAATAACAGTTTATTTTACTAGAGGTTCTGTGTGAACATAGACCTAGCGAGCCTTTATAGCCATGCGATAACCGAATAATAATATAGCGCTACAGCAAACTTTAACTTTTTTTCTTTTCCTTTCCTCCCAATCAAAATTTGCGATAAAAAAAATCTAATAAATCAAGGAACTCATGTGGCAAATTTTTGGCTTCCTAAACTTAATTCACCTGAGCTAATTCACCTGGTATCGGTTTAGCCACCAGAAAAAATGCAATCTCAATACAGACACTGTCTAAACCGTCTGAAATAGACATAAAGGTCAATGATGAGTACCTCGCAGAGTGTTGGCGTTGTAGAGTGGATGATCGTACGGCACGGGTCGGTAGGCTGGGTGCAGTGCGGCCAGGTAGCTCAGCTCGCTGGTCGCTCCCGCCGCAGCCGCCGCCGCTGCTGCTAGCCTGTTGAAAGAATCACATGTTAGAAAGAAACATTTTTTTTTTATGATTTCAAGATTTCAAGATATTTATTCGCACAAATAAGTGTTACAAAAGGTCTTATGTCAGCAAGTGACAAGACAATCAAGGCGCCCACCTGATGTTAAGCACCATGCCTGACTTTTTCAGATGCAGTGCCACCCAAAGCTTAAAGTTTTTAAGTGTTTGCACACTGCACTGCGCTTACCACCCCGAGACATTGTTAAGTCTCTTTCGCCCAGTAATTGCACTTGCTACAATGCCCTTCAAACCTAAACATTTTTGTTTGCACATTTCTGCTTGGAGTTAGAATATCTGACACTGCGGTGGTACCCACCAAGACGGACTCTTGCTGAAGAGTCCTACCACCAGGTACATCTTATTAATTGTTACTTTAAATGGTAATAACTGAAAATTCTTGAGCTTCTTGTCGTCAAATAACATTTACATGTTAGATACTTTTCCAACCCATCTCTACCTTTTTCATTCTCCATCTCCAATGTTATGTGTAACACTCGTTCGTAGGTAATTAAAAAGTTTAAAAACGACTGGTTAAAAAACCGCAGCCAAGTTTGTTGCCAGATTCCTCTGAGCTGGGGCGCGTTCACTAAAGACGTTTCAAAGATATTAATTTATTTTAAATAATGCTGGACAATCCACACAGCATTATCTAGCCCCAAGGTAAGCTGCTGTTAAACAGAGCTGTATTATGGGTACTAGATGACTGATATATACATAATAGAATACAGTACATAAATAGATATTTTTTATTATATACTTATAGAAAATACCCAGAACACCCGGATCAAATATTTGTAGATCGTACAAACATTTGACCCGAGGCGGGAATCGAACCCGCAACCTCCGCGTCGCAGACGGACTTGCGCCCGCTGTCAAAATTATATTCCTAGATGTTGGTGTGTAATTTGAATTCGAATTTGAATCCCTAAAAAATGTTATTATGGTCTAAATATACTATTTTATTGTTTTGGGAGACCTTGAATCGGCCCAATCATACGGGAACCATCATTAACGATACGTTAAAAAAAAGTAATGTTCTTGGAGTATCGTAATTTTTCACGAATCATGATCCGTGTGAACACGGCCATTTAAAACCATTGCCGCCGTTAAAATATCATGCATCGGGAAATATTACGATACGGCAAGCAACACGAATTATCCTTATTTAGAGTTATTTAGATAAGCCGTAATGAAGCATAATATTTTATAATAGTGTTTAAAATCAAGAACAGGTAGGTACTATCTTTTACAAATACCAAATCGCTTAAACTAAGTACTTTGTATAACTTATGACGTTACGTAACAAAAACAGTAAAGCATTTTCTCTACTGTTACTACCAATTCAATTACAAAAACTGATACTTAAATTAAACAATTAAACGCGCCACTAAAAAGCTTCCCTTCGATATGGCTAAGACAATAGCTTATTAAGCAAAGTTTATTTTTAAATTCCTTCGAAAACATTTAAAAATGTCGCAGTAATTAGCTAATGTTCAAGCTCATCCGAGGTTTAAAAGCGAACACAATAACACATTACTTTTTTGACCCCCTGCGGGCGGTATTCGAAATCGGTATTCGAGGTATTGGCGCGGTATTCGGTGCGAAAACCAAGGTCTTACAGTGCGGTTCACGGGAGATAAAAAAGAACTGCTTTGATACCAAGTGGTACCTACACGCATCCGTGACGTATTATGTCTGGATGCTTTGAAATAAAAACGGCTTACAAGTTACAACTGATGTTTAATTACGTGTAAGTGTTAAATACTGGATTGTCGCGCTACTTTTACCGCTGATTTTAATTTAAACTATTTTTTTATGCACAATGAATACATCTAGAAAATTTTAACTCAGGCACAGCTAAAAGGATTTACCGTTTCTGTGCATTGACATAAAACAGCATTACTAAATTTCAGAATCTAGTGTATTTGCTGATCTCAACGTCCACCTAATTAATTAATCCAAGTCAATGTATAAAAACTATAGAACATAGCAAATAGATCGTTTGTAACATAATGATAACTTGGTAAACTCTCCCACAGCGCAAAACAAACGTGACCGCTAAACGCGCAAAACAAAAGCGAACCGCACGCGCAATGCCGTAATAAAATTATTAAACAAATCAAGCTCATAATGCAGCTCCACAAAATTGGCGGTTGAGCAGAATAAAGAAATTATCCAACTTACCGGCCACGGCCCATTGCGCCCTCCGAACAAAGACGTAGCTTTGGAAAAACGAACAAGACGCAATGGCGGACAAATAAAACAAGTGCAAAAACACGCGCCTTCGCCCCGCGTGACGTCTTCATGTTTCCTGTCTTTCTCGCGCATGCGAGTTCCCGTTGCGGTGTCGTACGCGTGACAAGGACGGACGTATGAACAGTTTGCAGCCGTTGAATAGGAAGAAAGTTTTGAAATGTAGATGTGAAACAAGTTTCAGAGATTTCGCGCGGGCTTGCACTTTGTTGTTTACAATATATTTCAGATTTATTGATTCAATTGCAATTTGAATTCTGTCTTGTTTATAATTACTTTTATGTGCTTGTATAATTCTAGTGCTACTGTCTAGCATAAAGTTTATTACGTAAATCATTGTAAACGGCTTCTAATTACAACTGAAACTGGAATCATCACTATAAATTCTTAGCCTAATGACTTTGTGAATCGCTGCAATATACAGGAATAGTCGCCATTTTGAAAGTTAAATATGACCAATAGCGTCAGTGCGTGTGTGTCACTTCAACCTTGCTTTCATTTAATATGACCAACATTTTTTTTTAAATAAATGTTTTTTATTTCTTACTATATTCTCTCTGTTAGTATGTTTTGAAGGCAGAAAATATATACAGGCATATTTTTTAAGATTTTTTTATTATGGTTCACGACTGTATCCCATTCAGTAGACATTGTTTTTAAAACCTCTAGAGCCTTATGATCCTTGAAGCTGCAATGCGTCTGAGGGTCCAAGCATTATTGGCACATTTTGTTTAGTAGTTTGTAAGTAAGTAAGTTCGTATGAGTCAGTGGCCAACTCTGGTGACGGAGTTAATAGACCGCCCGAAGGCCTCTGCCATGGCCTAACAACAACAAGAGTCGAGAACGACTGCATAACGTGCCCCCCGAAGCACGAAAGCGCTGAAATTGCCACCGAAATTTTATTCTAATAATTGGTTTCAACGATCTTGAACTCCTTCGAAAGAGGATGGTGAGACATTGCGAAGATCATCAAAAAAGCTAGGAACCCAGCCGAGTTTGTTGCCAGATTCTTCTAGGCTGGGGCGCGTGGAACTGGCGTAAATTCACCTAGCTTTAAGACGTTTCAAAATGTTCCTCGTTATATTATTGAATAAATATATGTTTTACTTTAGTTTACTTACCAGAGAGATAATTGGAGAGATTTGGTGGAGACCTTTGCCCAGCGGGACGAAAAAATTGGGTTCAAGTGAAACTTTATTATTATGACACTATGTAAGCTTCTGCGGTATTGCAACTCAATCATTGCGCCATGAATGTTTCATGAAAACACGTTTGCAATTACACCGCTTCTTGTACGGTTCAGTATTTACAGTTCTCGGGCTTTTTGCCGAATGTCCAATTAGGCGATATTGTCAGCGACATAGTATCTCTGCCTTTCATTCAGTGTACTATTTACACAGCTAAAAGATTCGTTACAACTATAATCGGTAGCATGCATAGACTATCGATAAAAATACTTTTAAATTATCTTGTCATTCTCGATAAAACTTTCCTTTTAAAAAAAAAAATATTATAAGTAATTTAGTATTAAGTATTTATTTATTTAGTAGCTAACACAATTTTTAAAAACCAATTATACTAATTACTTATGATTAGAAGCATTAGGTATTTATAATAAATAAAAAAATTAAAAGCTTATAAAAAATTAAAAATTGCAACATATAAAATTAAAAATAAAATATTAACTAGCAGAGTAGACCTCGCAAACAAACTTATAAAGTGAGCTTTGAAAGTGAGCAACATATTACATTTTGAGGAACTATTATATTTTGCTCATCACGCTGAAGAACAAACTTAAAGTTAATAATACCTTTCATTTAAAATAAAAATCATCGAAATCAAATCACATTAGGCGGAGATATTCAACAGGCCCATTTTTGTCCCTTTTTGGAGAAAGTACGCCCCTTATCAAAAATCCCTAACGACAATCAAATTCTATAAAGTCATAGAACCTGTATACCAAGTTTCAACCAGATTGGTTAAAAATGCGACCTGTAGGCGAGATCACAAAAAGACCGGACAAACTGACATACAAAAGCATTTTTGGCCAATCACGAAACTGAGACGCTTCGCTCGCTTCGCTCGCTCGGTCAATAAAATAAATCAATTCAGAATAAATAGCACAAAAAACTAAATAGATTTCGATCAATAAAGAAAAAATAACTTAGTTGAAATAATAAATATGATTTTTAAATTATTGAATGATACAAATAAAAAATTATAATAACAAAACAATAATATCCCCGGCTTTTTGTTTATTGTACTATTTCAGTCCTACGATATTCGGTACCATGCATAGATATATCGATAAAATATATAAAATGTTTTCAATATACATTTTACATTAAATTACTATGACAAACTTTAGTGGTGAATTTTTGAAGTATGTACCTACTTTAAAGAAATAATACTCATCTTATATATATTTAAATTGCTGGTGTGTGTGCAGCCTAAAGCATCACACTCTCTCAATTGCATGTATTTAGAGGTTACCGCTTCATTTCAAGACCTTAAGAAAAGCCTTCCCAGTCTATAATTAAATCATTTACCAAATTTTGCAAAAGAACCTTCATCATTAATCATGTATGGTTAAAATTCATTAAAGTAATGTTCGTAAATTTTTCATGTCACAGAATGCGCACGCACCACCGCGCGAAGGTAAGGCGGGGTGCACACTACACTGTACATGATGTTTATCGAAGTGTATTGATGACTCGGCTTTACAATCTGATAGTGTAGTCAAAAGAGACTTTATTTTTCTTTTTATAGATTTGAGCTCATATGTCAGATATCAATCAAAAAGAGAAGAAGGGAAGTAATGTCAAAATATTAAAAAGTAAGTTCGTATGAGTCAGTAGCTAACTCTGGTGACGAGTATTTAGGCCGCCCGAAGGCTTCTGTCATGGCCTAAGTCATGGTGGAAGAAACTTCAGTCGTGCGAAAGTTTTTTGATTGAAGATATGTTTTGTTTTGTCTGCTTAAATAACTGGCATAAGTTTTTGAAATACAATAAAGACTAATCTTAGCAATACAATAAAGACTGTAGTGATAATGTTATAAATTACAGTATTAAAAACACACGAGTTTGCGGACAAATAGCGCGGAAAGGACCCAAAAGGACGTCTGTGGAGCCAAGTGTCTAAATGACAGATTTATAAGGGTCCAGGGAATTGGAGTCAATGAATAAAAAACAACGTGGTAAGCTGCTTTTGGCGTCTGTGGGAATTAGCTTGACGAAACCCTGAATGGTAAGCTCTATACAGTCTGATTTATTTTATGATATTTTAAATGAAATTTGAATAACAAAATGTCAAGAAATAAGCAAACGAAGGTAAAATATGAGGGGAATAAGAGCAAAACCAAAATACATGAGTTGTTGAGAAGAAAAAGCACTGGTAGTGTAAATCTTTGTCTTTTCTGTGTCTTTGATTGTGTTTGAAACAGTTTAATAAAAATTAGTCATCATTATCATCATCGTAGTCAGCCTTTTAAGCACAACACACACAGAACGCGGGCGCGGGCCCGCGGCAGATTCGCCGCGGACCGGTATTTTTGTTGTATTTGTAGTGACGTCAAGGATGACAACACACTGAACGCGGGCGCGGGTCAGGTGAAGCGCGGCAGGCGCTCCCGCGTTCAGTGTGATGTCATCCTTGTCGTCCATACAAATTAAAACAAAATATTTAAAAAAATGTGCTCAAAATAAATAGTGTTTTAAAATTCGGATGAAAAAAAACGTATAAATAAATTATGGCTTGAGTGATATTATATTTCATCCGGATGCCACAAAGTATACATAAAAACTTTATTAATTATGACTAACACTAAACTATGATGCGATGCCGGCAATTCTCAGAACTCTACAGAAGTGATGTTTAGGATAATCATCAACGAAAACAAACACCTTAAACGATTAACGTTTTAAATTGCACACCGAAAATGAAATCATTACAAAATTTGACAGCTATGATTAAGCTCTTGTCAACGTCAATATAATTTTCAAAACTTTTAAATCTTACGTCGGTATGAATCATCCTGTATTATGTCAACTCCAATGGATTGTCGGGTTTAACACGAGGCGTTAAAGCAGAAAATCGTTTACTGGTAGGTATTTATGGTATACCGTATGTGTGGATTGAGACCATCCTTCTCAGAAGGGTACTGTGTTCACCACAGGAGTTCTTTGGTAGGAGTATTGTTTGACACAGATATTTTATGGTAACACCAGTCAGGGCCGAAATGACCAGAGGTTGGGCACCTTCCTTTATGATTTTGTTTTTCCACATGTATATTGCTTGGGCAGTAAGTTGCAATTTTTAGTAAGTTATTAAGACTCTGCAAGACTCCGTTTTTATGGGTGCCACCGCAGTGCCAGATATTCTGCCTCCAACCACCGCCAACTTAGTATAGCTTAGTTCACTTAGCTTATATATTACTTAGTTTAGCTGGCGTTGGACGCGATTGTATCTATTTTATGGTCAGGTATGTGAGTCAAAACTAAACCGAAAACTGAAATCAGGCAAGTGACTTGAGCTTCTCGTCATCTGATGACATTATTATGAAAATGTTTTTTATAAAACAAAATGATTATAATAAAATACTTATTTAAAATAAACTAGAATAGAAAAGCTAAGCGTTACAAACTATTCAAGAAGAAACAGCGGTACACAGACGGAGTGCAATCGCTCGCCATCTACACGATGACATGTCAATCGTATTGAATAATGCATCTGCAACCGGTTCGCGCTCTATACAATGCGTATACAGGGTGTCTCACATGTTACACAGGGATAATGTAGCATTCTAATGGTGAAGTATTTTTTGGAACCGGACCAGTACTTTTTTCGTAACAAACAAAAATACAAAAATTCAAATCTTCTCTCTTTATAATAGTATTCCAACGTTTCCTTATATTTTAGGGGAAGCGTGAGCTACTAGAACTTCTCGTTCACCCCTTCGAGGACGAGCGCTATTGCTACTGAAAAACTTCCCACTTCGTTCGTTCGTATGAGTCAGTGGCCAACTCTGGTGACAGAGTTTCTAAAAATCGCATCAAAATACGTTGCGCAATTTTATAGATCTATGCACACATAGAGACAGACAGAGAAGCGACTTTGTTTTATACTAGTAGTGATTACATTATCTCACTATTTATATCCGATATTTTTTGACTTGAAGCCGGATCTCTTTTAACCTCTAACTTTAGGAGTAGAAAATGAGGCACCTTGTATGAATAAATCCGAGTGTTGGAATCTTAGTTTTGGTATCTTGCTCCCGTGTTCCCAGTTTGGAGTCAAGGCTATGTATGGGGTTGTCGGGTGTTACTTCAGAGCGAACTATATTTTACTTATTTATTAGCTATCTATTAGATACATAGTGGATATAAATGAACGATTTGCTTACTGATGGAGAAAAAGCCAATACGCGTATCTAATAAAATAGTCAAGTTAAAGTTTTGATATTTTCTTGATCACGTAAAATGACAAAATGGTGTTCTCTGCTAAGATTCAAAGATTGAAATGACGTATTGTTATATGAAAATGTGATCGAAAGTTGTAGAAAGATGTTTAGTATAATAGCAAAAGATCTTAATTTAAATGTTTATTGAAATGAGACACTACTGTAGTAAACTTTTACAAATGACACCAGTTTTAGAACGGAATTAATATTATTTTTGTGTTTCTCAACTCGCACGATTCAGTACCAGATGTAAACGACTTTAATAAATTGCGGAGTAGAATACAAATTTTTAGTAAATTCACAAATGAATCTCGATTCGGATAATATCAAAATAAGGTGTTTTGACACATTTGGTGTAAGTACCCCGTAATTACAGAGCTTACTCATTTAAATTATCTGCCTTTTAAGATACAATAAGATGATAATGATACCAGTGTTAGCTAGCACACCATACTCTCAAAGCCAATATGGCGCAAATGCGCAAGAAGAATGGTAACACACAATTAACTCAGCTATGGCCTTCAGGATAACCACGAGATAATTGATATGTGTTTAATTGAACAAACAATTTAAGGAATATCGTGTACTAAAGCAATAGAACTTGAAGTTTACAATTGACAGGAGATTTAACCAATATAACTCTTTTTGAAAACAAATTTTCGTAAAAGTGTTTACAGCAACAGCGCTATCAGCATTGAATTGAATTTCATTTGCTAGTCGCGTCTTTGCTAATGCAGTTTTTGTAAAACATGCTTCAGTTGATAGCAGCATTTAGTTCCCTACACATTGCTATTAATATAACTTTTTATTACACTCAATTGTTTGAATGCAAACGATGTAATTGACTTTGAATTAACATTAGAATAATGGATTACCTACTTAGCTTAAATATGCAAGACGTTAAGTATGGGACCTAGAATCAAACTTGCGACATTCAAAGATAAAGGTGACATTGATATTTTCAACAGATGGGTAATAAACAATGGCTTTGAAGTACAGTAGCAAACCACAGTTTAGACTGATATAAAGTGAATGCATTCTATTATAGAGGAACTTGTAACAAATATGACACTTTGTTGCTAGTCGACTTGGTCAAAAGCCTAAGTCATACCTATTTATTTGTACACTACATTCGTTACAAGACATTTCATGTCAATCGGTTCAGTTTCTTATCTGTTTAATAAGGGCAGCATTATTGCTACATCGTTTGGTAATGTCGCTTGTCGTTTCCTTGTCACAATTAATTTCAAGTTATCATTTAATTGTCCTATTTTAGGTGTTAATGAGCTAAAGATCAATAGACTATCTGGTTGCTTACAAAATACTACTTTTGTCTCCTGCTTATGGTATTATCACAGAATAATAAAATAGTAGTTGTTTGCTTATTTATGTTAAAGGATGTTAGTCTTACGACTCGTCTCCTACTACTTGAATTTTTTTAACATAAATATTTTATTGCTTGTGAACTTAGGTAGAGTTAGTATTGAGGGTAATTTTAATATAGAGTTTTATATCCTGCCTTTAAATACAATCTAATAACATTTTAGAATTAAGAGTAATTTCTTTAAAAATTTAAATAACTAACCTCACCATTCCAATTGATATATTTTAATTAAGTCTTGTTTCCATACTTACGTTGTTCATCTCATCTTTGTTCTAATTCATAGTTATTGTGTGTTTAAATTTTACAGTGACACACTGTTATCTAACTAGTTAATAGCAGTTACTGTGGCGTCATTTAAGTTTCGTCGGTTTACGATACTTGGTTTATAGGGTTGAGCTATGAGGGCTCAATTGAGAGGTCAGGGGTTTAGTGTTTTGGTCAATTGTTTGTTTATTAGTCAATCTGAGGGGGAATAAAATAGTGGCTTTATTTCACATCACTGTCGTGTTTGGCTTGGCTCTAATAAACTTGTTTAATTTTACTCTCAGTTACATGTGCCATAAGTCACTAGCTATTTCTTGATCATCATGATCTGAGACAAGGACTGTTTTAACTATATCTGTACTGCTACTAAATTTAATATAACAACTAATTTTTCAGTTGTTTTTGAGTTTATTTTTTATTGCTCATCTATATTATTATCACAAAACTTTATGATCTTTCCGGGCTTCTTCGGCTTCTATAATAATACTTTAGGTATTTACTCAGTTCTTGTTTATTTGCGTCTGAATTGAAATTTGAACATCAATTTTGAAGCAATAATATGTATTTCAACAGCATGTCTGTCTCGAAAAATACAATAAAACATTTTATTATCAACAGTTTCTTGAAAGTCGATAAATTATTTTGAATCCTTTGTTATCCAAATGTGACATTTCCAACACCTACATCGTGTTCTAGTTTATATCATTTTAAATTATGGCTGTGAGTTGCACAATTTTATTATTCTCTTTTACGACCTCTACGAATTGAGATGTCATAAAATGTAGTCTCGTTAGAAAACAGTAAAATTAATGGCTTTATTACTCAAATTTTGGGTGTCGAAATATCGGTGGCATTCATTTTGGATTGATTTACAAGTTTCAACTTTTACAGCGACAATTTAATGATTGCTTTAATAATTTTATAGGTCAGTTTGCAAATCTTTTGTTTTTTATGCCGGTTATACCCAAAAAAGCTTGTATGTATCTTGTTTTTTTATAAGCCAGACAACCAGTCTGTCCTTTAGGCTAAGGGGACAGACTGATGGGGGACAAACAGGAATATTTAATGTATTGTTATTGTCTGGGAGCAGATTCTAACAAATAAAACGCGTTTAAACTAAACGTCTAAATAAAAAACGCTATAAACTCCCAAAATGGAGTTTGGGAGCTTTTTAATCCATATGCAGAGAAAATAAACAAATTATAAACAAATCGGCCTTTGTAAACAAGCGTCGTGGCTGCGTGTGCGCATGTACGCGCACTGGGGATACTGATGCCTGATCAATCTATAAAACAGTTTAAGTATTGAAAATTTGTGTATTTTACTATCGTGACGTCGCGTTTAGTAACAATACCAGCTGCGTCCCGCGGTTTCACCTGCAATTATGTTAGGTTTTATGCCATCCCGCAGGAAAAGTAGATTTATTCGAGATAGCAATGTCTCAGCCAAATCTGTCCAGCTGTTTGGGCGTCGAGAAGTAACAAACTAACAAACACATACGCAAACTTTTGCATTTATAATAATGATTGTAAGAATGTTTAGGATTGTATTGGAATAGTTAATGATTGTAAGAGACGAGTGGAAATCTTTTTCCCAGCAGTGACTGTGGGACTACATAGGTCAGAATAACTTCTGCTACTTTGTCAGAATCTCTTCTTCGTGCTGGCAACTTACGCTTGCCACTGAGAGCGCTTTTGTCCAATACCACTAGCTTTAGTTTTTAGTTGTAAAAAATATGGATATGTCTGGACTGGTCCTTAATAATAAATTGATTTTTTTTTTAGATTATTTTTATTAAAAAAAATAGTGTGGTAAGTACATCATGTTTCCCCAGTGGTGGTACCAGCAATATTACGGGCAGTCACTGACGGACACATACACAACGCGCAGTCTGTTTACAAATAAATCATCTGGCGTTATTTTATTGCCTCGCGCCAGTATTGCCAGCGGTGGACTGTAGTGATGTGAATACTGAGGTAATTTCCGGTTAAATGGTGTTTTTCTGTCATCGCTGATTGCGTGCAACTTTAATGTTTATTTAAAAAATGTCATTGCAAGTAACAAATTGTTCAATAATTATACGTACATATTTTTAAGTGTTGATTGTTGGGTTGGTAGTAGTTGGGTTTGAATCTTGGGCGTGCACCATTAAACCCGCTTGAGTTGCAGTTTTTATTGGAAAACAAATATAATAAAGTAGTTTAGCAACTATTTTAAAATACTTGAATAAATAGATACAACCATAGACAATGAGAAATTTTCGATATGCGATTTTTTTTTAAAAGTAGTTCCGATTGCTTTGACAGATGGCGCTTTCTGCCCTACTGCCATACTGGGAAAGGTTATCAAAACAAGAAAAAAATTTGTTACTCCATTTTTGTTTCATCTCGTGTCAAGCGGAAGGTTGTTCACATGTCCTGCTTGAGGCAAAATAATTTAACTCCAGTACGACCAAAGTTAATGTACTATGTAGTACGTACTATAACTTTGACACCAGCCAGAGGTATGACAGGCAGTGACAGCAGGAGCAACCAATGTTGAATTCCCTACACATTCACCATAGCTCGCCAAACGTAGTGCTTACATTCTCTTGGGCTCGCCAGTTGAGCTACCGCCATCTAAATAGACAGTTTTTTTTTTAATAACTTGAGACGAAAAACTTCATTCAAGGAGCTTTTAATGTTTTTTTTATGCATAATCACAACTTAATGAAGCATTTTTTTTTATTTGTGAATAAGAAGTTTTGGGATATTTCCGCTTACCCCGTCTCGTGCTCACTGGGGAAAAGCGGAAGTTTTTTCCGTTCGTCTCTACAGGGGACAGCAGGAAATTTTTCAGTAGCACTCGTCCCTAAATATCATATAACATAGCTTTTTAATTTGAAATGTTTAACTAGTTAATTATAAAATCCGGTCTTATCCGATACACTACTAATACCCCATCCCTAGTGGCTAGAACGGTCACTTCCGCCGTAGGTCATCGGTCTCTATGAATTATGATGTACGGCTATTCTGGTGTACGGATGTGAACGGAAGACTTCCTCTTAAAGGTAGGACCTTGAGTTTTAACTGGTCACCGATCGGGAGCGCTCGTGGCTGGTTAAGTTGTTCTTAACAGATCAGCGAAAAGCACTGATCCATGTAGTCATTTGGATGGATGACCGCCAGTGGCTATTTTACTGAGCGCCCCCATGCTTCGAAGTCAGTTCCGGCTTTTCAAAGTTGTTAGGTCATGACAGAGGCCTTCGGGCGGCCTAAAAACTATGTCACCAGAGTTGGCCACTGATTGATATGAAACTTACATACTTTATGTGTTCGTCTCGTATCATCACAATCTATCGAAACATTTTTTTAGTTTGTAGTCAGTTTTTATTTTTTTCCTTTGACTTTTGACGTTACAAGATGATTATTGAATAATTCGTCTGATATTAGGTATATTTACATTACGCATGATCATAAAAGTTCCAGTAGACTGCGTATTGCTGTGCGTCTTGTGCGTCGCTGAAATTAAAATAAATAAGTGCCATTCTCATAACTATAGTTATTTACCTATTTATTTCATAAACACACCAGTTGAACCATGCAATAATTGCATATAATAATGGTAAGCAATAATTGGCACGCATCGTGTAAACTTCTCAATCCTTTTGCTCTAGAGTCAATAATTATTATCTTACCATAGATGTAGTAAAGTGTAGTGGCAAACTCTAGTGACGAAGTTAAATAGGCTGCCCGAAGGCCTCTGTAATAACCTAACGTCTTACTTGAACTAGAGACTTAGCTTAACGTGCCCCCCGAAGCTCTGAAGTCTTGCAATTATTTGATGCAACCGTCACGAAACTTTTCAAAAATCTCTCCGCGAATTTAAGGGCGCGGGGCGGGAAAGTGAATGTCTGGGAGGCGTCAGAGTTATTTGGTTTGCTCTCTTATAAATCGTAAATATTCCTGTAATCAATGAAAGTCATTCAGCAAAAGTTATTCAATAGTTATCTATTAGGTGACGTTTGTTGATAACCTGTTGATAGCTGCAATCTTAGTCATTTTATGAATAAGTGACTTCTAGACACTAGCATACATCGTAAATCATTAATAAATAAATAGTGTAGGACATTTTTACATAATGCCATCTAACCCGAAACTATGTATAAAGCTTGTCCTATGGAAACCAAAACTCATAGAATACACAATATACGTTTTCTAGGCTGGAGCGCGTGAAACTGGCGTAAATTTCCAGAGTGATCCCTGTGATTTTATTAAATAAAAATATTTAAATTTAATATTGTTTTTGTTCGGGTTTTATAATACATACACAATAATAGTTCATAAAAGCATGTAAAAAGGGTTTCTCCGCAACTAGGTTGAGCGTATGCATGGTAATGTCAGTTCTTCGCAAGTTACTTCTGATCTATCGCTCGTGGTATAGCTGGCTAAGTTGTTCATCCACATCGTCACCAATAGATGGGTGACCGCCCGGCTTTTACAGGGCGGTTTATTACCCCGTCACCAGAGTTGTTAAACGAACTTACTTACAACCAAACTCGAATAGGCGCTATTCTCTGAGTAAATCGTAGTTATTCGCGAGTAAACTGACAGTTTGATTGTATTTGACATTTCTTATTCCGCGGAATAATATTTCAGAAGTTGGTCGAATCCAGCCTCAGACGTGTCTTGTGTATGTTTTGTTCTAGATGTCATTGACCGTGCACCAATAAAACCAATTGCATGCAAAGTCCACGTTCAATAAGTGACGTCACAGGAAAGACTGTTGGTCTAAAATTAAAGAACAGTGCGCCCGTTGTGGGGTCAATACGCGCGGTGACAGCACAAGGGCAGGACACAGCAATAAATGTCCAAGACTATCTTTGTTGAGTTCAATTGATATTGAAGAGTTTCTATGTTAAAGGCAATTTGTATATGCACAGTACTAGTTTCTGCTCGCAAGTGCGTAAAGTATTTACAATTAAGTCAGTAGTTAAGTCAGGTAAGTAAATTGTATACCATGACATGATTGTCTAATTGATATCATGGTATACGAAATTGTTTGACAATTTAGTTTAGGTCTTCATTTGAATCGCTATATGAGTTCATGGTTGGGCCCCAGTGCTAACTCCAAATTCAAGCAAAACCAGTGCTGACCTGCTTCTGGTATGTGAATGCTATCGGGTCAGTACTGACTTCAAATTCTCGCGTACTGACCCTTTGTAAACAGAAAAAATCAGTTCTCAGTGTCAGCACTTACTTCATTTGGAGTCAGTCACTGACTCAATGTACATCGCACTTTAAATAAATAAACTAGCAAAAAGACCTCGCAAGCACTTTTAACTGAGCAATTTACTGCATTTTGTGGAGCTATTTTGCTTATCACGCTGAAGATCCTCATCAGATTTACACCAATTTTTTATGAGACCAACTTTAAGTTCGTAACTTTCAAATAAAAAAACCATCTAAATCGGATCTCAGAGATATCCAAAAGCCCCCTTTTTGCTCTTTTCTGGAGGTAGTATTACCCGCCCCAATCAAAAATCGCAAGGGACAAAACAATTAGTACATAGGCTACGGTAACCGCTGACCATCACGTGGGCCGTATGCTTGGTTGCCACTTCAGTGGTATAAAAAAAATAATATATATATGGTTTTAATTTTAAGTCATAGAGCCTGTACCAAGTACAAAGTTTCAACGAGGTTGGTTGAAAAACGACCTGAAGGCGATTACAGACTTTAGTCACACAGCAGGAATCGAACCTGCAAACTCTAGCTTCTTATCCGGGCACTAGCCCACCATGCCATTTAAGTTTTCAAGTCTCTACGATACCAAATTTCATTCAAACCAGCCAAAGCTTATTCGATAAAACAATAATATATTACGTAAATTTTGTCTTCGTCGCAAGAGTGAGTTACTGTTTTGGTTATTTTGAGGTTAAGTCAAAGTTATTTTGTACCATTTACTTTGAAATAAACACTATTTGTATTATATTTGCCAGTGGTAAAAGGCGAAATTCAAAAACAGAAATGGGTGTAAAATTTGACGAGTCTTATAGCGAAAGCGAAGATAAAACGACCTGTCTTTATCAATTCATTGGCTAAGTAGAATTTTATTATAATAGTGCCACATACAATAAATCTATTAATAAAACAGCCACGTTTTCTGACCACATCTACACGTTGCACTTTAATTACTGTGTATAATTATTTATACCTACAGAGGTGTTATAAAGTTAAAATGAGTCGTAAAAGGTCTAAGGTTTTATTGAGCCTTTACGAGCGTAGCTAGGGGTGTATGACCTTTATCTATAACACCATTCTGTGCCTGCTGGTTTACTGTCGGCTTGGCACTAAGTAAGTTCGTATGAATTAGTGGCCAACTCTGGTGACAGAGTTTCTAGACCGCCTGAAGGCCTCTGTCATGGGCTAACAACTTTGAAAAAGCCGGGACCGACTGCTTAACGTGGCCCTCCGAAGCAAGGCCAACTCTGGTGACGGCAACTAAACTGGATCTTCATGACGAAGAGGGATCATCTAAAACTGCTATCTAAGTTCAAAAGCTCAAAATCAATATTGAAACATTGTTAGACTGACATCTCAGCATACAATAAAACAGTGTAGTATTATTTCAATATTACTCTATGAGCTCGTAGTTACTCCTCCTGTTCTTTTCTTATGATGGGTGACCGCCCTTCGCACGTTAAGCTGTGGGTCCCGGCTTTTTCAAAGTGAGGCCATGACGATATTCATTTATTTCATGCTCAATGTAGATTCAGCTTAGGTGTAACTGTTTTAAGAGTTTTATGAGTAGTAGAGTTCTTGTGATATAGCTCGTCCGGGGAAGGACTACCATCATACCTATTTCTGCCGCCAAGCAGCTCGCATTGCCGTGTTCCGGTTCGAAGGGTATGGTTACCGGTGAAATTACAGGCACATAAGACTTTCCATCTAACGTCTCAGGGTGGTAACACGCAAGTGATATCTATGATGTTGCATGCGTACATAGGCTACGGTAACCGCTGACCATCAAGTGGGCCGTACGCTTGGTTGCCACTCTAGTGGTATAAAAAAAAACTGTAAGTACTGGACCCTTCAAAGGCCTGTAGGTAATAACCACTGGTATCCAGATGTCGAGCTCTATTAAGAAGAACTAGCAACGAAGTAGAGCTCTCGAAGAGTTCTCTAGGAGTAGAGTTCCACCGATCGCTAATGATTCGCTTGGTATTCAGGGAAACTCACCAGTTTCACGACTATGGATACGTTACCAACATCATTTAAATACTTTTGAATGGTGAACTATTTTGGAGAAACCCACGTCAACAATAAAACCAAAACAACCTTTAATGTTATAAATGAAACTGTAAAATTTTATGATAATGTTTTCCAAAATTTCGTCCCAATTTGCAAAACAAGTGTGATGTTTCTGGTAATGTTTGGTGTGTGGTGCAAGAGATGGTTGCAAGTGACCACTTGTAATAGACATATAATTCACACAACCACCAGCTTTTCCTATTTTTTTTAAGAAAAGTGATGAAAATAACTATTATCATGTCTTTTTTGTAAGCGGCGCAGTTTATTTGATTTTAAGTTATTTTTATTTTTAGTTGCTAGGTTACAGAGGCCTTCGGGCGGCCTAGAAACTCTGTCACCAGAGGCCACTGACTCATACGAACTTACATATTTGATTTTAAACTATTTGAAAACTTTTTTTTTTTATGCCATTGACTAATTCCATTATTATATTTTGTTATGCCAGTCACTTTGTTTTAGTAAAATCATTAAAATATTTATTGAACTATCTCAGAACTCAGATAAATTAAAATTGACTCATGTAAGGTCAGTTATGCCTGTTTGTTTGTTTAATTGTCCATGATTTCATAATATTTCTGTTTCCTTAGCTCCTAAGTTTTTTTTTATACTATTAAAGTGGTAACCAAGCGTAGCGGTTACCGTAGCCTATGTACGCATGCAGCACCATAGATATCACTTGCGTGTTACCACCCTGAGACGTTAGATGGTAAGTCTCATGTGCCTGTAATTTCACCGGAAACCATACTCTTCGAACCGGAACACAGCAATGCCTAGTTCCTAGAAAATAAACATATATTTTTTTATTATTTAAGGTGACTTGGTAAAACCGCTGTCGCCTATCTCTCAAGCACACCAATATAAAATAAAGCATAACTTTTTTACGATTCGTTGCAAATAATCAACTGTTACTTTTATTTTTCGATAAAATATAGACATGACTGTCAAGCCTTGCTGAGTGCATCGTAACCTCTTCAGTTTATTGAGAAGCAGTTAGCCACTTTCCAAGTACACCTTTTACAGCGAATTTCGCATTTTTATTCATTTATTCCCCACTCGATGAACTTATGATAAAATCGGTCGTATTCGGTGGATGGTGAAGAAAGGTTTAAAATCGTCATGGCACTCTTTGTTCTATATCCACTATATCCAACAAAAGACGTGTGTTGGCTGATTATGAAATGATAGATTTAGGCGTTACCATGCGGATAATCTACTTAATATAAGATAAAAAACAGATGAAAAATCTCTAGTACTATTCCGCTTACCTTTTAACTAATGAGGTCGCATATAGTTAACACAGTTAACCTCAAAAGAAAAATATCGACACATGTTTCATCCCTCCACGGGACATCATCAGGACCATCGACCTGTTCTCCGGCAGACGTGCTCCGTCTAGCACCGGAGCCATAGTTAAGCGGAATAGTACTAGAGGTTTTATATCTTAAAATAATTAAGATCAAATTATTAACCAACATTTTGATTGTAAACATTATTTCTTAAGTATTAGAAGAAGATATACCAGTATTATCTCATCTAATAAGTTGTTGTCTTTATGGGATACCTATCTTTAATTTGAATAAGGAAACTAATGCTATATGTATAACGTATTTTGAAAATCGACTTTTTTTTGAGTCGGTTTTTACAAAACTTATGGCGTATGTCTTTTATGCATCACAAAAAAAGACGTGAAAGAAAAATATCCAATGATTTTATATTCAGAAATTACATCACAAACCAAAATCGTGAACACTTTAACCCTTCCTAATCCTATATTTACTTCAAGAATCTATAGGAAAAGTACAAGCGATGAGAATATAGCGATTTGATGCATCTACGATAGTATTATGAAAATAATACCTCATTTTATACTTTTTAAAAGACGTGGCAGGAAAACTTTATGAATTATGAAAAAAATACTAAAAATATCGCGAAGCGTTCCACTGGTTCTAAATTCTACAATATTACAACTTCAAAATCTGAAAGTGTTTATATTGCTGTAGCGGTATTAACATTACAGCATTACGGTTCAACCGAATTAGATGAAACTTAAAATAATAGTTCTAAACCTGGAATAACACAAATACACAGCACCATCACCACCCGCTTCAAACTAAGTAAACCTTATAATATAAGAGCTTTATTCATAAACGTAGTTTAAACCTTTGTAAGTTAATGTATTAAAATCTTTCGTCTTTGTTCATTGACATATGAATGACATGGAAATACAATACCTAACAAGCCGCTAATATGACAGTATTTTTATGAAAAGCATTCAACTCCTTCAGCTAATAACTTGGACCAAAATATATCAAGTTGTTTTCTATGCAAACAAAAACAGGTGGTACGTTTCCTACGCATGCGCTTTGATACCGTATTGTGTTTCCGTCACTAAACCCTATGATTTGTTAGATGCAAGAGTGCTTAGCACGAATAACTCGTTTGACAATCGTAAATGTAAACGTATCGTCTAGCTGTCAATTTGCATAAGATTTTTAAAAGCGCCTCTTTGGTGCGTTAAATGAACTACCAAAATGATGATGAACCAATAATTCTGGCTCGAAATGGGCCATTGTCCCAGCAGCGGGAACATTTAGAAGGCTAACCATTATGAAACTATGAAATCTATGAATAAATAATACTTTTCGATTGTTTTGTATATACAAAATACATTATGAAATAGTTGAGCTATCTAAAGACCGTTACAAACGATCTATAGATAGCTCAACTGATACAATCACTGCCAGACGGAAGTGTTCTATCATGCTGTCAGCATTGCCAGGTTGTATGGCAATGTTTGGTAACTTTGATTTTGTTTAAACAACTAACTCACAGCTGTTAAATTCCCATTTATAATTCCCAATCGCGCTCATAAAATCCCAACCACAACTGGCAATCCATTAAAACGCTAATTCATTATTAACTATACACACGGGCGACATAAAATCGCGCGACCGTTTTACGTGCGATTGTCTGCAGCGCACCGTGTCGCGCTACCTCGATAAAATTAAATGTTTGTTTTTTATTGGCTTGTGTATTGTGTTAATGTTTACAGGCGGTATGTTTTTTTTCTTGTGGAATGGCGTCGTAGAGGTAGCCATTGTTAGTTGTATGTACTGGTTACGTACCAGAATAATTTTTTAATAATTATTTTACTATAAATCGCGTTTCTAATTGTTTTCGAATTCTAATTATTTTCTCATTTCTGTAGCTTACCTACCTCTGTGTATAATACATATTATTTTAAGTTAATTACAGTCAACATTTAACAAAAGATTGGTTTGAAATTTAGCCTATTCTTTTTAATTTGTTTTAATATTATATTTTGGAATAACTATTACGCGGTATAAGAAATGTCAAATAAAGGAACTGTCAGTTTAGTCGCGAGTAACTACTGTTTACACGGAGAATAGCGCCTATTAGAGTTTGGTCGAATCCAACCTAAGAGGAAAGATTTGTATTTTCGTATTTTCGTAAACTCAAAACTATTGGTCCGATTTAAAAAAATATTTTACCATTCGACTGCTACATTATCTCTGAGTAACATAAACTATATTTATTACTACCGATAGCGACCCACCCCGGCTTGCCGTACGAAGCCGGGGCAGGTCACTAGCAAATAATGTTTTGATTATTATTTAATAACACACTGGTCGTCTGTCCGTTTGTTATTTTGTTTTATAATAGTAGCTTATTGGCCAAAGCTTTTTATCCGAAACACACCATATCCTACAATCAATCAACTCAATAAATCCTAAGGGCGCGCACGCACAATGCGATTTAATGAGGGCGACTTAACACGCAGATCGGGCGCGCATTCGCGATTGTTTCGGCTACCGTGCGCACGCGCACGCGACGTTGCATGACCGCATGCTTTTTTTTAACTTTTCGGGGTTATTCTAAAGGTTACCAAAAGTTCTTTGATTATAACTTTGAGCGTGCTTTCATTATTCTTCTTTTTATTTTTGTATTAATAGAAAAAAAATGACAAAAATGTGTTAATTTCTATGTTATTACATAAATAACAGTCATCCTTATTTGTTAAAGTTGGTTAAAAAGTATTTTTATTTTGCATAAACTGACCGTTGCAAAAATCTAACAAAAATTGCCAATAAAGTAAAATAAAAAAACAAAGTGTAGAAAACAGAAATTATCATTCACAAAATATTAATTATTAGAAAGAAAGAAAGAAAGAAAGAAAATAGTTTTATTTGTGACGAGCATAAGTAGATACAATATACAGAGTAGGTACATACAATTCTAATAAAATAACAATTAAAAAAAAAAACAAAAACTAAAATTATAAACTAAGTAGGTTAGAATAGGTCGTGTGCTTTAGTTGTACCTACACAAAAATGCGGTCGCCACAAAAAGGCTCTCAACTCAGCATTTGCTGGGTCGCATAGCTACCCAGCGCTGGTCTTCCGTTATTATTTATTATTATTAAGTTTTTAATAAATAAATAAATAACATAAGGTAAAATAATAAAAAAACAAGTTTTTGTAGGTTGTCAAATTTTGGAATTTACCTTTTGGAACTCTTGAGAATAAGCTATGTTTTTTTTCATAAGAAGCGTTATTATCATCCGATTATGGAGGTAGGTAGGTGGTAATATAATTATGCTAAAGATTTTAGTATAATTTCAGATTTAATGGTAATATAAAGATTTAGCGGGTTGTAAAGTTTAATGGCTTAATCATGACTACAGAGTACTAATAACTGTTCTGTGACTACGGCTAGCAATGTAGCAAACCTTATAATAATACTTCCACTTATCTTCTTATCATCGTCATCATTAAATACTTCATATTAACGAATCATTTGTATCCGTAGACTCCTTAAGTCGGGCGCTGACACTTTTTTTTTTAACTTAAGCAGCTGTCAACGTTTTCTTGTTTTTTATTTCCTATGTGTTTCTACACCAAATAAACTATTTGTATTTGTCATTTCAGCCCGGTATCACCCACCGCGCCAGGTCTACTGGTATTTTCTTACATATATATATGACGGAGGAGCAGGTCCAGGATGCTTCGTAGATAGGGTGACGTCAGCTCGGCTGACGTCACCCTATCTAGCCTATGTTCATGATGGATCACCCATCTTGTTGAAGAAAAGGCAGAAACTGTTTAAGTCTTCTTTATTTCAAGCTTCAGTAGGTGTTGACGGTCCGACGGCTCGAGTGCGAATGAATTGTACCCGGGTCGTCGGCCGTATTTATAACAAAACGCAGGCATGCGTCCACAGTTGTTTACAACAAGACAAAATTACTTGTGAATGCCTGAGTCCAGCTTTTAACAATCAAATTAGTTAACTTATGGTCTGAATAGTTAAATTAACCACTAGATTACTAACTGATGGTTTGGATAGTTTAAATTAACTACTAGATTACTTAATCAGATAATCAATTCATGATTTACAAGTTGTTTTAAGCCGGTTTTCTACAATGTGTTTTTAGATACAGGATGTGATGACGTCATTGCTCCGATATATATAAAACCACTGGTGGTCTAGTGGTAGTGACCCCGCCTACCGATCCTAAGGTCGTGGGTTCGAATCCGGTCGTGCACCAATGGATTTTTCGCTACGAAAAATTTATGTGCGCAGTGCCAGTGCTCTTATACGGTGAAGGAAAACATCGTGAGGAAACCGGAATGTCCAAGAACTAAAAATTCGAAAGGCATGTGCCATCCACCAATCCGCATTGGGTCCGCGTAGTGGATTAAGATTCAATCACTCTCGCTTGAGAGTAGGCCACAGTGGGAACATTAGAAGGCTGACATGATGATGATAATGATGATGATGACGAAAGAGGCGCTTAAATATACAAATTGACAGCTGGGGGCTTATTCACTATGACATAGAGATTCCTTACCAATAACGTGTAACTTAGTAACGTGTTCTATACGTGCCATGGTGTATATTTGTAAGATTGTTTTCGGTATCTGTGTTGTTTCAATAGCGATAGTTTCGCTATCGATAGGTTGAGTTTGAAAAACAGTCAGACGAGCCCTAAAACGTGGCTCGTCGACAACGATTCCACGCAGATATCGTAACCACCATGCGTTTGGTCATAGCGAATAAGCCTCCTGGACCATACGTTAACGTTAACGATTGTCAAATTGTTGTTTCATGATTTGTCATTTGAAGTAATGTCTCTTGCCAGTATCTTAATATGTAAGTTCGTATGAGTCAGTAGGCAACACTGGTGGCAGAGTTTTTAGGCCGCCTGAAGGCTTCTGTCATGGCCTATCAACTTAGAAAAAGCCAGAACCGACTGCTTAACGTGTCCTCCCAAGCACGGGAGCGCTCAGTTGAAATTGCCATTGGCGGTTACCCATCCAAATGATGACCCCGCGGAACAAATATAAATAAATAAGTAAATAAATACTATAGCTTCAATTCTATGTAAAAAAGAGTTCGTTGAATAAAATAATGTTGTCCTTCATATCTTATGCCTGACTCACAGAGCTCTGAATAACTGAATTCTCATATTTTAGTCAGCCCTGTCCTCTTAAATTACCTTTACGCTTACATAATTAATCGTCGGCGATTTTAAAAACAGTCTCACGAACTTTTTACCTACTAATACACTACGTGAATGTCTGTTGGTTGGTCCATTTTTTCTTCTTCTGTTTACTTGCCCCAGAGAGGCTTAGTTCCACTCTTTCAATTACTTGTTTTTTTTTTATACAACTGAAGTGGCTACCAAGCGTACGGCCCACAAGATGGTAAGTCTGTTTTGTCTAGTTTTGTTTGAGTCGTTGCTTTCGAATAAAACCATAAGAAAAAAATATTCACAAAATATCACTTACTTTGTGAATACTTTTTTATAAACTTAGGTACAGACATTAAAGTAAGTAGGCTAAATAAAAAAAGTTTTTAGTAAAAAAAGTTTGGTGTGGTTTTGCTTTTAAAGTTATTGAAGCCAGTGCTCTCAAACGGTGAAGGAAAACACCATGAGGAAAGCGGCATATTTAGGAACTGAAAAAATCTAAAACATGTGCCGTTCCTAATCTGCAATGGATCCGTGTGTAAATTAAAAACTAATCACTCTCGCTCGAGTGTGAGGTATCTCAGCAGTAGGAATATAATAAGGCTGCTATGATGATGGTACCGAACCATACATAAGCAAGCGTGGCCATGGGAAACAACTAGCTATAAATATTCATTAGCTCGGTGACAAAAAGCATTTGCTTACAATAACTACTTAATTATTACTAGATAGATGTATACTTATAAAACATATTTTTAGATTCTATGTGGGTGGTAAGAATATTTTGTATAGTGAAATAAAGATCATTGAGTAATTTTCTTAGGTACCTACTAGTTATTTCATGGTTACAAAATATAAAACAAAAGAAAAACGTCTTCGAGTTAACTTAGAGCTTTAAGCTTGGACGTATAGATCAGGGATAGTAGTTAGTACCTAAATCTGTAATTATATATGATGATTCAATATTATTCTTGTGATTTTATTGAACAAAGCTCTTGTTCTTTGTAGTAGGATTCTTTAGCAAGAATGTGTTTTGATGTGTCAAACAGCAGTGCCAGATATTCTACCTCCAAGCAGTAGTTTTCAAGCTGTGTTTTGATTTTTGGGGCACTGCAGCAAGTGAAATTAATGAGTGAAAAAATAACTAAAAATAACGTTCTCAAAAGATGCAAACCCAAAGCTTAGAGTCCCAGTTTCTGATTCCGCCAATATCTTCGAGGAACCTTTTCACGGAAGTCATCCCTTTCCAGGGTCTACTCTTGAAAGCGACAAACGAGTGCTTACCCGTTCAACCCACATTTTTTTAACCCAATATTATTTTTACCCGTTCTACCCAAAACATATGCTCCGTTCTACTTATTCCAAAAATCTAAGTCACAGTGTATTCTAAACAGTACAGACATTGTAGTATTTATAAAAAATCGAACTTATATAGTGTTAACCATCACACTAAGGGAATAAAGGTGGTTGCGGGTTCAAATCCCGCTTGAGGCGACATAATTTTAGGTATACTATAACCTTTATCATTATGACATCTTTCTAATGTTCCCACTGTTGGAACACCGGCCTACTCTCAGGCGAGAGTGATTGAGTCGACAAACGATTCATAACAAATATCGTAGTTGAACTTATGTCGGTGAAAATAAAGTTCAGAGCTACGAACACAAGCTGAGCAACAAAAACTGTCTCGATGTTTTTAAACCACTAAATTGGCAACCACAGCCCACTTGATGGTAAGCGGTTACCGTAGCCTATAGACGCTTGTAATATCATAGATATCATTTACGTCTTACCACCCTGAGACGTTAGATGGAAAGTCTCAGGTGCTTGTAATATCACCGGAAACCATACCCTTCGAACCGGAACACAGCAATGCGAGCATTATTGCTTGGCAGCAGAAATAGGTATGGTGGTAGTCCCGTAGTTCCCCGGACGAGCTCTATCACAAAGAACTCTACTACTCTCGCTTTTGTTTGCAAAAATAGACCCTTTGGATAATACAGTCGGTCTATTTGTGCCCAAGGCGTGGTCAGGACAGTAATGACTGTCAAACAGGATGCCAGGAATACCGGGATAGGCTAATTTACGACCGGAACACAGTTTATGGTACGATTGACCGATACGTTTTGAAGATATTAGGGCAGCTGCTTGGTCCTTAAAAAACTGCTTTTGTTAATACTGGCAATTAAGGTCGGGTATACACTGAAGCTGAGTTGAGATAATGTTTGTAAAAACTGTAAAATCAAGAGAATTTTGTAAGAATGAAATCAGCCAGCAAGCATACGTCCTTAGAGGTAAGTGGTAGCTTAAGGACGCTTGCAAAATCTAATCAAAACTTGTTCATATCCACCTTGAGACAATATAAGTAGCGCAAAAATTACGCGCTGATTTGGACCAGCCATCGGCCACGGCTTCGCTCGCGTATATAAATAAAAATTTGCAAAAGAAAGGTCCTTCTTCTGATTTTAAACAATTTCCGTGCCAAATAAATTTTAAATTGGTTCAGCGGTTCATCCGTGAAAAGTTAACAGAGTTGTAATGTGAACATTATTATTTAAACTACTAGCTATTATTAATATAACATTTAAAAGTACGTATTGGTTTTTGGCAACCGGCAAGTCCGACATAAATCACATTTCGTTCACAAATCTTACATTTTTTTTTGCTCTAATTTTAGAGTTCTTCAAATATGCGACTATTACTTATATATTTTTTTGTTGCTACATAATTTTATTATTTTATTTTATTTTTAATTTATTTATGTGTAAATCTGTGTTTGCATGTCGGTCAACGACGAAGTGTGTGAGACATTTAAAACAAACCTAATACCATAATACCATACTTCAAGCAAATAAATACTATTTCATTTCATTTCATTTCAAATACCTAATAATTAGTATGCTATATTTATAACTGTTTCCGAAACCTCGAAAGTCGAGGCGAGCGAATAAATCAATCAAAAATAACTCGTTCGAACTAACTGACAGACGTTTTCGGTAATTTGGTAAAGAGCTGGCATATAAGTTGGCTTTGTTTTAAATTATAATAAGAATAGTAGAGTTCTTTGTGATAGAGCTCGTCCGGGGAAGGATTACCACCATACCTATTTCTGCCGCCAAGCAGTAATGCTCGCATTGCTGTGTTCAGGTGTGAAGGGTATGGTTTCCGGTGAAATTACTGGCGCATGAGGCTTTCGATCTTAGCCTCAAGGTGGCACCCCGCGTGTCATACCTCTGGTATTGCAAGCGTCCATAGGCTGCGGTAACCGCTTACCATTTTGTGGGCCGTACGCTTGGTTGCTACTTCAGTTGTATAAAAAAAAAACGCTGGTTTCGCCCACGGCGCCCGTCTAGCTGCACGAGAATCTTTTTACCAAAAACAATTATGGTGAAAATTACTATTGACTAGCCGGTGAAGTTTGGTCAAGTGTGACCATACTATTTTTTTATGTCAGCAAGTGACAGGACAATCAAGAAGCCTACCTGATGTTAAGCACCACCCCTGACTATTACAGATGCAGTGCCACCCAAAGCTTAAAATTTTTAAGAGTTTGCGTGGCACTGCACTGCGCTTATCACCCCGAGACATTGTTGTTGTCTCTTTCGCCCAGTAATTTCACTTGCTACAGTGCCCTTCAAACCTAAACTTGAACCTAAGGCATAAAAGCTGCAGTTTATTCATATCATAGAGTTTTTAAATTTCGGCGTAGCGATGCTCTGTACTCGTCCCTAAGAATTATAGTTCTCATCTTAAGTCGTATTCGCCTAAACCTAAACACAGAAATATTTGCTCACTACTCACACTTAGACTGAACCGCAAACTAAAATACTATTACCCTTATCTATACCTTTAAAAGTAAGTAATATAATAGAGGTCAGACTTGAGGGCAAAGAAGACGTACTTGTAATATCCAGAACAACATGGAAACATAATAGATTTGAAACAATAAATCATATTACTAATATTTTTAATATCCAACCTTCGTACCACTGTTTCTAAATCACCACATATACATACAGAGTAAATGTACATCTACTACATCAGAAACTAAAGCAAAACTCGATGTAGTGTTAAAACTTATTTCAAAGTGATTTTATTGAATAAAACTACATTATTTTGAGTTGAACCTATTATAAATTTGACTCTAAACAAATCGTAATACGACATTCGTACAGCAGAACCGATACAGCAGTCAAACTGAAGATCATTTTGAGAATAAGCTGTTATGTCTAGTTTATGGTGGATTCGACCAACTTCTGCAATTTTATTAATTAATTCCGCGGATAAAAAAATTACAAACACAAGTAAACTGTCAGTTTACTTGCTCTCTGGACTAGCTAAGATTATTCGGAGAATAGTGCCTATTCCAGTTTGTATGTATTTTTAGTTCTCAATATCTCTATTTTTACACCCTTTTCGAATCCTGATGTGGTCGAAATTTTACTGGAAACCCGCTATCGTCTTGAGTTGCTTACTGCTGTGGTCAAATTGGTTCTTGTACACCTTGTATAATCCTTAAGTGGGTATTACTGGCACAGGAGAGCTTTTCTACGGCTCAAGATAACGCGCGGGTGATAGGGAGGTAGTTAAGTACCTATAGTATTGCAACCGTTTCTAGGTAACCGCTTACCATCACGTGGGCTGCTGTTTTACCATCTAAGTGGTATAAAAGGGGGACCTTGTATCTAACATAGCCACCACAATAGCGATGGTATGGTGGTAGTTATAAAGCCCCATTGAAGCACCCGCATCCCACTAGTCTTATTGTGATCGCGTCCTGTCTTCACAAATCATCGGAGAAAAAATGATGAAAGACAAAAGCGTCGATGATTGGTCGCCGTGTGTGGTGGCCCATTGTTCGTGTGCCTGTCGCAATTACAATTATCTTGTTCACATCTACTGGTGCTTTTACACGAGCGACTTAGTTTTGATGCTTCTTTTAAATGGACTGTGATTTTAGTGTGCTCCGGTCTTTTTTGGAGTCATTAAAAACCATACAAAAATTTTAGTGTAGATGAATCATTCTTTCACTTATCGAAACTCTGTCACCAGAGTTGGCCACTGACTTATACGAAAGAACGAACGAACGAACGAACGAACGAACGAACTTATCGAATCTGTTTGGCGATTCATAGTCATTTGCATTCCACATTGCTTTCATTTGACAGTTTTCTTTAGAGATTGTTCTAAAATAGTTCACAAATAGCAATTGTGTTTAGGATAGTTAGGATATATATTTTTTTACGCCACAAAATGACACAGTAAACAAAAAAATACGGATAATAAAATACAGTGTTGTAATATAAATATGTCATACGAGCTGAACCGCGCGGTTTCACCCGCGGTTTTCCGGGATAAAAAGTAGCCTATGTCATATTCCAGAACTTAAACAGATTCCTTCCAGATTTAATCTTACGAGCAATCGAGCAATCGACTGTGTGTATGTTTGTCACTACGTAAACGAACGAACTTATCGAATCTGTTTGGCGATTCATAGTCATTTGCATTCCACATTGCTTTCATTTGACAGTTTTCTTTAGAGATTGTTCTAAAATAGTTCATAAATAGCAATTGTGTTTAGGATAGTTAGGATATATATTTTTTTACGCCACAAAATGACACAGTAAACAAAAAAATACGGATAATAAAATACAGTGTTGTAATATAAATATGTCATACGAGCTGAACCGCGCGGTTTCACCCGCGGTTTTCCGGGATAAAAAGTAGCCTATGTCATATTCCAGAACTTAAACAGATTCCTTCCAGATTTAATCTTACGAGCATACGTAGTGACAAACATACACACAGTCGATTGTTATCAGATGCATTGCGCAACGTGGCTCAATGCGGGTATTTTAGACCACATTCTTTGTTTCTAGTACTATATTCAGCTTCGATACTGATTTATATAATCAACCAAAACGTCACTGTCTTTAGAACTTCTCGTTGCGCAACAGTTGCTTAAAACAGTTGCCCGTGCGCATGCTTTTACGATGTTATCATTAAATAAGTAATCTGATATTAGGTTTCTTCCTTCGTTTAAGTAAAATCTTTATTTTGAGATAACCTAATACGTTTGTAATTCAATTAGACCATTACGATGGTGTCGTTAGTTGCTTTATTTATGATATCGATTTGAAGTTCCGTTGCTTTTACTGTTTTTGGTAATGCAATCACTATAGCTTTTCCGATCTCGTATAAAACATAAAATAAATAATCATGTTTAATAATAAAACATGCGTTATAGTATAAAATAATATGACTTTGAAAAGAAATTTTATACCGAGAAAGTTATATTTGTGAGCGACATTTATTCCAAAAATCAGATCAAGTATTGATCAGATTTTTGGAATAAATTTCGCTCGATATAGAACAGCGATGTTCTGCTGCATGTTGTGTGTTCTTGCATAGGACAAAAGTTGTCAGTTAAAATTACAGTGAAAATATTAAAGACTGTTTTAAATAAAACAAAATCATAATGGGGTAGTTGAGGGAGGCAGAGTCCAGCAGTGGAAGTTACTCTGTGGTGAAAGCCTATTGGCTGATAAAATGACGATGATGAAATATAAACAACTTATAGCAATTGGTAATATTCCGATAAACAGGCAATAATCTGATGGTGAACATGAATACATAGATCTAATCTGATCAAACGGAAGACAGATAGCAAGGCAGAGTCATGACAAATGTAACAATGAAATACATTCAGTAGCTAATAAATATACGCAGACAGCAAACGATGCAAAACAAGTCTCTATTTGTAGACACTTTAACTAAAACATAATATCTCCTGCGTATCCGCATGACTACACGACATAAGTGTCCTTCTTTGTGGGTGCCACCACAGAGCCAAATACAAATATTTTATAGCACTTATGTTGCTTATAGGTCTTCTATTAATAGTAGGTAGTTTAAACATAAACCCTGTTAGGGCACAGCAATATTGCACCATATTATTATATATTATTCGATGATATTGACAAAGTCGCTGGAAAAACCTGGATTAGAACTGCACAGGACCGAGAAGAATGGCATAAGCGAAAGGAGGCCTATACCCAGCAGTGGGTGATACCGGGCTGAAATGATGATGATGATGATTATTATAGCCAGATATTCTCCGCACTGTAATAAGTAAAATGTTTTGTAATCGATACAAAATAAGTCGATTAATTTTTATATTTAAAAACAAAATCAAAAATTATGGCTTCCGTCGCCGTGCGCATAGTTTGACTCAATTTACGATGGTGAATAAAAAATTGGATGATTATTTTATACAGGATTTTTTTGTTCAACTACCACCACTGAACTCCCACAAAATTAATCATTGTGTCTCGGGGTCACTACGAACAGTTATACAGGGTCATTAATTATCAACCTGACAAATTTAAGGGATAGGTTCCACTCATAAAAAAATATATATGTACCTATAATTTTTTTTTATGTATGTTTTGTCTTAAAAATCCCAAGTAAACAAAAAAAAATCGATTACGTTTTTCCGCTCAATTATTATTTATCATTGTTGGGAATCCAGTCGAGTATGCGCGCCCCGTGGCGGGTCAAGGACACGCGCAGGTCAAATAATAAAAAAAAACGTTTAGAAAAAAAAAAGCACAAGTATTTTTTTTTGTGTGGAACCTACCCCTTAAGTTTGTCAGGTTGATAATGAATGACCTTATATTTGCATACTACTGTTTGGTGGCAGAATATCTGGCACTGTGGTGATTCTCACTCTGATTAACTCTTGCTGAAGAGTCCTACTACAAGGTAAACTTTACTAGCGAGAGATTGATTGGTCTTGTACCGCTGCAGACGATGGAACGTGGCTACCTATTCATCAGTTCAAAGGGGTTCTTAATGAATCAAACGACAACCGACTCGCAACACCTCTTTTGTAGCGACGCACCATCTCTTTCGTGGCGCGCGACCGAAATCAAAGTTGACATAGCGATGCAGTATTTATGAAGTCCATCGCAACGAGCGCATAAGAAGCGAGAAGTTGTAGATGTGTGTATGCTATTCGCACTGTGATACAAATATTTGCATTATCTGCAATAACTTGTTCCGAGTCTGGGAGTTTGTATGTAGCATTTGTATTTATTTTATAAATTTACAAAAAATAAGTGTATATGAATATTTTATCAGTTATCTGGTATCTATAGTATGTACAAGCTATGCTTAGTTTAGGGGCTAGATAGAGGAGCGCTCGTGACGTAAGTTGTTCTTAACAGATCAACGAAGTAAAGCAATGTTCCGCAGGGTCATCATTTGGATGGGTGACCGCCAGTGGCAATTTCAACTGAGCGCTCCCGTGCTTCGGAGGGCACGTTAAGCAGTCGGTCCCGGCTTTTTCAAAGTTGTTAGGCCATGACAGAGGCCTTCGGGCGGCCTAGAAACTCTGTCACCAGAGTTGGCAACTGACTCATACGAACGAACGAACGAACAGGGCTAGATAGCATTGTGTAAAACGTCCACTCATATTTATTTAAGAATCAATGTAACAGTAACACCATCTAAAGACCGTTACAAACGATCTATAGATAGCTCAACTGTATCAATGTCCACTATAAACCAAGGATTAATGAGGGCCTTACGGGTGCAGTCCAATCCCACTGCATTGCCATGTGAACGCAGCCACAGAAATGCTAAAGTCCAACCCATTGTGGTTTATAAATAGTGCGGTTGGAAATAGCCACGTGGTGGCAATTATCGCGAGTTAAATGAGCCACCGAGAAACTGTCGTTAATGAATCCGGAGTAACTAAATCTGAAATCTACAAAGGGGTTTCTGGGAAGGTACCAATATGGCTTTATTAGGTAGGTCGCTAACAGCAGCGGCGCGGGCGGCGCGGTGTAGAGGAACTTATTCAGTAACTATACATATGTTAATGATCATCATCAATCAGTCAATAGACTGCTGGACATAACCCTCCCCCAAAGAGTGGCATGACAACCGATTTTAAACCTTCACCATCTACCGATTTCCTGCGTTTAATGTTAGAACTAAACAATATACGATTCAAATCACTTCTTGGAAACTCAACTAAATTGTATCAACCCTAGTGTGTAGAGTTAACTCTTGGATCTTAGTCCCCTACGATCGGATGGTATATTTACCACAACATGACGATTACGCATTAAACATAATAATAATTTTCTTTTTGTAAAGTTGTTAAATTACTTGCTTCTTAGACGTTTTATAATCAACTACTCCATAAAACTATTGATTTACTAGTACCGAGGTAAATCGTTATGATAACCTCGAGAAAGTTCTAAATGTTCAATTTCTCGGTGTGCCTCGGGGCACTACATTAATAACCTTAGCCTGTCCTGTTGAAACTATAGGCAAACCAGATAACTCAGACGTTTGTATGTGAAGGGGACGAGAAATGCGAATGATGCTAGAATTGTGCCGGGAACGGGTGTCAAAGGCTGTAACTGAAATAATGTTTTTTTTTTGCCAATCTTACATACAAATTGAGGATGGATGGGATAGGATGGGAGTGCCTCAGGTGCTAAACACGTGCGTTTCTAGCTCAACCCTCGCTCAACTCTCGTTTTACGACGTCCTAGGACAACGTCTATGTTATTTCGTTTGCCTACAGTAACCAATTGACGAAAACCGGGGCGGCGAGCTTAAATGTTTCACAATACGTCTCAATCTGTCAGACAACTTCCTGTAAATCGACCCTTTCTGATTTTTACGAGAGAGTTTTACTGTGTCCACTTGCAAGAGATTGATGCTGTCGTGAACGCGGCAAGTCGGCCGATGTTTCGCAATAAATTATCATTAAGTAACACCTTGTCTTTGGGACGGTTTTACGGTCGACCGTAAACCCCGGGATAATATGGCTGTAATCTTATCTAAAAATTTCTACCTGCTCAGCTCCCGATATAAAACTGTGGAACGTAAAAAAGCTGTTAGCGAAGCGAAAATAAAAGCCACGCTAATGGGACTGTACGAGACGTAATAAGAAACAAATATGAATTTTATGCATACTAGTGATGCGCAGGAGTCAGGGTGTTATTTACATAACATTATGATCTTGCTAATTCGAAGGCACATTTACATGCTTCAATGATTGCTTGCAAGAATCGTCTTGTCAAATGATTTTTGAACAACAAATGACAAGCAATTATTGAATGAATGGTTTTTTTTAGACTTTTCCTGCCACCTTTTGAAGAAGATTTTTTTGCGTTCCACCTTTTTTTGTTCTAATAACCCCTGCCGCAGCTGAATTCGATTGTAAGAGGATTTTAAAACGAAAAGTGGCTAAATCCCCTTTGCAGGGATTATCTAAGGAGGTTTTGGGACTAAGCCATTTTCTTAGGGCACCTGCCTAATTGTAGTCGCAGAAAAATCGTACATTGCATAATTTTTGGATTTCTAGAAGATCATACCAAGCTAAGCTAACTCACTTTGGCATCCATAACCGTGAACTGACTTTTATATGTTTTTCCATTCGAAATTCGATATGAAAAACTCACCACCATTACCAAGGTTAGTTAATTACTCATACACTATGAGCTTTAATAACTTACTTCTTATTACCTTTTTAGTTTAGTGTGCTTTTGATCACACGTACTAGTCCCTAGGATGGAGGGGAGGCTAGTTTTTCGTCAGGTTTCTGTGTGTCACCTATCCAATCATCATCATCAGTAACTATATCGATAATAACGATTCTAATAAGATTCCTGATTAAAAATTAATATTTACGGTTGGCATTTTGAAATACAGTTGAGAAGGTAACTGCAATTATGTAATTAAGAAGGTTATGCGGCCGGTGTTCAACGCTAAACGTAGCACTCTATTTTATAGACTAGTCCAATAAATGCGCTGATGCTTAGGAGGCAGACATAAATGCGCACGCGCATAATGCTAAAGGACACTTGCCTTGCAAGCGAATCATAATAAAATTACATATGTAGATAGATTCGAGGAGTTTACAACATCCTACAGATAAAAACGCAGTAAAATGTTTTTTTGTATGCCACTAAAGTGCCACCAAGCATAGAGTTACAGTTAAAATTATACTGAGGATAGCCAGGAGTTATTAGTGCAAATTATTGTCGAGGTATGTAAGACAGTGAGCCATCAAGCTAATAGGAGGTTATTATGGAGTAACACGCGAAAGGAACACGAGCTAAACTATGTTTTATTTTAAATGACATAGATCACAGAGTTTAATGCCCGTAAATAAACAAATAAGACATGCTGTAGAACAAGTTTGTGTAAGAATAATAGATATTTGAAAGAAACAAGAATAACAAGTCAGTGAGATAACTCTTACTTGGTGGTAAACTCTTCAACAAGAGTCCGCCTTGGTGGGTACCACCGCAGTGTCAGATATTCTGCCTCCAAGCAGTAGTGGCACTATAGCTATACTATTAACTGAATGACTTACTGAGCATGGTGGTGGTAATGCGTCGCGTGGTGCATCGCCGACTGCTGCCCCTGCGGAGTGGTGGCATGGAACGCAGCGAAAGCCGAGGGAAACTGTAGCGGTAGGAAACCACCCCCTGGTCCCACCGTCTCCCGATCTGGCATCCTCAAAACCACATCATCTACCCCACTTTAAGTTCTTTATCTACCACTGGATTATTATCAAGTCAATTCTGTTTTTAATAATTCCATGGTTAGCACTGTTAGGTCATGATTTTAGTGTTTTTGTGTTTAGAAAAAATTGAGCTGCCATCTTTGTGGTATCTGAAACAAAATAATTCTTACGTTAGTTAACGTTAATTATGTCTGCACTGGTGGTCTAGTGGTAGTGACCCCGCCTTCCGATCCTAAGGTCGTGGCTCGTGGGCTCAAATCCGGTCGTGCACAGATGGATTTTTCTATTCGAAAAATGTATGTGCGCAGCGCCAGTGCTCTCATACGGTGCAGAAGAACATCGTGAGAAAAACCGGCATGTCCAAGAACTACAAATTCAAAAGACCTATAAACTTAGGTTATCATCATCATCATCATTATCAGCCGATAGACGTCCACTGCTGGACATAGGCCTCCCCCAAAGAGCGCCATGAGCTACCGATTTTGAGCTTTCACCATCCACCGACTTCCAGCGACCGCTTTAATGTCATCGGTCCATTGAGTGAGGGGCCGTCCTACACTCCGTTTTCCAGTTCGTGGTCGCCATTCGAGAACCTTTATTCCCCAGCGGTTATCGGTTCTGCGAGCTATATGGCCTGTCCACTGCCACTTCAGCTTACCTATACTTAGGCTTAGGTACGTAAATAATAAACCTTTATAAGTACCTAGTTTTTTATAAGCAAATTAAACATATTTGATTTGATTTGATTGCTAAGCGCTAAACTGTAAACATACAAGTACCGTAGAACGCATGTGGGGAAATTAACTTGACAAATTAACTTTATTACCGCAAATATACCTCAACATTACTTCTCTAGTTTCATTTACGGTGCTTATCTAGAAATACATTGTAAACGAGCAACAAAACCAAAACCAATTTGTACACGTTGCTAACTGTGTGAAATGTTTCTTTTTGGGCATTTGCAAATGTCAGGCAGACTGAAATCAAGAGTTTTGTGTTCTCAATTTGTTTAGCACCGAAACCAAAACATTGACAAGTCAAAGCCCTGCCGTTTCTTTTTAATTTGTTTTTTATTAGATGCCATGTAGTAGTATTAATCTTTGTAGCTTTACTAACCATTCGTTTACGTGAGAACGCTAGAGCTTTTGCACACTACCCGTTAAGACATCGACAGCAGTAGACAGCCGTAGCAGACTACAAATTGTCGTGGAAAGAAAAAGGTTGAAATGTATGGCCTTCTTTCACAGTCTCAGTTACTGTTGTCAGTTAGAACAATTCCATTCGACGTATCGTTTAGCTGTCAATTTGTATGGAATTTTGATCTGTAAAAATCCCATGCAATTTGATAGCTGGACGATACTTTTACGTTTACGATTGTCAAACGAGTTTTTCGAGATTAGCTCTGTGTTCTGTCGTTTTGCTGTTGCTGCTTACAGTCGAATACGAACTTGTACCATAATGAGCTCTACACGACAGTCGTGCAGACCTATTATACATTTTACTGACGTGTGTGAGTGTGTCGGGACGATATCGTGTCGGATAATGTAAAAATACTTTACGCGGCTTCATCTTAGAGGATACTATAGGATACTTAACTTTCCATAAAGTCTTTTTTTCCATTATGTTCTTGCAAATGAGTAGAATTAATACACCTGTGTATATTGCGTGACGCTAAAATTGCTGCCATTATGTGCTAATTTTACGAGCGAGTGAGATTTACTCTACTAGTTTTACGCGAGATGAACTTTTTATCTATTAATTTGTAAAATCGTTGGAAATAATGAAAAAAAGATTAAAAAAGAGAAGATTTCAAAAATTTAAAAATAATTAGTTTCTTGGACTTTGAATTACCTACACTAGATTTCAATGTTAGCATATACAATCAGGTAATAGTTTCAAAAACAAAACAGCTGATCTTTAATGAACTTCACATATTTTAAAGTGCCTTAATTTTTTTTTTTTTTATAAATGTCACTAAGAAATATCAAATGACGTGACTTGAAATGACACCGAACACAGGGAATCGGTTGTTTCTATTTTCCATGGACGTAATGTCCATGCTATTTTCAATTACCAAAGACTTTGCACTGAAAATAGCCACTCAAACATATTATTCATAAACTTTTGGTCTGCCGTATTGGGTCACGTCACGTTACTTCAGATGGGCTAGCTAAGAATGTAAGCAATGCCATGAACTTGAGGGATTGCAAACAGTGATTGTCACAGAATGTCGATAAAATGGTGAGAAAAAAACTGGAGCGACAAATTGAAGTAAGGCCGCGCCAGTCATTATTACTTCTTGGAAACAGGTGGGGTCGGTGTGTAAGCGACAATAACACAGTTACTAATGCTAACCCTCTTATTCATAATAATTTGTTCAAACGTCGATGAAAAAAAGATGAAAACAGATTCTTACGTCTTTTTTGCTCTGATGAGGCTTATAAATATTTATAACATGATCTAGCACCAGAGATTCAACAGACTTATCTACGTTATGTAGCAGCTAATTGAAATAAAACAACAAAGTAAGCAAAAAAATTCGTACCAAAATTACCGAATACAGTTTGCTCACTTCACGATTAAGGTTAAGGCCGCGTTTGCTTGAACGGGCATAAGGCGCGGTAACAGTCATCGACCGCCGATACCGTACTGTACAAAAGAAACGTAATTTAATCGACACTACACCAAATAATGCCAACAAACAAGCGTATGCCTTAATAAAACATACGTAAACAAGTTTTTGTTGCACTTCGGCGGAACTCATTTAGCTACTTCAATTCTTATCTGATTATCACTTGCACCACGCCCTATTTGGGGTTGCCATCGGGAAAATTCTTGCGGTAATTAATGAAGATGTGATTGTTTTGGACGTGAGACGACAATGTCCCAATGACCACATTGGTTATTAGTGATGTTGTATAACTCGTTACAAAATATCGATATCGACAACACTGTTTGGGCATTTGACGTTGTCCGTCACTTTGTGGTTCTGTGAGTATGATATTTAGTTCAAACTTAAGTTTAAAGCTATTTTACGCGATCAGATGAGGAAAGATCTAAATTAATAACCTTTACAAATTTTACAGTATTACAGACGTATATCTAATGACATGCGGTGCAAGTGTAAAGTAGGTAACCAATTAAGAGTATACCAGCGAGAATAAAAATTGTCTATCTAATTTGACATGCGTCATTAATCTACTGTAACAATGAGTCTAAATAGGCACTAATTAATAAATATCCGATCGTTTTGTACTTAAGGCGACATTGTCCAAATGACCGACGTAGTGCCGATGCCGTAATGAATCGATCGTAAAACGCGATATCGATTATCGATACTCATTTTCATTGAATGAGATTTACGATGTTTATGCATGCGAAATTGGCGGGCGTTTCGAGTGTCGAGTTTTATCGGCTATTCAAAAATCGAATCGTGAATTTTGAATGCGTCGGATTAATGGCGGGTTTTTGTTTTGTTAGTTTTTGTAGGCGTCAAGCTATTATGGGTAAGCTTTCTCACGAAACTTATGGATTTATACTGTTTTTATCTGTAAATTAATAAGCACAAAAAATAATGACTCGTTTGTTTGTCCGTTAAGTGACTCATCTGCTTTATTTAGGTTCAATGACTAGGTTGATATTGATTGTATTTGAAAATATGAATATGGTTTCATGAGATCTAAAATCAAGAACAAAAAAGTTTGTATAAGTGAGTGTGTTTATGTTAGTAACATGGTGACTTAAATTTCAGAATAAAAAGTCGTTACAGTGTTCTGAATCAATCTTCAAAAGAAAATCATAAAATTACTATCGATATTTTAACAGCTACAACACTACTCATAAATGAGAAAAGAAAATATGTGCCCGCGCATACCATATTCCTTAATAAGGTCCCTAATTACGATTTAATTGTTTTTAGTCGACGAATTGTTTCGAGGTCTTCTGGGAAATGGGATTGGCGAGATTGGCTGTATTCTCGACTTTTGAGTACGGAAATGTTCATAAATGTGTGACGAAACATGACATTCATAGTAATGACAGTTAAACTAGGTCATTACGGACAACCCGGAAAGGGCGGTAGCACAGGGGTAGCCCTGTGCTGCCGCAGCACTGCGAGGTGATGGGGCTGACTTTTGTTAGCCCCGGGAAGTGCTTTGAGCGCGATGCGAGAGGGGCACCACTGATAGCCTGATACTGATAGGGACCGTGGAGCCCCTTGGCATGCATCAAGGCTGGCCACCGGGGATGGTTTGGTGAGTCGTCAAGTCCGACAATCTCACACACCCCCTTATGCGACGGGATGTCTGGATGCAGATTTCTCCCCGTTAACAAAAAAAAAAAAAAGGTCATTACGGATGTTGTGCGCTAAGCATTTTGCGCTGTCACCAAATTAAGTTGGCCTCTAGTAATATTAAGCTGAGTCTTTCAGAACTTTGTAAATTATAAATTAATTCTAGTATTACGAGAAAGTCTTAATTGTTCTTACTTAAGATTTAGATTCAGATATTAACAGATTCTACCTTAGCATGAACTGTCATTTTAAAGTTTTTAACTATTGAGTTTCCTTTGGTAAAAAGTTCTTCACGATTCTGAACTACAGGGTCACTATTAGTATGAGGCTGCCTAAATACTCTGCCACCAGAGTTGGCCACTGACTCGTACGAACATACTTATTACTCTTGTAAGTGATTTAGTAGTAAGTTAGCTACTAATCAACTTACTAGAGTGCTACCTAAGGTACTTACTAGCTCTTACAAAATTCATATTACTTATAGCTAACACCAAAACTTTGACTGACAAGAAAATTGTAATTTACTGCTTGATTTTTATAATTGAACCCACCATCATGCCAGTCTTAAAACGTTTTCAATGCTGGGCTACTGGCTTACTCTCGAGCGTTAGTAATTGGGTCATCAACCGCGTGACCCAATGCGGATTGGTGGATAATATTTTTTTTTTTTTTTTTTATACAACTGAAGTGGCAACCAAGCGTACGGCCCACAAGATGGTAAGCGGTTACCGCAGCCTATGGACGCTTGCAATACCAGAGGTATCACTTGCGGGTTGCCACCTTGAGGCTAAGATCGAAAGCCTCATGTGCTAGTAATTTCACCGGAAACCATACCCTTCACACCGGAACACAGCAATGCGAGCATTACTGCTTTGCGGCAGAAATAGGTATGGTGGTAGTCCTTCCCCGGACGAGCTCTATCACAGAGAACTATACTACTCTTAAATATAATTGGATCTATACATTTCCAAATTAAATGGTATGGATTATCATATTTATTTGATATTCCAATTTGCTACGTAATAACCAAAATTGTTTATCATAATCATTATGTACAGCCTGACTTCACACACCCACGGCATCCCTTAGATTGTGCTATCTCATCTACCGCAATCCTGTGCTCAGTGACAGACCTTGTTTATTTTTGTATATTTTTAAATAGCTGCAAGTTATTCTAAGCAAATGAAATTAACCTAAATAAAATAATACAAAGTTGTAAATACATTTTTATAACCCAGCGATAAACGCCAATAATGCTTTTATCGATAAATGTAAACATTCACGCGCAGCACTATCACAACGTAAAAATGTATACAAAGTTGCAGCTAAAATGCTAATTGACAATAAAAATACATTTTAATTAATTTAATGGCTTCTTCTCGTTATTTTGTTACCGGTAGGTTTGTACCTACTTACATTATAATTGAGTTGTAATAACTCTTGTTTGCGCTAGACTTTTGCATTTACGGGCACGGCTCTTTAACATTCTTCATAGGTCTTCATAGAAATATTCTAGTTTAGCTGCATATTCAAGAAATATTTGTTATTGTTTTTTTAGCTCGAAAAAAATTACAGTCTCTGGTGGAATATACTTCCTACTAATATTATAAATGCGAAAGTCTATGTGTATGTTTGTTACCACGTATTACGAATCTCCGTGACCACTTAACCGATTGTAATGACATTTTGAATGTAGGTAGATAGAACTTTTTATTCCGGATATATTGACTGTTCCTGTGGGATAGCATAATGAAAAACTGCGCAGCGGTGAAACAGCGCGGGTCAACTCATATACAATGCAACTGTAATCTGTACTAATATTATAAAAAGAGAAGATTTGTATTTTTATTTGTTACGAGTAAACTCAAAAACGACTGGTACGATTTCAAAAATTCTTTTACCATTATAATGCTACTAGTATAGAGTATAGATTAATAGCATTAGCAGCCCCTATATTTTATTCTGTTCAGCCCAAAACTTTCCTCAACTTAGGTCAGACATAAGACATATTATTATAGATGTCCACTGCTGAACATGGGCCCCTTTAAAGTGTGTTATGACGTGCGATCTTGACCCTATACCCTCCACCGACCTCCTGCGACTGCATTATTATTATCGGTCCATTGAGGGTGACTGTTTTTGATCTATCTTTGAGGGCAAATCATGAAAAATACAATTTACGATAAACAAAAATAATAAAATAAACTAGAGCTAAGTAGCGTTCATTACGCGCGGTCACAGAATAGATATTAGTACTGCGTAGTGTCTCACTGTGGGCGACTGGCGATGAGCTAGTTGTCGCCATTAAACAAACTATGGACTTCTTTTATGGACTCTGTGGCTTACTTGCCACAATTTTGCCAGTGTCAAGCGTATTAGTTTGATTGTCACTTAGCAACGTAAACAAACGAAATTTGGATAGAAATGGTGACTTTTCTTTCAAAATTATCTTGGAAAATCTTTGACTAAATTACCAACCAACATTACCTCCCATTTACTATTAACTTACATTTACCATTTATTATTAACTTATTTATTTATTTATTTATTTATTGCTTACATGTACATTTATACAGCTTAGGTCTAAATATTAGCTAAGGTAAGTACATGCACCCTGTAAGGGCACTGCAGTTTAGTCTGAGTCATGCATTTTAACTTACACTTGTGCTAAGTAAACAATTTAAATTGAATAAACTGCCACCAAATTTACGCAATAAAACTTATAATAACACGAGAAATATAATTAAAATAGGAGGACTCATGTCGTTTTACAAAATAGCCAAAGACAATCCAAAAGCCATGCAGCGAGAGTTATTTTGCTTCAAATAGTTAATCGCCCACCGCCTGTCAAACGCGGTGTGAGAACTGCCTATTTTTTCGTGAAACTAATTATTTTTTCATCACAACAATGTTTAGCTATGCCTTTAGCTATGAAACTTCTCCTTGACCGAGAAGTCCTTGGAGCAGTGAGAACAGACCAATAAACTTCCTGTAGGACCTTGGCAGACCAATGTCAGACCTGTGGCTAAAGTTTACCAAAACTTTAGCCCGCAATTAGACGGATGTTTAACGATTTATTTATCTTGATTTTAAACTACTAAAATTATGTATTTATTAAAGATCATTGTTTACATAGCTGAGTTTATTTTCCTGCAGGTATTAAAATAATAATACTCTGGTTGAAGACGAGTTTTGAGTAGCGCAAATGACATGCGCAGGCTAAATGAACGTCAAAGTAGCTCGTGTAGTTTACATGGCTATGAACAAGCGCATGTGCATGTGAACATCTACACACATCACCAAACTAATTTTTATAAATAACACACAAGTTATTTATAAAAATTGTTTGGTTAACCGATGGACAAGGTAATCACTGGTTTATGGTGAACAGCATCTAATTAATATTCAGCAGTGAGCCCATGCCAATTATTCTTGAAGTCACTGCACCAAAATTAACTAAACTGACCATTGGAACAGCTAAGCACGACTCGAATGCACATTACCTACCCTATAAGCTAACCAGTAGAACAGAGTAGGAAAAGTAGAAAAGGGCATGGTGCGAGAGAACGCGATAACACTTTCGCTTTGTTCGGGTATGGTCTGATTGCTCGCTTTCGTAGTACATACAACAGTTAGTATTGGTAGTACAGGTAATTAGTTATGCCAATTCTGGTGAATATGAGTTTTTAACAGGCCGCCTGAAGGCTAAATACATAGGTACTTATTTCCTTCTTCTATAATATAAAGAGGAAAGATTTGTAGTTTTGTTTGTAACGACTAAACTCTAAATCTACTGGTCCGATTTCAAAAACTGTTTCACCATTAGAATGCTAAGTTATCCCTGAGTAACATAGGCTATATTTTATCTCTACCCGTGCGAAGCCTGGACGAGCCGCTCGTAATTATTATAATACTAGTTTGAAAATTAATTCCCGCTCGTTCCCATTTAAATTGAAGTGGGGACGAGTGGGGAAAAAACTTCCCATTCGTCCCCATGTAAATACAAATGGGGACGAGCGGAAAGTTTTTTCCCATTGACCCCCAGTGGGGGCAAAATCTGAGGGTCATCAGGAATAACCCGAACCAAACGCTTCTCATCTTCTTTTTTTGTAAGCACAAGCAAAGAATGGAACTCGTTGCCAGCTTCTGTTTTTCCGGACCGTTCCTATAGGTATGTGTCTTTAAGTTTAGATTGAACAGGTTCTTTCTAGACCAGAGTGGCTCTATCAACTACACCATCACTTCTCATCAGGGGGCTTATTCGCTATGACCTAGAAGATTCCTTACCAATAACGTGTAACTTAGTAACGTGTTCTATACGTTCCATGGTGTGAAATTGTAAAATTGTTATCCGTATCTGTGTTGTTTTAATAGCGATAGTTTTGCTATTGAAAGGTTGTCTTTAAAAAACAGTCAGAGGAGCCCTAAAACGTGACTCGTCAACAACGATTCCACGCAGATATCGTAACCAGCCCGCGTTTGGTCATAGCGACTAAGGCTCCAGGTGAGGCACAGGTCAAACGCTGTTCTAACCAATAAAAAAAATAAAAAAAGCTAGTTACGATGCGCAATGCAGTTTTTGCAAACTAAATTGTCTTAGCGCCTCCTAACTTCCGCTGGTATTAGTATACCTACTGCCGTTCAATCTACGAAACTGTGACTTCACCTATAAGTCAAGTAAGACAATAGAAACACACGATTATACGTCCTCCAGCGTCGCCTGCGCGGTTTGAACGCGAATTGTCTAATTAGAGAGCGTTTAGCTGCGCGCACGCATAATTAGTTGGGCGAACGAAAAATATTGCGACGCGATTTTGTTAAGGTAGGTACTAAGTAGTTAACCGGAATAACTTATGCGAGCCCCTGATTGCAAAGGCAACCAATATATTTTTTTTTATTTATTTATTCAAAAAAACAAAGTGCCTAACACCCATATTCTAAGAAGTTTCCTCGAATCTTCCTCCACTCGACTCAAAGTAGGTTCAGACGTACCTTGAGTTTGACAATCATTTCCTCACCTCCGGTAATGAAAAACTTTCGAGTGGAGGAGAATTTTTGCAACTAAAAATACGGATTTATTTGAGTGAGGTTGAGTCGAGTCGAGGAATTCTTGAGGAATCGTCTTAGAATATGGGTGTAGTGTTTACAGACAGGTCCAAATCACCCTTTGCAAAAAATATGTCAGACCAAATACTGAGAGTATTTGGTGAATATAACACAAAATTTTATTAGATTTTTCTGAGATAATAGTATTCTTGTTAGTAGTAGTAATTTTTTAAAATAGCACCGCTTTTAATCTATATCTGTGCCAAGTTTCATCCAGATCTGTACAGCCGTTCTGGCGTGATTGAAACATCCATTTTAATCCAACTTTCGCATTTATAATATTTAGTAGTAAAATGATCATCATTATCAGCCAATAGACGTCCACTGCTGGACATAACCCTCTCCCATAGAGTGCCAGAACGACAGATCCTTTTGAGCCTTTGCTACATAATTGCTGTGTCCGGTAAATGTCGTCGTTCCATCCAGTGGGGGGGCCGTTTTATCCGTATTTTTTAACGACTTCAAAAAAGGAGGTTATCAATTCGCCTGTGTTTTAATTTTGTTTGTTTGTTACGCGATTTCTCCCCCAATTATGAATTGTTTTTGATTATGATGATGATGATATGTAAAAAGTTATACTTTAGAGATACTTAATCCCATATAAATTTTATCGAAATTGGTTCAGTAGTTTTTGAATAAATCATATGAAACGTGTCAATAACTACATCCCATCGTATCACACCATCGATCTATCGATACATTTTTTAGTTAGATATCGTTTTTTTTTTTTCTAAAAATTGTATTAGTATTATAACACACACTGTGGCCACGCAGGCCCATTGTGTTTACCTAATTAAACCTATTAGTAACATAGTTTATCATAATTAGTACAAGATCTACAAAAAAGGGTAACCTTTCCCCACCTGCAACTAAATGACTTACTTTCCTTCGTTAGCCGACTTCAAAAGGAGGGTTGTGAGTTAAACGATTTAATTAGGTACATACCTACATACTTTTGTAAAAAAAACACGTAATTTGTAGCAGAATACTTTGATGAATGTCTTATTAAAACTACTTTTAAATTAATTAGTACAAGTTTTGTTATAACGTCCTCGGTGGCTCAGTGGGTGAGTCCTCCGCTGAGTAGGGAGGAGTTGCGGTTTCGATCTCCAATGCGGGACAAATGTTTGCATGATCTTCAAATATTTTGGTCTAGGTTTGGGTGTAATTTATACGAAACGGATTTGAATGCGATTTTCAAAAATAAATGAAAATCGATTTAAAAGTGATTTAAGAGGAATAACAAATAAATACATTATAAAAAAAAAAACCATAACCCCATATAAAAAAAAAACAAAAATCCGATTTCAAAACAAAAAAAAATGATTTGACAGATTGTGGTGATACGAGAGGGGGATTATAATTGATTAAATTTAGATAAAATTTATATGGGACCACCTCAAAAGAATTATCTATAAAAAAAACATCAAAATCAATTCATAATTGGCGGAGAAAACACGTAACACAAAAAAAACATAGCGTCGAATTGATAACTTCTTCTTTTATAAGTCAATCAAAAAAGAGGAAGGTTAACGTAGTAAGGGCATCCGTGCGAAGCCGGGGCGGGTACATAATAATTCAATCTAAGTTGCTAGATGTGTCACCAGCTTTATCAATCCGGACGCGCACGTCTCACCCAGGCCATGGTGCCTCCTCACTCCTCAGACCTCATTGTAATTTATGGATGTAGCCACCAAGTGCATGGGGAATGCTAAGTTACCTATGAAAGGATCAGCCGACAGACCATGCTGTCATAACAGGAGCCCAATTCTATTAATAAACCACGATGGACGTTTTACTCAGTACCAACTGTAGTAGTTCCGATCGCAGTTTGGTTTTTGCTCAAATAACATATCAGCTAAATGATCAGCTAACCAAAATAACCGAGTTGTAACACAGTAATGATTTTGTAAATCAATTACGTTCATATTTATCATAAAAGTTTGTGATTTGGTGTTTTTTTATTGTATCAATTGTAAAAGTTGTGTCATCTGATTGCTTCGAACGCGTTTGATTTTTTATTTTGATTAGGAACAAGCATTTTTCTATTTTTCTTCATCTTTCTTTCTTATTCCTGAAACTTCATTTAGACCTAAAACTATCAGGTGTTTAGAACATTTTGGTAGTGCGTTGATTGTCAGTCAGTGAAGTAAGTTCGTATGAGTCAGTGGCCAAATCTGGTGACAGAGTTTCGCCCGAAAGCTTCTGTCATGGCCTAACAACTTTGAAAAAGCCGGAACCGACTGCCTCCGAAGCACGGGAGAGCTCAGTTGAAATTTCCACTGGCGGTCCCCTATTCAAATGATGACTAACCGGAACAGTGCAGCTCGAATTTAGTTAGAGTCAGTCACTGACTTTGCTACTGACTCAATGTAAATCAACCATTCTTTGACCATACCTAACTTAGGCGGTGTTGGCACTAGCGAATCAATCACAAGTCTTACCGACTACTAAAGTCTATAAACGTATTCGCGAGTGTGTCGCATTATAAATAAAACAGTGCGACCCTCTATTGAAGGCAGAGCTTAAAACCTTATTTATGTTTTCTAGTTTTATTGCTTTTTCGGCGATGACTCGTTAATGAGTTGACGCCTCTGTTTTACAAACTTATCTATGCTAGGCACAAACGGAAATTAACCTTAGTTATTTGGCTCGAAAGTCGAAAGTATTATATTAGTTTTTATAGGGTATGTATAGTGATTGCCCACAGTATGCGTATCACGGTCGGAGGAAGTAAAATATAAAACTTGTAGAAATAAAACAATGTACCTATGTAGGCGAAACTTATTAACATTAAATTTGTTTTTATTACGATACCAGCTCGCCCTACGGTTTCACTTGCGGCTTGCATTTTGATCCTTTTTCAACAGTAACCGTCATTTATTTCGAAATAAACGACTATGTGTTAGGTTAGATTAGGTTATAATATATATATTATATTATATATAGAAAATGTAACCTATTATTTTCGATACTGTTGTAACATTTTCTAAACTAAACTAGCTAAAATTGTTGCCGTCCTTTTCATATGAATTAAAATACAAAGGACCGCGATAGTTTTAGAAAATGCTACAATAGAATCGACACTCACACCAATATATACCTATTATAAAATTTTATAGAAACCCATTACGATGATTAGGAAAAAACACAGGTACACACAAACACGCAAACTTTTGTATTTCATAATATTAGTGTGATTGGATTTCTAAAATTTATAGACTTACTTCCAAGTGTTTTAACGAGCGATTTTAACGATTTCTCTTTTTGGAACAATAAAATACTTTGTAGTAGACAAACTTTGAATAGTAAATTTGTTTTGACTTGAGCCATGATTATCTTTTGGTTAGTATTATTTCATTTGAATAAGCTGGATCAGGATAATTTTATGCCTAACTTCTTCTTAAAGAGCATCGTAAGTTTTACACGGCTGCTACCCGTGTAAAAGTAACAGAAGTAATGGTAAACTGAAATGTGATCCAACATTTTTAGACCAGCCAAAACTAGCTCGTTTGATAACCTTAAAAGCTGTGTGCATATTTTTTTTCTATTCCAAGAAGTGTCTTTTTACGGAATATTTAAGAAGAATAAGAATAAGAAGAATATCAATTCTATCGTCCCACTGATGGGCAATGGTCTCCCATCCAAGCAACATGTTCTGGCTAATCTGATTCAAAAAAAAAAAAAAACATCTTTAAAGCAAAATTGACATCTAAAAGGTTACTATATGAGTGCTGTAAAAATTTGGAGGCTTGCCAAAGCAAAGTGCGTTTTCAGACCAATATACTCAGGTGTTGAAGTATTTGCATCTTCGATTTATATGTTCCTGGAACTGATTTTATTGTAATGGTCAACGGTGATGCTGATACCAAAATAAATGGCAAATTATTTTGGTAACAAACTACATTAATACCCCTAATTGACGACCGGTGTGGCGCGGCGGGCGAAAGTCCTCCTGCGTCGCAGGCGTTGCGGGTTCGATTCCCGCCTTGGGACAAATGTTTGTACAATCTACAAATATTAGTTCCGGGTGTTCTGGGTATTTTCTATGTATAATAAAAATATCTATCTATGTATTGTATTGTATAAAGTATATCAATCATCTAATACCCATTTAGCTCTGCTTAGCTTGGGGCTGCTGCTGTGTAGATTGTTCACCGTTATTTATTTATTTTTTTGCGAAAGTAAACCAGTCTATTAAAGTTCATATCTAAGACTTATACCATTTTAGTCAGTCAGTCTATTACACTAAATTTTCAACTATTATAGTGCTAATTGTGGAACCGTTTATTACAATGAACAACTTTTATTCGAAAAACTGCATAATATTTCGCACGGGTGGACATAAAATATAGCCTATGTTGCTCTGGGATAATGAAGCATTCTAATGGTAAAAGAATTTTAGAAATCGGACCAGTATCAGTAGTTTCTGATTTTTTTCGTAACCAACAAAAATATAAACTTTAACCTTTTTATAATATTAGTATAGATTTATGATAAAAATTCTATACTTTTGGGTAAAGGAAGTGTGGTAAAATAATGCTAAGCTGATACAAGGTAGTCCTTGGAAAGATCCTCTGATTCCTCGGGTCTTGAATAGGAATTAGATGACTGGAAACATGTTGGCTCTCGTGATGTTGGTTTATGCATAGCCGTGCTAGATTTCACACTGGGAAAGTTCTTGAGACCTTTTAGGAGAATCTGTTATGGTAATACGCCCAGATGTAGACCGTTTGGGCGAATTGCCCAATGACTCAATTTTTCTAATTTTACTGTACGATGAGTAAATTCAGGGTCTTTTATTATTTGTGCACGATATTAAAGGAATAACAAAAAAAATACAAGTATTTTTTAAAAATTTTGTCTAAAGAATCTCGAGTAAATTGATTACGTTTTTCTGGCCAATAATTAATTATGCTTGTTGGAAATCGAAAGGAGAATTAATAATCAAAGACCTTGTACTTAGCTATACATACTAATCGCATAACCATACATACAATAGCGATTTTACAATTCATTCAATTTGCTCATTACGATAACAAAAAACTTTATCTAATAAAAAAAAAACTATTTTATATTGGTTAAAAAAAGTAGGCAGTCAGAATAATATTTTTTTTGTTTTTCATTTACCTGTCAGTCATAACTTACTTAGACCATTAGTCTCAGAAGTCACATTGATTGTATATTCAAAACACCTATTTGTTTTGGCAGGTCACATAAATCGAGAAACAACAACATTGCTTGCATGCTAAATACTCTTTTAGGTTCTGTATGTTGCGAGACAAATGATTGCGTTATATGCAATCATTTTTCTGTTATATTTTTTATATTTTTGAGTACGGCACCCGTAATAATAATGACGAGCTCTATCATATAGAACTCTAGTCTTCCTCACAAGCAACTAATGTCTACTACTGTTCACTCCAAGTGTATTACTTAATTCTTATTTTATTTTTTAAATTTTGTATTTTTAGGTAAAATTTTATAATTTCAAGATTAAAATTAAATTATATAGGTACCTAATTAATTGAAACATATTGCACATAAATAGCTTCTGTGCAGCGACGTCTTAAATAAGTTAATTTAACTAACAAATCAAAGGTGCTCCTCTTTTTCAATAAATAATATTCTATTGTATTCTACTCACACTAGTTCTCAGTCTTTCTGTCTCGCACTCTACCAGCGCTAAAATCACATTACCTCATACGATAATGTATAATGATTTAAAATTATGGTAATAACATATATCGACTAAACCACGAGTACAAACGCAAACTCGTGCGCCTGTTTAGTCTGTGGTTAGAGCTTTCGTCTCACCTTTTTGTGTCGACTCAAACTGAGCGTGTAACCCTTACCGCAATTGGCTTAGCCAACAGTGTAGGAAACTTGGTCTAAATGTACTTTTAAATCAAATTAACTAAATTAAGTTTGAAAATGACTAACAACAAACTTGTTTGATGGTTTTAAAATATTAAAATTCACAAACTTGCTAGACATTTTGTAAAAATCAACTACATTAGGTTTTAAAATGTTGAAATGAACAAACTTATTTGATGGTTGTAGAATATCAAAATTTACAAACTTTCAAGAAACTTTGTAAAGTTAATTAAATAATAATTATTATTGAATATATTTTATGCAAAAGTAACAGATTTTTTGTCATGTAAAACGTCCTAGAAAGTGCTACTTTTCCTGCCGCCAAACTAATGTGTTTCGCGAATGTGTGTCGCTTTTCAAAAATGTTGTTTCGCGTTGTAAATAACGTGGCACTTACGTAATTTTAAACACAATTGTTTTTAAAACGATTATGCACTTATTTATTTATTTTGAATCATTGAACTTTTGCTTAAAGTTAAATAAATCAAAAATACATTGTTTTCACTGTGTAACAATGCGAGCTAATATTGAGCTTAAGTTATTTTTAAGTAATGTATTTGCAAATACATTGTAAGTACAATGAATAAGTCACGCGCAGCCCCTTTATTGGTGTTTAAATTAGCCTTTATGGTTTTTTTCTTTATTTTATTTATGCTGAAAGTTTACACTTTATTGCAGCTATATTTATGAATGGCACTAGCAAAAATGCCGTAACTACACTTTTTTCATAACAATTTTAATATTTTTGGCTTTTATAATGTCAATCACTCCCATTAGAGAATAGGCTAGTGTCACAGCAACTATTTTGAAACTATCGGAAAGGTGTCGGGTCGGAAACTTCGATTTTGTCAGGAACGTTTTCGAATTTCAAATTACGGAATCTCCTTCGGAAAGAATCCGATACCGAATCCGACAGTTTAAAAATACCCCTGCAGAAGTGGAAATATTAGAAGGCTGTCATGATGGTGGTTAAAATAATCTCACAGAAGCACACACTAACTAATAAGATAAAAATCAATATATAATAAAGCGAATCAACGTTATGTTTGTATAAAATTACAAAGAACAAAATGACTGATGTCGAATCATACACAAATTCAACGTCTCATCTTTCAAAACACCACGTGGCATCGTGGTCATTGCCACTAAACAAACATAAACAGTCTTACGATTCTGAACTCTCAGTCATTGTTATAAAGATTAAGTCTGTCTCCTGGACTGGCAACGGATGTAGACAATCTTGTTTACATTTGTATGCATTTTTGGTAGCCATTTCCTTTATTATGGTTTGTTGGAGATTCAATAGATTGTGTGCAACGATATTATAGGATTTGTTTACACTGTTTTGCGACAGTTTAAAAAGTCCTATAAATTAGAAAGATGACTCAAAATAATCCATAAACTGCTGTGTGTGACTATTATTTTTTTAGTTGATAAAGCGCAATAACATTAATAAAATAAGTCAAATAAAATAAATTGTGAACAAATACTCTGGGCTTTTTAATTTAAAATAGTGCTCGTAATCATTTTTATATTTAATAATTTTTTTTTGTTATTGCTTAAAATTCATGACAATAATATAATATTAATATAAGCAGTTTTTAATGACAAATTTAGTTATATTTTTAAGAAGATATTAAGAACAAAGGAAATATATTATAGTATTAATAGATTTTATAAAATATGCTATTGTTCCTACTGTTAAAAAGTATGTTTAATTTTTGTAAATGTCTTTCTTTAATGATAAATGGTAATGGTAGGAGTATGTGAACTAAGTAGGACTTTTTATTCTGTGTCTGAACTCTGAATCAGGTAGACTGGATTGGTATGCGCGCGCGCCGCGATCGCTTCTAAGAATTGAGATAAAACGTAGCGACACACTCAATTTATTGTCGTTCAAACGATACCTTTTCGGTTTCTATTAATATGGACATATATTAAAGGATTATAGAGTCCTGAGGTAATTTAAAAAGTTAAAAAGCAGGTCACTTTTGAATAATTTTCTTTACAATTAAATGTTTTAAATATTTTTACCATAAAAATGTGTTATGATCTCTATATTTCTAAAACTGTCGTAACCTATAACACTTATTATAGAAAAACGGGAGTTTTTTGTACCGTTATGCCAGTTTAGGCCAAAGTCAAAACAGTTTTTTTCAATAAAATCACAAGGATCATATTGTGGAAACGTCTTACAAGCTATGTGAATAACCGCAAGTTACAACGCACTCATGCCGTAAAAGAACTGGCTGGGTTTCCATCCCTTCTATCGATTTTTTTTGCATTACCCTTGAACCGACAATATTTCGACTGAATTTTAAGTCTTCCTCAGGATATTTTAGGAATAAACGACGCTCACTCTACAGTATGACTATACCCATACATGTTTTTATTATATAAAAAGAAAATTTATTTCGCAATTTATAATGCATTAATTATTACTGCATTACCCTTAGCAAGAACACAGTTGCAAGCCAGGTGAAAATACAAGCGATCTTTTTTTATAAAAAACAGTGTTGATTGGTCACCTCCATAAACTTGACGAAGTACAGCAATCAACCAGGGGTCTGCAAGTAGGTACAGTCATTAGCCATTAGCAGGGCAACGGGTAAGCTCTTGACTATTTTAGAGGGGACGCACGCTACTAACTTCCCAATAGCCCCTGCAAGGGCGAAAGGAAAAGCTTCCCCCCTTTATTCACAGTGGGGACAAGACGTGAGGGTAAGCGTGAATAACCCTGGCAAACACCTGAATACCAAAATGAAACGGTACTAATATAATCTAAACTTTTTCCACACTGTTTTAAAAGACAACGCCACGCCTCCAACAGTTTACACATATAAATTATTATTTTTTGGAAGAAACACCGCCATTTTTTCTGAGTTTAACTCAAAAAAAAGATCAGTCAAGATTAAGTTAATAACTTCAATCGTCACTGGCAGAATTATGGCAAAAAACACAAGATCTCTAAACGAAAAACAACAAAATATTATGTTTCAGTATTCGGTTTCAGGCAGTGTTCCGTTGAATGGGTGATCAATTTCAATTCAGCTCTACATTATGACTGCCTTCTAATTTTCCCAGTTCCCACTGCTAGGAAACTGGCCTACTCTCGAGCGAGAGTTATTGGATCCTTCAACGTATGATGGCATTGCACATACATTTTTAATTCAGCACTTATTAAAAATAAATTACCCAGAGGATAAATTATAAAATACTTACCACATTGAACACGTTACTTTTAAACTTCTGCATCTGTAAACAAAGATAATATCTTTTTAACTGATTATTCTGAAAGCAAATCTCAAAGAATAATAAAATTACATTATAGTTTCTCATTTTCGTAGCCGTTATTACACACAGCTGTCTTAATTAAAGTAAATGATATTGTCGCCTTATACAGTGTTTTTAATACAAATTGCAGTAATTTTGCATCGAAAGGTGTATTTTAATGCATTTTTGGAATGTAAATAATGTCTTTTTACGCTGCCGTTTTTATCTTGCATTGCATCGTGAAACTTGAGTAGTTTATGTATCACATTACACATAAGTCATGTAAAGTAGTTGTCATGATGATGAAACTTACCTTGGCATAAGTTATTTAATAAAGTATTTTTTAAATTATAAAAATGATAACACACCGTCTTGGACAATAAATGAATGAATGTATCAACACTTGTACACAAAGACGACTTAGAAAGAAAGAAAGAATGAAAGAAAAAACTTTTATTTGTGGCAGTAGATAGGTATGAAACAAAGGGTACAACAACAACTAAATAGTAAAAACACAACACAAACAAAATAATATAGTCCGGTATCTTACTAAATAAAGAGACATAGAGTACAAATAACAAAAAAAAAAAAACATAAACGCAAAACTGAATGAATGTGTGTGTCAAGGAACCTATCCACACCACGTCACAAATAGGTCTCACTTAGCAAGAGTACAAGCCTACAAGGAAAAACAGTGATCTAGAAGAAAGGAGTTGTTTCTCGATGTATGGAGCCGGGCCTAGGTCCTTTGTAGGGGTCTAGATATTTAGATATTCAATAAAGAAACCATTTTAAGCTGTTTATTTAATTTATTTTAGCTTCTTTCAACTGTGCAACACAATGCAAAACAACATGGCGGGTTTAACGAACAACTGGGTTATTATGTACTGTCAAAGTCAAGATGCGTCACGATCATTGGCTAATAGCTGTCATGGCGGACCTCCAGTGTTCCCGTTTTTGGAAACTTATCACAACAAACCTTTTTCATATAGAACTTTGTTTGTCTACAAAAAAAAAAAAAAAAAAAAATTGTATTATAATGTTAGTTTTATATTTTTTTCCAATTTCTCTATGGTGTTACTAAGACCTAGGCCACTATGAAATTGGTTCTTTAAGAAGAACTTATAAGATATACATGTTAAATAAAAAAAAGTTAATTTAAAGAAACCAGTTTGCTGACTTATTTATAATGTTCATGATTTAAAATAGAATATTCAATATAGGAACTGAGCTGGTCTGATGTTCTGAACCTTCGGATTGGAGGTAGAGTTGCTACCACTACCATCAGGCTCATCATCATATATATCATCGTTCGTAGCGATTATGAGCGGGTCATTTAAAACGCTTTTGGCCTTCGGGCGGCCTAGAAACTCTGTCACCAGAGTTGGTCACTGACTCATACGAACGAACGAACGAGCCTTTGCCAATCATTCGTTCATTCATTCATACTCAGGTAAAACACAATACACCTTACACTAGTAGGTAGTACCTATATAAAAAAGGAAATCTACAAAACTAAATAAAAGAGATAAACTAAATTTAACATATAAAAAAAAGTTTACAAGCTTATCAGTTCACATTAAGATGTTTTTATAGGTATTCGATTTTTAGCTGTTTTTAAGTTGTGTGCGACTGTGTGTGACTGTGTGTGACTGATGTGTTTTAGCGTATCTAGTATAGGTGTGTGTTTGTAGTGTGTATGTTCTGTAATGCCTAATTAAAGTTATGATGATTAAAGTAATGTAAAGTATGACGACCGATGTGGCCCAGCGGGTGCAGGTCCGCCTGCGACGCGGAGGTTGCGGGTTCAATTCCCGCCTCAAGTCAAATGTTTTTACGATCTACAAATATTTGTTCCGCGTGTTCTGGGTATTTTCTATATATAATAAAAAAATATCTATCTATGTATTGTATTGTATTAAGTAGGTAAATTTATTTATTTATTTATTTAATGTAGTGTCTTGTGTATGTTGTGATTTAGTGTTTTTCTTTTGTTGTTCTTTGTAGCAAAATGCCTAACGTGGAGCATTTCAAGCAGTGACTAAACTGTTTATTAACGAGTGTAGATCAGCAGTGAAACTATATTTAAAAATATATTTAACTAAGTCATTTTTACGCTCACTTAAAATTATTTGTTACCTCACATTTTTTCCGATGGTCCTTAAAGAATGTTATAGGGTAGGGACAGATCTATACTGAGCTCATCGACATCGATAGTTCGAATGTAAATGTGTTCTTGTTTTCAATTGCATTAACTTGGATTTTCGTCTATTTAACATTTAATAATGGATTTCCGCAAAGTAACGCCTGAATCATGGACCTATCAATAGTTTTAAGTTTCTGTCTAGTGTTAAGTTTTTGACGACATTTTGCTTTTACTTGGACGATAAATGTGACACTCAAATATGTCAATCATCGATATCGATGAACAAGCCCATCCCTACAGATTGTGGGGTCTAGAGTACACGCACTGCCCGTAGTCACGACAAAAAGGCTCTCACGCGCTCTCATCAACTTGGGACCTTTCGATTATTCATGCGCTACGCTGTCGCAGGAGTTGAGTATGTTGACAGAGATGATGTTACCACCTTTAAACAGTTTTTTATATTACTATTTTAATCACAATAGATTAGCGTTAGACCATCTTAATCTTAATAATATAATAAATGCGAAAGTTTGGATGTTTGTATGTTTGTAAGGCATCACACACAAACGACTGAACGGATCTATATGAAATTTGGCACAGGCATAGATATGGTCTGTAATAGCATATAGCTTACTTTTTATTGCGGGTTCTCGTGGGATAAATATTTTTTAAACGCGGGTAACACCGCGGGGCGCAGCTGTATATTTGACAATTTGACAATATTTTATATTTTGCCTGATTTAGTGATGATGTAGCCTATGATGGATCACTATGACCTATGACGCATACTTAAGATAAACCTATTAACTTGTGACTTGAAAACACTCAGGTCATAATTATCGGATATCTACCCGGTGACACGCGAGCAAGCCCTGGGCATATGGTAGTATAGTGTAGACAGATCAATTTAGTTATGAAACTAAATAACTACGTTGAAAAACCCTCTATTAATAATTATCATTGCCAACATAGCGAGAGTTTTAATTGATATTCATCATTTCAATTAGCAGCCTGGACGTTTAAATAAAAAAACTACCTTTATTTTCAAAGTGGTATCAACAGCTCTGCGCACGGAAAGCGTAATCAACTGACGGCCGATAGAGTCGGTCGAGATAATGACATCTGCGGTAAAAACACAGACAGTCGGTTATTTATCATCTGGCCTCTTTAATTATCGGCCTGTGTGGAAGCGCCTTTATAAAGCCGTTTCGCCTTATGAGCGGGTGATTTTTGACAGTTCCAATTTGTTCTTTTTTATGGCGTTGGCTATGAGGGTGCGTATAATTTTGTGTGATTAATCAATGAGCCCGAAATTTACAGTTGCTCTTCTCAAAAAGGATAACCATTTAAATAAAAACATCTTTAGTTGTATTTATGAGCTTCCAAGTTCGGACACGTCTTTCCATCGTGGATATCGCTACTTATGTACTGTACTCTACATTTTTAAGCTAAATAAATAGAAAATAACACATTTTCTTGTTTAGTTAAGTTGGTAATTTTAACCTCATGCTTATTTAAAGTAATTAATTATAGTGGCTTTATTGAGTTGTCTTAATAAAATTAATAAATCAGGTATCTCAATACAAAAGAAGTATAACTTTGTATTAAATCTCTAAAGCCTACGCCTCAATATTATATTGATTACTAACGTAATGATAAAAAATACGATGTTAATATAAATTTATTATTAAAATTAACGATCAATTATTCATTTAAACTGACACATCGATAAGTTAGTAACTAAAAATATCGATACTGCCCGTCACTATTGAAATACTGCAATAAAAAAAATGTTTTTAATCTCTTTATTTCAATTAACCTGAATAAGAAATCGATTTTGAGAAACAGTTGATTTGGGTCGTTTGGGACCACTATATCAAAATCTGTCTAGGGTTGTCGCGCAAAGAAAGTGTAATAATGTTACATAACAGGAATAATAATCAAAATAAGTGAATATAGACACTAATTATATCGTTTTTTTGGAACAAATCATTAATTTAATTCCAAAAAAACTATTTTTCTATTTATTTAGTAAAACAGACAGTATTTAATTTGTAAAACAACAAAAAAAAAATATAGAAGTATAAGATCAACCTTATTTTATTGCTGCAACGTTGTGTTTTATAATTGTTTCTTACATATTTTACATGATAACAATGTAACAATAATTACTGTGAAATTCATGTTCAAACTATTTTTAAGCTTGAATTAATATTTTAACAACCCTACCACTGACGCACGCGCAAGTGAACGCGATAAATCTTGTAGGGTTAATTAAATGCCACCACAAAGCTTTATAAGTGTTCAAGGATGTGTGCGACGAAAGGTGGGGTACAAGAGACTGGCTAGGCACCCTGGGGTTAAACTTTCCAGTCTTACGTACCTTTGTAAGCCCAAAAGTTATTTTAATTTCGTTTAATTGAAATGCGATATTCATAAACATACTTTAAATTCTTGTTAGCTGAAGTTTCTTTCAAAATCATCGTCTTTGTTTATGGTTATAAGAATGACTACGCGAGTGGCTACGTTTACGTTGCATACGCATCCCATGTGCCGTGGCCCTTTTGACTAAGTTAAGTCACAGTTAAGTGGAGTGAAATGAAATCTCCTAACTTCCACCACAACTAAGTCCTAGCTTATAGATTAAGATCTATCAAGAGCTGGGTATCTAGTTACGTTATCTAAGCAATCGTGACATAGCGCCTGTAGTGAGAAATGTAGCAAGCTCCCTAGGTAAGTTCGTATCGGTGGAGTGGCCATATTTCAAATCCTAAAGCCGTGGGTTTGAATCCAGGATCAATTTTAACACACCTGTTTTTTTTTTATGTGCAATGCCAGTGCTCTCATACGGTGAAGGAAAGTATCGTAAGGAAACTGGCATGTCTGTCAGCTGTCACCCTTGCAATAGGATGAAAGATCGAAGTTTTATTTTTTGTAAAAGTTTAATCTGTCACCCTACTGGTATATTCAAGATCTAATATAACTTTAAAGTGAGTATAATACGCACTGTATTAACTATGATTAGCCTTAGCCATTACGTTATAAATCTTGCGACGTGGTAAATACAGCGGTAACCAACCAGGCCCGGCGTTGTCGATAAACTATTCGCGCGAATTATCGACACATCTCGACCACACATTTCGCAATAATCGATAGGGACGTGACGCTGTTATAATCGATAGTGTACGTAATAGATCCAGTCGGCTCTGTTGACATACTACGCTCGTTTGTACTGAGCACTGAATACGGAATCGCTATGCGTTCTGATTTTGAATTTTGATACGGTTTATGTCAAACAGCTTGAAAAAGGAACCCATGGAACTAATAAGGTTGTTTACTTAAAAACTCCTTCCTTAAACCTCATTTTTTGGAGTCACATTCTGTGAATCTACTATAATAAGATTAATAAGATAACGCGATCTTTTTATTTCATTGTGCGTCTTCAGCCTTCTAATGTTTATATTGAGACACTGGCTTACTCTCAAGCTAGAGTGATAAAGTCATAATCAGTTTGCAGTCTATTTTAAAAACGCAAGTTAATTCTAAAACGACGATTACCATCAAGTGAGAGCATTAATTGTTGGTTATCTTAGTTTATATGTACATCCAGATCTAGTATGAGTACAGTAGACAAATTATTTATCTACGGATGTAATGAGAAATTACAGCTTTTTTTGATAATTATTGTCTATTTTTATTTCTATTTACTGCGTTACGAAAGTTACTCACTGACTTACTTACTTTATAGAAAGAAGCGTTCTACGATCGTCGTACGGTCTACGATGCTTATGTTAACCGGAAAGTAAGATGCACATTATAATCTACTGCGTTGTCTGTTTATTACTACATTTTTCCGTAATGTACAGCTGGTGCGTAACATGATTCGTTTTCCCGCGCCTTGTAATTAGGAACGTTCCGTTCCACGCACGCCGTGATTTTCACGAAATCGATAATTCGTTGTCCAGAACCCACATTTTCTTTATTCTTTATTGTACACAATAAACATATACATTAAAACTTATATAAAGGACATGTACAAAGGCGAGCTTAACCCTAAATAGAGTTCTCTTCCAGCAAACCTTCAAAAGAGAGAGACTTTAATTTCGTGGTGGGTACATTGTGTACTAAACATATATCTAATATTAATATTTAAGCTATTTTACATAAAATACTTAGAGACTTAAATGGATTGCAAAATACCTAACTTTATTAAATTCTAACATACATACATATTTAAAAAAATATTCTACTTAAACAGATACAACCAATACATAATTAATATAAATACTTAAATACCTTACTAATATACATATATATATACATATATGTGTATGTATGTATATATGTATATATATACATACATACACATATTGATATATATAATATAATAAAATAATTCTTACAAGGAAAGATAATGCTCTTTAACTTTTCGCTTAAAAATGCCAAGCGAAGGACTAGCACGGATATCATGAGGAAGGGAATTCCACACCTTAACACCATAGGCAGAAAAAGATCCACCATAGCGACTGGAGGTGTGAGAAGGCGTTTTAAGGAGAAGAGATTTAGATGTTCTACAGGGCTCACTACGAGGGACAAGAAAATCAAAACGCTCACGAAGATAAGAAGGATAGAGAGGATTGTTTAGAATATTATAAAGAAGTGACAGAACGTGAAAATCACGGCGGCGACGAATAGGCAACCATTTTAGCTGAGCTCTGAACATAGACACGTGGTCAAACTTGCGCAGTCCGAAAATGAAACGGATGCACAAGTTCTGAAGACGTTCCAATTTATTTAGATATTCCTCCGTGGCGTCAAGGAAACAGGAATCGGCATAATCAAGAAGTGGAAGTAAAAGGGTTTGAGCTAAGGTAATTTTGGTTTCAAAAGGTAAGAATTTTTGGAAGCGCTTGAGAGATTGGAAGGAGAAATGAACTCTTTTACTAGTTTCATTGATGTGGCTAGTCCAAGACAACTGGGAATCAAATATGACACCCAGATTCTTAGCTTTGTCAGAGTAACTAATCAAAGAGTTATCGTATGTAATAGACGGCAGGGAAGACTTACGTATCAGATTCAGCATATAAGGGCTACCGCAGATTAAAGCCTGAGACTTTGATGGATTAACCAAAAGGCCGAAAGCCTTCGCCCATAAATTAATGTTATTGAGGTCAGAGTTTATTTGGTTAATACCAACAGCGAACTCACTTACTTTAAAATGACTATAAATTTGCAGGTCATCCGCATAAAGATGATAACGGGAAGAGATCACTTGAGTTATAGCATTAATGAAGACTGAAAAGAGAAGAGGAGAGAGAACACCACCTTGAGGCACGCCCGAAGTAATGTCACACCAATCAGAGAGAGACTCTTCACAGCGGACACACTGAGAACGGCCTGAAAGATAAGAACTGAACCAAGAGATTGCTGCTGATGAAACATTGAGAGAGGAAAGGATGGAGAGGAGTATGTCATAATCGACAGAGTTAAACGCACTACTAAAATCAAGCAGCACAAGGACAGTGAGGAGCTGATTGTCTATCGCCCACCGAATATCATCGGATACCTTAACTAGGGCACTAACAGTGCTGTGGCCAGGACGGAAACCTGATTGGTATGGACTTAAGAGGCTATTTTGGTTAAGGAATAGAGATAGCTGTTTGTGGACAACATGCTCTAGGATTTTTGATAGGATGGGTAAGATGGATATAGGTCTAAACTGGGATACGGTAGAGGGATTCGAAGTCTTAGGAAGAGGGAGAACAAATGCTTTTTTCCAGATAGAGGGATATAAGCTTGTTTCAAGGGAAAAGTTAACAATATGAGTGATTGCAGAAACAAGCTCAGAGGAAAGGATTTGTAGCATGTGGGTATGAATACCATCCACACCTACAGCCTTAGTAGATATAGATTTAATGAGTTTCAATATTTCATCCTCAGCAACCTCCTTAAAGTTGAAGTCAAGACAGTTAGGTTTAGAAAGACTAGCTAAATGCCTGATAGTTGAGAGTTTAGTGCTATTGTCTAAGGTAAAGGGAGAACAAGAGAAGTAAGTGTTAATAGAGTTTAGATCAAAAGAGATAGAGGTTTCGCTGGAACTTTTTCCAATCCCTATTGAGTTAAGAAATTTCCACATTAGAGGAGGAGTGCAGTTTTGAATGGACTTGTGAATGTGGTGTCTCTTAGCATTTCTACATAACTTGGAGCAACGATTGCGAAGCTTCTTATAGAGGACTAAATTTTCATCTGATGGGCACTTCTTATAAAGCCTCTTCGCTTTATCCCGCTTTGACATAGCCTTTTTAATAGAATGTGTCAACCAAGGAGCAGGAGGGTGTTTAACTTTGACACGTTTAAGCGGGGCATGAATATACACAGACAGACAGAGGAGACTAAAGAAGAGAGTTTATTTGCACGTGACCCACCCTTAAGCAGGCATGTATTAAAATCTCCAAGTAGGAGGGTGTGATCATATAGCGGAGTGAGAGATTCTAGTTTCATCTCAAGGGAAGAGAAGTAGTCAATATTACAAGAAGGAGGGTAGTACACACCAAGAAGAATTTTGGAGTTTTTAACAGTAATCTCAACAAAAAGGTGTTCCGCAGAGTTAGAAAACTGCATAGGAGAAACATCAATTATTTTAAAGGGTATGTCAGCACGTAGATATATTGCTACCCCACCACATCCCTTACCGATTCTGTCATTCCTAATAAGTATATAGCCAGGAAGAGGATATTGAATAGAGGGCATTGCAGGTTTCAAAAAAGATTCCGAAACAAGTATTGCATCAATGATTTTGCAGTCGAAAGAGGAGTGTAAGTCATCAAAGTGAGATGGAATGCTTTGAGCATTTATGTGGACAATGTTTAGGTTTCTTGGATAACTAGAAAATACTCCTCTAAGCTGGTCACGCAAGTGAAGCGAGTCGTCGCTAAAGGCACTAGCGTAGTCGTTATCAGAAGAGCAAGATGAAGAGCAAGAAAAAAAACTATCATCAAATTTATCAAACATAAAATACAAATAAAATATCTATATAAATATAATATAAATTAATAATAATAATAATATAATACAATATGTTAATAGGTACTAACAAATACGAGTACTAATCGCGCGCGGTAAACTCTCACACACAAGCCCGTTTACTGGAAGAGAAACACTACCAAACAAAACAAACAAGAAAACACAGGAAGAAAGAAAATAAAAAAAAAAAAAAAAAACCAAGCCAACAAAAATGCATTGTAAAGCACAGAGGTTCAATAACTTTGGCAGTACAGCAGAAACAAGATTTTGAACGAAAATAAGTACAACAAATGTCAGTGCCAGCTTGTCCATTGACACGCATGACATATATGACACTTGACATTTTGTTAGACATAACTAAAAAAAATTAAAAATATTTTTTTGCAATCTGACCGCCGAAGTATGCTAGCTAAAATTATTTTCTAAATTGCCAACCCTATGTCGAAGAAACGTGAAGATTACCACTATGTAATGCTGCAAAATTGTAAGGTGCATGGAAGTCAAATACAATACAAAACACTTAACTACAAAACATCAGAACTTCACTTCAGATTGCGTCTGGACCTTTCGGTCTTTTCGGACTTTCCTGACTTTGATGCCGGAAGCGTAGTTGTTTTCACAATATCTTTGGACGTACCGGGACCCATCGTTTCACCGCCAGACTGCGTCGCAGGATATTCAGAAAGAAGCGGCTTCAACTCTGACATGGCCTCAACTCTTCGGCGTCGATTGTCGGGCAACAAGATTACGATTTTGCCCTCTGACGTCACATTTGCAATTACTTCATCGGGTTTGGGTTAATAGCTTACTTTGGGTGAAAAACTTAAATGCTAAAGTAACTACCTACATCTCGTAAAACCGTTTGCCGAATGCTGTTATAACATATTTTTAAATATTTTTATTTTATTTTTCAAGTGAAAACTGAACTTACGGGTTTGGTTTGAGCGTCGCTGTACTATAATTTATAGATATTTTAGGTGTTTTCCATTCCCTATCCTATACGTAATACACAAAACTGAATCAACAAATATTATCTCACTGAATAGTAGCCCAATTATTTCGTAATATTGGTTAAAAAATATGAACACCTCTACATACTTATTAAAAACACTATTGTAACAAAACTATGCACCGGTGGTCAAGTGGTAGTGACCACGCCTTCCGATCCTAAGGTCGTGGGTTCAAACCCGATCGTGCACCAATGGATTTTTCTGTTCGAAAAATTTATGATGAACAAAACTATAATAAGAATGTACTATTGCAATATATTTTTTATGGTGATTATTCGCAAGTAACAATGTTGTTAAATCAATAAAAATTTATAAAATAACACGCAACAAAAGTAAAAAATTGTCGGTAATAATAACATCTCAATTTTTTTTTATCAAAGTTATTTGCAGGCAACTTTAGAATAACAATCAATCAATACATTTATTGCTGTCATATGGTACAAAAGCAATAAAATAGCGATTTAATAAAACATTATCACAATATTTCCTTAAACCTGTTGATAAAAAGTAAAAGCACTAAATGCAATTGAATGGAAAGTCTTAAAAGCAAACATACAATAATATCATATTACCAATGAAAAATTAGAGAACATTGCACACATTAAAAGAGATTTCTCGAAGAGATAACAATGAGACCAACAATACACGCGAGCTATACCCTTGCGAACAAAAACAACATTAATCTGAAGGTATCTTCCCCAGCGGCTTTTGATAAAAACTCTCCAAAAGCCAGAGCCAATAAAATAATAAAATATTGGCAGACATTTTTCATACAGCGCTATCAAACCAAATAAAGCTTGTACTATGGGAACCAGATAACTGATTGAATACATTTGTCTACATTGTAAGACCTACAATACTAGAAACATTTAGACCCGGAACAATTACTTGCAGATCGCACTAACATTTGGAGATCAAACCCGTTACCTTTCGCTTCTTAACCAGAAACTCACCCATTGTGCCACCGAACTCGTCTTCTAAAACTCGTGTTTCAGGCATGACTTAGCTATTATTACAAAATTAATTCAAAACAGTTCAGCGCCAGTTCAGCCATGAAAACGCAACAGACAGACAGCATTTATAAAAATTAGAATATTAGAAGTTTTTTTTTTTTTGACAATCCACACAGCATCATCTAGCCCAAGGTAAGCTGCTGTTAAACAGAGCTGTATTATGAGTACTAGATGACTGATATATATTTAATACAATACAATACATAGATAGATATTTTTTATTATACATAGAAAACACCCAGAACACCCGGAACAAATATTTGCAGATCCTACAAACATTTGTCCCAAGGCGGGAATCAAACCCGCAACCTCCGCGTCGCAGACGGACCTTCGCCCACCGCGCCACATTGGTCGTCAAAGTCAAAGTTTGGATTAGTTCAAACTAAAAACTTGTTATACTTCATATTTTAATACGCTAGGAGCACTAGGGAGCAATCCGATCTGAGCACAGTTTATCTCTATTCAGCCATTGTGAAGGTGCAATAAATATAGTGTGCACACGTCTGCAATTGAAACGTACACTACTTAATAATCGCGGGCATGCGCGCGCTTCGATAACTCTACGTGTGGCCGAGAATTAGCCGATATCGATTCGATATCGTTCATACTTTTGCCATCACTAATTAATTTGAAATGTTTTTTTTATTAAGTTCTTTATGCGATATCACAAAGTTAATCTGTTTTGCTTTAAAGTGATCCATAGGATTCAACTGAATAAAGCACTTTTTGACTTTGACTTTGACTTTGCTAAATAGGTACTGTATTGTATGCTATTTTTCATTGCAATGGTTTTTAAAAAATATTTTCTTATGTGTGTGTTTGTATTTTTTTATAACGACACAACTTTTGATTAATCCTTTTCCTCTAATTGTATTTCTGATGACCGATTCAAAGGTCGATATCGATGTTTTTTTTAACTTTCCCATCCCTATTAACTGACAGCTCTAACGAATAGGTTGATTAGAGTTGATTGTTAATCTTTCTTTTAATCACGGCACTATTATATTATTGATCGGTTATCGATAAATTTGATTATCATCGTCGGTAAAAAACAACGTTATATTGACGGCTCTAGAAGTAAGCAAGTTTTAGTTAGTAGTTTATTTTAGTGCCCTTCAGCACCCTTACCTTCCGATCGAAAAGTCATAGATTCGAATCAGGTCGTGAACCAATACATTTTTCGTTTCAGAAATGCCAAAGATTTCAGACGGTGAAGAAAAACAGTGTAACAAAACCCATCATTTCCCAAACGCTAAAATTAGAAAGACACAATTTTATCATTTTTCCATAGCATTGATTCGGATGCCTAAATATTTTTTTATTAGAGCAGCGCCCCGCGATTAATAGTTTTTTTTATCCCACGGGAACCCAGGATAAAAAGTAGGCTATATGCTATTCCAAACCATAATCTATGCCTGTGCTAAATATTATCGAGATCCGTTGAGTCTCTTGGGCGCGTGATGCTCCCACAAACATACCAAACATCCAAACTTTCCCCATTATTATATTATTAAGATGATTTTTCAACACATTTGCACAATGCAAAGGTCGTATTCTATACGCATACACCACCACAAATAATAATATCAAATGTTAAATGTTTGGAAAAAGCAAAACAATGACGCGAAATAATAACTTAACTAAATATTAAAAATAATTATTCTGAAAAACTAGTGACTGGTAAGTCGTAATTACTACACTTTTTTTTATTTTAAATGAGAATTTCGAAGGTAGTTCTTCAAGTTACGAGACGAGCTGTCATTATGTCCTCGATTGAGGACCCCCAGGTTGCAAATTGGCACTCAGCGAAGTACTTATCGATTAATTATAAAACTGGTTATTTATTCAAAGTTAATTTTATTATTAGAGCTATATTTAACTCGTTTGCATTCCAAAGATCGCACAGCTTTAAGTAGGAAAATTGTATCATCATCATCATGACAGCCTTCTAATGTTCCCACTGCTGGGACACTGGCCTACTCTCAGGCGAGAGTGATTGGGTCTTAATCCACCACGCGGACCCAATGCGGATTGGTGGATGGCACATGTCTTTCGAATTTTTAGTTCTTGGACATGCCGGTTTCCTCACGATGTTTTCCTTCACCGTATGAGAGCACTGGCATTGCGCACATAAATTTTTCGAACAGAAAAATCCATTGGTGCACGACCGGGTTTGAACCCACGACCTTAGGATCGGAAGGCGGGGTCACTACCACTAGACCACCGGTGCTCTCAAGGTGAAAATTGTATAGTTATTGGGTAACTCCCATATTTTGTTCTATAGTACGTCATTGAACTGCTAAAACTTTTTTGTCCCAGTAGTTCTATGATAGAACTGTATGGTAGAACTGAACAATAACTGCATAAACGTGAGTAAAGCCGTGCAAATACAAACAAATACAAATAAATACAAGTACAAAATATTTATTAACAAAGACATTAAGAATAATAACATGGTAATGCGTGAGTTAGCTAGTTTTTAATAATATATGTCTCTAACAATAACATATTCGCTCATCTCTAGTCAAACAATCTAATTATAATAACGTAGTAAGAGCAGGGAAGTACCTAAACCCCCCCAGGTAATGAAGACCACAAACCTGGTGCAGAGCCAGTTTTTGCATCGCCCCCGAGCTCAGCGAGATTCCATGCGGTATAATGAAGCCATTACTGCAAGAACAAGCCTCGGAGAAACTCGTATACAATAAAAAATACCCAAATCGCCCGAAGGAATACTGCATTTACGTGTATGGAAGTGTTTGGACGTAAAGCCGGTTTTTGTTCGATTTTCTTCAAATTATATTTGACTTTATTTATTTAACTTACTTTTACGGAAATAACGATACTAATAGAATTATACTAATTAAAGAATAGAATGTGACACCAGTCAATAAAACATCAAACTACTTGAAACTACTGTTAACCATCTGGTAAAAATTACAGGAATAGTAATTTTTGCCAACATATTCACAGATAACATTGTGTTATTTCTAGTCATGTCGGTGTATTTCACGATGTAGTTTCATCGAAATCTGTCCAGCCATTCAAGCGTAAAGAAATAAAAAGCTAATACATCGCATGAACCATTGCGGCTCGCACAATTATTGCCAATTATCAAATGAAGTAAAAAATATCCTTTATTCCCATCTCGTAGCCAGATTTGGTAGCTAGCTACGAAATGGGAAATGTTCTTTCCCGTCTTGCAGCTAGCTACTAAATGGGAACGATTTTCCAGTCTTTATTTAAAAAAAATTCATCCTATCTACAAAAATCCTACTTCTGTCCTAAAGTCCGTATAACCGGGTGCAATGCAGATCACACCGGTAACTACCGGTAACCTGCTTTTGTTGTAAGTGCGGTTGGCTCTCGCCGACATGCTGTCTTGCCAGCGTAGAAAATAAAAAATACATTTAAGTTCGTTAGGACTCGTTTCGTGGGTTCCTTTATTTTCGGTCTGGAGGGCTAACCGGCTTGTCAAATGTAACTAGCAGCGTTTGAGTGAGAGCTCACAGGAATTTAAATGGTGTTTTGATTGAGGTTTTAAGTATCTATCTCTAGGTGTGACGTCATAGTTCTGTGGTCGATTGAGTTGTTTTCTAAAGTGTTTCCTACTAAAAATAATACTGATGAAAAAATTAATAAAAAAATGGCGAATGACCGCGAAATGTGGACGGAAAAGAGACCTCTGCTCGGAAAGAGAACATTTATTATTTATGCTTGTTTTTGAAAAAAAAAATATTTCAATAGTTAAGCATAGGTACAAAAATGTACCTATAATGTAAAAGCTCTTTTAGTGTACAGATTTTTATGGTCTAACCTTTGACTATATACCTGTCAGAGTACGTTGGCCGATTTATTGCATAAAAAATACCCGATTTAGGTAACTTCGAGTTTTTTTCGAATCGCGTTTTCGGTTCATATACGGTCAGTCAAAAAACCATGTAATAATAAATCGACTGCTGCACTAATTATGTAATAGAAGATTTTGCTAAAACCAGTGAGACCAAGAGCACTCTTTCCAAAATTACCACTTGACACTTTGACAGTAAACCAAACATACAGGATCAGTTTCCATCGTACCTCACGACAGCGGAACAAGGCTCATCCACACCTAATCGACACGTGGGTGTCTCGCACTACTCGCTTCATGAGATCTTTTCTTCCCCACACGTGCAGGTTGTGGAATGAACTTCCTTCTGATGTTTTTCCGCTGTCGTACAATATGAACGACTTCAAAAAATATATATAAAAGGTCTTACAAGGCAGGCAACGCTTCAGCAGTACTTCTGGTGTTGCTGAGGTCAATAGGCGATGGTAACTGTTTACCATCAGGCCGTCAGCCTGTTTGTCTCAAAATTATAACAAAAAATAATATAAAAAAAAAAAAGTTTATCACACTTTCTTTTTACCTGGTGGTAGGACTCTTCAGCAAGAGTCCGTCTTGGTGGGTACCACCGCAGTGTCAGATATTCTACCTCCAAGCAGTAGTGTGCAAGCATTACTGTGTTTAGGTTTGAAGGGCACTGTAGCAAGTGAAATTACTGGGCGAAAGAGACTTAACAACAATGTCTCGGGGTGATAAGCGCAGTGCAGTGCCACGCAAACACTTAAAAACTTTAAGGTTTGGGTGGCACTGCATCTGTTATAGTCAGGCTTATATGTGGTGCTTAACATCAGGCGGGCGTCTTGATTGTCTTGTCACTTGCTGATATAGAAAAAAAAAACTTTCCAAATACAATCTGTGAGATCCGAAGACGATTTTGGCTCGTCATCATGTCATCATCATCAAAAGCCATATGTTAATCTAAGATCATTAGCTACGATAAAGACATACAGTCATTACCCTACAATGTGAGACAAAAAATATCGAGAAGAGGGAGTGAACCTGTGGTCTGAAGGATCCGTATGCGGTAGGTACTTGCGTTATTTTTACATTACATTGGTAATTATTTTTACTAGCTACTGCTACGGATTTGCTCGTGTGAAACATATATAAAAAGTAGCCTAAACCTTTCATAGGCTTTAAAATATTTCTGTGCAAAATTTCATTTAAATAAGTAACAGACAGACATAAACGTTTAAAATATTGTATGAGCCCTTTCATTCTAAAGATAAGGAACTCAAAGCTATTTTAATGTAATATTTGATTATCAAAAAGCAGTACGTATACTAATTACGTTTATATAATTACAATAGTATTTTTATTTAAATGTATTTATATTTTCTGTTTTTTTAAACTTTTAATCTGCTTTAATATTAAGCTGCTTTAAATTGTAAGTGAGCTTTTATTAATTTCTTTTGACAGACAGAAAGCAAAGGCGGATTGTAACATTGTTCTATTATTTAAAGTTTAAGACAAGGAACCCTAAAACATAATCAATGCAGAGACATAAGAAAGCGACGAACTTACACCCACCACAATCCGGCTCGAAGGACCAGAATAATAAGGTAATTTGTATAAGAAAAAAACATGTCATTTAATTTGATTATCTCTTGTCAGAAAGTTTATGAGATTTCTACTTTAAGTTTGAGATGAGATAAAAATAAATTTGTTTTAATTTTTGATAAAACTTTCACCTTAGATTAGATTCAATTTTAATCTGAGTTGAATACAATTAAACTAAAATCAAAGTTAGGATGTTTGGATGTTTGTTACTCAATGACGTCATAACGGCTAAACCGATTGCGATGATAAAAAAAATAAAAAAAAACATAAAAGATCCCGCTAAATTACTGACCTATTTTTGTGTTGCCCGAATAAAGTGGTGACGTTTATAGTATAGGCCTCCCGATGGATATCATAACCTAACGAATGGATGAAGGAGAAATACAGGCGCTCTCTAGTAGTAACTTCCATCTTTCTCTTTCCTCTGAGGCTATACAGGAATAGCAACTAGCTTACAGACCATTTGCTGAAAAGCAGTTACAAATATCTCTTTATTCAATCATATCACAAGGATAATTTTGAAACGTCTCAAAGCTAGATAAAACGCCAGTTCTACGCGCCCCAGCCTAGTAGAATCTGGCAACAAACTCGGCTGGGTTCCTAGCTTTTTTTGATGATCCCTCTTCATCATAAAGCATCAGTGTGGTGCCAATCGAACTAGGTGAGGCTCATGACGCTTGGAATACCAGAGTTTTTTTTTTATACAACTGAAGTGGCAACCAAGCGTACGTCCCACAAGATGGTAAGCGGTTACCGCAGCCTATGGACGCTTGCAATACCAAAGGTATCACTCGCGGGTTGCCACCTTGAGGCTAAGATCGAAAGCCTCATGTTCCAGTAATTTCTCCGGAAACCATACCCTTCACACCGGAACACAGCAATGCGAGCATTACTGCTTGGCGGCAGAAATAGGTATCCTTCCCCGGACGAGCTCTATCACAGAGAACTCTACTACTCTTAAATTAGTTAGTTAGCACTCGCGTGTTGCTATGTGAGATAAATCAACAGTATCAGTGCCTGTAATTTCACCGGTAACACAGCAATGCAAGTATTAGGTACTGCTTGGTGGCAGAGATGGACTTTGGAAAAAAATGCCCCTGGTACAACCAGGTGTACAATGTAGGTGGACCACGGGCAGGGACCGAGAAATATATAGTTGTAGGTACTTCCCCGGACGAGCTATATCACAAAGAACTGCACCACTTCCAATCTTCCATCTTTCCTCTTCTCTCTGAGGTTTCAAAGGTTGTACTAATAACTCAATCCCTAGTAAATTATATGGAGGGCCATCACTATTATTACGGCACATTCGATTCGAAGCAGTGCGAGTTCAAGTCACGAACGTGGTAATTGGGCATTTCAAATGAGGAAAAATCTAAGTTATATCGGATAATATTCTGATGTTTTTAAACATTATAATAACTCTATTATAGACGGTTTTAGGTTAATGTAGACTAAATTCAGTTCCATTTATTCATTGTGTAGTTATATTCATACGGTTTTCTTTAGTTTTGTCCATGGAAAAATGCATTTTTTTCTTATAAAACGACATTTTTAACTATTTTTTGATTTCTTACGTAAAAAGAAGTAGCAAAAATTATAAACTTTCCGAGTTTTTCATAGATAAACTAACATATTGTTGCTAATAGCTGATACTCATACGCTATAGAATTCTGACATAATATCGATGACCAATTTCGTGCTATCCGTATCAATTTCAGTGGTGGCTTTTTTCAAAGTTATTAAGCCATGACAGAGGCCTTCAGGCGGCCTAAAAACTCTGTCATCAGTATTGGCCACTGACTCATACGAACTTACGGTTTAAGAAACTTTATTCTCATAAGAATTATACATTCACTTAACTGAGAACTTATAGGTAAATTTTACTAAAGTAAGTTACATTTTTGCAAAACGCGAACTTACTTACTTTTAGTGGTGTTGCTTGCTACTGTGTTTGATGAGACACAGATCATGTTTAAGTTAAGTTAAGGGCCACACTCGCAGCATTCAATCAATACAAGGAGCAAGCACTTAAGGCTCCCCTACGCTTACTCGCACCTACCAATTTGCGCACAAACCGTGCGTGCGGCTATTACACATATTCGTCACTTTGTAATAACAATATACCTGTTCCGTTCGTTGTTTTGTTGGCTACGTACCCGCCCATGCCATTATTGTAAGAAGAAAGCTCGAGATTGTCGGTAGTGATGTGCGCTTATCGATATTTTTGTCGGTAAAGTTTAGATAAGTCCGCGGACATGACACATAACGTTGCGTGCGTTTTTTATTTTGTCGACATTATTTGTAAACGTACTTTAAACCTCTATTAGTGTCATTCAAATCTATCGTCTTTTTCATTGACATAAGAATGACAAGGAAAGACATAATAGCTAACTTACCCCTAAACTTCCTATAGTGACATTTTTTTATGAGTTTTTGAATTTATTATTAATTTAAGTGTTCTTATTTTACTTTATCTCGAGTTTTTTTACTTCATATCTTTTTTTTTTAAAGTAACTTTATCAACTTATTTATTTTACTTTGTGATGCGATATTCTGAATCATTTGTTTTTAGATCGACTTTTTGCGTTGATAATAAAATAACTAATTGTACTTAATTATCATACTCATACAAATCATGTATAATTAAAGTACCTACCTAATATAAATATCCTTTGAGGTATTTTTATACAATTTGATTTTATCGATAATACAACAGATATCGACATTGTCGAGGACATCACTACAGTCCGTGGTCTCATGCCGCGTCTTTATCACTCGCCATGGGACAGAAACATACCACAATGCATTATACCAACTATTGTACGTGGGGTATTGAGGAGATACAGAATTATTTATATGAAAAACAAACGTTACTTTCTATTTTTTTAATCGACAATGTAGGTATAGTTATTCGTTCGTAAAGTTAAACAAATTAATTTATAAGTTAAAATTCTTCATAATCATACATCTATTCGATGTCGTAGGTATAGTTATTCGTTCGTACATTTAAACAAATTAATTTATAAGTTAAACTTCTTTATAATCATACATCTATTCGATGTCGTAAAATGTATCGTCATTTATATTTACTGACAAATAATACTTTAGCAAGCCGCTAATATGACGTTTATAATGCAAATGGCAATATATATACTACAGAGGTACCTTACCTACCTATATATATTGTATCAATCTAGGTACTTCTATTCGTGCTAGATACACGGAACTCACAAGCTCACAACCTAAAAGAATCTAAAAAAGTAACAAAAGTTTAGAGAATTCCATCGACCTAAACAAAACAAAGTCAAAACGCAACAAGAATTCCAAGATACTCATAAAGTATCATAGAAAAGCATTATTGCTTCGATTCCTCGCAGCAAACAGGCAAATATTGACCCTCCGGCAAGTTTGTGCGACGCATCGGTGCAGCTTACTGCGTGTGTCAATATTGACGCGGTCGTGCGCGCGCGCACTCAGGGCTGACACGTGACTTCAGTCATATAAAGCACTTTTTTGTTGGCGTACGCTAGACGCGAACTGGAAAAATAAGTATAATTATATATACTTAGCATTCCAGTTCGCTTAGCTTATATATAATTATATATTAAGCTAAGTATGACTGCTTCATACTCGATGAACTGATGATGTTGAGAACGCGCCATAGCGTCCGTCACAAGTCACCTTCACAAGCGCCACGGCGGCGCCGGCGAAGCGTATTCCAACTTCAACTTTAATTCAACAGCATTACGTTTGAAATAAAAAAATTCAAGCGTCGAGGTGCTAATCTATGCTAAGGTCCATTCGAGCGGTCGCAGGAAGTCGGTGGATGGTGAATGCTCAGGATCGGTTGTTATGGTATTCTTTGGGAGGCATTCAAGCTTAACATGCAAAATTAAAGAGTTGAGTTAAAGGTCCCGACTTTTTCAAAGTTAGGCCAAGAAGGAGGCTTTTTAATTTCGTCAGCAAAGTTGATCGTTGATTCACTAAATTACTTTTTTTAGTTAGAATAACGTTATACGTGCCAACCCTGTTTGGAAGTTGTGTGACTAGGAGCATTTCTAGAGCAAACTCCATGATCAGAGAACTATCGCTAAGTATACTATGCTGCCGTCTCAAGACAGATTTGAGACTGTTATGGTTGTGGTATGAACTTTATTTTAGGTGATGACGACTCTGACTTGTATACCTTCTGTATTCTTCACTTGGTCATTTATTTTGATCACGTAATGATTAACATTTATACAAAACATTGTAGACGTTTTAATTTATTGGATAGTTTTTAAGAGCACTATCAGTATAAAATCTGTAAAGTTAGGTAAGAAACCTGGGCGGAATATCGTGTCGAGAAAAACGCAGGCGAATCTACTATTTTTTTTATTTCATAAAATGCTCGTGTACGGCTAAAGTAAGACATAATTATTTTTGAGCACTCATTTAACGTATAGTAAGTTCTTAGGAGTCAAAGGCCAACAATTCTGGAGACGGAGTTAAAATCTGTATTTTTATCCCCAAGGTCTAGGTCATGTCTTCAATTTAACGTTACTCTAGTTATAACAATTTCATTATAATTAGTTTAAAACATAAAACAAACAAAGCTGTGACCATAAAGTCATATTTATATGTCATTTTCGTGTGTTGACATTAATTTGGGAGCTTGCATCGCTGTATTTGCGTAGCTGCATACAGTTTGTGTTATAAAATAATATTTGTTAAAGTGTCAACTCGTGACTCTGTGGATAAATTGTACTCTGTGTAAACAATGATTGTAGTTGTCAAAAGAAACTGGGCCATCATTTTATTCATATCACAATAATATCACAGATAGATACTACGCTAATATTATAACTGCAAAAATTTGGATGTTTTTTTTTTATTTATTCAACTGAAGTGGCAACCAAGCGTACGGCCCACAAGATGGTAAGTGGTTACCGCAGCCTATGGACGCTTGCAATACCAGAGGTATCACTCGCGGGTTGCCACCTTGAGGCTAAGATCGAAAGCCTCACGTGCCAGTAATTTCACCAGAAACCATACCCTTCACACCGGAACACAGCAATGCGAGCATTACTGCTTGGCGGCAGAAATAGGTATGGTGGTAGTGTGTAGTAGTATGTTTGGATGCATTTTATTTCCTCTATAACTTGATAACCATTCAACCGATTTGGCCAAGATTTGGCTGAAATTTAACATAAGATAATGATCGAGAATAGGAATAGAATACTTTTTATATTGGAAACAACTACGGTTTCCGAGTTCCACGCGAAGGAAGTTGCGGGCAACAGTTAGTTCACTAGTTGAATATATTCGCAAAATGAATAAAAAAAGGAGTCCAGTCAACCAAACCGAAATTACATGACACGACTTGGCTACTATTTGATCAAAAACTGGTTTAGTTAATATTGACAGCACCAAAATCCATAATACTAATAAGCTACTGTACCACATTGTAAATATTAGTTAATGTTAAAACCTTTTCCAAGAAATAGGTGGAAAGTTATCCTACGACAAGCAATTTAAAATGGGAACTAGACCATTTTGAACCTTGTATCCTGGTGTTAAGGGTGAAGGGTTTATAAAATTGCGGAGAAGTGAGAAGACTGTGCTAATTGAAGTGTGGGAGGAGATAAGGAATATCGAGAAATAACTACGAAATGATTTTGATACTTGTGACTAGTTGTGACAGATTAAATAAAATAACACACAAAAAAATACTAAAATATTTTTTTTCTACGTTTGAACCTGTTTTTTCACCTTGTTCCTGTATTTTCCTTGTGTAAAATATACACAACAATCAGAGGTAAATAAAAAATTTATCACTATTTTTCAGAAATAAATATTTTTACTTATTACTGAAATTAAAAAAAAATGAGTAGCCTAGATGATACTGAAGATACTTTTGTGTGTTAATTTTTTATATATGCAAAAAAAAAACAAGCTATACCAAAATCCCTAAATATATATTTATTTTTCGTCATATTTTCAACGGTCAAACATTTACCATGAATGAATATATGTATTTATTATACTGACAAAGTATTACTTTACTTAAGATCATCCTCAAACACTTTAATTTTAGCACAATAAACAGACAAAAACTGTAACAGTTGAATACCCGCCGATTTTATACCTGCATTCTTCTTTCATAACTTATAAATTTCACAAATCTTTCGGCATTTGGACTGTCAAAACCTGTCATACTTGATATTATAAAGGAGCCATTTTTGTATGACAATAGAATATTATTCAGGCACTTGAATATTGTCAATAACCACTCGTTGAACTAATCTTTCCTAATATAGGGATTTAAGTTTTGTATTTTATAATCCTTACATTTTGAGATAAGTTAAATTGCATATTTTAGTGCGTGCCGATTCCAATGCATTTATTATACAAAAAAATTGCGAACATTTTTTACACATTGCCATCTAAACAAAGTTTGAAGTCAGATAAAAACTTAATCTCTCTTAAACCTAGATCTAACATAGTTTCATGTTCAATATAAGTATTATAATTTCTAGTTTCATTTTTGATTCATTTATTATTTACATTGTAAGTCAAAATATTGCATTGATACATCATTTTACAATTTTTTTATTTAAGTTACCTACATGTATTTCTGGCGTGACGACCTAGACGTTTTCCATAAGGGCTGGCAGGAGATGGCACAGGACCGGGATAAGTGGAGGGATGCAGGGAAGGCCTTTGCTCAGCAGTGGGACAGTTTAAGCTAGATATAAAAAAAAACATTGTATTTCAAATATTAATAGAATAACTAGGCTCAAGACTTTTGAACACCACAGAACAGATATTAGTTCATCACTTTATAAAATGATGTTTCCGTTTATGATGACGCTTTTGCTTCCAGTTTTTATTATTTTTTATCATCTTTTTGCAATCATTTAGAAAGTAGGCTCTCAATCCAGACCTAAATTTTAACTTGATTTACTATGTTTACTGTAAGTTGTAACGTTGTCAATCAACAATTGTATAGTATTCAAAATTTATCTTGTCATTATTTAAGTTTTCATGTTTTGTTCTTTCAATATCTATGTAAATACAATCCTGCTCGCAATTACAGTGCCTCAGTTGTAAATAAGCCGTTTATTTGAGTGTATATTTTACTGTTTAATATACAACCCATAAATAGTAGGTAATTATTGTTTTGCCCTCGGCCGGGCGGGAGTAACGAGCAGATTTTATTGTGGTTGATTTAGATTGTGGTCCGAACTAAGCTTTTATTATGTTCTGAAGTTCAAAGTATAGGCTGCGATTCAGTGGTGTAAATCTTTGTGTTTTAGGAAGAAAATATGGGTTATTCCCGCTCACCCCCTCGTCCCCACAGGGGATCAATGGGGAAAAACTTCCCGTAAAGTAAAGTAAAGTAAAGTAAAAATTTATTGCGAGAAATACATGTAGGTAGTTACAAAGTTTTTTTTTGTTTGCATAAATTTGGAAACAATGTATTTTGCCATGTTATGGCATGCAATATTTGTCTATTATGTGTTACATTAATCTTATATAATTATTATCATAAAATTATTTAAAATGTCAGCCTAGAAAAAATATAACCTATACTTATATACCTAGATAATCAAAATAATAATAATAAAAATTAGTCCCGCTGTCCGTATTTTGATTTACATGGGGGTGAATGGGTTTTTTTTCCTGCTAGTTCTTATTTCCGTGACCCATTATTGACGATCCGTCAAAAATAACGAAAATAATAAGTGTTTTTGCCGTATTTTCATATTCCATGCATCTTGATTCGTGTGAACATGGCCAAACTCATCCACCTTGTGTGAATGAGCTGTTAATGGTATTCAAAACCAAAAATATAGTGTGTTATATCAAAATGGATCTTTCTAAAAAACTCTTGTCATACTGAAATGTATAAAGTTTCAAATTTAGAGGAAGTCCCGTTTAAGCATTATTCTTCCAAATTGATCGTTTTTTGATCCTTATGATTTTCTTGAATATAACAAATTTGTATTTTTAGGCAAAGCTATATTTTTAAGCAAAGTTATATTATGGAATACTAGTGTAACATCATAGCAACTCTATGTTAGAGTAGACGGTAGCTCGCGAGCCCTCGCTAACTCGCTCGACAAACTGACATTATCACCATGGAGCCTGTAAATTGTTTGCTTCTTCTTCGTGTCGATGGTTCCACGTATTATCAATTATTTGTCCGGAATCTAGCTTTGTTTGGCATTTTCTGTGGCCTCACACAGATCTCTGAGAGTTCAGGCTGTTGCATTGTGGGCATGGCATCAAGAAGTGAGGCATCGATCTGTGAGGCTCCAGTATCCACAATCACGAGTGTTCCGAATTCCCGATAGTGGTAGTGGTTTACTGTGAAACCAACTCAGCATAAGATGTTGGAGAATTTAAAACTTTCTTACATTTGAGAAGGAATTAGACTGTATGTAATCTTTATTTTCTATGTTTGTTGTGTGATTTTATCGCCAATTATTAATTGATTTAGAGTTTAGATGATTATTTTGTGTTTGATACATCAAATACAGAATGTTTACACAGAAATTTTATTTAAATTGGTTCAGTACCTCCTTTTTGAATAAATCATAAAAAAACGTGTCAATAACTACATTGCTTCGTATGATTCGTATCATCACAATCCGCTGCACATTTTTTTAGTTCGGAGTCGGTTTTGTTTTTTTTTTTGCTTAAAATTAATTAAAGATTTTATTTTTCAGATGGCGACAAATTTGCTGTAGAGTAACCGTGTCCGAGATTTTTCCCAATTTTTTTTTTCTTTTCAAGCGGGTCCAGCGAAACTTTTTTATAGATACCTACCACTACAAGCATACGGCCCATTTGGTGGTTAGCGGTTTCCGTAGCCTGTGTACGCTTGCAACATCAGTGATCAGAGCCAATTACACTAATTATAAGTGCTAGTATCGTTGCGAAGGCATCACATTTGTTTTTAGAGTTCTGCATTTTGCAAATGAAAACGGATTTTGTATCTTGCACAATCACGTAAGCACATCTATGGTGCTAAATCTAGATAACTTTTGTGTTGAATGTGCTCTAATAATCGTAGAACCAGTTTAGGAAAAGCTCGGGTTTTTAAGTTGCCGTGCCTGTGATAATACGGTCGTAAAAAACCTGTGACCTTACTACAAGCATTTATAATAAACCATCGGCTCGTCCCGACTTCGCACGGGTAGACATAAAATATAGTCTATGTTACTCAGAGATAATGTAGCATAGTAATGGTGTTTTTTTTTTAAATCGGTGCAGTAGTTTTTTAGTTTATTTACAAAAAATACAAAAATAAAAATATGTCCACATTCTAATATTACTTAGTACCTTAGATAACTAAGGTAGGTAAGGTACAGTAAGTGTTTTTCTCTAAGCAGTGGTGTGCGAGCAATATAGTGTATAGGTTTAAAGCAAGTGAAATTACTGGGAAGAAAGATAAAGAGAATTAATGACTGTGTTTCAGGGTGACTAGCGCAGTGCAGTGCAAGACAAGACGGAGGTCTTTGGGCCGCCTATTAACTCTGTTAACCGACTCGGTCACTGATTCATACGAATTTTCTTATACTTGACTTTATACCTTCTCAACGTATGTTTTAAATTACGGTCGCTGTTGTCCGCCGCCGCATTTTAGTAAACCAAAGCTTGAGAATTTAAGTGGGCGGCTGACACTGTTTGGGCGCCATTGTGACATAGAATATGGATTAACGTAAAAATAGATAAAATATCTTTATTTTGTGTAAATTTATCGTGTACAAACGGACAGCCATGACGTTTATGTCGATTGTGGTTGCTGGATTTAATCTAAATTGAATTAATATAAGTACTTATACAAACGGGAAGATGACGTGTGTGTGTGTATGTCATACTATGTTTAAGTTTGAAGGGCACTGTACCAAGTGAAATTTCATGTGCAGTGAATAGTGATAATTCGTATGAGTCAGTGGTCAACTCTGGTGACAGAGTTTCTAGGCCGACCGAAGGTCTTTGTCATGGCCTAACAACTTTGAAAAATCCGGGACCGATTGCTTCGTCAAACAAACTTAACCGTTAACGTCAAGCAAACCTAACCGCTTCGTCATTTGTTCAAAAAAATGTAGTTAAAAGTAAGTAAGTAAATTCGTATGAGTCAGTGGTCAACTCTGGTGACAGAGTTTCTAGGCCGACCGAAGGTATGGCCTAACAACTTGAAAAATCCGGGACCGACTGCTTAACGGGCCCTCCGAAGCAAGGGAGCGCTCAGTTGAAATTGTCACTGGCGGTCACCTATCCAAATGGTGACTACGCGGAACAGTGCTTAACTTCGTTGATCTGTTAAGAACAACTTGGCCACGTCACGAGCGCTTCAATGTAGTTATGAACTTATTCATCTTTGCTTCCTCGTGAACTTTTGCAGATTTTTAAAAACAGAATTACAGCATGCGGAATTTAGCGGACGGAATTATTACTCAGATTTGACCATAAGAGCAATTTTCTTAAGATCGAAGTCATATCCATACTATCCCTGTTTTTTAACTTCGACCCTTATCGTATTCTAACTTTGCTGTAGACACTTGTTGCTAATATTTACCCCCCGATCCGACTGTCTGTCACTCATACTAAGAAGCTGAAGCTCACATCCTGTCTGTTTGTTTGATAAGATTATACTTAAACATGCACTTGATTGTTTAATGCGAGGGCTATGTTATTTCCGTCGTAACTTGAGATAACTTAAATCTGTGTAGGTACTGTCGCCATCAGAAATATCTTGCAAACTTTATCAATACAATGGTATTCGGCTAATCAGCAAGCTACCATCGGCTTTGTTGATTGACATAAGAATAACAAGGAAAGACAATATTTAGCAAGCCGCTGAAAATAAAGGATAGTTTGTTTGTATGTTTCAAATTATTTTTATATTGTCAGCAGTGAATGCTAGAACTGTTTTTTTATACCACTAAAGTGGTGGTAAGCGGTTACCGTAGCCTATGTGCAGTGCAGCTTGCACACTACTGTTTGGCAGAATATCTTGCACTGCGGCTGTACCCACCAAGACGGACTCTTGCTGAAGAGTCCCTCTACCATCAAGTTTCCTAACATTAGGTAAGGTTAGGTCTTCCTGAGTTTGACTGTACCAAGAGAATGGCTCTAATTCAACCTGGAAACGTGCCATTAATTCTCCTTGTAACGGACGTCCAATAAGGTTTTTATTGAAACCGGAACTATTTCATATATATTTATAGATAATAATCATTAGGTTAACTGATTTAATAATATTAAAGTTTAAAAAGATTATTAAATAGAAAACTATTAATAATAAATACTTAAATAATAACACAATATTATAGGTAAAAGTTAACTACACTGCATACTTTACCGAAAAACCTTTTTTTAAATACAAAATACATTATTATTATTATAACATAATAACTAGTTTATTATTTATAGTTATACTACATATTCACAGGAGTGTGAGATTGAGATACAATGTTAGTAAGTAAAAACTTATTGATATTTGGGTAATTAAGATACAAGACAATTAAATGAAGAGTCTTAAGCGAGAGTGATTGGGTCATAAACATAATCCACTTATTTAATTGTCTTGTATCTCGGCCTACTGACCAATGTCCCAACATTATATTTAATTATTTATTATTAATATTGTCGATGATGATGATGTTTGAAAAACTAAGCCTATCAATTTTAGCAACATGCACAAGGGAAAACGCAAAAATGTCGACCAATAAATCTAACTTACAAGTTACCAAAGAAGCCAAATATCATTTACACGAAATTTGTCACGTTTTGCGTCAAACGCACCCTATTGGGTAACACCTTGCGGCCGTTACGGTAATGGTCTAGGGTTACCAGCTTAAATAGAAAAAATTGAATAAAGAATTTTTTTTACATTTATATTAGGTTACATCAGCCTAGGCAAGTTACAATTTTTTTCTGTCAGTTAGTGCATAATACATAAGAACTGATGTACTCATTACATGTTAGATAAATGTTTCGCAAGCAAACCTTCTAAAAATAAAAACTATTAGGTATTTTTCTTAAGTTCCACTGACTCATACGAACTTACTTACTTACTTGTAAGTAAGTTCGTATGAGTCAGTGGCCAATTCTGGTATTTTTTTAAAAACAGTATTATATTTGACAGTATTTTAATAAAATTACTTATTTAAAACACTGCGAGAACAGAATCAAAATATGCTGTAAAACAAATTTAACAAAATTACCAGTACCAGAATTGGCCACTGACTCATACGAACTTACTTACTTACTTGTAAGTAAGTTCGTATGAGTCAGTGGCCAATTCTGGTATTTTTTTAAAAACAGTATTATATTTGACAGTATTTTAATAAAATTACTTATTTAAAACACTGCTAGAACAGAATCAAAATATGCTGTAAAACAAATTTAACAAAAAACACATCACAAAGAAAACATTATACTAATGTACGAAGTCTGTAGTTGAGTTAAAACTTTTATAAGTAGTTACTTAAATATTTTTTCACGCAATGCCTTACGCAAATTACGAAAAAGGTCAGATGATGTTTAGTTTTATGGCCGAACAGAGGTTTAATAACCGGATGTCTAACAACCCTACACCCCGCCGTTTTAAAGTAGGTATACGCTAAAACGGGCCACGTGTGGACCCTTCGCAGAACCACTAAATGTGCCGAAAATCATTAAAAGTACCTGACAAAAGATTGTTTTGTGTTCAAAAGAACTAGTTTCACAGATATCCACACAAAAAAGTGTATTTTGATGTCTAAATAGACACGTCAACGGGCAGGTAGTTGAGGAGGTGTAGGGTAACCGGCACAGTTCAGGCCTTCGCCTTCGGTGAAAGAATTGTCATTAATTTTAACGGTCGGCCGTCCGTCGGTGATTTGTACGGGATAAAGAAATTTATTTTTTAATAATTCGATAGCTGATTATTCGGAATTTTATCAAGATGTGAATAATACGAGCTTTTTGTGCTGCGGCGGAGCTTTTTATTGGATCTTTTTTAATAATCGATATGACTTGATATTGGGTTTCTATTCGGACCAAATCGATTAAACCAGAGGCACGGAATATAAATAGCGTTTTGAGGCGATTTTTTAGAAGATCTTTAAGCATTACGAGGCAGTTTACATTTATCCGAGGACAGAATGAGACGAGGTTAAGTAAAAACAGGATTGCGTTACTCAAAATAAAGTTTCACCGAAAAAATTTAGCGTCTACTGAATTTTATTACGTCGAAATCTTCAAAATTACATCCTAATAGTATTCAACAATAGGAAATTTATTCTACCTGGCCGTCTGTCCCGAAGACTATTGTTCTGTTGAGTTGTTTTTTTCGAGTCCTTCTTGTTAGCAAGTCTTCGAATAGATCTTTGCGGGACAATAGGGTTACATATTTATAAGTGGGTAGGTAGGCGGAGATACAGGTGTTTTATCTGAAACGGCTTTTCGTATCGTACCATCGATGTTTTAAAGTGATCACTTTATTAATGTTGAGCTTTATAATATTATATATTTTATAAAAACTTAGTAACAGCCTTACATCTTACAATATCTCTAAATGGTATCTAAAACGGTTTAGTATATGTTTCTTTGAATAATTTTGAAAATAGTATCTTCCACATAAATCCACCGTCGGAATTCATATTTCAATAATAAAAATAGGTCGAGCCTTAGCTTGACTATTGAAAAAAATATGTTAAAAGGTTACACAATATTACAAGTCCAAAGAATTTTTTGTACCACGAAATGTAAATTCTGAACATCTTTTTAAAAATATCAATTTTATCAGTGACTTGTATTACTGTAATTGGTGCTTCATCTTGCTTAGAAAGCTTATACAAGCTTATTCAATCTGAAGAAGATTACAGATTACCGAGGCGGTCAGCTCTCGAATTTTTTGTCGAACAACCTCACGCTTCCAAACCTTCCAAACCGGACATCGAAATAGTAGTGGTATAACAAATAACTTTTTTAACTCTACTATAAACCAACGTTGGAACACGCGTAACGAATCTGAACCCTACGCGCTCGTAATAGAGTCATTTTTGATACAATCAACTGCTCTACCAATTAGTTCTACCCCGAAAAGATGGCTCTTTCGTCGCTTATTTTACCAAGTTTTTTGTTTGGGAATTTTTATTTAGAGAAGGCCGTGATTCGATACGCTTCTGTGTGTTTATTACGATGCTGACTGTACAAATATTTTGTGTCCGTATTTTCTGGTCGTGTCACGGTCTCGGAACATCAATTGACTGTACCACGTGAAAAAGTATTTGATTACTTGTTGATCAATCGTATTGTATTTCTCGTACATGATAATTATTTTCTTGTACAGAACGTACATTATGTCTTCAGCATGAGAATTTATTTGAACATAGAACACAAAACAAAATAAGTAATAAAAATTGTTTGTTGGCAACATTTGTTTGTTTTTTAATTTTATGTTAATGTAAACACGTTATTAGTGGGTAAATAAAAACTACCGTTCGATAATTTAGGTGGGAATATTAATTAAAAGTTTATGATCAATTTACTGTCCATTCAAATAAATCTCACTTCCTCTATCGTATTTAGTCAATTAGTCAAATCAGATACCTGATTTCAACTGATTTTATTAGATAAATTTACTTATTTCATATTATTATTATCGAATTTAACTTAAGTATTATTTTTTAACTTTTCTTAATAGTTTTTAACTACAACATTTGAATAGTTATAACTTTTTTATAAAACCAGCATTTCCTCAGTTTAATAGGTACTACTTAGATACTTGATTCTAAAAAATAAAAATTAAAATAAAACATATTAGTATTTTTTACCTTTTTTTTAGTTCAAAACAATCTAGTAAAAAGCATATCTACACCGCACCCTGCAGTCCGTTAAAAATATTAAGGAAGATACAGCTTCATAACCCGCACTGAATGTCTTCATCTAAGGGAGTGACCGCTCTTGACCCCGCAGACCAGTTCTTAGCTCGGCCAAATAACTAAACGACTTAACGATATCGGTGAAATTACATTTTTTTTCTTTGTTTATGCACCGCAATCCGGCTTCATTGGAGTGCGTTTATTAAAAACCGTTTATTGGTTTTGTTTTTGATATTAATTGGGTTATTTTTTTAAACTTAACATAAAATTTTTGCATTGTGCTGTAAAAATTTTAATTGGGAATTTTTAGTGGAAAGCGCTGGAAGGCGTAAATTATGCTGTTTACCCTAATTCATAAAAATACTGTGCATCTAGATTTTTATTCAAAATAAAGCGTAGTATGTACAAAGATTTTATATTTTAGTCATTATAAGTACTTATTACGAAAAAAGTTACAATACGAGCAACTTTTCTTCGTAAATTTTAAAATAGAATGATTTATTATTTAAATTGCGAACTAATAAAAACGTTAGACGGAGCGGCGTTCAAGCACTCACATCACTTTATTATCTACAACGAGAATAAATTTTATCGTATTCGATGCAATATTCATATTTTATTGAACTGTAAGCGTAAATATTACTAGTCGAGTTCATGTTATTTTTATAATAAAAGTATGGTTTACGAACCTATTTTTCAACTGGTTTAAACTCCATACGAGTGCCTGCGACTTTGCTTGTTACAAAGCTAATTTGTTATGGAAAACTTTTACAAAACGTGATGTCTAAGTTTTTCAATATTAATTGTGGTTGTGTTGTTGTTGCTTTATGTGCTTGTTGTTAGGCTGAGCGCCCACGAGCAACTACTGGATCATTTAGAGATTTAGATAATAAGCATATTTTCACCAAACAAAATAAAACAAACTATTGCACAAAAAAGTTGCAATTAGACGCATAGGCACGCTTATCTAAAAGTTTCGGTGTCAAGCAATTTTAATTGTGTGTAAAATAATTTATTTATAAACCTCTGTTTAGGTGAATTAAGTTTACTAAGACTTTATTTGTCATTTATGCTGACGTTTTCATGAAATTGAATAGAATGAAAATGATTTCTAAAATAGCTTAAATTCTATAACAAAAACTTCATAAATACCAAAGCTTCAGTTCATCGACATTCTCTCCGCGGTCACGTCCGAAATGATATAAATCACAAAACATATCCGCGCCTAATAATTGGTTAGTGATTTCAACAGCCGAACATTTGAGAAACCGCGAGCGACGCCGACGGCGGAACTAGCGATATTTCGTTGACACAGTGAATGAAAGAATAGCTGAGGAATTTGAATGTTAGATGAAACAGCTGAGAAAATATGGGAATAATCTCAAAGTTACAAAAAGGGGCAAACGAAAAATTGCCCAAGGACCGAAATGACTGTATAAGGCCTCAGGAAGCCTAAGAAATTAATTACATTTCATTCAATTCAATTTAATTCAATTCAATTTAATTCAATTAATATATTTATTTACTAGCTGTTGATCGCGACTCCGTTCACGTGGAATTCGGGAACCGTACTTTTTCCGGGATAAAAAGTAGCATATATGTTCTATTCCCGGTCATTTAAATTTACTTTAAATTTCAGCCAAATCGGTTCAGTGGTTGTCGAGTTATAAAGAAACAAACATCCAAACATCCAAACTTTCTCATTTAAAATATTAGTGTGATAGTCTTCTAGCATAATATTCAACAAGTTCTAATGATAGAAAAAAGATTATTGTTAATGTCTTTTGTGATAGTGTAATTAATCCATTGGCTCAGTACTTTTATGCACTTAGTTAATTTTAAATTTTCGGAATTACATTTAATCATGTATTTTGGTTCATTCATGAGGCTAGAAGACAAAATCTCTAGCTGCAAATCTGTTATGATAAGTGACCTAACTGTGCTTTCTTTAGCTACGCTAGAGACGTATAGTTTCGATAATTGCTTAATCGAGTCGATAGATCTATCGAGTGAACGACCGCGGGAATCGATAGTGATTGGTGGATGTTGATTGCCGGTTGATTCGGTACGATACACTGAGTGATTCTAGGTTCTGATATTATGTTATGTGCTTTCGGCCCATCAGTGCTTTGAGTAAAGCTCGGTGGTTTATATGAAATAGGTTTCTATTATTATAACTCGTGTTTTATTTAAAAAATATTTATTTTACTGAATAATTAATTAAACTGGATTGTTTTATGTGGTTATTATATTAGCTTTTGCCTGCGGTTTCGTTAAATTACGGTACATATTTGTTCAAATGTTTGCGTTATTTCATCAATGCAAACTAAGCTTTGTTTAATGCTTTCATAAGGTTTTGTATGTTTGATTTTGTATTGACGAAAATAAGCAAACGTTTTTTTTGTGTGTTTGATTTTGTATTGACGAAAATAAGCAAACGTTTGAGCAAATATGCCAAGTGACGTGAAATTTAACACTCGACAGGCCAACAACTCATTTGTACCACAAATGAAACGGACAACATCAGATACTCTTATCAGTACAGTTTATCTTTACGGTCAGGGGTAACGCTTATCACAAAGAAAGACATTTATCATTTTAACACTTTAGCCATTTACTGTACTTCAGTTTTATATTTCCATGTCAGTAAATGACGACACGTTTAAGTCATTAATCTGTTGTTAAGCGCCACGCCTGGCCAGTGTCCCAAAGCTATAAGTTGTGTGGCACTGGAGCCACCAGAGACGTTCAGTAATTTCACTTGCTACAGTGCCCTTCAAACCTAAATACAGTAATGCTTGCACCACTACTGCTTGGAGGTATAATATCTGAATTTTCATCACTTAAAAATATTGAAATATGCAAATATTCGACATTTATTAGTATTTTGTCACATCCCTATACAATGTCGTCGTGATCATGATGTTAGGTCGAAAGCCGAACCTTTCTAGGGTCTAATCGTGCCGTTCGGCTATGATCGGGGTTGTTCGGCTTTTTCCGCGCTACTTTGACATATTTCGTGAAATCTAGCAGCTATGATTTTTTTGTTAGTTATCTAAACTTAGAGGATAAAATTACTATTGACTAAATTAGTAAGTGATAAATTCACTGCTGACTGAACTAAGTTTGAAGTTTGCAAGAATATACAAGGTGCCCAAACCTATGCTGTATATTATGGGACACTCTGTACCTGTAATTAATTGTATTGTATGTAGATAAGCAAAGTCAATGAGTTTATACTATCCGCATCCATGTCATCCACAACAGTCATATAAAAAAAATTATATAGTCATACAAACTGCGAATTTTGTACCTTATACATTCAATAAGAAATTCATATAACAGTTGAACTATCTAAACATCGTTAGAAACAATCTAAAGATAGCTTAACTGATTCATCACTACCAGACGGACGGATTCACTAGAATTGTATTCTTATAGTGCATAACTTTCGAATAACAAAGTGAATAACTTTATCTGCATAATACAATCAGTAATTTGTTTATTTTAAGATTGTAATTTGAGCCTAACTAATTACTGATTACAAAATTTCTTTCACCATTAGAATACTACATTATTCCTGAGTAACATAGATTATAATATTTATTACTAGCGATCCGCCCCGGTTTCGCACGGGTGCTTAAGTTTTCATTGCACCTGTGCGAAGCTGGGGCAGATCGGCTAGTATTGGATAAACTGCCACCATGTTTACACAGTATAACTTAATATAACACGAGAACAACAATGAAAATGATAGGACCCTGTTGTCTTATTGGCAAGATGGCCGGACTAACTCCAAGCCCAGGACAAAAAAGTAGGAATTTAAAAAAAGGTTAAGTTAGAATGTCATAAGATATTAGTTCTTTATCTCTAATTAGTCCAAGCTGCTAATTATAGCGAATAGCTGCAAGCTTTAAGATTCATCACAGATTACACATACTTACCTATTATTTACAATATAATATACTTACCTACATGTTTACTATAACACCTTATTTAATGGCTACATTTTTAACAGCTACGAGTCAAACCGTCCAAGAAATCTGACCCTTAATTTTGGGGTTATGGTAAGAATAAGAATAGAAAACAGAAAGCACAATATACAGAAAGCCTTTATAGGTGCAGGCATATGATGATGATGATAGAGTGGGGGGCCGTTCTAATAGTTCACGTTTTTCGAAGTCCAGAATATTAGTTCATAGAAAAAGCGTATTAAAAATAATAATAGATAGAATAATCTTTATTGAAAAACACACAAGATTTTGATTTGATTTTGATAATTAAAGCTAAGAACAATAGCAAATCATCATCATGGTCGGCCTTCTCTCAGGCGAAGAGTTGGATCATCATAATCCACGCGGACCCAATGCGGATTGGTGGAAGAAAAGTAAATAAAAAATATTCAACCAAAATAATATTGTTTGCGAATGGCGACCAACCTTCGTAAGTAAACTAAGATAATAAGATGTTTATGTTTTGTAAAAAGAACTTTCATTTGTTTTTAAAAGAATTTATTATATTCAATTTTTAGACTTCAAATATACTTCCTACACTACCACCGGTCCTCTTTCTTTCTTCAACAATAATACTTAACGCAAGTCACATGCGTTTATGCCAGTATGTATACAACTGTACCTAATATATATTCTGCTGCATTCAAGAGTACCTATAACCGAGGAAAATCACGGACCATTTGCTCCCAGGCATAAACCTGAAGTGGGCTGTCCGTGAAACCGCAAATTGCGGGTTTATGCTTAAACTTAGTATATGAATGTGTTTGTTAATAAAATTATTAAGAGTATGTACGAATTAATGTCCAACTTAAGTTTCCAGGTCGTTCAAAAGCAACCTGATCTGGCTTTATCTTGGTTTTTGAGTTCTAGTGGTCGTCAAACGCTTGTCATAGTCCAATAAAATAAATATTCATTATATATTTTTTACAAGTAAGAAGTATACCTACCTACTTATTAAAGATCGGTTTTGGACAGAAAAACTCACTTATTTTATGAGAGTAACAAACAACTATGGACCAAGTTATAGTCTGTTAGTTGGACTTTGGGTGAAGATTACTGTTAAAATCCGGAAGCTAAAAACAATAAATTAAGATCAGGTTTTCTTTAAATTAGTTTTTATTTTATTTAAAAAAATATTTGATTGGGTTTGGTAATAAGTTTTTTTTATTATCATAGTTACCTACTTAGATAAAATACTGGTTCATAATAAATCAGTATCTAAGTAGGTAGGTATTTGAAACATATTTAAAAAGAAAACCTAACTTAAAAATCTAAAACTAAAATGATCAAATGAATTATTTATTAGGGTAGTTACAGGTATTTTTTAATGAATAATCCCGACTATTTACTCCTCTTAACTCAAACTCAAACAAATCTATAGGAAGGTTATAAGAAATTATGTTAACCTCAAGTTAACTTTTAAAAGAAATAAAATGCAACAAGTTATTCAGTTGACGGGGCGACAAATAAAAATACAGCTATTCTTGAGAATGTCTAAAAACGTGACTGCACTGCAACACCGGCTCCCCGCCGACATTTTCTTTGTTTTTAAACTAACAAAAACTCAGCCCCTTTTCGTTGTGGACGAAGCAGGTACAAAATTATGCTGGATTCAGCCACATGTTTTTAAATCTTCGTTTAAATCGGACTTGTCACATTGTCAAAACGACAAATTCTGAAATAAATATAGAAGGTATTCCAAAAATGTTGCAGTGCATGTGCGAAAACGGTCCTTCTTGTATATTACTTGTAAGTCTAAATGGATACAAGATTTTATTTTGTTTTAGTAAAGTACAAAATATTAAATTAAATACTCACAAGTGATAATTATCTTGATTGCTCAGGTCATCTTGTGTCAAACTGTATCGGTGAGGTATAAGCAATCCATTGGCATAATTATAAATAAGGCACATAACACATGCTCACTTGTCAATTGCCTTAAAAACTTTTTTGATACACACAAATATCCGAACGAGTCACTGCACTTGCACTGTCAAAGAGTTGTTTTGAAATGTCAATGTTTTAATTTAAAATCAACGCCGATTCTTTTTGTAAGTTCACGATCGTGACGGACGAACGTCTGCCACCAACGCGGCGCAAACCGATATAGCATAGCGAGCAATAGCAGTAGGACTCGGAGCGCGCCGAAGGCAATTTCATCTCAATCTCACCCGTCGAAACGAGACAGTAACATGACAATAAACGACTGTAGAACGTCTAGAGTGAAAGAGACAACAGATTTCTCATTATGCACGCGTCGAGGCTGACATTTCAATCGCGCCGTCCCACTCCCTCGGAAAGTTATTTCCGTACAAATTATATGCGGGTGTATTTGTGCTCTGTCCTGTTCTGTCGCGGATAGTGCTAACCAGATAATGTCTCAATCGCATTTTCTGTGCTATGCTGACTGATGCACTAACATAAACAATGATAATTCACAGATTTGCATCAGCGATAAAGTGTTTTAATCGAGTGAGCATTGACAAGTTTGTAAATATGGTAGGTGGGAGGTCTTATAGACGCGTTATAATGCGTTTCCTTATTAGTATGCTTCCATTACATTAGTAAAGTCATTAAAAACTAACAACAAATCAGAAGCGAAACCGTAATTGTTGAATCAAATAGTAACGATAGATACTTACCTGCTTTCATTATAAAATATTAAATTATTGATAAAATCATGATCATTTTCAATTAATATTTTCCATAAACAAATTGCTTATATCATTTTTAAAACAACTTGCTTATAATATCATTTTTTTACTGTAAGTAAGTTTTTTACTGTGGAAGTATAAGTTAAAGTATTTACAAAAGACGTTGCTAACATATCTATCGTAAACATCTTTTGTTAGCAGACTGTTAAATTCCTACTTCAGGTAAGCAAATATGTCTCTCTGTTATCTCTAACATAACAATCAACAGTAGATTATTATGTTAAGAGATAATTAAAGCTATGCAGTCAAACAATAGAAAAAAAAATCTTAGTTTAAATCTTGATTTAAACAGTTTAGATAATGAAAATAACTAAATACTGTAAGAATAGTCCAATTATAAATCAGCATTTATAATTGTCAAAATCTAAATAGTGCTGTGTTAAAAACTGATTGTGATTTTCCTTGATTTATTTGATATAGGAATCGTAACGAAACGGACTAAATAATTATCTATTTGTGAAGTGGTCAGCAAACACTTGACGTCTGTCTGTTTGCACTGGTGACCACTGAGCAAATGTTTGCCAGCCGATGACAGCACTGACGACTCAAGCAATGCATGCGCCCTTCTGGGAAACTAAAAAAATCCTTAGTTATACAGAAGCTGGACTACTTTAGACTTCGAAGCTTTTGAGAGCAAATATAGAAAATTGAGGCAGTGTTGAAATATTGCGTGAGTAGGGTACATCCTGTTGAAACGAAGGATTAAGCTTTTAGATTCAAGCGATAGCTGTAATTAGTTTTAGCCAAAGTATCAAAGTTTTTATAATAGGTATATAATAGATAGTTTTGTAACATGGAATTTGTAAAGCATAAATACAGTGGAAATGTACTCGATTTTAGAATAATTTTGTTAATATATATTTTTTTCGTTTATATGCACAATTCATTCTCCGCTTGCCTCATAAGTAACTAACACAATATTTTTTTATTTAAAAAAAATATTGTGTATAATACATAGTGTTTCTAGTGTAATTAAGCTTTGTGTTATGCAAAAGAAAAACTGCTCGGTTTAAGTACCAAACAAACACACTTGAACCAGCACTGAACTCATTTATAACCCATAAAAGTTACTTCTCAGAAGATAGCAAAAATACCTAGAGTTTCAAGAAATCAGCAACAATGTTTATTCACTTAACACTCTGGTGAGAGTAAGTACCTAGGTACTTCAAGAAACAGGATTGTAAGGACCGACCTAAGTACTTACCTATCTAGGTAGGTACTGTCGCCACAGAATAATGTCAGCAACTACAAAAGAATGTCCGTGTGTTGCCAGTACGCGTGAAATCGCGTCACTCGCAATAGGCATCTTATGAATCATTTATTAGTTGCTTGAACTCGCAATGCATGTCTTAATAATGCAGCTTAAAAAAATATCTCATCAGCGCAAAGTGACAGTAACATCTTCACGGCAACGTAAAACATTGTCATTTCAACAGAAAACAACCCCTTAAAAACAATAAAATAAAGTCTATTTTTATTCGAAAAAAATGTATTAAAACGATTCGAAGATCAAACCCGTTTTACGAATGAAATACTTCGAAAGGGACAGGGCTACAAAAAGCATCGCGGTAAAGCAACTCGAAAGCTCAAAGGACTTGAGCTGTATTTTGTTTTGTCTGAGAGAGATAACTTGATCATCCATTCAATGTGCTGAACGACTTTTAGTTATTTCAAATGTTTGAATGCAACCTTATTCGAATGCTTTCAAAATTCAACTCAGGTGGAATGAATACACTTGCGCCGTTTCGTTCCGGGCATTGTGTAAAAAGAACAATTTACAAGTTGGTCTGGAGCAAAACGAGACGCGAGATGATAATCGCTGCGTTAGACAGAGAGGGCTGATTTAGAACCGGAGTTCGAGTCTGTGTATTTTTTCTGAGTTATTATGCCGGTTTCGATCATTTAATTAAGACATTTTCTGCATTTATAATGAAATAACAATATGAGTCAACGTTACAGACACCTCCTTTTAATTTGCGGTGTGAAGTATTTGACCTGTGCGTTTGAAAATGTTGGTAATTAGGTGGATTTATTGGGTTCCAAGCCTGCATTGGGAAAACCGTACGATTTTAAAATTTTAATAATATAATCACTCATACCTCTATTTGCCCGACAGTAAAACCTTCATAGTTAAAACCTAATTTATGAAGGATTTTTTGAAATTATTGATTGTTTTTTGTATCCTACTGAAAACTTCGGTTTACAAAAGTTTAATAAACTACAAAAGTTAGGCTAAATAAAAAAAAACATCGTTACGGAAGCCTCAAAGCTCAAGAAGTCAAGACTGACTCACACTTGTTTTAAACCTTTACTTAGGTAGGTATTTTTTTATTTTTCAAAAAGTTTTTCTCAGGTGTTTGCGGTTTTACTCTTGAAATATAGTTATTGAACTGTCACCGATAAATAGCTACATGGAGTAAATGCGGGTAGTTGCATACCTACCCAGTTATTATCCATATTTGTACTTATCAATATTTTTTGTGTCATTTGGGCCGAATCGGTCGAACATTTTCGGTCGAAACGTCACATACTTTTTTTTTTTTTTTTTTATACAACAGAAGTGGCAACCAAGCGTACGGCCCACAAGATGGTAAGCGGTTACCGCAGCCTATAGATGCTTGCAATACCAGAGGTATCACTCGCGGGTTGCCACCTTGAGGCTAAGATCGAAAGCCTCATGTGCCAGTAATTTCACCGGAAACCATACCCTTCACACCGGAACACAGCAATGCGAGCATTACTGCTTGGCGGCAAAAATAGGTATGATGGTAGTCCTTCCCCGGACGAGCTCTATCACAGAGAACTCTACTACTCTTAAAAACCTACCCTAATTTTGAAATGCGAAAGTAACCAATCTGTCTGATACGTTTTTAAGGCTAAACCGCTAAACCGATTTGGATGAATATTGGCACAGGGATGGTACAAATAAGTAGACTTCAAACGTCACAAGTTCACAACACAAGCTTGGACCTGCACTGCGATGTCACCATGAGACGTAGGTTCATCCAGTCATTTCACTTGCTGCAGTGCCCTTCAAACTCTTCAAACTTCAAACCTGGCACATCCAAGTTGAAATCTTGCTGAAGAGTACTACCAGGTTGAAGGTTGGATTGGTTGAATCATCGACGACCTCGGTGGCGCGGTGGGCGAATCCCCTGATGAGAATTGAAAGTTGCGGGTCTGAGACTGCGGCACAAATGTTTGTATGTTATGATAATAGGTGATAGATTCAGGCGTTTCTTTGCGGAAATCCATTACAAGATAAAAAAACAGACAAATCTCTAGTGTCGATATTTTTCTTTTGAGGTTAACTGTGTTAACTGTGTGACCTCATTAGTTAAAAGGTTATGCGGAGTAGAACTAGAGATTTTTTGTCTGTTTTTTATCATTTAAGTAATTGTTAAAACAGCGTACGAGAGTTAGCCACTGATTCATACGAACATTGTTTAATATATTGTTTTAATTTGTATTGTTATTTTTATGTTTATTGTGTGGCGCAAAATAAATATTTTTCTATTTTATTATTTTCTAAGGTTAAGGTTATATATCTGGATTACTTATGGATACCGCACCTGCGAATTTGGTTACTGAGTCGTGGGAATGTTTACAAATAAAGGTATTTTTGAAGAGGAGACACATCCGATGGCGAAAGCTTGATAGCATTCTGGGGGTTCCAGGAAATAACATACATCATCATCATCATCATATCAGTCGATAGACGTCCACTGCTGGACATAGGCCTCCCCCAAAGAGCGTTAATCGAAATGCTCAATATCTTATTAGCCACTTCAATGTAATCAATAATCAATAATCAATAATCAATAATCATTTATTTGGTACACAATTAGTAGGTACACGTCAACAATTGATTTACTAAGTTTTTAGCCTAGGTAACCAATTACAAGTTAGATAGGTACCCTTGTTTGTTTCTTTTTTTACAATAGGTAAAAAATATATCTACAAATAGGTAGGTAGGTAAATAAAATCAATACAGGATTGAATAAACAATGTTAGCAAATAATTAAATAAGTATTAACAATAGTAATAATAATTGAAAAAATTTCATCTTATAAGATGAGTCAGTCAATAAATTCATAAAATACATTTAGTTTATTCGGTCATTTAGTGGAACTAAATCTAATCTAATCACCTTTTTGGTCTAGGAACTCCTGTAGGTAAAATATCTACGACAGCAAGATAACGAAACTACCTATTGGAATAACTTCATAAATAAGTATACACGAGCATTTACGCCTGTTCTTTTAAAGATTAAGAGATCACCTATGAGCGTTTTACAGTATCCGACACGACAACACGTCGTGTGAAGTCGTGTCGTAAAGGTTATTCTTTATCGTGTCCACATGAGACGATCGATCTACGTCTCAACCCGTGAGATATGAGCGCAGTGCATCAGTGCTTTAAAACTACTTTTTTAGGTGACAAGCTGTTATAGTCAGGCGTGGTGCTTAACATCGGGCGCACGACTTGTATTGTTATTTGCTGAAAAAAAAATTGTCTTGCAGCGGGGATCGAACCCTCAACCGGCCACTCGCCTGCCGCGCCTTTTAATCAAACTTCTGACTGGCGATCGCGTGATGTTTGCGTGAGGCTTGCGTGAATCTTGGTACCATGTCAAGCAGTACGCATCAAAAATAAGCTGAATTGGGTCCCTCGTTTATAGGGCCTAAGTTGGATTCGACCAAACCCGAATAGTCACTATTCTCCGAAAAATCGTAGTTTTTCGAGAGTAAATGACAGTTTACTTGTATTTGACATTTCTTATTATGCAGCATAGTTATTTTAGAAGTTGGTCGAAGGTTGGATACTCGTACCTTACAGTTTACGCCAAACCACAAATGTCATACTTTAATTCACAGTCAGCCAATAACAAATATAATAAATAAATAAATAATGCTGGACAATCCACACAGCATCATCTAGCCCCAAGGTAAGCTGCTGTTAAACAGAGCTGTGTTATGGGTACTAGATGACTGATATATAATTAATACAATACAATACATAGATATATTTGTAGATTGTACAAACATTTGACCCGAGGCGGGAATCGAACACGCAATCTCCGCGTCGCAGGCGTACCTGCGCCCGCTGCGCCACATCGGTCGTCGTAATAACGTAACGCTTTTATAAATTCAGATCTTAAATAATCAAAAACACAGCTAAAGTAAGACTTAAATAAAAATAAGCATTTGATTAGAATAAAGTGTCATGAGTAATGGAATTTATGTTAATCGAGTTGAAAAAGAAATAAGAGTGTACCTACTTGGGTTTTTGGATTTGGGAATTGAGATTTGGAATCGTAATTTTATTCTGGAAGAGAAAGCATTAAGTATTTTGTTGCATTGAATTATTACTTGCCTGCGTTTGTTTTCAATTCCTTTGAACGAATGAGTTGGTTAAATATCGTAAAAATATACTAAATAATTGCAACCAGACCAGTCAGAATCAAACTATTATAGCAATAAGGAATACTTTTTCATGATATCTCGCGAGCGAAGTCGCTTAGATTTTAATGATTGACCATCCGTTTGAGTTGTCGATAAAGTTTGGCTTATTTACATATTTCCATTTCTTTACTCTACAAAGGATATAAGCATCTAGTTTCCATCACATTTTTCTCTTATTCGTCACGTCAGTCAGGCTATTCCTTGGGTAAGTTGGGATTGGAATTTTTAATGTCAAAATCCCCTATTTATACGGAATTTAGACACTAGAAATCCTAAACCCCTTTGAAGGAAAAATCTCTACTATTTTGTGAAATCTTTCAATAAAATACCTAGATTATTGAATTACCGGAATTACACACGTAAGGTACTCTAGGTCCGCATTGGGTCCGCGTGGTGGATCAAGACCCAATCACTCTCGCCCGAGAGTAGGCCAGTGTCCCAACAGTGGGAACATTAGAAGGCTGTCATGATGAAGGTACTCTAGGTGAAAAAGAGACAACCTGAAGCAGCAACAGGCGGACTACAGCGACAGACTTGCATAAAGGTTCATCCACACAACAGTTAACTTTTGTGGAGCAACATTATGCAACACGGTAACATAAGGTAACTATCTGTAACTTTTGTTATTTATTAATATTTGTTGAATGCTACTCATCGCGTCCATGCCGCCAGTTACATAAATTAACAACATATAACAAAAATAAATTTTTGCAACACACTAATTGCACGGCATTATGTTATCGATTGTTACCACTTGTTGTCAGTTTTCAAAAGTTAGGCAACGGTACATAACCATATATAGCTCTAGCACGGCAACATAACTTACTAACACTTAATAACATTTTTGCTATCTGATGTTAATCAGTAACACCTGGAAATGTTGCTCCACAAAAAAAAAGCGGTGTGGATGCCTTATAATCCTACGCAACATTATGCTGTCACAAACTACGACATAATCTACGAAGTTAACTGTTATTATTCTATGGCGGTAGAATAAAAATGATAAATAACTTCTTAACCCGATAATGCTATGACTAATCGATGGGGTCCCGAATATAATTAATAAAACACACTAGTGTCAGACCCGCGACAGGGTTCCGTATAAAACCTAGCCGGATTTATTGGCTTGTACTTGTACATTTACTGACATAAGATACAGACAAAAATAAGTTTTTTTAAAAAAAAAACGCTGAATGTATAAGTTTTAATAAAAGCTCACTTAGAAAAGCTATATCGTAGCGTATAGCGTGTATACAAAAAAGTAACATACCGCCCTTCCTCAGACATTTATCCGTGTCAAAAATGTAATAATTTTTTTTTGTTCACTTGAGGACTTTTTGTGTAAGCGTTGTTGAAAGTGTTGGTGATCACAGATCATCTAACACCAGGAGGTGTATTAAACAATGATATACTTAATCAAATCACAAAAATAAAAATAGGCCAGTGTCCCATGTCACATTATAAGGCTGTCTACATAATATGAAGAAGAACAAAAATAGCTCTTATTTTTCATCATAAGTCTAGAGAGACGTAATCTATTGCGTTTATTCCCCGTGTTAAAAATGCTTGACTCTACCAGTAGAGCCATTTTTTTCTCTCCCGTGACTCTACTAATTGTACACCGGTCTCCTTTCTTATCCATGTTACCAGGAGCTTTTACTGACCGAATTATTTACTCACTTGTCTATAACAAAAGCTTCTTCAACAGTGCCAGTTATTAAATCTTTTCGCAGAAGCGCTTGTGCGCGCAACTGTACCCGTAAACGACATACACATTCGTTTTGAGAAAAAGTATTTGAGAGTCCAGCTGTGCTATATTTATGACCTTATCCGACCTCTCTTTCTCGCACAGCCTAAGCCTATTCCTGTCTCCGTTTAGACAACCCGCTGACTCGAAAGAAATAATAGTGCTAGCATACAGAAGTTCCACTCTAAGAAACTGCAAACCTAGTATAAAATAAAAGTTAATAGATGTAGTATAAGTTCTTCGGCTTCACTCGTGTGGCGGCTAGTAGAAGTGGGTCCCATTCAATTGCACCATTGAACCATCATCGTTTCATAATCATGACAGCATTCGAATGTTCCCACTACTGGGACACTGGCCTATTCTCAAGCGAGAATGATTGGGACATAAATATAACCACGCGGAGCCATTGCGGATTGGTGGATGGCACATGTCTTTCGAATTTGTAATTCTTTGAAGCCGGTTTCCCTACTATGTTTTCCTTCACCGTTTGAGGGCACTGGCATTGCGCACATACATTTTTCTTGCATTGGGTTCGAACCCATGACCTTATGGTCGGAAGGCCAGGTCACTACCATAGACCACCAGGGCTCATTATCGTATATTACGTTGAATTTCACCTGGATATAACTACTACTATGCTAATTGATAGATTCAGGCGTTACTTTGCGGAAATCCATTACAAGATAAAAAACAGACGAAAAATCTCTAGTACTATTCCGCTTAACCTTTTAACTGATGAGGTCACACAGTTACCACAGTTAACCTCAAAAGAAAAATATCGACACGTGTTTCATCCCTCCACGGGACATCCTCAGGACCATCGACTTGTTCTCCGGCAGACGTGTTGCTCCGTCGAGCGCTGGAGCCAAAGTCAAAGTACTACTATGCTACTGTTGTTGACCAAGAAATGAATAGCAAACTACTCTACCAGCTCTAAAACTCAACCGGTCGAATCTAAACTCTAAAATCGTTGCAACTAAAGCTTATTTTTAACTAAAAGCCGATCGAAAGAGGCCCAGGCTTTGCTTCGGAAAGTCAACTTCATGGTTCATGAATATTTTAAATGTTAAGGCGATTCAATAATGACCGCTGGATGAAGTGATATTTAAGGCACCTGTCACAGATAACGGTTACCAATTAACGGTGGAATCTTCATCTGGTGACCACTAATGGTCTAGTGGTGGTAACCCCACCTTCTAATTCTGAGGTTTAGGTTTGAAACCCGTGCATGCACTAGTCGATTTTTCTGTTAAACTTATTAATTTATGTGCATCTAAGCCAGTGCTTTTAAACGGCGACGGATAACATCGTGAGGAAACCAGCTTTACTGTTGTACTTTATTTTACTTCATTAAATTAAATGAGAGCACCGGTGGTCTAGTGGTAGTGACCCTTCCGATCCTAAGGTCGTGGGTCAAACCCGGTCGTGCAACAATGGCTTTTTCTGTTCGAAAAATTTATGTGCGCAATTCCAGTCTCTCATACGGTGAAGGAAAACATCGTGAGGAAACCGGCATGTTCAAGAACTAAAAATTCGAAAGACATGACTGTGCCATCCACCAATCCGCATTGGGTCCGCGTGGTGGATTAGGACCCAATCACTCTCGCTTGAGAGTAGGCTAGTCCCAGCTGTGGGAACATTAGAAGGATGTCATGATGATGATACTTAATTAAAAATAATGATAATGTTATTTATTACTCGTATTATCAAAAGAAGTATGTCATGATCGTAGCAAGTGGAAATCCGTGGTCTCTGCCTGGGATACACGCGAGATTTTATAAAAGTAAGCTGTTGCCCACGACTTTGCTCGCTTGGAACTCGCGAACCGGACTTTTTAGGGGATAAAAAAAAGCATTGTCCTACTCCCGCCCCCATTATGTAAGTCTATCGCTGTGAAATCGCTTTGGATCGCTAGTCGATCCCTTTCACGCTTATGGTACGCACTGTAGGTGTGAAAGAGACGGCTAAGCGACCGACAGCAATTCGACAGCGATAGGCTTACATAATAAAGGTGCCGGGTCATTATCTATCTATGTTTTAAGTTTCAGCCAAATCGGTTCAGTTCGTTGGTTCGTTCGTATAAGTCAGACTCTTTCGTATAACTCTGGTGACAGAGTTTCTAGGCCGCCCGAAGGCCTCTGTCATGACCTAACAACTTTGAAAAAGCCGGGACCGACTGCTTAACGTGCCCTCTGAAGCACGGGAGCGTTTAGTTGAAATTGCCACTGGCGGTCACCTATCCAAACCCCGCGGAACAGTGCCTAACTTCGTTGATCTGTTAAGAACAACTTAGCCAGCTACGTCACGAGCGCTCCTCGTCGGTTCAGTGACGAGCTATAGAACAAACATCCAAACATTCGCTTATAATTAGTATGATAGAAATGTATGATGAATGATGTTTAGATGATTAAATCGCCACACCCATAAAGTTGCAGTGCAGTGTCAAAGCTTCTGTTTTAAAGTTCTGCGTAGCACTGCACTAGTTCCCAGTGCGGCTCGACGCTACAAACTACAAAGTAAGGCTTACTATCTACTTATTCTACAATATATGAATAACATTATTTATTTTCTTGAAGTATCTAATAAGAGCGTGTTCTCATTTGCCATAACTTGTTTGGTTATAAATGAAGCTTGTATCTAATAGCAAGTAAATTGGAAAAGTGATAGGGTTCTAGAGGAAAGTTAATTATTTCTGGGGCTTAGCATTAGTTAATGTTACTCTCGAGTCACTGGCGAGAACGCGCCGTGATGTAATGGTATTACATTTAATAATACATTTTTTATATACATTATATATATTTTATATGCAAAAGTTTAGGAGGATGTATGTTTAAAACTGAATCAAAGACATCAGGCAATAAAACTGCCTTTTTACTAGAAAAAATAAAATAGTTATTTTTTCCAAATAACAAAAACCGACTTCAAACTAAAAAAAATATTTCGCAGGGTTTTTAAGACGTTATTCTTACAAAAAGTACCCACTGAACCAATTTCCCTAATAGTTATATGGAATCACTTCTGAAGTATCAAACAATAAAAGAATCACCAAAATCAATTCATAATGACAAAGAAATCGCTTAGCAAACATAAAAAATATTATTCATTATTTTATGTGTAATTTGGTCTTTAAACAAACTGTTAACATATTGCCTTTTGTTTACTTTTAATTTTCTGTGCGCTCAAAAGTGGTACAAACCAGATCAAAACTGTATATTATATATTATTATGATTTTGTTGTTTTTATCGTGTATTGTGTGCCTAAATAAATAAAAACAAATTATAAACAAAACATTCAGCCAAATTGATAACCCTCCATTTTTGAAGCAAGGGTCATGCCAAAAAAGCGATAGGAACCCAGCTGGTGTTGTTGCCAGTTCTTTTACTTCATGGGCGCTGGGGTAAATTTTCCTAGCTTGTAAGACGTTTCAAAGTGATCCTTGTGATTCTACTGAATAAATAATTTTTGATTTTGATTTTGATTTTTTGAAGTTACTTATTAAAAAGGCCAAGACCCTGGCGGGTGCAAGCATTATTTATAATAATGAACATAAGATATAAAACTATTAGGTAATGAGATCACATCATCACCTGCAGTGTATCAGATAACAGGATACCAAGAAATTATTATTAAGATTCAGTACATTTAGACAGCGCGTGAGAAACGCTAACCTAACCAACCTTATACACCCCGGACACTCTCAATAAAATATGAAGCAAACACGTCGCAATCACCATTCATGGTCGCTTCATACCATTAGAATGCTAAATCCCTGAGTAACATAGGCCATATTTTATGTCGTACGAAGCCGGGATGAGCCGCTAGTTTTATATAAAATCAAAAGGATCACTTTAATCTCTCTTTAGACGACATCGGGAACGCGGTTGGCGAGCCCGAGAGACGCCAGAGTTTGCAGGTTCGATTTTCGCTGCGGGACAAAATCGCTCGCCTCTTTTTATTCTTTCGTCTTTTCAAGTAGGTACAATAAAATATCAAAATTGCATTCTATCAGTTACCTTGTTCCCCTTTGCTTATAAATGTTCTTTGAAAGTGATCCTTGTGATATGAATAAAAATATTTTTAATTTGTTAAAGTTACCGACCTATTTATTATTCTAGTGGAGTTTCACATAAATAAAGTAAATTTTCACTATACAGGATTAGATAAACGCGTCTGTCTGTATCACAGCGGACTCTATCCACTAATTATCACGTCGTGGCTGATAGAGATATTTTGTTTTTTCTGCCTACCCACTTAATAACATTCTTCACGCTGAGGCACACAAAATATATGGAGAGGATTTTTTTTTTTCTTATGGTATAAATTTACCTGTTATTGATAACACCAATAATCTTATCATAGAGCACATTTTATTTAAAATTATTTTTCAGGTTTTTCACGTTTTTTACAAAAATAAAATAAAAATGAAGGTAAACTGATTCATGATTGTATCTTTAAAATATACACTGTTCCATTTATTCTTGGGTCACATCGTATGAAACAAACGCGTCACAATCACCACTATTATTTATGGTGATTCATTTGATTATCAACCTGACAAACTTAAGGGATAGGTTCCACACATTAAAAAAAAAACTTGTCCTTTTTTTCTAAACATTTTTTTTTTACATCATGACAGCCTTCTAATGTTCCCACTGCTGGGACACAGGCCTACTTTCAGGCGAGAGTGATGGGGTCTTAATCCGCCACGCGGACCCAATGCGGACTACTGGAAGGCACAAGTCTGAATGAAGGATGTCTTTCGAATTTTTAGTTCTTGGACATGCCGATTTCCTCACGATGTTTTCCTTCACCGTATGAGAGCACTGGCATTGCGCATAAAATTTTTTCAAACAGAAAAATCCATTGGTGCACGACCGGTTTTGAACCCACGACCTTAGGATCGGAAGGCGAGTCCACCACTAGACCACCGGTACTCCGGTGTTTTTTTTATATTTAAAAAAAATATGTAATTAATTCTGCTTAATAATTAGTTATCCTTGTTAGAAATCGAAAAGGCAGCGCTCGGCACGTTTCAGTGACCCGCGCGTCAATGAACCGCGGGTCAATAACCCGCGCGTCCTTGACCTGCGCGTGTCAATGACCCGCTACGGGGCGCGCACACTCGAATATTTCATTATTACGCCGCTTAACTCGTTTCCCAACAATGATAAATAATAATTGAGCAGAAAAACGTATTCGATTTTTTTTTGTTTACTTGGGATTTTTAAGACAAAATAAATATACATAAAAAAACAAAAATTATAGGTACGTATATTTTGGTTTTTATGTGTGGAACCTGTCCCTTAAGTTTGTCAGGTTGAAAATGAATGACCCTGTATATTCTGTGTGTTATAATTGTGTTCAGACTGAATAGCTGTTCGTTAGTCTCCCTAAAACTCAAGAACGGCTTTACCGATTTGGCTATTGGCAAATTTTGCTATTTGTGTGAGTCCAGGGAAGGTTTATGCCGTGAGAATGAAACCGCACGGGTCAGTCAGTCAATAGTTTTATTATGCATAAGTATTTTTATTACACTTAGATAATAAAAATTGTGAGAATCGCCTCCACAGTTTTACTCGGCTGACACCTTAATAACCCACCACACCACACGGTCGCAGTGGTCATCGGGCGGAAGTCTACTAAAACCGTTCATTTTGGTTTTTAAAGCAACTACTCCCAGTTTTTTTTTTCTCACTTACCTACCTCTTCTCGGAAAGTTTATTACCAAAAAAAGGTAATCTTAGTTTTTGTATGGGAACGCTTCTTGCGTAGAGATTAAACTACATGTAGGTGAGTAGGTACCTACGTGAGGTAGGTACCTAATTCTCTCTACCTCGGTCGGGTACTGAACTACCGACCTAGTGGGTCTAGGTAGGTATATATTATAGTGTAGGTGCCTAGGTATAGTTCTCACGGCGGATCTCGGCCGTCGTGAAGTTAGCGGTTTGATGCGCAAGGGAGCTTTTTCAAACTAAATTGCCTTTACGCATACAAACGGCTGACTTCACGAAAGCCTAGATCCGCCGTGAGACCTATACCTACCTACTTACTTATTAACAAACTTGGTAAATAAGAAAGTAGTAGGTACGGTCCTACGTCAATGGGATACTTACTACATAAGGTGGTAGGTAGGTACTTTCAAATCTTCAAAAAAACTACCTAAGCATAAACCTTAAATACCTTACCTACCTACAAATTTCATTTCTTACAAGACATTATATTTTCATGAATTCATGGATCTAAAAACAGAAAATAAAAGAATAACTTTGAATGTAGTAAAATGTAAATTAGCGTCATCTATTGCAATATCTGGGTACGACATGGTCAAACGATTTAATTAACACATCCGTTGCACAACGTCAACCAACTTTGAACTCGCTTCATTTGTATGTTTTTTCGTCGTAGTTTAACGATAATACACAAGGTGGCACTTTTTCCTTATTCCTTATTTTTCTTTTGCATTCGGTTATTTAGTTATTTATTTAGTTATTTATTCATGTTAACTTAGAATTAACATTACAGATTTCCAAATCGTTAATCTAGCAATATAAATATTTACAGTTTTAATAAAATTTCCTTAAAACTAAAAAATAAAATGAAAAAATAAAATAATAAGTAATATAACCAACAGGTGGTTCGGTGGTTCCATGAAAGATGCATGGCATTGAAAATAATCGAAATATTGAAAAGGTATTTAATAAATATATTGAACTTTTTTCTCAGAAAATTCGTTCAAAATTTTTTTAAATGCAGTCGCTAGATGGCACCAAAAGCAAATAAGTACGTAGTTTATCTTTTATTTCATAGATGGCAGTAATATAAGCCGACCACGAATAAATGATACTATTCTCACATTCAAACTCTGGCTTTCAATAGCATTTTCAGTTTAGCCGTCAGTTAATAGACTGAAGTCGATACAAGACAAAGCGACCGAACGAAAATGTGACTGATTTTGACTTGGGACCGCGACCGAGTGAATTTGATCAATTTTGTTGATCAGTCATTTTGCCGCTTTTGAAGCGGGGTGTAGTGTTTGTCGTTAGATGCAACGGATTCGTCGTGAGAATACTGTGAATGTGTATTTTTACATGTTTTGTGACTGAAATCTTTTGAAAATGCAATAATTGAAGATAAGACAGCAGTGAAGTGGTAGTGTTTGCGTCAAAAATTTATATTTTCTGTGTTAAATTGTGGCGCAAAGTTGTGAGTTAGATGCTTCTCAAGTTCGCCGGTTATATCTTATTATGGTGAGCGTGTGATCGATTTTTACCCCCTTTTAATGTTCACTTTGTTGTTAATGTTGTTATTCCTGTTATATTCGCGTGCACTGGTATCGCGCTTGTGTTGAATGACGCCAAAACATTGTACCTACGTAAACCTAATCCTTCACTGCAACTATTTGTAGTACCTACCTATCCAATTGAATTTTTATTGTTTCCGGCCTATTATGCACTCGCACGAACCAAATTTTATTGATTTGATAATCCCACTATTAGATAGTTTAATATTTTTTGTTTAGAACCCAGCAGTAAAGCATGCAGCACAACAATGTATGATTTGTTTGTGTACCTATCGAAAGACAACGGCCACGCTTTCTAAGTTGTATGAATTCACTCATGCATTATGAAGTAGTCATGTTGGTTAATTACTTATCAAAGCATAATTTTATCTCAATAGGTAGGTAGGTAGGTACCTTACCTACCTATGAATATATTTTATTTCTCATTAATTGCACCTCTGCAGAGCTCATAATTGACCGAGCGAGCAAAGCGTCTCAGTTTCGTGATTGGCCAAAAATGCTTTTGGATGTCAGCTTGTCCAGTCTTTTTGTGTTCTCGCCAACAGGTCGCATTTTTCAAATAAGCTGGTTTAAACTTGGTATAGGTACAGGTTCTATGACTTTATAGAATTTGATTGTCGTCGGGGATTTTTTTTATGGGGCGTACTTTTTCCAAAAAGGGACAAAAAGGGGGCTGCTGAATATCTCTACCTAATGTGATTTGATTTCAATGATTTTTATTTTATATGAAAGGTAAGTATTAACTTTAAGTTTATCTGATATTTGGTGAAGATCTGATGAGTATCTTCAGCGTGATGAGCAAAATAGTTCATCAAAATGCAGTATGTTGCTCACTTTCAAAGTTCACTTTACAAGTTAGTGTTTGCGAGGTCTACTGTTTGGAGAACTGCTAGTTATAAGCATTATTAATTTACTTGCCCTTCATAATTATCTAAAATTGTCACGATCTCAGTTTCATGACCACCATTATTGAGGCCTTTACACACTATGCATACTTGTCAGTTCTCTGACAATCTAAAAACAAATATTCACCTAATTATTTGTCATTAAAGTCATAAGCATTTATTGATAAAGATATTTACAAGTCTATACACACTTTAGAATATTATATTAATATTTTATAACTTAATAAATATAGAACTCAATAATTAATAAACATAAATTACAATAAAAGTAAATAGTCAAAGTCAAATCTTATTTGACTGACTCTAAATAAGTAAATTTGTGCGAGTGCGGGGCCAACTCTGGTAATGTAGGTAAAAGTCTGACCAAATGCCTCTGTCACAACTCTGTTAATTCTGATAGAGCCTGTTATAGCTTGATGCACACCACAAAGTACCTAATCCTACAGTTTCACAATGCAGGCAAGTAGCATTATTACATACCAACCTACTTGTACAGAATAGCAACTGATCTGATGATGTGACTGTACTACAATAAAGATATACCGAAGTATGCCACTACCTTCCTATTATAGTACCACCTACATGTGATTACAAGAAACCTGATCACTTTTTAAATTTTACAAAGCTTAAACACTTTGAATGATACAACAAATCTATTCAAGATTTTGATTTAAAAAATATATATACCAACCTACATAGTTATTGTGCGTTTGCAAACTTTTAAAAATTTACTGTTAACTAGGCGGGCTAAAGTATTGACTGACAAGTGAAAGAACCATTGTGGTACTTAGATTCATGGGATTATAAATCATCAGCTTAGCCTTAGACTACTAAAAGACTGGACATAATAGTCTAAGGCTAAGCTGACCAGTGGGTCTACTCCTAAATAAGAGTGAATGGTCCAGCATGCAGACCAGCATTGGTGGGTGGCACTGTCTTCACACTGGTGGTCTAGTTGTAATGCTTAGCAATAAAAGTAATAAAACTGATACTATGTCTACCTTCAAGTCTATTAACCTTGTAATTTTACACAGAAAGCCATGAGCCATTAATGTAGGCACTTGGTTAGGTACGATACCTACCTTGTTACGTCATTTAATTGGTGTTTCGTGCCAGCTCGAGAAATTAAGCTATTCTGTTACGTTCTAGATTTTGAACTGACGCTAATTTACACCTACTCAATTAACCGGCTGTTAAGCTTTACCCATTTTGAATATACCTATTTGGTCTACTTATACGATGGTTCAGGGTAACCGACCTATTGCATCGTCGTCGTTGGTGGTCGTCGTGGAAATCTTTGAAGGCCTATTATGATGGTCAGAATTAGACTATGATGATGACGATCAAACACTAGGCTGAAGGTAAATTAAACCTGTTCCTACTTGACTAGAGAAACTGATAAATTATCTATTTGCATAGAACTAGGTAAGGTTACATTTGTTTGTTAATATCACAATAATATTCAATGATATGACACACAGTATGTTGCTAGATATATACCTACCTACCTATATCATTTATTGCATTTTTTTATCTTATCTTTAACTTGGCAGGTTATTTACGAAACCGCAATAAAGTAGGTAGGTAAGTATGGTATTCGGTACCACTCTATCCACCTGCGTATCTACTTATAAGGTTTTTACCTACTTTTAAAGATTTTGTATAGGAATCAATGCCGTTTGTAGCTAATTAGGCAGATAATTCATATTAGCCTGCGGGCAAGGCTTCGTAGGCGTGGAACTCGGGAACCGTACTTTTCCGGGATAAAAAGTAGCCTATGTCCTATTCCTGGTCATTATCTATCGATGTTTTAAATTCCAGCCAAATCAGTAGTAGTAGTTGTCGAGTTCATTTATAATATTAATTAGTATGAACCCGTACCGATTAACGCAAGCGACAAAGTGAGAACCGTAGAAGTTTTAAGAGTAGGTACTACCTAGTAGCACAGAACAGATAGGTATTAGTACTTCGTAGTTGGTACCTACCTAGTACCTACCTACCTTATAGAGTATATTGTGATAGAGCTCGTCCGAGAGTGTACTCCCACCATACCTATTTCTGCCGCCACGCAGTAATGCTCGCATTTCTTTATAATGGTAAGTTTGCGGGGCAACATAATATAACATCTTTCTAGGAATATCATATATTTTGCATCTTTCCGAGCGAAGCCACAGGCGAAAGTAAAACACACGTTTTCTGGCCCATTTGGCCCACATAACCAGGACCCGTCCGTGTCTGAGAAGGTTCCCAAAAGCTATTACAGAAGACAGTCAAATAAGTCTGTTCAGTATCATTTAGAGGTCGCAGTAAACCCTTCCTTATTTCACTCCAGACCGTCTCGGGGCAACGCCCTGCCCTTTTCATTATTTTTTTTCTACGAATGTGGTGCAATGTTCAGCTAGTTCACTCAGCAGCAGACTTCACACGGGAACTGCGATTGCATTGAAAGCGCGCATGTAAGCTTCGTTCGACCCGCAAATGAAGTTAATTCCCTGTGGATTTGTCCATTTTAAAGAACCCAAACCAAATCAAGGAATTTAATTTTATTTAAAACCCATGTGTGACAAATACATACACGGTGTAACTTATTGTTTTTAAAAGCCCGAATAGTCTACAGGTCATAGCAATCAATGTTTGTTACATATGATACATTGATTTATATGTAGTTCTGGCTTCCACAGAGAGTCTTAGAAAGGCGTCAAGCTGGATTCACATTATAATGCGTGGTGGTCGTAGTTTTCACGGCCTGTGTTCCGAATTTCCGATTCAAAGTGTGTGGTTTCTTAAATTACTGGCACTTTGAGATTTAAACTACGTATCAGGGCACAGAATAGCTCAGGGTGGCAACTTGTGAGAGAATACTCTGTTAGACATCCTATAAGATCTTTAAGAACCCAAGATCTTTCTAGGAATATCATATATTTTGCATCTTTCCGAGCAAGCAGGCTACGTTAATCGCTTTGACTATAGAAATCTTTGGTTAATCGCTTACACAAAAAATGATTTTAAAAAAGTGTCCTAGCTGCTTCCTACAAGTAGCGTTAGGTTCAGAACACATGCGGCGAAACCTCGTTAAATCGCGCCCAAACAATGCTATCTTTACATCTGCATGTGACGTAGTTCCACCATATTATCTGTATGGAAGACACCGTGAAAGAACTGCTCAGATCGCTTTATACAGCGATTGAGAAAGCGGCCAAATAAAAACACTGCAAGAACAGACGTTAATTTGGTATCCTATTCACCGAAGTGGGGAAGCTTATAAAATCTACCATTTGTGTAAAGTTGCGTCTTGAATTAAGTCGACGCGGTAGTATTGATGATTCCGCTTCTGTGAATGCCCGCCCTTAGAACTCTTTGTAAGAGAGTTCGTCCGGACGAACTGAATTTCAACAGGTGACCAAGAAATAACCAGTAATATGGAGAACGAACTAAATAAACAGGCTATGCACTTTCTCTTAACGCATTTTATCATGAGAAGTAACGATAAGAAGTCCTCGATCTCAAATTGATCTCTATCAAGCTCTCCATGACCATGGATCCAAAAGCCACGACTCAAAAAATTTGCAAAAAACTGTTCCAGCTTTTTCTCTCTCACGAAAAAATTGCCGCCAAACATTGCAATAAACCAATCTAGAACACAAACATAACACAGATTCTGTAATTTCTCGTTACATCGTAAAAACTTTCTTTTATCGGTTCCAGTTTCGACAGGAGATCACAGATGATGTAACAGTTGAAATGGGAAATTAATATTGCTTACAAAACTTTCCCAGTCCATTACTTACAATGAAAGGAAATTCCATATGTTTAACAAATCAAATTATGTGGGTCAGAATCAAAGTCCATTAAAGATAATACTTTTTATGTTATTTTATTAAGTTTCTTAATAAAAAGTTGATCCTAAATTGAATGAATTCCCATAAAAACAGAAAACTCTGTTTATAACAGTATAAAATCGCTTTGCAGAATTTGACAATGTAAAAACTTTCAGCTGTTCGCCATGGAATCTCCAATTGAGAACTCATCAAACCCGGTCCAGACAGAGGTGCAAAAGAGCAAAAGCGAACGAGCTATAATCGCTGAAAGACACCACACACTGCTCGCTCGCTTTCTTGTTATGTAGTATTTCTGCTTATTGTTTTTACCTATAGTCTTGGTGCAGCTCACTCCTCTTGGCCTGAAGCACAGCAAAGTCTTGGAGTGAGCGCGATAATCGAAATACATCCGCGAGTAGGGCATCTAGAACAAAAATATTCTCCTTTATAGTATGATAAACGCAAAGACAGAATATGCTCGAACGATGAACGGTATTAGTGCACAAGAAATTTGACTACCCTGCTCGCTACCGCTTCCGCCTTACACTTTGTGCAAACTATGAACGAGCGTAAAGATGAACGGGCAAACGGAGTCGTTCGAATGCTGTCTCTAGAACGTCCAAACTTCACACTCGCTCTTTATTAGGTCTGGACCTTGCTTTACGTTTCATCGTATCGCAATCTCTGCATCCTTCAGTTTTTCGTTCCATTTGCCCAGCCATGCGGATCCAGTTAATACGGATTGGCAGATGTCTGCCAGCTGAAGTGGCGAAATAAACGCTTAAACGCGGCAGCTTTTGGCCGAAAATTTGTGATATTATCGTGACCACAGTCGCTAGGTTGTGCTGATGGTTTTGCCTATCATATAATATAGTAATGTATCACCAGGACAACCAAATTTCATAACAAGGAAAACCACAATGATTTTATTCCACATAACGCATGCATAAACGGTGCAATATACATGACGTTACGTACGAACAGGCATAATCGAAGTGCAAAACTAAGTGTATGTGGCCAATTGGCTTTATTTATCTAGCCATTACCTGCGTTTGCGTTAATTGGTAATGGAAAAACTACACTATTGGCTTCCACACCACAAATTAGTTTTAAGAGTTGTGTGTTGCAGTGCGTTATATTACCTTTTTACACCAGGGCTACAATTAAAAGCTAGTTGCGTCAGAATTAAATAAGTAGGTTGGAAGATAGCTCACTGAAAACAAAAGCTCTACCACCTGGTACGTAAATTGCTCGTATAATTCAAAGTCTTATACCAAGAATGGTCGTCATTTCGGGTCGTACGTAACTCGTGGGACGTGATATTGTACTTTACTTTAAGGGTTGGAACCGTTAAAGTACTGCATAGAACAAAGCAAGCAGTAGCTATAAATCAAGTCCTGAATTTTCCTTCTGTTACATCTAAACTGACAATTTAAGATTTTTTAGAATACGAACAGATAAGTGCTACTTTTTGGAATGCATTTTGACCTTTCCGTCGAGCTATCACCTTCCCAATCTGGAAAAACATGGGAATCTCAGCCATAACAGAGGCCTTAAAGCGGCCTATGGACTCAGCCACACACTGCAACCATACTGGAAAGCTGTTTTCAACCGTGCGTGTTCGATCACGATAGACATCTCGTAAACACGCTGCTAATGTCGAGATGCCAACTATGCTGTACAGAATGCAATGATTGTGCACGAAGCATGATCCATGGACAAAGTAAAAAGATGGATGCCATGACAAGGATCCTAAAAATGGAAATAACTTTGTTGCCATATTAAATTTTATGTCATCGTGATAAAGCTCAGCTTCATTGAAACCTTAATAGGAGTGAACCTGGTAGGTAGAGGTACCAACAACGGCTCAGGCGATGACAACTCGATTTGTTTGTCTCGCTCGTTGCGGCATATCCATTTTGGACTAGAAAGTGATGTTTGATTTATTTTTTGACAAATGGTGTGATGAGACGAAGACGAATGCTAACAAGATAGTGGTCCGTGGTCGAGAACGGTTGAGTGGAAGATGTATTGTAAAATATACTTGAAAAGCAGACGGTAGGTGAATGCCCAGTTGTGACGAGAAAAGTCGCGCGTTTCATTTCCGCTGCGGGACAAATGTTTGCATAAACTGCAAATTTTTGTTTTTGTTCTTGGTGTTTTGGTACCAATAGTACTCGTTTCTTATAGTCAGTGGGTTCAGCCCAGCACTATATGTATTGTATGTTGTGTCTGTTTGGTATGTAAAATTATTTAAAAAACATGATTTAAAAAACACACACATGTAGTTAAAATTTGGAGTAGACTTGGTTTTGTTTCATTGTGTATCGCTCGAAATTATATATAAGTATTCATATTGTAAAAACTGATGAGCTCAACCATGTAAAACCAACCACTTTTCATCACAAAGCATGGTATTGTCTGCAAATCCTTTCACAACATCGCACGTATCTCTCATAGGTAGGTAGGTAGGTAGGTAGGTATGTCACTCGACCATATTCAGCCTGGGACTACTGAACCAATGGACTGGAAATTATACGTTTATCAAGTCATTGAACTCGAAAAAAATTGTAAAAATTCTCGTATCAAAATAATTAAGTTCATTGGACTTCGGAGAAAGTGGGGCATCCTTTCAGATGGTATTTGTTTAGATGTGATGATAAAGTCGAGCCGGTAACCTTTGCTAGGTTCAACTCTCTGTAAGCTTACTTACCATCCGGCGTCTAATAGAAATCCATAACATAGAAAATAAATTAAAGTTTTTCTGTTTCAAAACTTGTCCGCAATGTGTGTACTCCTACCTGACCCAACCAGATCACGCAAACATTTTTCCCGCAGCAGGAATTGATTCCGCAACCTCTCGCTTGTCAACTAGACAATTCATAACTCAGTCGACAAAGCTAGCCTCTGGCTCTTACAAACTTATTTATTTACCGGACGCTCAGTTTCGACCACCGCCTCACCTAAGACGCCATCTTTTTTGACCACTATAGGCTGGCCAGCCAGCGAGCCAAGACTCGCAATTATAATCAAATTGTTTGCATCAAAATAAACGATTAAAACGTGGGTAAATTCATTACCTCCACAATAGAGTAGAATCAGTTCCATCTTGATAAAGTAACCCTTTGCTGTTTCTGCGAAACGGGCCAAGAGCGACAAGCGGTGCTTAACATCCAAATACCATTGAACCCTGGGAGAGTTTTATCCTCTTCTAACTTCAATACAAACGTGGGAGGCATTGGAGCTCGGGGTATACCGGCGCAGGTGCATAATACGCCTAAAGTAATTAGAACCGTCGAGCTTTATAATATTGTTGATAATGGGTTGGGAATGAAGGTTCATGGTACGCTGGCTGCTGGAGACAGTAACAATGGTGCAGTGGTAATAGCTATTACGTCATTGGGTCATTCAATTGTTCACTGTGTTTGTTTAGTTTTGTCGTAATGAACTTCAAATTGACATAATGCCAGCAGCACTACGTGTGCCACGTGCAATTTGTTATGTCAACATTGCATTTGCACTATACTTTATACTTTCTTGACTCTGTTAATTTATTTATAGATATCACCTTTAAGTATCTTATTAGTTTAATTTATCTTATCATATAGTTTAGTTTCTCTCATTTTTTTTTACTTTTCGTTTTTACTAATTCAATATAACATTAGAACAAACTATTTTGGTAATATTTTGAATGCTACTGCCTTGCATTTACTATATTTGTTTCTTGTGTCAAGGTATTTGTGCATTGAATCGGGCCACGAAGTTTTAATTTTTCTGGGCAAAGCACCTACACTGCTTTTATTTCTATTGGTCACATGACACATAATTTATATTTTTATACAAAGCTAATAGTTTTATTAATCTGAACACGTCATACCGACCGACGAAGCGCGACGAAACGAACAAGCATAAATACTTAGTAAGGTTAACTTAGGTTCTAGAGATTGTCTTGTCTGAACAGATTGCTCATACACCACAAATCCAGGTCATCAAACATCAGTCAAACCGCACAGACCTATCAGTCTCTGGTCACGCAACTTGTGGTCGCAACGCAATTCGCAAGACAAGACACTCGTCAGGTTTCGCACTGCGTTGAACAATTATATAGACGAGGTTCTGATTGCGTGCTAATTGAGCTACTGATTGGTTTAAATAGCTTCTGAACTGTATAAGATTGCTTGTTGAGATGAGATATGTGAAAGCATTACGTGGTCACTTGACTAGACAGATATGGTACAAGAGGAAAGTAGAATCTATGGTTAGCTCTGGATGTTTTACTACACTATCCTCCTATATCATGACAGCTTTCTAATGTTCCCACTGCTGGGACACTGGCCTTCTCTCGGGCAAGAACGATTAATGTAATAGGCCTTAATCCACTACGCGGACCAAATGCGGATTGGTATGTATCCTCTACTTACTATCCTCCTTACTCGTATTTAAGAAGTCACGTTTTATGTCACATGCAATGTTACTAAAAGTTACACTATGGTCTGTTTATTGCTGCTTCTCAAGATCATATAAACTCATGTGCCAAATATAGTTCCTTTAGTTAGGATATAGGACAAAAAGTACGTGACATACACGCTACGTTCTACCGGAGAGGTTACCTGTGCAGGTTTGCCTGTATGCATGCTGGTAGCGTTCAAAAAACTCCACAGGTCTATTTTCACACACGCTCCGGTCGGCCTGCGCAGGCATACCTGCACAGGTAGACTCTCCGGATGTGTGTATGGCCACCATTAAGAAGGCGTCCGAGCTATTTGGCCTGCCTATTAAGTCTTAAAAGCTACGAAGTTAATTTTGAAATACTCTTAACAAAGTTTATAAACTAACCTTTATAACACTGAGTATAAAGGAAAGCTGAGCAAAATGGAAGCTCTCAAAAGCCTGATGTTCCATTAAAGCTGCAGCAGCGAAGGCTTATGGTATCTAAGTAGCAAACTGTAGCACTGACAACTTAAGTCGAACCACCGAAGAAGTAATGCTAAACTACTAGACAGTTGTAATAGCTTCTCGTAAATGTCCATTTTACTTTTTATTCTCCACAGTCGAACTAAGTGCCGTTTGCGAGAAGTTGTAGCTAATACGTAAGGAAACTTCTTCTTTGGAACTCCTGGTTCTTTTTGTAAGAGACATTATGTACAAGATATCATTGTAAGTAGCTATATAGGCTAAGGCTACTTAGCCTTAACACTCGATGATTGTCGTACATGTTAATTGTAATTTGTACTCTATGTATGTAGGTAGGTACTAGGTACCTAACCTACTGATGAAAGACCTCGCGACTTTGTTCGCATTCAGTTTTGTTTCAAAAAACTTCATTTTCCGCTGCGCCCTCTAAATCTGAACTTTGGAAATTCCTTGGTTAGTTAGGACCTACCTACCCTGAGGCATTAAAAGAAATGCAGCCTCAAACAGATCTCTCTCTACGTCTTCCTAAAGGCTTGGACTGTGTACGTTGATTGTCAATCAATCAGTCAGTCAGTAACGCAGCGCAACGATTCAATATAAATATGTAAATTTAATTATTTTAAGCTTATTAGATCCACCATTCGAGCGTGTCAAAGATCGGTGACGGATGAAACCATGAAATCCGCTTATTTCTGTGACTGAACAGCAAATCAGTCGAGTGATTTATTTAAGCTTTGCATAACCGGTTTGAAGTTTTAACTTTTTGTTAGCTGTGCCCTAAGACGTGTTTTTAGATCGATAGTCAACGCAACCATTGGTTAAATTGAATTGAACTGATCAAGCGGCAGTCTTTTCCTTGAAGTAGAAACATTCAGTAACTATTTTGCCATGGTTAGCGAGCCTGTTTTTGAATTAGGCAGATACTTTCCTACATTACGCAGTACCAGGAATGAATGGCTAATTGGATCTAAGTAAAAGTTTGTGCTCGTAGTAACTGATCACCCTACTGCTGGGAAAGGAAAAATTAAGGAACTTTCAAGGATTGTCTTTCAACAACCTGGCCAAAAATGTGGCAAGGTCATCACGCCTGCGTCTGCGATTAAATTTTTTTTTGACAAGGCTCGTGCGTGTCTTAATTCAATTAAACACCGAAACACAATAAAGTTAACTTGACGTGAATTACAAATTACAATGCTCTATTGTGCGATTTTTCGTGATGCCCTCGTATCGATTCCGATAAATCGATTCAACAATGAGTTTCCTGTTTATTAGAAAACTAGCTTTTAAAGGCTTGTTTGCTACCGTTTTATTATCTCCAGTGTTTTGTTTGTTGTTTTACGTATGCACAATCCTTGGGCAACGGACTCTCTATAATTCAGTTTTAGGGATCAAGTGATATTGAAGGTCAATAGGTATTTCTTAAATGAAACCCCTTTAGTGCCCTGTACGGTCAGTCGTGCGTAGCAATAATACATTCTATTGTGTCATATTAGGTTGGATCTCCCTTTAACTGCGCCGCTGAACTTCAGCGCGCTGACGACGAGCTAACATACGTGGAATGTTAGGGAAATCCAGCCTTAACATGACACAAATCTACTTATGCTCGTCACAAATAAATCTATTTTCTTTCTTTCTTTCTTTCTTTCAAATAGACTGTATTGTTGTTACGCGCAACTGAAATTTCAGCTTCATAATAAAGCCTGCCTTAACATGAGCTTAAAAAATAGACAAAACTGACATTTGTTCAAACTAAACTGTGTGTTACACCGAAGACAACGATTCTGGGTAAGTAGGTACATCGTTTTCAGAGAGAAATGTTAACAAATGCAAATTACACCTAATTACCTAATCGTGTAAGGTCTTGTTCAAAGCAGGCCTACGTTGCCAAGTCTGAACACGTGTGTCTAATGATTCACAGTTCTCCAGAAGTTACATCTCTGACGTGTTCGCGTCCTCGTCATCGCAAAAAGGTGGAAACCGTGCGTCGCGTTGGTACGTCCATATTTAGACGAGCCGCTCCCAGCAGTGCTTATTTCTTGGATGCGTAGATTTAGATATCCATGGGCTCGATTCCACTTACCAAAATGACAATGGCGTCTGAGTATAAAATGAAAAGAGCATTCCTGAAACCAATTTGGGAATTTAAGTCGGTATTCGCTTGGTATGTTATTTTTTATTTGGTTACTTCCTTGTGTTGAACGGGTCTTATAGTACGCTCAGGGATTCTAGGTAGTCGTGAAGTTGGCTGATTCGATGCGCAAGAGCTTTATCGAACTAATTGTCTTTGCTCATTACAAACGGCTAACTTTTCGACTGCCTAGATCAGCTGAGCGAAGCATCTATACAATTTTAATATGATCTTTCTCATAGTTGAACTGCAGAGTAGGGTTCTATCTTTAGAACATCACTGATTAATATTGCTAAAATCCACAACACAACAGGTATAAACAACATCACCATTGCTAACTGCTTACCATTACACCGTCTCGTTGTAAATTTACTGAATTCTCCTAAAACTATTTTTGGTTTTACTTGGTAGTTACCTAATCTACCTGTTCCTGTTGCCTAAACAGTTTAAAAATCACTCAGTCGAAGTAAACAATAAGCTCCCCTTCGAATCCGAAAATAAAAGTTATCTGTTCTAAATCTGGTGCGCACGCGCTGCACTTGACCACAGACGAAGTAACAGTGCACTTGCGATGAGTCACGGCCAGTGCACACTGAGGTTCTGTTGTGATTGGTTGTATGTATGTAGTAAGTACTGTTTTATAGGCAGTTATGGGAACGTAAGCATGTGCTGGAAATTATGTCTGGGTCGATTGTGCTTCTTCTACCACATTCATTTATGTATGACTGACTTAATAACGCATAGGCTATAGGCTCAAAGTAAAGCCTAAACCGTAAATTCTAGCGACCTGACATTTTGTAAGGTATGTAGGGAGGAGTTCACTAAGAAAGGATTTCCTAATTAACTGCTAAATGATGCAAAACGCGGACCAAGTCGCGTGGCGTTCTATTAGTATTTTTGCATTATAATTCCATGATGGTGTGTCGTGTCTCCTTGTTTACAGCTCCATGCTCAGCTTAGTTTTGCAACTTCTAACCAATAAAAACAAAATGATATAATTTAATTTCCTCACCCCAGGAGCCAAATCCTAAAACATCAACACGCCAACGTAACCAAAAACAATTGTGTATCTTTCACTTCGCTACTCTGTTGATTCTCCATCTACGTACAGGTTAGCTGCTTAATATTCCGATCAAACTTTGCTGTTCTTCTAATCCACTTGACTGCTCCTGTTATTCTTTACCGTCTCCTCATTATGCATTCCTGGTCATGCTTGCGCGTGGAGCTTAATAATAAACGAAATTCCGGTTACGATGCGAGTAAAATCTGGGGTACTGAACGATATAGAAACATGTTCGACGGTATCGGTTAAATTTGGGGTTTCAGACATGTTCTGGATAGAAATACCTAATCTGGGGGTTACAAGATTTTATTTCTACCCTTGTTTGAGCGTATTTCTATAGAAAGTATCTTTTTATTTTGTATCTTAGTGACGCTATTTTCTGTTTGTGTATGTAAAGAAAACAAATCCAGAAAAGTGTGGATGCTTACATAATGTTACTCAATCCAAATCATAAATGATGACCTGAACCTGGTATTAAAAATTATCTAAAATTCACTGCCAGAGCTGAAATAGAAACGAATATTTTTTTGCCCTGTCAGCAAATTTTAAAGCTAGAGACAAGTCTTTGATCAGCTTTAGAATTTCGGATCTTTATCATCGAAGACGCCACACAAACAGCAATCAATAACAGTAAGAACGCCACAGCCACAGATATAAATCTTAAGATCGTTTCACACCCGTGAACAAAGGAGATGCCGTCGACATTGATTGGAATTCGTCTCGCCTTATAAATTGTAAAGCCTCTAAATCAGAGCTCGTTGGGAACGGAAGTGGACTTGTGACAAACAGAACACTGTTCATGGCTGTAACATCTGAAGAAGTAATAAAAATGTAATGCTTCAGTTGACTGCGACTGCGGACTATGCCACTGCCAGAATTGTTTATAAGTTACATTTGGGTATGGACAGCTCAGTAACGGAGCTTCTAAATAAGGTTTTACTACTTTCAAAGTCGCCATTTACAATATCCTTGTAAAGCTAAAACGGAAACAATTCACATGAGCACTTTTCACGCACGACGTCTGTAATTTCGACGCAATGTTCCATTATGTCACTGAAATGGGCATCAGAGTGGTTCATATAATAAATAATGCTGTGCGGGACAATTGTTGGCATGATCTGCAAATATTACAGAGTCTGGGTGTGTCTGTCTATATCTCTATGTAGGTTCCTAAATTGTTTAAAAAAAGGAAAGTATTTTGCTTTGTTTTGGGCTAGATGGCGTTGTGTGTAGAAATATCCGCCAATATTTATTTATTAATTTACCAGCTGACCCGCGCGGTTTTACTCGCATAATTTTTTTCGCAATCTCTCCATAATTTCTCACCGTTTAAACCTTCCCTGGACTGATACAATGTAAATATTTCAAGACCAAAATTAGCCAAATCGGTCCAGCCGTTCTCGAGTTTTAACGAGACGTAGTTTTTTAAGAGTAGCAGAGTTCTTTGTAATAGAGCTCGTTCGGGGAAGGACTACCACCATACCTTTTTCTGCCGCCAAGCAGTAATGCTCCAGTTGCAGTCCATTGCTGTGTTCCAGTTCGAAGGGTATGGTTTCCGGTGAAATTACAGGCACTTGAGACTTTCCATCTAACGTCTCAGGGTGGTAACACGCAAGTGATATCTATGATGTTGCATGCCTACATAGGCTACGGTAACCGCTGACCATCAAGTGGGCCGTACGCTTGGTTACCACTTTAGTAGTATAAAAAAAAAAAGACTAACGCACAGAAATTCATTTTTTATCATGTCAGCTTTAAATGTAGGTATGTAACAGTCTCGGGATCGTAATTGTACCGAATGAATATGAAGGGCTATTCAAGTTCAAATGATGTCCATGACCCTTGGATCATACGGTCATCTTATTTCGGGAACTGATTTGGTGCAACTCGTATCAGTTTTATACCGAAAGTGATCTCAATGCTACGAACTTTTTTTTTGAACAACTAAAGCGTCAACCAAGTGTTCTTTAGGCCCATCTTGATGGTAAGCGGTCACCGCAGCCTATGTTTGCTTGCAACATCAGATAATTCACTTGCGCGTTGTCACCCTGAGACGTTGATCGAAAGACTAATAGACCAGCAATTTCGCGGCATACCATTCGCTACCGCAACACAGCAATGCAAGCTTTACTGCTTGGTGGCAGAAAACTGTCTCAAAAAGCTTACTATAAAATAACCGAGATGATAAAAAAGCTTGGGACAAATGTGCTCCAACTCTACTCGGCATCCATAACAATAGCAAGGGTCATGCCAAAAAAGCGATAGGAACCCAGCCGGTGTTGTTGCCAGTTCTTTTACGGCATGGGCGCGCATTGGAACTGGTGTAAATTTTCCTATCTTGTAAGACGTTTCAAAGTGATCCTTGTGTTTCAATTGAAATAAATAATTCTTGATTTTGATTTTGGTGTGGTGGTAGTACTTTACCGGACGAGCTCTATTACAAAGAACTCTACTACCTACTCTTAAAAAAACTTGGTTGATAAATGAGTTTTTCATTTAAGCATTCCTATGGCGGAGGTTCTACGCCATTTCACTGTAACTGTGAAACACTAATAGAATTTGAATTTACAACTACACTCCGTCTGTACGAAATTAAAAGCTTCACTTCAGAAGCATAAGCCAAATGCTTGACACTGAATTTTCATAAAGGATGATGGGCTAAATTGACCCACTGTAAGGCGGACTTGAACCAACCTTGTGTGATAAATCTTAAAAGGGTCTCATGAATTAGAAACTGTACACAAAAAAAAAGATAAAAGTCTTATTAGCAAGATATAGGTAAGTTACTTACTCAAAATATAGCTATTTCATAAAAATTCAAAAACTTCTTTAACAAGGAATTATTAATCTATTTATGGGTTACCAATCATCATAATTATATTACCAAGGTTCGTTTTTTTAAGATTTTTGTTAAATTTAACTACAAATTTATTAAATAATAGCCCTTCAGGCTTAACATTGTCTACTGTAACTTTGTCATAAGAGTTGGGCGTAGACTCAACGAACTTACTCACTATCAACGTAGTACTAATATCTGTTCAGTGCTATGAAGGTTTGTTTCCGACGCTGGATCAAATCTGCCCATTCTCCTTTCAAATTTCTCTTTGCTTTGCAAAACCGCACGTCTTAACTTTATTCCGTTCTGTCATCCCTGGATGTAGCTCCCACATTTAAAAGGATTTTTCACCTAAAGTTTTTATTATATTCCCCGCTAAGTATTCCTATACATCTGCATCAAACTTCGACGGAATCTTTAATGCCTTACCGTTTTCAGTCTATTGTACATCAAAAAGGGAAACCACTTGGAAAACACTTGAGTTGGAAGAATTTGAGAAATGTTGGGTTATCTCTCAAGAGATTTAACCATCTGAAAAAGCGCCAGTTTTCTCTAATATCTTACATCAAATTGCCCGTAAACTTTTGTTTCCACTTTCCCTCTAATCGTTCAGGTCTTAGTTTTATTGTGACTGTTTGCAACAGTGCCTGACTTGATTTACAAGACAAGGTATAACTGGCTCTTCACACCAATCTAGAGCCTCTTTTGTGGTACATAAAGTTTATTTTCAATATCACTTCACTCACACATTAACAGATTCTAATGTTGATCGTAATCTTGAATGCTTTCCAGGATATAAGTCTCTAGAAAGTGTTTACGAGGGCATTTTCAATAACTTGACGATTGTTTTTACTGCTTTAAAACGCCATGTGCTTGGATTTGCATATTTAGTGCTAGTTGAGGACGAACAGTTTCGACGAAACATTTGATCAATGAGATCTGAGAATCGTTTTGAGGACGAAAAGTGTTGACGTAGCATTTAATCAATGAGATCTGAGAGTCGTTTTAAGGTAATTTTACAGAGAAGTCATAATAATTTGTGCATTTGTCAGATTCAAGATAGAACGTGAATTATTTTTATAAAGCTTATGTTATGTTTAACCTGTTGTATTCAGAAAGCATGGTGAGTGTGTCAAAAACTCTGGTCGTTGACCTCTTTACTGGTAAATCGATAGCTCTTATTGTGGAAGTGGCCGAGCTTACTTTAGTTTGCTTGTAGGAAGTAAACTAAATAAATTGTCGTAGAAATGTCTCGGATGTTGCGTTCATCGACCAATTTGATTTCATTGTAATGCCTTAAAATAAATGTAGTAATATGTAACATAATAATAAATTCTTTATTTCAGACAACTTAGATCCATACAATTTGAGAAACATACAATACAATTTAGAAATAATACCTAACACAATTGTTTCGTTACAATAAAATTAAAGAAAATACTAATATAAAATATATACCTACCTAATAAATACGAGTCCAACATCTAAAAATGACACATGAATTATGAAAAACTTACTTAAATTTGAAACAACTAAAATTACAACACATGAAAAATTATTTATCTACCTAGGTACTTATCATTTTTTTGGAAAAAACTGGAGGAGTCAAAAAAGCATATAAAAAAAAAAAAATTTTACTAAGTTACTAGTTATTAATGTACAAGTTTTCACCCAATGTGCAAGTAACATTGATGTTAGTCAAACATAACGCTACATAATACAATTGATTGAAAAAACTGTTGAACTTGTTCTACTATATATGACTCTTATATTAGTTTTAAACAATAATGATTACTATACTAACTACAAACGGATTAGAATAAAAATAAAAATATTGTTGTTGTTGTCAGCCTGCACTGTCCCACTGCTGGGCAAAGTACTCCCTTTGAGTTTTCCAGACTTTGGACAATACAAAAAATAAAAATGATTTCTACTTACTTAATTATTTCCACCACAGAATTTTCGTCTACACTACATTATACCAATTTGTACACTCACGCCATAGCCCTGATCACGCTATTTCAATTTCGGTTAATGGTTACCGGGAACCAAATCTCGACCACATTGAAATCACGACCAGCTATTTCAATTAACACTACGTCCCGTCCATAATCCGTATATCACAGATGCCAGACGAATTGTATTTGGTAGAAACAAACGCAAATTCGAAATATATCATCATGACAGCTTTCTATGTCCTTTCTAGCTGGGACACTAGCCTAATCCGAGCAAGAGTGATATGCGGACTCAATGCGGCTTAGTGGATGGCACATTGTCTTCTGACAATTTTTTCCTTTGCCGTATGAGAACACTGGCATTGCGCACATCATTATAGCACGATCGGGTTCGAACCCACGACCTTAGGATCGCAAGGCGAGACCACTGCTCTTTTGAAACTCTTTGTAATGTATAGTTTTTAGTAATTCAAATCGATCTCTATCTGCCAATTGCATTGCAATGGTATTTAGTTTGTCGTTAGATGACAAAAGTTTCTCCATCTTGTCTTGGATCTATTTTAAAGTCAAAATAGTTTATTTGGTACACATAAGAAACAAAAATAAGAGGACATTAACAACTGCAAAAGTTTAAAAACTTAAAAACTTAAAAAAACAGCTGCCGTATCCATAACTAATACAAATTACGGTTCTTGAATTTCAAATACTTAGAAAAAACTACAACCTAAGAGTAAGTTAAATAAGCAAGAGTAGTAGAGTGCTCTGTGATAGAGCTCGTCCGGGGACGGACTACCACCATATCTATATCTGCCACCCAGCAGTAATGCTTTCATTGCTGTGTTCCGGCGTGAAGGGTATGGTTTCCGGTGAAATTACTGGCACATGAGGCTTTCTATCTTAGCCTCAAGGTGGCAACTCGCGAGTGATACCTCTGTTATTGCAAGCGTCCATAGGCTGCGGTAACCGCTTACCATTTTGTGGGCCGTACGCTTGGTTGTCACTTCAGTTGTTTAAAAAAAAAGCATTGAAGCTTCGACACATTTTTCTATTTAGGAGAGTACCTATTCATCATCAACCTATTACAGTCCACTGCTGGACGAAGGTCTCTCCCAAAGCGCGCCACTGAGACCGATCTTCGACTCTTCTCATCCATTATCTGCCAGCTACAGTGCGCAAGTCTTCGCTCCATCAAGCCGAAGGTCCTACACTACCTTTACCTAAGCGCCACTCCTGAACATGTTTGCTTCAACGGCCATCGGTTTTACGGCATATACGACCAGCCCACTGCTCCTTGTAGCTCACTATTGCTGATACTACTACCTTGCTAACACCCTGAAGTACTTTATTACGTTGCGTACAAAGTGTCGTGTGAATTTCTAGTTCCCAACGCTACGGTTTTCAATTATTTGACCATGCTATACCCTCTTGAACGTCGAATTACAAACAGAATACTAGATACCAAATTTCGCAGTATCGATCGATCCAATGCACGAGAGCTTGCAGTAATTTATAACAGGAGGGGCGTTGAATTGCACACTTGATTTGGAAACACCTATCCCAATGGGATAAAGTCGAGAGTTGGTATGAAAGTTCCCTCTTTTGTCGAATAAGGGGTTTGACCCATGCATTATTTCGTGATCTGTTTTTTTTGGGCGTTTGGAATTTTCTGGAAATGATGAATTTAGTCGGGCAGTGTTTTTTCCTATAAGTACAGATCATTGAAGCTAAGCACTGTTTCGCGGGTTACCATTTGGATGTGTGACTGTCAGTGGCAATTTCAACTGAGTGCTTCCGTGCTACGGAAGCACATTAAGCTGTCGGTCCTGGCTTTTTCAAGTTCCGTGACCAGAGTTAGCCATTGACCCATACGGTCTTACTTACTTTAATATTACTACAGTTTAAGTGCAATGTTTTTCGAATTAAATAAACTTCATATCTAATGCAATTACAAGGTTTATAATTCATCGATCGCCGACTCCTCCCCTCGCATATGATACGTTCCGCACTTGATCGTTTACGCTCTACAATCGATTTTTGTGTAACCGATTCAATGAAACATTTGACTTAATTTTTTTTCTTTTTTTAGCAAATATGCTGTAAAAATACTTAAAAAACTAGCCAATAGTTATATCTGAACTTGGTCGGCTATGTTTTAGCAGGGAGAGCATAGAATTGAATACTAGTATTTTTGAATTGTTATTCAAATAAACTAAATGTTTTGCTGTCATTCTCTATTTTCCCCTCTGTTTAATCGTTCGCTTCACAATCAATGTTATTCGTAACATTGTTCCGTTGTGCACTTGCCTCGCTCTACCTAGCTTTTATCTCTTTCAATAGACTCGCTTTTGTTTATCTATTGAATCAACTTTATCGTTAAGCTTTTGTACTGCATCTGCGCTGTCAATTGTTTGATGTATGTTTTCCGAGCTGCTATATTTTGGCTCAAAATCGGTTGTCACTTGTCATGGCGCTCTTTGAGAGGCCTATGACCAGCAGTGGACGTCTTTTTTTTTTTTTTTATACAACTGAAGTGGCAACCAAGCGTACGGCCCACAAGATGGTAAGCGGTTACCGCAGCCTATGGACGCTTGCAATACCAGAAGTATCACTCGCGGGTTGCCACCCTTGAGGCTAAGATCAAAAGCCTCATGTGCCAGTAATTTCACCGGAAACCATACCCTTCACACCGAAACACAGCAATGCGAGCATTACTGCTTGGCGGCTGAAATAGGTATGGTGGTAGTCTTTCCCCGGACGAGCTCTATCACAGAGAACTCTACTACTCTTGAAACTATCTATCGGCTGTCTATCGGCTGATATGATGATGATGATATTTTATGAACTTATTTTACCTTCTTGCGAAATTTATTTATCTATAGGTCGGTTGTTGGCTTTAGATGGCTCAACTGCTTCATATGTATTTTGTATATTTTGTAATGTAATGTAATTATGTACATATTTTATTTTGTTTAATAAAGGACACAGTTTATCCTTAGTTTATCATATTTGCTTGACTAATGTAGACCTTTTTGTTTCAGGAAACACTGCTGGACATTTTAAGGTAAGTTTATTATTTTGTGCTTATGAGAACATCATGTCTAATATATTATGTATACTTTACCAACAGCTAGTAGTACCTAGTACCTACTACCTAAGTAGGTACATCATACCTAGTCTCGTCTACAAGTTAGAGTGGTGAAATAAGTGTAGGTACTCTTTATTCGGTAATTTACAGGTGTAATCCAACAACTTTATTATTCTCACATAATTTTTAATTAAAAGCAACACAATCTCGGCCCGCGGTAATTATGTTATTTGATTTACAGAAGGGTCCAGCCTTTAATTAAAATAATGTAACCCTTTAATCTTCGTAACGCTCTCAAAGAAGGTAAGATGCCTTGGGAAATTTTGTACAATATTTGTATTAACTAGACTTAATCGTACTAGGCCCTGAGGCTTCGCTTTTGTGAAATAGGTTTTAGGTAAGTATGTAGGTAAGTAGGTCTACAAAAGGCCTATCTATTTTTTTTATTTGCTATATTTTCCAACTTACAGTTACGTATATTAAGCGTAGATCGATGAAATATAATTTTATTACAGTTTCTAACATCTAAACATAACACAAAATTGTAAATATTTGTTCATTTGTTTAGGTTTTTTTTATCATAGTAGTGTTTCTATTAATTATATCTTTATTTGTTGTAGTTACCATTCCTTGTAATAAAAGCACAAACTTATTTTTTATTTTTACAAAAAGTATTTATTTTTTACACTATTCGTGTAAAAAAATAAAGCCGCAATACAGGCCGTTGTGCTTGTGCGGAGCCCATTGCTACTGTGTTACTTGAGTTGTAATGTTTTTGGAAAATAAATATTTTGTATGTGTTTTATTAAGTATGTTTGTTCTTAGTTCATGAGTTGATTTGAACAATATAATTATATTAACAAAATGAATCGTTATTCATACTCAACAACTAAAAGCGTTAATAATTTAACTGTATGTCATCGAGTAGCAAAGCCGAGCATAAAATAAACAACGGAACACGGGCTTTTATAAAAATACCTAAATTCAGAGTATTCGTTCACGAAGAATTTTTGGGTAAAACTTCGTGTTCTTAAAATTTCTTTTAACTTTGCTAACGATGTTTTGTTTTGTTTTTTATTGTTTTCGATTTTGGTTAACTGCCGCGAAATATAAATAAAAAATTGTAAACTATTCACACCTAAGTTTTAAGTTTTTGTTCACTAAGTAGTTTTCTGTATTAGATTTTTTTTTCTGGACAATCCACACGCAAGTTATGTAAGCAGAGCTTGTGTTATGGGTACTAGATGACTGATATACAATACATATATTTTTTATTATACATATAAAATACCCAGAACACCCGGAAGAAATATTTACAGATCGTACAAACATTTGTCCCGAGGCGGGAATCGAAGCCGCAACCTCCGCGTCGCAGGCGTTATTTTAGTATGAGTTTTTTTTGTTATTTTATTCACATGTGTGTTGAAAAACGTCGTATGATACACGTGTGTATTGATGATTACCGTCCTCGGCTATCTTAAGACCCTCGCCTACGGCTCGGGTCTCAATGGCGCCTCAGCGGTAATCACCAATGTTACACACTAGTACCATAAATACCATAATGTACTATTGACTTATACCATGCTAAAAAAAGTTGCAAGCAAAATAATCTAATTATTACATACTCATAGACTAAGTATTGGTACGCGAAGGTAAAATCTACATGTAATTACTAGTGGAGCTCTCCGTGACTTTGTTTGCGCATTTTTTTCTAGATATCCTTTATCTTCCGCTGCGTTCTCTATAGGAGTTGAATTATGGGATTTTTTTCGTGCACCCCTACATTAAAGAGAACAACACCCTCAAATTTTCAGGTCTATAGACAAATCATTTTAGGTTCTGTGTTTTTTGTCAGTCAGTCGGTAACGCAACGGTTTTATAATTAGATTGTAATAAAATCCCACATAAGGGAGTAATTTAAATCCAAATAAAGTACGTTTTAATTCACTGTTTTTTTTTTCACATAAAATAATAAAATGTACGTCTACGCTAGCAGTATGATTTAGCCTGAAGCGCTGTTATTAAATTGAAACAACTCGCTTATTCCATTTCGGCGAATAAACATTATGTCTGTTTGCATTTGTTTATGATTTCATGCTAAATACACCAGGTAAGTTTTCGTTTCCATTTATTTGATTCAATATAGCTTGGTTAGCGTTCAGTTTTCAGTTTATTCTACATCAAGTTGCACATAAATGTCGGATCTATCTATCTATCTTTCATCATCATCATCATCATCCACAGCCTCACTTTACCTACAGCTAGGTAAAGATAGGCCTCCCTTAGTTTGTGTCATCTGCCACGATCCTGTTTATTCTTTTAAATATTTTTTTTGGACCTGCCACCCTACCATGAACTCTTAGAGCGATTCAAATTAGGACCTAAAATTTTGTACCATGACTTCAATAATTATTAATTTCATGGTACAAAATTTTTGTTTGGCTAATAGGCTGTACCTATTATTCATTTTTAAGTTTACAAAGCCTGCTTAATTTTATGTTTGATGGCAAACATAAAAATCAGTACAACTGGATGTTGAGTAAATTCCTTTCTTTTCTGCCAGCCCTGTTCTGTTATTCCGACACCTAAATATGATTGGCAAAAAATTTAATCTTTTACTTCATGTTTTGGGGTTTAAATTATATATAGTTCGTTTGAGTTTGTGGTTAACCGTCCTTGTGAACAATGTCCATATATTTTAGGCAATCGAAGGCCTCCATAACGGAATATTTATAATTCTAATATTATCTTTGCCAAAATTTAATTTCCAATATAATTTTATTTCAATAGTGTATTGACGACCAATGTGGCGCAGCGGGCGCAGGTCCGCCTGCGACGCAGAGGTTGCGGGTTCGATTCCCGCCTCGGAACAAATGTTTGTACGATCTACAAATATTTGTTCCGGGTGTTCTGGGTATTTTCTATATATATAATAAAAAATATCTATATATGTATTGTATTGTATTAAATATAATATATGTATATCAGTCATCTAGTACCGATAATACAGCTCTGTTTAACAGCAGCTTACCTTGGGGCTAGATGATGCTGTGTGAATTGTCCAGCATTATTTATTATTTATTTATTTTAATAGTTATACATTAAGATTGTTCTCCTAACCCCTCAATGATTTTCTAGTCCACTGATTCCCGCCGATACTCTTGTTCCGAGTAATTATACCCGGTTCTCGAATGGCTAATTGTTAAATAGGGGAGTGTATGCACAGTTAGTATGTGATTTGTTGCTAACGAAGACAAATAGCGACTAGAGGAAGTCAAGTATTGCGAGATTTTTTATATAAAATGTTTAGAAACAAGGATTATTCCCATCTGTTACCTAGTTTTGTCACCTCGAGGTGACAGATCGCACTTTTATTTTTTTGAAAAGTGCGATCTGTCACCTTGTCAATAACGAGATGAGATAAACTTCTGTCACCCGTCACTAACAGGGAGAAACAGACCTTTTTTTTTTTCTTTCTGTATGTTGAACCTATTCCTTGAACATAATAACACTAATTAAAAATCCGTTGCATACATATAATAGATCTAAGCTTACCTACATACAGACAGATATACAAACGGCTTGTAGCGACTTTGTTTTACTATGTAAAGAAAATTTGTATCACTTGTCTTTTAGTGCAGGTCATTATACCATAACAGCAAAGTGGGATTTATATTTTGAGCTAAAAATTGTTAAAAAAGGTATTATGCAAATTTCGTCATTGTAAATTTGTAAATTCATACACAGTTTTTGCCACGTTTGCGAAACTCTTCGGTTCGTTAAAGCTTCAACCTTGTTACTTTGAATTTCATCATACAGTTATTCATAAAATTAAAATAGTGAGAATATTGTCCAACAAGGCGATTTTGAGAATGAATGAATTGTTACCGTTCCTAGTCCCGTAAACAGACACTGTTACTTTACTTCTCAGGTTAAAAACGACTATAAAGATTCATTTGATAAGCTATTTTATTAGGTAAGGGCATAGTTTTATAACTAGCTCTATCCGGATGAAGTAGTCTCTTATTAAATAGATTCTATTCTTAACTTTTATGGCATTTATATTTATGGAATACCATCCATAATACTATTATAAAAGAATTCAAAGTTTTTTCAAATCGAAACTGTGGCGTGGCAGCAAACAAACTTACTTATTTCAACTTTCAAATGTGTTCCAGTCCTTCCCTTACTCTGATAATATCACTATGAACTTTAGAAATAATGTTCAATTAATGTCACGTACCCCGATTCCGTATATAGGGCTTCTATATACAGACCTACCCCTCCTTACTATCGCACAATCTGTGTCTTTATGAGTCACCGTGCTCCATCAAGGGTGGTCGATGCACTGGCTTTAAATAGAGCAGACGTTGTTTTTGATGGCGCAGATATATAAAAACTCCTCAACTCTTTTGTTTGCTTACAGTTTCATGTAGACCGCTATCAAAATGCTATTAAGCTTGTCCAGGCGCGGCGTGAGTCTGGAATAGTTTTCTGAAACTGTAATATGCTTGCTCAGTCACGCACGTGTATATTTGTTTGAAGTTTGATCGTGTTGGCCTTGAAGGGCTATAAGCAACAAATAATATTGGTCGCACCCATCATGCTGTTTGATTCGTTAAATGTAATGAATTACTCATGTTTTCGTTTTGAATTAAACGCAACCCACCGCGTGTTATAGGTATTTCAGTCAGTCCATTTATTATTTGACTCCACTTCATCTAGATTACCCTGTAAAATCAAAATACCAAACCAACCAAAGATCAGTGGAGATCATAAATGAGTTGTGAATATTACTCGAATACTGGTTATTTTATTTTTAAAGACTTGTTGATAAACTGATTTTTATGAAACTGACATTGTTTGTTGTCTTTTGGAATCTTCTGACAATCTACCATGTATAGAACCTAGGGGCCCTAACAAAGCTTTTCAGAGCACCTGCTTTGCCATTGTATCAGCTTCACAAACTTTCAAGGCGTAACTAAAAAGCTATTGTTCCTGGAGCGATGGCGTGGTATCAACCATTCAACACGTTTCGCAATTCCGTTGAGCAACTCGCATGATCGATTGTTTCCTTATGGTCTGGTGTGCTGTTTCACGAGGTAATGTTTTGGTATATTTCAAGTAATCTTTACAATAATATCGGAGTATATATTTTTAGGGTTAAATATATCTTATTTTAGGAGATAAACTATGTTAAAAGATCAAAATATTTACAAAACCAATCTGTACAGGCATGCTTTTGTATTCCTATCTACTGAACTAACGTATTGAATCTATCACTTTTTGTGTAATAATAGTGTGGTTGTAGTTAACTAAAAATATTTGTATTAAAGCAAGTTAGCACAAAATATGTAACTACCGTAATCAAAACACTAACGACGATATAATTTTGCCGCGATTTCCATTAAGGTAGCAAACATTTTACTAACTTACGAATTATAAAATGGTTATATAATTATTATGTTTTATATGGTTGTGGTTTTTCAGTTTAATTTATATTTTCAGTATATTATATGCAAGTTGAAGTTTATTACTACTTGCTTATTTGCTTTCATCTACAACGATCTTATTATTTCTGATTATAAGAGAACATTATGAATATTAAAGTAATATCACTAATATCAGTCATTTTCTCAACCTAAAACTCATACCAAACGATAAATATTAGCACAATGGCCGCCCAAAACTCTACCTACGTGTACGTCATACTCGTCTGAGTTTTGCATCATGAATATACAAAACGAGCACCCAAAAGTTTCTAATTAAGGACTGAATATAATAAGCCGAAAAGTTCGAAAACATCCGTGATCCGAAACCGTAAGCTTTCATTTCCCAAATTGCCGCTGCACCTGTTCTATTGGCAATATTGGGGTCTACGTCATCGTTTCGATTATTCAAATGCTTTTTATACGAGGGGATGTGAGGGTAGGTCCGGGCGTTTGACAAATTGCCCTCAGGCCAGACAGGGGTCCTTGGGAGCGTGCGCAGCGGTATAGCTACAGGACACGCAATGCTGTACACACCTAGCGACTTAGCCAGTCTAAAATGGATCGGTGTTTGAGTTTGATTAATTTGAGGAGGCTGGGCAAATGAGCTATGATGATATTTAGGAAACTTAATTTGTTAATAGTAAAAGTTACTCTTTAGATATGTTATTCCCGTCAGCCGTTCTATCAGCTGAATAACTTCTCTAGGTAGACAATGGCACAGAGTAATAGTGGTTTGAAGGATCAAATCTCGACAGTCTATCTAGCTAGAGTTTCTAGCTTGACTAGACCCATAATAGTACTGATTTTCCTACCACCATTTTCTCGTAACCGCCATAACTTTAATGAGATATCAGCTGTATAACTGCATATACACACCTAGACATTATATCCGCTTAGTAGCGTAGCGAAGAATGTACCTTCTTCATTATTTAGTATCTGATCTTTCCGTCCTGTTTCTTCACCCTCCACTGCTTAATGTTTTGTCGGGGGTCCGCCAATAGCCTTGGGGTGTAGATTTCGGGCAGACTTGAACACGTAGCTGAGCAGTCGGTTGAGTTTTATTGCGCCGTATTTGGGACTGCAAAGGAAGGTTTTCAAAATAATGACATTATACGTCTGCTAGTTTATTTTTTAGCATTTCAGCTCTAGAAATAATTCTTCAAGAATAAAATACAGGTCTCTACTTAGTTAGAGCGAGGAACTCAATGCAACAACTGGCAACAAAGGTCTTTTCACACAGCATGTTTTACTTCCAAAACACACTATATTTGTTAATATCATATAAAATAATGTTGTCTAAGACCCTCTTACTAAATAAAGATTTTTGATTTTTTTATTTGATTTGAATTATTTATTCTATTAAGTACTTTAAAAGTTAAAAAATTTAATACTTTTCATGTTTTTTCGTGTTAATAAGCAAGTGACCCTATATGACATTTAATTTGATGCCCCTGTGTGGCCGGGATAAGGCCCTTTAGCGTGCTGATCGAGATGACATGAAAAGTCTATGTCTCTCTGGACTACATTAAATGAATGAAACCAATTAATGAGTTAACTACCTCATGGTATATTATAAAACAAGGTGATAAAAAAGACCCAGTGTAGTGACACGAATAAGCTGCTCTGTAATGGATAATTTCCACATAATAAGGCATGGTAAATTGCCAGCTTTCTATCGAAAACACGCGAAAACAAAGTAACCCTGCTAACTAAATTAAGAGCGCGTTAAGCCCAAGTTTCTACATGATATCGTATAGAAACAAATTCTTATTTATTACGGACTTGCTAAGTTACTGTTTATGTCGGTCGACCAGGCTTGTGCCACTCTAGCTCGGATCTCAGTGTATACTGAGCTTTATATCTATAGCCTTTGGATAAATTTTAGCAAAGATACAAGTAGACCAAATTCTGAGAAATTGAAAGTCTTCTTTTATTACAGCAGGCAAAAGTTCTTTAATGATGCTCGCGTGCGTACCACAAATTCATATACGAGTATTCATCTGCCGAAGTGAAACTTCTATGCGTACCTTAGTATTTCTTCTGCGTCTGGGCACTCCTATACATTCTTATCAAAGTTGTACAGAAAATTGTGTTTACGATGTTGGTTTTCTAGCTAAACAAAAGGCTCTAGTTCCGCACTCTAGACTGACGCGACAGCCTACCCTCTATTGCGTTTTTCACGACCCTCGCACCCCTTGTACTTAGGCATTAGGGTCTTTTCTATTAAACCTAGCCGAACGCCCTCAACAAACAATCTTTTTCCGTGACAACAAGGTTCAGTTTACTTTGAAAGGTGAAAGTAATCACGGACATTGAAACTGAAACAAAGAATGTTGATCTTTAATGTAATGATGTTTCGGGTGTTTGTCGTTTCCACACGTTTGGAAGTAAATAGAAAATTGCTTTAGGTGCGCCCCGCGTTGGATGCCAGTTACCCGTTGTTGGGCGCCAGTTATGAAGTGTCGAGGGACAATTTATGGGCGTTGAATGCTTGTTAACACATCTTTGGCTCACTTGTTTAGTTCATTATAAAATGTGTATTTGTTGTTATTAATACATGAAGCATTTCTCAAACTCTTTGTTCTCAATGTTTATTGATCGTTAGGTATTAGGTATGACGATATGAGTGACACTTCTAATGTCTCCGTTAATCTTACTTTCAGATCGTTTGTCATCTGTTGCTTGTTATTTAGTTGAATAATAAGACAAGTTCTTTGTAATATTACAGTTGTTTATCTTGCCAAACATGCTTGACATTTACTCTGTTTTGGTTTAGTTGTAGGACAAGAAAACTGTTAATTATAGCCAAACTTTCAAAAGTTTCCCTTATTCAGCAAATTCTATGAACATCGAAATTATTTTGCTAAACAAACAAAGCCCAAAAACACCCAGATTTACATGCTATTACGAAATCATAAGACCTTCGAGCGAAATACTCTAATGGTCTGTGTTTTTGTAGGTACATTATAGCTAATGGTACATGAATTAGAGATGTCTGTAATGTATGTTAAGAATAAGATATACCTATTATGTAGATAATCATTATGCTCATTAGCTGTTTCTGGCTTAGTAACGTGTATTTGCTATTTTTTCTGATTTCATATAGCGTCATCAATCAACGTACCTGCCATGCATAATTTATCACCTTCACAATTAAAAATAACCGTATAACTGGGTCTTGTTTGTCTGTATCACTTATTACCATGGTCTTCAGCAGTCAGAGATTATATTGTGTTCTAAAATGAGAACTATGCTTTAGAGGTGCGTTTCCTTTGCAGCGTGGGTCCGTTTACTAGGTTGCTTGTCTCTACGTTACCACTGCACTAGCACACAATAGTGCACTAATACTTCTGTACACGAATATTTATACTTCTTCTTTTGCATAGTCTCTTATAATGTAATATTCACTACCAGTATTTAGTATAGTACTGAGAAATTATCTGAAACAATATACTCAATGAGAACAGCCATGAAAACCGCAGAACATGTGTTTGTTTCATTGGATGCATCCTGGTTAATATGTTAGTTACCGCTAGTAAGCTAAGTAATTTTGTGGTGAATATTAATATTGTTTACTGGTGGAATGCCTGTGAAATTGTTTGCGTGGTTATTTTATTACAAAATTTTACCAATCGCAACTTTAGTCGCATTTAGGTATTATTATGTTAGGGATCTGTATCTCGCCCTTAGTAGTTGACCGAGCGAACGAAGCGTCGCAGTTTCGAGATTGGCCAAAAATGCTTTTATCTGTCAGTCAGTCAGTTTGTCCGGCTGTTCTCGTCTACAGGTCTCATTTTTCAACCGATCTGGTTGATACTTGGTAGTAAGTCTCATACTTTGGTGAAGATCTGATGAGGATCTTCAGCGTGATGAGCAGAATAGCTCCTCAAAAATTTGCTCACTTTTAAAAGTTTGTGCTTGCGAAGTCTTCTGTTTGGTGAACTATTAACTAGTCAGGTAACATCATCATGGGAGCGATTTGCTGTCCGACTCTCTAGGGAGAGTGATTGGATATTAATTACTACGCTTATAAATCTAACGCGTATTGGTGGATGGCACTTATTTCTTTCGAATTTTTAGATCTTTTGACTGACATGCCAGTTTTTTCATGTATGAATGCATTTGACTTTATGAACCCAAACATCTGATTATGGAAACAATGTTGTCGATAAAGATCATCAGGGCCTGCGTAAGTAATCCATCATCGTATTCATCATGCATTGATAAAATATTAGTACAAATAATATCAATGGTAATGTGTAATGATGAATCATCGTTATCATTCTTATACATCAATCATGCATTATCGCCTGTATATCCCAAAGTTTGTTCTTGCGAATGTTTATTTCTTCCATTACTAAATCCATTACATATTTTCTGTGTCTAACATTAACTTCGCTTCGGAACACAATGTAAAGTTATTGAAAGTATTATGTAGGTCAAGGTGGTTATCACTTATCAGGGATGTTTCCGTGAAATAGTTTTCATGCCAATTCGTTCACTTAGAGCATTTGCAGACGACGAATTTTTTACTAGTTGCGAGAGTGGTCTAGTCGGACCCCTTGTTGTGAGTTGGGACCCCTTCCGATCCTAAGGTCGTGGGTACGGTCGAAAATGGATTTTTGTATTCGAAAAAAATATGCGCTCATTGCCAGTGGTCCCAAACGATGAAGAAAAATACAGCGGGCCGCGAAGAAACTGGCATGTCCAAGAACTAAAAATTCGAAAGACAGTCCGCGTTTGGTCCGCGTGGTGGCCCCAGTCACTCTCGTTCGAGAGTAGGCTAGTCTCTCAGCAATGGGAACATTAGAAGGTATGATAAGGATTTTCCTTATCATCATTATAACAGCGTTATCAATCTATAAATTATTTACACGTTTAACATATTATTTACTTGATTATTTTATTATAGTATTTTATGAATAAGTACCTTCCCAATAAATACCTTATTATTGTTTTATAAATTTTTTTTAGTTTTGTAATTTCGTACTGTAATAATATTTTAGTAGCGTTTACGGCGTGAATCTTTAGGTCACCTTAAATTATACATTTAATTTACTTTAATCGAGTTGACTGATTAAGTGACAGAGTGAACGTTCAGAGCATATCGCGACGTGGAAGAGGAAGGGCGCCGTGTCATCCCACTCTGATGAAGGCTCTCGAAATTGAGTCGAAACAGTGTCGGTGTCAGTTTATCGCCTGGTTTTTAAATGAATAAAGTTAACGTATCATTTGTAGCGTTATATGAACAAGCGGGCGGTTACATAAACTCATCAATGATTGCTCGATAACCATAAATACTCGAGTTATTTCAAGTGTCAATCGAGTCGCTTGAGAATTGAATGCGATTATCTTTTGACTCGCAAATATGGTTGAAACGACACAACAAAAACGGATTTAACTGACTATGTATGCGATCGTGAATACCCGAGCAATTACTAATATTACGATAAACTTATTTAAAGTTTAAAGTGATGCTTATATGTGGTTTCGTGTTCTTCAGTACCCATAGAAATAAATTTTTTACCTAACTCGTGTCTCGTACGTAGTGACGTCGTTAGTCGCACGCAGTTGGTAAGTTTTAGTACCTATTAGGAGCTCTATAACTTTGAATTTAAGGTATATTTTACATTGACAGATACATTTTTGCTCAAAAGCACTCTGCACTCATTTATTTTAGTTCACATTTCACGTTGTTTTTTAATTTTGGTTTTAATTATCTCGTAATTTATCAACGCTTATTTTTCTTTACATATTCATAAAATTAGATTATGTGTTATATTATTTAAGTAAGCATAATCTCTGAAATTAGCATTTGCGTTTATTAAAATATACTCTCTATTATGATAATTCTATTATGTCATTGAAGATGAAAGCGAAAGTTTTTTGTAATTAGATTTTTCGCTAGTTTGTATGTTTGAGTGAGGACTGAAAATCGTGCTACTATAAAACCTTAGAAATCTTTGTATAAAACTTTATCACAGGCACAAGCAGAGCGACAAAGCATCAAAGAAAGAAAGAAAGACAGATAGATTTGGAGCCGCAGTAGCTTCACTGGTTTTAGCAAGAACCTTAACATCGAGAATCAAATCAAATATATTTATTTAGAACAGAATAAGGTCACATAAAACAGTTTAGAAAACGAAGGTGACTGCAAAAGTTATATACTGTGAAGCCAACGCCTCCCTCCATGAAACTAGTACAATAGATGTTCCTACAAAAACAGTGTATACAATACTGCAGAAAGGTGAAGATTATTGAGACGATAATTTTAGGCGAAACAACGATTCAAAGACATTACTTACCTCGATAAAAGTAATCACAAAATGATCTCCAAATCGGGTAATTTCTATATAATCTAAATATTATGCTAACAATGATGATAAATAAATAAATATTGGCGGACACACAGTGCCACCTAGCCCCAAACCAAACTAAGCAAAGCTTGTACTATGGGCACTACTTATGTATCGGTTTGGCGGTAGAGACGTGATTCAAATTCAAAGTCAAAAGACTTTAATAAAATCACAAGGATCACTATAAAACGTGTTACAAGGTATGGGAATTTACGCCAGTTCCAATGCGCCCGTAGAAACTGGCAAGTCTGGAAACAACACCGGCTGAGTTTTTATCGCTTTTTTAGAAATGATGCCTTTGTTGTGTATGCCGATTGGTAACAAATATCTAAACTTTTATGTTACTTATTAGTGCGATGTCGTCGCTCAACGCTTACTAGAGCAAGGTAGGCCTAATAATCCGCAAGGCGAGGCGATTGCTGAAGGCAGTGCAAAGTTGGAAAATGTACGGTCAGTAGAATCAAGTTTAGCCTTTTGAATCTTTTATGCAGTTTTTTCCCTCCTCAGCATCATTAGTCGCGCTCATTGGGTCGGAAACTTTTATCTTCAAATTGCTCTTTTCCTGTCTCTATTGGGATTATCTGATAGTCTTGAAGTGTTCTGCTTTTATCAGAATGACTACCGTCTGCTTCGGAATGGTAATTTTTAAACATTATTGGAATTGGGGTTTTAGACATTTGCCTACTTGGGAAAATGTGTCTCTAGTGTCTATGTCTACAACATTTAATTGAAAAATTCCATTTTGTCACTTAAAATCCTACTTATATTTTAAATGCGAAATTCTGTATGTGTGTGAATGTTTGTTACCACGTATCTCCGTGACGACTTAACCGATTGTGATGAAACTTGGAATGTAGATGGCTTAAGTCCTGGAATAACACATAGACTACTCTTATTCCCGAAAAATTTACTGTTCCTGTAAGATAGCATAAAAACTGCAAAAAACGCGGGTGAAGCCGCGCGGGTCAGCTCGTTTAATAATATTTTCAATGTTTAAAAATCAAACCGATACCTACATAAAATGATCCCGCTATAAATTTTACGATTTAACAGTATTGGCACAGTATTGGTCAACCCTTGAATGAGTTATAAAAAATAATCAATACCAGCTGAATTGGCACGTTTTCTATGCTGATGACACATTTTGAGAAAATATATAAAAAATGTAAGTACTTACCTACGCTTTACGCGGAGCAGATAATATAGCGAGATACAGAGATAATGTGATGTGAATGTGAGCACTGGTGGTCTAGTGGTTGGTCGGAAGGCGGGGTCACTACCCCGCCTTCCGATCCTAAGGTTGTGGGTTCGAATCGGGCCGTGCACCAATGGATCTTTCGCTACAAAATATTTATGTGCGCAATGCCAGTGCAATACGGTGAAGGGAAAACATCGTGAGGAAACCGGCATGTCCAAGATTAAAAATTCGAAAGGCATGTGCCGTCCACCAATCCGCATTAATAAATAATAAATAAAATGTTTATTTTCTTCTCACAAATAGGTTTCTTATGTGCTAGTCCTGAGTATTTGTACTTTAATTAATATAAAATTAAGATTAAGATTTTTTCATTGGGTTCGCGTGGTGGATTAAGACCCAATCACTCTCGCTCTAGAGTAGGCCTGTGTCCCAGCAGTGGGAACATTAGAAGGCTGTCATGATGATAATGATGACAGAGATAATGTGGGCTAAGGTAAAAGCTGAGGAGGATAACAAACAAATCAAATTAAACGAGTTGGTAAACAGTAAGTTAGTTCGTATAAAGTCAGGGCCTATTTCTGCCGCCAAGCAGCAATGCTCGCATTGCTGTGTTCCGGTTCGAAGGATATGGTTTCCGGTGAAATTACAGGCACATGAGATTTTCCATCTAACGTCTTAGGGTGGTAACACGCAAGTGATATTTATGGTGTTGCATGCGTACATAGGCTACGGTAACCTCTGACCATCAAGTGGGCCGTACGCTTGGTTGCCACTTTAGTAGTATATAAAAAAAAGGGCCCAACAGACGATTAAGGAACATCTTGAGGAAAACATCGCGTCCATGAACAACAAATTCGAAAAGACATTATGTCGTCCTACAACCTACAATGGGTTTACGTAGTGGATTATGGCCCAATAACTTTCGCTCGAGAGTCAGGCCAGTGTCCCAAACGGTGGGAACATTTCTGTTTCATGATTTACAGTAGCAAAATCAGTGCAGACTCCAAATTCAAGCAAAGTCAGTGCTGACCCGCTACTGAGCTAATGTAAACGCTGTCGGGTCAGTACTGACTACAAATTCTCGCGTACTGACCCTTTGTAAACAGAGAAAGTCAGTTCTCAATGTCAGCATGACTTCATTTGGAGTCAGTCACTGACCCAATGTAAATCGCACTTTAGAAGTAAAACAACGCTAAACTAACTAGTCTTGTTCGTGTTTGGTCTATAAGAGCTTCGTGTGCGCATACTCCGTTGATGCAGTATTTTTATTCAGTGTTTAACAGAGCAGAACATTGATTTCACCTACCGTGGATTACCTGATGTTAGCACCACGCCTGACTATAACAGATGCAGTGCGAGGCTTCCGTCGATTGGGACCGGTAGGTATAGGGACCGCGGTCCCTTTCGCCGGATTGCTTTAATTTTATTATTTTTCTTCCAGCGAAAGGGACCGCAAACCATGCAACGTAAATTGTACAGTCGTCGAAGATACAGATCCGAAATAAATACGACAATGTTTATGTAAGTAGTATCTAGTTCATAATATAATTCGTAAGTTAGTGTTATTTTATTATTAGAAAAAGACATTGAACTTATTTAGCTCCCTATTGCACGTGCAAAATTCTGAGATGATGTTTTGGGGAAAAAAAGCATTGTATAATTCTACTTAAATCTGAAACAATAGCCAAAGCCAGAAAAGAGTGTAAGGACTAAGCACAAACAATAGAAATGCGGCTGGACCTTTGATATGCCTAACCGCTTCCTTTGTTATTCTATTAGCTAGAAACAATAGCCAAAGCCAGAAAAGAGTGTAAGGACTAAGCACAAACAATAGAAATGCGGCTGGACCTTTGATATGCCTAACCGCTTCCTTTGTTATTCTATTAGCTAGTTTTGTCGGCGTTTAAAAAAATACTAATAAAGTGAGCTTGAATTACGAGACACTTCATGCGACTAATGAATAATATAATATACAATTTTACTTCACTTTCTTACTTTCGTTTGTAGAGTGCAGTCGTTCGTTTTTCCTACCTTGTGTTTTGTGCTATGAGTTTGATACTGTTGACCCTCGCTTGTTTATCTGGATTTTGAACCTTACTTCACACGACTGACTTAGCATGAAATTACGGACTTTGTTACTGCTTCTGAATTGGACAACTTTTATTTGGATCTAAATAAACTGGACTCAGTCTACTGAGTAAGTATCTATTCAATTTAAAATATTTGTGTTTATTAATAAATAAGCCTACGCTGTCTGTTTGTCTGTCTGTCTGTCTGTCTGTCTCCAGGCTGTATCTGTAAAGCTGAAATTTTAACTAGGAATAGGAATATATATTTGTAGTTGTTGATAATTTGTTCTTTTTTGAAATAAATAATGTCTACAATCAAAGAGTTTTGTTCTATAATATTACTTGCTATCTACTTTTTCCTTTGACTGTACTTTTCTGCCTTGGACAATAGATTTTTTCGATCATTTCGAGAGCGGTCCCTTTCGCCGGAAGAAAAATAATAAAATTAAAGCAATCCGGCGAAAGGGACCGCGGTCCCTATACCTACCGGTCCCAATCGACGGAAGCCTCGCAGTGCCACCCAAAGCTTAAAGTTTTTATGTGTTTGCGTATCACTGCACTGCGCTTATCACCCCGAAACATTGTTAAGTCTCTTTCGCCCAGTAATTTCACTTGCTACAGTGCCCTTCAAATCTAAACACAGTAATAAATAAAAAATAAATAAAGTTTTATTTCAGGCATCAGTTGATAAGTACTGATCTTATTACTTAATCTACGGCCCATAGAAATATATACCTCAGAGACTAACACACATAAAAAAATATAAAACTTATAAAAAATGCACACTATTTAGCACGGATTGTCTGCGCCGTGTTACTTGTTAGTAATGCTTGCACACTACTGCTTGGAGGTAGAATATCTGACACTGCGGTGGTACCCACCAAGATGGACTTTTGCTGAAGAGTCCTAACACTTCAGCAAGAGTCCGTTTGGTGGGTAATGATGATGATGTTAATGATCCCATACTCGTCAATTTAATATTGGGATCTGGAGTCAAACACTGCTGACTTTATTCTGGGATCGGTAGGTCGATGGAAAGATACATTACATAAATTTACTCTCGTTAACTCCCGATAGACTCGTTATCGGTTCCACTGGGCCCAGTTTAATTTAACTATTATTCAGCAACTTCCGAACTGAGGGAGTTCTCCCGTGATCATGGTGCATGTAACTGCTCCGAAATATCGGAAATAAAACTCACAAATCAATGTAAATTATCCCTATAAATTGCGAATATTATGTTAATGCCATGATGTGGTAGTTCTAAAAACTATATTCACCTAGCACCTAGTACTTTTACTTTGTTCTCTCGATTCATTCGAAAGATCAATGTTGTAATGTAACCAATATGCGTTATGAATTTTTACTTAATTATTTTTTTATTGCTATCGCTTACACATAGCTGAAACGTATAATTATAGTTTTATGTTGGTTTTTGTTTTTTTCTGAAAATGTATGTCTTGTTTCTTCAATTAAATAGTGTTGCTATATATTTCAGTCGTCATCATTCAAACTTATACCTTTTACACACTCCATTTGGGAGAAATGGGTCATTCACATTATTGCATCTTTGATGACGTCTCTAACTCTTAAGACGTCATTAGTGCCTGCACACTCAGTACAGTACGTAATGTGACGGCCTAACGGTCTGCTAATGGGAAATTGTAGCGTTTAGTATGTTAGCGTGTCTTCTTTCATTTGTGCGTAGTTTTCTCTTCATACTTTATTGTTATCATTACTTGATTTCGTTTCATTTTATAGATAGATATTTAAAAAAAAAACCGAGCTGACCCGTGCGGCTTTACTAGCATTTTTGTAGTTTTTATGCTATCCCACAGGAACAGTAATTTTTTTCGGGATAAAAAGTTGCCTATGTGTTATTTCAGGACACATTGCAAATTTCATCACAATCGGTTAAGTCGTCACGGAGAGGCGTGGTAACAAACATACACACGCAGACTTTCGCATTTATTTTTACATAATATTAGTAGGATGTTTACAACCATGACAGTATTACTATTACTAATATCTGTTCTGTGGTATTACCAAGGAAGTCAATATACTTCCTTGGGTAATTCTAATTCTAATTCTAATTCTAAATGGGGGTATAAGATCTGCACTGACGTCCCGCATTGGGGTGTATTGTGTATTGACCCCCTGCTAACCTGACCCTAGCCAGCCCAACTCCTTGGGTATTACTATGACTTAGTACCAGCTAGCTTTAATTAAAAAAAATCTGATGTCTAGGAAAAGTGTCGTGACTAAAATCGCTCAACAACATTAAAAGCTTAATGTTGTTGTACGTCTAATCAAAAGTAAGCTTTATTGAACTAAAAACATGGGTCATTTGGAGTCTTCTACATGCTAGATGAATTCACGTCTCCATAATTATATCGCCATTCAAAACATTACTCAATGCGCTGTGAAAGTAGTTATTCTTTCAACAGCTGTCTTTAAACAGGCTGAAACGTAGATTCGTCGCTTACGCCATCTGCGTTTCTCATCATTCAGTTATTTCTAAATGTGAGACCGGTCCTCTTAATACAAACTACGCCACTCTGCAAATGTGGCATATCTCAGCTCCTGCATTTTACAAGCACACCCCGAACAAAGTGTGATAGAGCTCGTCCGGGGTAGGACTACCACCATACCCATTTCTGCCGCCAAGCAGTAATGCTCGCATTGATGTGTTCCGGTGCGAAGGGTATGATTTCCGGTGAAATTACTGGCACATGAGGCTTTCGATCTTAGCCGTATTGCAAGCGTCCATAGGCTGTGGTAACCGCTTACCATCTTGTGGGCCGTACGCTTGGTTGCCACATCAGTTTTATATAAAAAAAAAGAGTGCTTACCCGTTCAACCCACAATTTAACTACCCAATATTATTTTTATCCGTTCTACCCAAAACATATGCTCCGTTCTACCCATTCCAAAAATCTAAGTCACAGTGTATTCTAAACAGTACAGACACCGTAGTAAGTATAAAAAAATCGAACTTATATAGTGTTAACCATCACACTAAGGGAATACTAAAGGTAGTTGCGGGTTCAAATCCCGCTTGAGGCGAAATAATTTTGGGATATTATAATCTTTATCATGATGACATCTTTCTAATGTTCCCACTGTTGGAACACTGGCCTACTCTCGGGCGAGAGTGATTAGGTCTTAATCTTCTCCCATGTATGAAATGGACGGGTTATTGTCAGCATATAATTGACATTGATTTTGATTTGCACGTGCATAGTTTGTGTCTGTGAACGGTGCGTTTGTAACTACTGTGTTTGAGTTTGAACCCCGCGGAACAGTGCTTAACTTCGTTGATCTGTTAAGAACAACATAGCCAGCTACGTCACGAGCGCTCTCTTGAGCGCTCTATCTATATCTTTATAGAGCCTCTATACAAAATTACAAGGTGCTTCGTCATTAGTCATACAAAACAACAATACCCATTACAGCGAAAAACATAATGATACAATTAGTATGACCCCAGCGATCATCCAATTGAGAGTAACTGGTTTGGTGCGCGTGCTGCCTTTATGAACGCACTTTGCTGTTGTCAATCTGAGATTTGATTTATCTTTTTTTTTTTTTTTTTTATACAACTAAAGTGGCAACCAAGCGTACGGCCCACAAGATGGTAAGCGGTTACCGCAGCCTATGGACGCTTGCAATACCAGAGGTATCACTCGCGGGTTGCCACCTTGAGGCTAAGATCGAAAGCCTCATGTGCCAGTAATTTCACCGGAAACCATACCCTTCACACCGGAACACAGCAATGCGAGCATTGCTCGCATTGCTCGATTTGAGCTTGGCGGCAGAAATAGGTATGGTGGTAGTCCTTCCCCAGACGAGCTCTATCACAGAGAACTCTACTACTCTATCTACTAAATCATACATTTTCGATTTCAAAATTTTGGCTTATTTTTACCAAGAACTATGTTAGATCATTACGGAAATGTATTAGATAGACTTTATTGATGCCTTTTCATTCAATCTCAATGAAAATAGAAATAGTTTTATTGTAATAATATGCTTTTACAAAAACCGCGAACTTTTGCGTATGTATGTATGCATATATATATATATATATATATATTTATATCACACCTTCCTATAGTAAATTATTCAGCAAGCTAATGCCATTTGCAGAACTACGATAGGTGGTCTAGATATTTTTTAATGGGCATTTTTCTGAATTTCTGATTTTTATGACCTAAATCTGTATATGCGCGGGGCGCGCGGGGTGCGCATTTTGAGCTGCGCTGAAATTGACAGGTGAATTTTCGTTAGGTGAAGGGTTAAAAAACAAAGTAACTTCTCGCCGTCTGGTCCCTCTGTACGTAGTGAGAACGCTTATATCTTTTGAACTACACTACGGATATTGATGCGTTTTACGCCAAAAGGAAGTCTATTCTAGTGGAAGGTTTTTAGACGTTTTAAGCATACGAAGCTAGGGCAGGTCGCTAGTAAATAAAACAAACACAAATATACGTTTATCTTGTTTTTGCGTTTGTAGTAAGTAAAAGTAAAGGTAAGTAAAGTTAGTTTGAAGTGAAACAAAAACTATCGTTAGAAATAAAAATTGGATTGATAGGCACGCACTCGTGTCTGATTATTTCTACTTTTAAAAGCAAAATTGTGTTAGATAGATGTCAAGATTGATTTCTCTTTCTTCGCGTGTAATAGAAAAGTGAAAATGTAAATAAATATCTTATTCGTCAGATCAATATCAGACAATTGATAAAAAATAATTATGTTTTTCAAAAATATGTAGGTACTTATACATGTAAATGTATAAAACTCCGACACGAAATGGTCAGCACACAAATGTTTGTCTTAAGTGGGAATCGAACCCGTAAACCATACCGTAGAAGACAACTACGATCAACTGAGCTGTGAGACAGCAAGAGGTCAAAAAATAACGAGAAGAACTGTTACCAAAATTTATTACTCAGGGATAATGTAGCATTCTAATGATGAAAGAATTTTGAAATCTGACCAGTAGTTCTTAAGTTTATACGTTACAAACATACAAAAGTACAAATCTTATCTCTTATAATTTGCATTTGTATAAAATGTATTCACCAACCAAATGTTTTTCATGAATAAACGTATTTTATTTCTTCTTTTTACTCTATTGCTATTGATTTTTTTTGCTTTGCACTGCTTTCCCTATAATTTAGCAAACTTTAAATTCTGCCAGCGTGAAAAATATTATTTTACACCACGTTCGCAAAATACAAGAAACAGATCATACGGCGCGTATTCCGGAAACGTGCGAGACAACGGCGACGGTCGGAAGTATCCCCCTTCCACCCTCCTCCCCTCTTTAACGGGCCACAGGAGATGACTCCCCGAGGCTTTACTTCCTTGTTCCGAGGTTCCAACCTTGTTGTCTACTGGAAATCACTTTGATTTGAGTGACTGTGGTAAAATTGATTTTATTGTAAAGGCGGAGAGGTAAAACCATTTAAAGTTCGAATTTTCTTGTAGATATTCTGACGAAATCCAAAGAAGTCAAATGGGAAATCGGAGACTAAATGACAGCTTGTTTAACCTGGAGACGCCAAAAGTGAAAAGTAAGAGTACAAAAAAACCTAATTAAAATCCATTCTCTTAATTAGACCACTTATAAAGAATACCAGCCGTATTTCTCCTTCTAACAAAGAAATAGGTTGGATGAAACACAAAATTCTCAGCAAACTCTACTAGATGGGAGCGATGTCTTCCGCATTTTTCCAACAGCGCAAACACGACATCGTAGAACGGAACTCAGCCGACTAATGAGCTTACCATAGTGTACCGTAGCACTAACGCTATTACGGTAGCTGACGTCACATCCGAGCTGCGCAGGCGCACGTGCGAACCGTGAAGTTACGTTATGTTTGACAGGTCTGATGGAGCGATCGAGACGAGTTGTTTACACACAAAGATATTGTAGTGATGAATGATACCTCATGCCAGCATCTTTAAGAGTTCTCATCTTTTGAAGGGTACTTAGGACCAGTTTAACTGAATAAGTGACTCAGCCAGCATGTCCTGTGGCTACTAGCTCTGTTCCAGTTACTCTCATGCTCTTGTGTTTCATATTCAGATGATCAGACAGTGATAGACAATTTCACGGACACAGGCTCTCTCAAGTCTGAATAAAGCCAGTGGCCACCTGTGGTATAAGCAGCCTAAAGGATCCCGCTATAGCCTAACAAGTTTAAAAAGGCTTGGACCTCTAGAGGTAAAATGTCTTTGGCCTGGACCATACCATCTGTGGCATACCGTATCTTCCGTAGGACGAAAGAGCTCAGTTGAAATTGCTGACAGTCACCCATCCAAAAGGTAACCCTTAGGGAACACGGCTTAGCCAGCTTTGCCAGAAAAGCTTAAAATGTGCTAAAGTCATAATTATTTTGTCCAATCCTTAGCTTGAGGTAACTTGTCGTGAAAGTTAATTGAAAAGAAAACTAAGTAATAATGAAGTAGTACGAATTAATAATTCGAAAATGCCTCATAAAATCTAAGAATTCCCGAGGACCTGACCATAAAACCTGTTGTCCTATAAGTAGTAATTTCATCAGTCTCTGCAATGTCAATCGAAGCAACAAGTTAATAAAGTCTAGCTTTGTTTGAAGACAAACAAATACCATGATATTGTGTTTATTACCTAGATGTTATTTATTTTGATTATTTTGATGAAACTTTACTTGTATATAGCTGATTTACCAACCTGCACCCACATGCATTAGGTATAATAAGAAAGAAAGAAAACATTAATTATTATGAGCATGAGCACCAACAACAACGGTCTTCTTAACGGAAAAGTCAACATGTCAAAAAATGAAATATCCAAAACACAACGATTATAAAGGTCCACAATACCAGAACAATTGACCATGATTATCGAACATAACCCCTAGTATGTGCTCGATGACCCAGAAAAACCAGTGAAATGTCGAATGTAAGTCTTTTATCGTATTGTACCGAGATAATATTATACGTATAGGCAAAGGAAAAATTGCGAACTCAGCTGAGTACCTATTCAAAGACGTTCCAAAAAGTTACAAAGGTCTGGCATGCATACAAAATGATTTTAGACAGCTATGTGGATTCAAAGTTTAATTATGTGATCGATATGTCTAGAATAGCCTGGCTAGATCATTAATATTCCGTTTTGCCAATGATAATAATTGATTGTATTGATTTACAGGTACTACGGGCGTACCTACCTACCTATTACGTGACATTACGTGTGGTAAAATTGTAAGAAAACTGATCTAGTCTTATATGATCCGATTTGTGTATACTTGCATGTTTTACATTCAAGGTTTTGATAGTTTTTAATTGCAAGTTTTTTTCAATTGATAGTTCTTTGAACTAAGTTGAGAGAATATTTAAGCATCTAAACACCTAACATATTGAACAAATGGGTCGAGCCAAGCCGGCAGTTTATGAAAAAACCTTGGATAATGTGCCATTAGAATATTACAACTTTGACCTCGTAAGGCCACATCCTTTGGGATTTGATAGCTTCCACCTCAATAAATCAAAAAACTTGTGATGTGACAGTATAATAGCAAGATAAATCAATGTTATGTCTTCTACTCATATTTTAGTATAAAAACGTTGGAAACTATTTTTTTATGTATAAAAACTGCATGGTTAAGCCAGCGTATAGCAATGCCAATGCTAGCTAAACTCATATGCATTCAGGTGAACTCGGACGGACTCGTGTTGAAACACGAGTCCGTCTTGGTGAGTACTAACTTCCGCAATGCCAGATATTCTGCACCTATGTGCAAGCATTACTGCACAGTAGCATCTTCACTTGCTACGATGCCCTTCAAATCTAAGCACTTGGATTTGAAGGGCATCGTAACAAGTGAAATTACCGACCGAAAGAGACTTAAAAACTACGTCTCGGGGTAACGAGAGCAGTGTCACGAAGAAGTTTTAAATTTAAAGTTTGTGGTGGTACTGTAACTTTTTTGGTCAGGCGAACGACGTGACCGTAGCGTCACTTAAAAAAAAACGAGTCCAAGGACTACTGTATCTGTCCTTGCCCCGGCTTATTCGCATAGAAAAGCCCGTCTAAATACTTATCTTAACAGTTTGGATCTTGACTCGTGACGCAATACTTCAAACAAGGTATGTGGGTGGGGCTTTGAGTGGTCGACTTATTAAGTGGCGCTTGTTCGAGGTGGCGAATAAAACCACACCTTGTACTGTTATTGCGTTATAGACGTGGGCTCCGTTCCTTAACAGTAGTTAGTTATTTTTCTTTAATTAACTGGCAAATTAAAAAGCGGTCGTCATGGCGCTCTTTGGGGCAGGCCTATGTCCAGCGGACTCTATCGGCTGATGAATCTATTGGCACTTCATTGGTGGTTCAACCTTATAATTAAGCCAGCCAGTGGGCCAGCTATTATGCTCACGTAAGGCCACTGAATAACAGATCGTTCGAAAATCTTGGATGCTATAAACATATTTATCGGAAAATCCAGAACATTTACCATTCCAGTTTCAATACGAAACACTTTACCGCTCGAACGTCGAAAACAAAAAACGAGAACTAACAACAAGACTCTGGATCGGAGCCTAACAACAATTTATCTTGACTTTTTTTATTTCAACTATAATCTACATACAAGTTTATACTTCGTTAGAACGAGGAGCTCAACGTATCTTCCGGTAGCGGGTCATTTCTTACACACAGTAATACATTACTTGTATAATAACTTAACTGCACCTTACCTACCATTGTTAATATGTTTTACTCGTGTACTATAATGACCAATTTGAATAAACATTTATCTTATCTTATATTATCTATATCGTTATGAGGAATTTGAATAGTACAGCTCCAGAGCAGTATTAGCATGAAACTGATCTCCATTGATCCAGTTAATTTCGTATGCATATCAAGTCTAATACTTCAGTCAGATGAAGATTACACGGCTGTGGATAAATTGTGAGTCGTTTAACTGTCTCCCTATAATACACCTGTACTACACCCTGTGTGATTGGCTGGGGGCTGTGTGATCTTGGGATGGCAAATCAGAAGATAACTGCTGAATATTGTTTGTACTTTTAATTATATTTAGCTATACAGTCCTGACTTCCGGATCCTGACACTAGGATTCTGTCGTGGGTATTAAACTACGAGTATCATTCATGTTACTACATGTTTCAAGAAAGAACTGAAAATCTTGTGTAATGTATAGGTTTATCTATCCTGCCTGTGTATTCTATATAATAAGATTGATGTGGAACCACTTACTAGGTATTGTAGTAATATGAGAAGTAAATGACCACATGCGTGTAATCCAGATATTATCCTAAATACCTAACGTTGTAGTGATATGAAGTTGATCTTATGTTACCTAACCTACCTATTTTTAAACACTTTTATATTGTACCTATGCTTATCTAAATTTTCTAAATGTTTGTATTATTGGAATCTTTCATTCTTATTTTAATCTTTGTTTCATATTCTTTGTATAATTTTATACGAGTACTTTTTAATTTATGTTACTTACATAAGTACTTACTTTAATTAGGTACTTGATAAGTTCATTTTTACTAGTAATATGTTGCCTCGCTAATAACGCATACCCTATAATTACGGGAACACTAGGCTTAATACCTTTGGAGTTTATATTTTTAATAAGTAGTGTAAACCTGTGTTGGGTGTCCTATTTTTATAAAATAAAATAAATTCAATTCAATTCAATTCAATTCGTTTATTTCTCATTAGGCACAATTACAATGCACTTAGAAAAGTCAAATTAGTAATATTGTAAACGATACATTTAAATTTAAAACTTAACAGCTACATGAATATTCTCTAATTACCTATGCCCCTAATAAACATAAAAAAATTATTAATATAAGAAATTAAACTAAACACAATAATCATAATAACTATGTAGATATCTATTTACATTAAGTATCATTGGTCACTCACTGCTTACAATATTATTCCAAGTATCCTTATCTAAGAGAAATTCGTCAATTGTATAGTATGCTTTTTCTTGCAGTGTATTTTTGACTAGATTTTTAAATTGGTTTTCATTGAGGCTAATAACATGTTCTGGTAATTTGTTGTAGAATCTAACGCAATTCATAATGAAAGATTTATTAACTTTGGTCAACCTTGTTGTAGGTAAAACAAGTTTATGTTTTTTCCTTGTCGCATAACCATGAATGTCACAATTTTTTGTATATTTTAATATATGTTTTCTAGTGTGCATTATGTTTAAATAAATATAAAGTGAAGGCATTGTTATGATATTAATATTCTTAAATACTATCCTGAGGGACTCTCTCGGACCAAGCCTGTATATCGCTCTGATAGCTCTCTTTTGCAAAATAAAGATTTTACTTGCATCTGCAGCATTTCCCCACACAAGTAATCCGTATGACATGAGTGAGTGAAAATAACTATAATAAACTAATCGAGCTGTTTTAATGTCAGTGAGTTCCCTTATTCTATAGACAGCATAAGCCGCAGAACTAAGTTTTCCAGCCAAAATATCTATGTGCTTACCCCATTGAAGCTTTGAGTCAACAGTCATTCCTAAAAATTTAGTAAAGTGAATTATGTCAATTACATTATTATTTATTTGTATAGGTGCTACCTGACTATTATAATTAGTCAATGTGAATTTAATACATTTGGTTTTGTCAGCATTAAGAACTAAATTATTTACATTAAACCAATTTTCAATAATATTTAAATATGAGTTAATACTACTAATGTCAGGAATTGATCTATTTACTTCAAATATCAAAGAAGTGTCATCTGCAAATAATATTATATTAGCAAATTTTTTGACTAAGAATGGGAGGTCATTTATATAAACTAAAAACAGGAATGGTCCAAGAATAGATCCCTGGGGTACACCTATATTTGAATTCAAAGCTTTCGATAGCGCACCATTAACATCTACAGATTGTTCTCGTTTAGTTAAATATGATTTAATTAATTGCAACGATCCCCCTCTTACCCCATAGTGACTCAGTTTCATCAGGAGTATTTCATGATTAACACAGTCAAATGCTTTTGACAAGTCACAAAATACTCCAAATACATCTGAGGATTTTTCCCATGAATTGTAAACGCTTTCTACAAAGTCAATTATAGCGTCGGTTGTAGAGCACCCTTTTGAAAAACCATATTGTTGGTTAAAGAGCAACTTACTTCCATTAAAAAAAGACACTAGTTGATTAAGCATTAGTTTCTCAAAAATCTTACTAAGTGCTGGCAAAATAGAAACTGGTCTAAAGTTAGCAGGGTCGTTCTTTTTGCCACTTTTGAAAACCGGAATGATTTTAGAGTGTTTCATCAAATCTGGGAAAACGTTATTATCAATACAGTTGTTAAAGACAAAAGATAGATAAGGGGCTAGTAGGTCAATTACATTATTAATGAATTTAACCGACATTCCCCAAAAATCCTCAGAGTCTTTTTGTTTTAAAGACTTAAACGTTTTTAAAACTATATTTGCTGAAACTTTATGGAACCTAAAATTCTCTGAACAAGCACTAACGTTTTCATTCATGAGTCTATCAGCTAAGTAAGGAGAAATATTAAGCGATTTTGTGATTTCATGTGGAATGTCAGTAAAGAATTTCACAAAAGTATTTGAGACTTCATGTTTGTTACTTACAATTTGGTTACCTTTTAGTAATTCTATGTCATGTGGCGAAGAACATGTTTGACCAGTCTCTGCTTTAATAATTGACCACACCGATTTTACTTTATTTTTTGAACGTCTTATCTTGTTTGATAAATAGATTGCCTTCGCTTGTTTGCAAACTATTTTAAAAGTTTTACTGTACTGTCTCACATAGTTTATGAAACGGTCACTTGTATCAATCGTTTTCAGGTAATACAATTCGTACATTCGATCTCTGCTAACCTTAATACCTTTAGTGGCCCATTCATTGAACGTCAATTTGTTCTTAAGTTTAACAAGTGTCGCTGGGAATAAATTTTTAAAATTGTTTAAAATAATGTCAAATATAATGTTATAGTCATAATTAGGATTATTATTAAAATTACTGTGTACTGATTCTAAATTGTCAAAAATAATCGATTTGTAATTATAAATTTTTTTAACTGTTATTTTCCTTGTGCGAACAATCACTACTGCGTTGACTTTTGCAGCCGGGACTTCAATAAACTGACCAATATGATCTGATTTAATGTGATGAACAAGTGATTTCTGGTTTACCACACCGTTACAAAAAATATTGTCGATACACGTTGCCGAGTGATTAGTGATTCTAGTTGGTTCAAAAAATTGGTACTTTAAATTAAAACATTGACAAAGATTAATAAATTCTTGTTTTTGAACCGAATCAACCAGTAAATCTATGTTAAAGTCTCCTGAAACAATTAGATCCTTGCTATTATTATTACTGAGTCTTTGCAAGACATCTTCTAAAGTCGTTAAAACGTTTTAAAGTTTCTTAAAATAGGAGGTCTATATACATTGACTATTATATGTTTATCTAGTTCAACACACGATAACTCGATGGTATGTTCCACTGTCAAATTTTCTATGTCAATCCTTCTTTTAAACTTAATTTCTTTATTTATTAATATAAGAGAACCACCTCTATTCATATATTTACGGCAAAAATGGCTAGCGATACCATAATTCTCAAAATTTAGCGACAATTCATGTTCTTTGAGCCAACTCTCTGTAAGACATAATAAATCAATACTGGCCTCTTCTAAAAATAAATTAACTTGCAGTTCTTTGTTTAAAAGGCCTTGGATGTTTTGATGCACTATCGAAATACTTTGCTTATTGATGTTTCGTCTAAAAAATTTGACGAGGTCTCATTTTGTGACTGAATTAATTTGTCAGCAATCTTCATACTCTCATTTACTGATGGTGTTATAATCTTTATAACAGTTGAATTTTTCTTACCAATAGGCGTGTCAATATTCCATAATAATAATTTACATAATGTATGTCTAATTGAATTCAATGAATTAAATTTCTTGTCAAGATAATTATTAATGTCTACTAGGTGTATGTTATTGTTGTGACAAGTCAAATTATATAAGTCTACATTTAGTCTATGTACATATTTGTTGTAGTTGTTATGAGAACCATCATAATATGGTAATGTAAATAGAATGATATTTGTGCGTTTGCTTATTTCATTTATAAGCGAGATATATTCCTTGAATTCAATACGGCTTATTGCTACTTTTTCACCTACAACGAGTGCATGCACTGATTCACAAGAACTTTTATTGACACTATCAACAAGGCACATGATAAGATCTTTTAGCTTAGATCCCGGTCTACAAAAATTCATTACCTTTATTACGGACTGAGAGGATAATTTATCACCTAAACCAAGTCCATATTTATCAGAAAAAATAAACATTTCATGAGTCCTTTTACCCAGAGCCGTAGGTCTTTGACATTTCTGTATACTGGGCACGTCCATTGTTTCATTGGAGGCGATGATTGATTCATGGGTGGATTGTGTAGAGTCATCATTGTCAAGCTGATTCATAATTTGTAAAACCTTTTTTTCTATGAACTCTACAGCGTCGATGGTTTGTTCCCTATTCCTCAATTCGTTTTCATAATCTCTTACTAGTAGCAAAATTTTTTCGTTTTCATTTTGTAAATATTTAATCATCAGATTTCTTTGTTTCAATTCATTAATTAGTAAAATACTCTGCTGAGAAAGATTTTCCGCAATTTGTTTTCTCATAGTCAATTCAATTTCGTGGTATTTTTCATCAGTTGTACAATCATCGTGATTAATGTTTGACCGAACAATACTTAATTGTTTTTGCAAGTTGTCGGTTTTATTATTCAGTCGTCGAATTTTTTTCAGTAAACGCTTAGTTCTTCTTCTTGAAGGGTTGCATTTGTTCGCAGTTTTGTTTATCTTATTTTTTGTCTTTTTTACCAGTCTCTCAGCTGATTCAATTTGTAAATTACTATATTTTTCAAGTAGGTTATTGTATTTTTCAGTAATTTTTTGAGCTTCTATCTTATATGGACGTACTCCCTTTATGATTTCTTCTTCATATTTGTCTTTTTCCTAAATCACATCACATAGTTTTTGTCGGAGCGTTTCAATGTCTTCGGTTAAGTTCAGTTTACAAAATTCGATCTCTGCACATTTTTTCTTTAAATTAATTTTTTCCAAACATATTTTTTCGAATTCGCACATATTACTTTTTTGTTCATTTTCTAGAGTCTTAATCAATTTGTCCTTTTTTATAGCGTCATTTTTTAATTCGCCCAGGGATTTTTCGTATTTCCCTATTAATAATCTAAGGTTGTTATCGCAGTCAGTAGTAGTAGCATTCACGATGGAATCACTTTCTTGAATGCGTCGGGATTTTGCTCGAGTATTCATCATTAGAATAACAATGCAATAACAACAATGACGAAATAAAAATTTAAATAAAAAAAAGCAATAGCAAAAAGTACAGTTTATCGATGGATTTGAAGTCAACTACTTATTCTCAGTGATTCAATCTGCTCAGTGTATCAACTGAGCCAAACTGCGCTTGCCAGGTTTGACAAAATAGGGCATCACATTAGTTCACGCTTGAGTGTAAAAAGTTTGGTGAGTGTGGGTAGAGTTTGGCATCAATCTTAATACTAGCGCAAACACCGTCCACCATAAAATAGATTATGCGAATTCACTTAATTATATTACTTTTTTTGATTCAATAACTTTTGAAATTGTTTATAGTCACATATTTACGTATTAGGGAATGTGGTAAGTTGACCAGGATACATGCTTAGTCAGTTTAATAAACTAAAACAATGTCACTTCACTTTTATTTGTTACAATCTTATGAAAGTATCAAACGTCGATAGATTGATTCACAAACACTCTCACTTGATATTTGGGCTAATAACAACGTTTTGGCCTCATAACTATGTATCTAACTTTCTTAATTTGTTTTTAAACAATATTATTACATAGAGCCTATGTTTACACTGTGAGCGCCCTCTGGCGAAAAAAAAAACCAAGAAATAAAATAAGACCCAGACTAGGACTAAATATTTGCAGATCATGCAAACTTTTGTGCCGTAGCAATATGTACCTTTACTGTGCGAAATTTCAGCATAGTAGGATGAAGTGACTTTCTAAATATTTAGTTTGCTTCAGAGTCTGTCTCGAGATGTCAGTCTATCCGTCTGAAAATATTTTTAACAAGTATTTCCAATTACAAACTTTTCGTCCACAGTATTATTTTAGGTAGTACAGATAACAGAGAGTAAATTGGATACTATGAAAAATATTTCTTTAACAAAATGTCGCTTGAGAATTCTCGTGAACTAATTCAATTTACCATCGAACGATATAAAAGCACTAAGTACGAATAGAGCTTACGGGCTGCCGGTTCTGTAGCTAATTAGCTAAGTTGGGTATTTGTTTCTTCTATATCTACTTTATGACATTAATTCCTACTAGCTTTCGCCCACGGCTTAGCTTACTGCTAAATATTATGTCCTATGTTTTTATCATTGTCTTAATTTATATCTACAATCAAATTTAATCGATATCCGCTATAACTATTACGAGCTAATTGTAGCAGAGATAAACGGATCTTCAAAGGGGGTTTTGAAACTAACCCACATCGAAGTATTCTCATTAGTATTATATTAGTGTTTTTTTCTTTTCTAAGCCAATTTATAAATGTTCTTTGTAATAAAGCCTGTTTTTGTACAAGATATCAAATTGTTTAAGCGAAACATTACATTTTCTCGGATTTCACACGTAGATACGAGTATGCCGGTAAGCGTTCTTTACGAGTTCAGCAATATTGGCTGCCAGCATTCGTGAAAAAGAGTTACCAAAAGTCTCACTGTAAACAATGATTCCCTTTTATCTTTTACTTATAGCGAATTTCTAAATAACACAACACACTCAACAATAACATGCATAGGTTGGGTAAGGAAGGACGCAACGCAACACTAAATAAAATAAAGAAAGAAAAAGTTTTATCGGCATACTAGGGCAACATAATGTGACATTATAACAAGACATCATCATCATATCAGCCAATAAACGTCCACAGCTGGATATAGGCCTCCCCCAAAGAGCACCAATCAGCGCAGCGCCATAGCAATCGATTTTGAGCTTTCACCACCCACAAATTTCCTAAAACCACATTAATGTCACGAGTCCTTAAAGTGGGGGCCTTCCTATACTTCGTTTTCCAGTTCGCGGTCGCCATTCAAGAACCTTTATTCCCCAGCGGTTATCGGTTCAGCGAGGTTCTGCCTTGCTCCTGCCACTTTAACTTACTTAACAGCAGTATGTAATAAAGTGCACTGAAAATATTACAGTAGTATGACAAACAATATTACAGACATTTCCAATCCTAAGTATGTCATCCACTCACAAAATTCACTAATTCAGAAATTCCATGCGAACGGTGTTCAATAATAGCTTTTGAGAGTTAGCTCTTTGCAAGTTCCGAGTTGTTTCCTTTAATTAGCTTGAGTTTTTGTTAAAACATCACAAAAATTCTCTTTGACGTTGTTATATAAGAATGCCCGAGGAGATTCGGAAATGTTGTTGGATGAAATTAACTTTACTCCCACTTACATAGTAATTTTTAAGGTTCTATATTACAACAAGAACCCTTATTCATCATCATCATCATCATGACAGCCTTCTAATGTTCCCACTACTGGGACACTGGTCTACTTTCAGGCGAGAGTGATTGGGTCTTAATCCACCACGCGGACTAAATGCAGATTGGTGGATCGCACATGTCTTTCAAATTTTTAGTTCTTGGACATGCCGGTTTCCTCACGATGTTTTCCTTCACCATATGAGAGCACTGGCATTGCGCACATAAATTTTTCGAACAGAAAAATCCATTGGTACACGACCGGGATCTTAGGATCGGAAGGCGGGGTCACTACCACTAGACCACCAGTGCTCGTAACCCTTATTAATTCGTTGAGATCTTCTGTCGCAGTCTGCCACACACAACACAACACAGTGTCCTGTCTCCTTCAGCTATGGACAATGTGCCCACCACATTATGTACAACAGCAATTTTGTCTGGTGGCCATATAATTAAGAACGCTGATATAAAGGGAAGATTTTTTCCAACTAAGATGCAAAACTAATTGTATGCATTTGTTTTTATTTCTCTCGGTATCGTAAAACATTTCCATATTACCACTGTATTCATTGATACACATGATTGGCTAAAAATCAATAGGCAAACTTTTTACACTACTTTTAAACAAAGTATTCCTTATTACTGGCTGGTCACGTAATTAAGAACGCTAAGTAGTTTATACCTTTATTCAAATTTAAATAGAGAACACTCAGTCGATTTGTTACTGTTTGTATAATTTTGGCGCAATTACGTGCTGTAAAAGATTAAAGGTGATTGCTTCTTTAGAAAAAACAATGGGAAAAAATAAAAGTTGTGATAAATCTACAAGGGAAGTAATAATAAAACTTCGCCGGAAGAATTGGTCTTATAAAAAGATAGCCGACATCGTTCTTAATTATTTGTCCAGTTTCAGTACTATTTGAATGTGTTACTTTGATAAAATCAATAAAATGTGCAAAAAATAGTTAGCGATTTCATACTTTATTCTTAAGTCAGGTTGCTCTATTAATGTGACTATTATATAACATAAATAGTTGCTTCTCAAAAGGTACACATCTCTGTGTATGATACGATTTAAATAAAAAACTTCTAGAACTTCAAATCGTTCTTAATTATATGACCACAACTGTATATATATTTTTACTACTAAAGTGGTAACCAAGCGTATGGCCCACTTAATGGTCAGCCGTTACCGTAGCCTATGTACGCATGCAACATCATAGATATCACTTGCGTCACACCCGAAGTAATTTCACCGAAAACTATACCCTTCGAACCGGAACACAGCAATGCGAGCATTACTGCTTGGCGGCAGAAATAGGTATGGTGTTAGTCCTTCCCCGGACGAACTCTATCACAAAGAACTCTACTACTCTTAAAATAAATAGTACAAGATTCGTTTTTTATTACTTTTCATAATAAATTACCGTGTTTTTCTACGAGAAATGTATGTATTTGACTTTGACTGTGCTGTGCATAACATATCAAATCTTTGATAGAGCAATTATAAAGTTTGGGTCGAATCAAGAAAGAAAATATTGTACAAATTTCTGTGACTCGACCCATTTGGATCCTTTTTTTGGGATGAATCAGAAATAGGAACATGTGAAGGGGTACATGAAGAAGAAATCCAACCCGCCCAATTTATTATCATAATGTCAAATGCAGCAGATCTCTATTATAGAAAATGGGTCATCTCTACTAACTCTATATCCAACTGTGGCTGGGAACCAATGACTTGTATTATTCTCTGACTGGCTATTAACTGTCTGCTATTCTGCGATAGGCTTTTGTGGTGGTTGGAACGATAATGGATATTGCATCGGGCAGGTAAACTGTGACAGTTTGGTTTTTGGCGCTCTGTATGTTGATAGTTTGAATTGCGTTTCTACACTTTCTACCGAGAGGAGTGTTCTGTGCCAAAACCACCTTTTGCAAAAGATGACGCTCTATGTGCTGTGCTATACATACATAAAATCACGCATGTATCCTTATGTTGCTTTGTTCACTTTCATCACATTCTTCATAGCATGCTCTTCAGCTTAGTTAAATTACTTATTAGTGATGCTCTACCGGGTTCAAATAAAAGCATACTAACGCATAGTGCATGTACACGACCACACACAGCCAACCACATTGCAACCTTCATGCTTTCTATCGTATTCTGAACTAACGAGTGTCATAAAAAAGGAGATCTATTCTATTTCGGTTGAGACTAGGTTATCACAACAAGCGCCCATGGCACCATAGCACTAATAGATAGAATCTGGTTATCCACGACGGGACAGAGCAATTCATGGTGTCCCTTCTTTGGGTATCTTGTTGGGAACCCATTGAAAAAAATTACAGGTGCGAGCACAGAAAACAACGATTTTGTCTAGAGAAGAGTAGACAAAATTTCAGTTTTGTCTGACATCTCTCTTTGTAATACCATCAGTAATACCATTTAGTTAGGTTAAGATTGTTTCTGCCTAATTTGTTGTGTGTCGTGTGCATTTGTATTTGCCATGTGTCACTCCGCCTAACAACGTACAATCAACGATTCCAGTTACTGTATCGCTGTGCAAACATGTTAGATGCCTTGATTGGCTGAAGCAATAGGCTTCCAAGTTCCAACTGTGCCAATATGTGAGAACCAACACTGCGCTACTCTGGTTAAGGGTAGGTAATCCCACTATGATCAAAATGAATTTGAGTATGTAAGCCAACGCTAATTAAAATACGTAGTTAGAAACAGATCCTGGTTTAGTTAACAGAAGCTGGTCAACTATGTAAAGTGGTCTTTGTATATCTATTAGCAAAATTGAGACAACAAGGCTTGTTAGGGTATACAATTTGACAAACAGATTCAGTGATTGTCGAGAGACTAGAGGTAGAATTACCTAACTTAAACAGTTATACTACACAGCAATCCAAACACTATAGTGTTGACCATTTACTGAAGCACCGCGCTTCCCGGTTCGCAGTAGCCACTCGAAAGCGTATTCTCCAAGGGTTTTCGGTTCAGCGAGCTAAATGGCCTAATGATTGCGTTGTCATAGTACTCGTACCTGCTTTTAAATTCCGTTTGGAGATCATTCGTCTCGTAACTATCATCGAGCGCGCATCTCCCTATTGGCGACACACTAACATACACGCTAGAAAAGCCATCACATTCTCACCAAAAGATTGTATCACTCTTCGGTCAATATAACTTTGAAGTTTCATCAATCCTAACTTATCGCGTGTAGTAACTACTTAAGCAGCCCTAGTGTGGTCGTGGTCCCAATTCAATTAACTGCGTCGAATCGACCATTGACTCAACACGCCGAGGCGAGCCAGATGTGATTTCATTCATTTTATTTAACCAAGCTTACTAATCATATTTTGCTGTAATACAAAATTAGTTTTGAATGAACATAGTTTTATGCGTAGGTAGTAATGAGAGAGGTTTGTGCAACCTCATTCAAGTTTGGATGCGCTTCAAACACACATTTTATATCGTTGCTTTGACCATGGTATTTTTATAACCATGTATTGTAGACCCCTACAAGAATGGAAGACAGCATCTTGGTGAAGCGCAAGGCAACCAACGGTCATTTGGATGTGTTAATTGATTGACAGCAAGTAGCACTCTAAATCTGAACATTTCTGTGTTTCATTCGAAGCACATAAAGTTGCCAGAAGTCAACACAAAAGTTATCGGATAGTTTAATAAACTTCGTTACCAGAATAGTTAATATTAATTTACGCGGTAGACCCAGATAAAGATTAAATCAACTTGTTTGGAAATTAAGGGTTCTCAACTCTCAACAGCATTTTCCTACTCATCCCGAACGGAAAAATGGAAAAGAAACAGAGGACTTTGTATTATAAAAATAAACCATGAACCGGTTTTCCTTGTTACAAGAAATCCAATCTTTTTACTAATTAGAGTCGTGTAGGCATATCTACGTAAATAACCCCAACATTTTTGTTATTTCACAAAATTAAATGAAAATCCTGTAACATGAAAACCAAAAACTCTGGGTATACCGCAAGCATCTCAAAAGGTTTCGAAAACACCTGAACCTGTTATCTTTTGTCAGTTAACTAATTACCAAACCGTAATATTATCGAAAGCAGCCTCAAAAGGCCACATAATGAGCCCAACTCCAATTATTTATGAACACTGCGTGGCGTAAATTGAAATATCTGGATTCGGGTAATGAAACCACGCAATGAATTTACCTGATTTTCGATTCGATTAGCGTGTTATGTTGACCTCAAATAAGGTACAAAATTGATAAAAATATGTATTTAATTCTTAAATATAGCAGCACATCCCAGTAATTACACGTAATGATTAAACTGCTATCAGTTCTTTCACAAAAATAACGCCGTTAGAATTTATTATGTTTTATTTCCATGAAATATAATTGTTAGAGCAGTATTAAGTTAAAGGCTAGCTAAGAACCAGCAGTATAAACAAAACTTGGAGACCTCCAGGAGAACACCAGATGGCTGAATGAATTGAGCAAGTCACAAAGCGATAAGAGAGAGAGAGGCTGGCGAGAGAAAACCCAGAACAGAAAGGATGGAGAAATATACTTGACCAGCCCTGGGCCCACATGCATCTGTAGCACCTAAGACGATGATGAATAGGTTGATGAGTTTTTTGCTATTACTTTGGTCGTTCCGGCCGATCAGAAACTGGCGATATTAGTAGCAGAAATAACTGAAGATGGCTAAGTATTGTCATATTTAAAAGGAAATGATTGAACATTTACTATAAATAGTAGCAAGTGACATGTCTTTCATAATCCCGCCCCTCTAACCCCATTTCCGTCTGTTAGCCAGGGGGCGTTGTACTATACAATACCTTCTCCGATATACTGTCCGTCTGGACGTCTACAACTTGGCGCCGCAGCAGATATTATTTATACTGTGCCGTCTCGTTATAAGTGGAAATTCCCTTTATGCATAAGAACTCCCTTTTGCGAAGTAATAATACTGTCAGCATCTTAATTTATATCCCAACCTCAGAGCATAAATAATGTAATGTCATTATTACGTGGCGGCAGTTTTGTTTCTAATCAGTTAATGTGTCTGTCTTTTCCACATACAGTATGCAAAAAGGTATACATAAAACGTACCTATACGAATAGTACTTATTTAAAACGCTGGTGACGTGACGTAGTTGACTAACAGATCAACGCAGTTAGGCACTGTTCGGCGTAGTCACCATTTGGATAATTGACCGCCGCGCCGGCCGATAACAATTTTAATTGACCGCTTCTGTGCTTCTGGGCACATGATCTGATGATGAAAGGTTCACTTATTTATAAATATCTGAACCTTCATTGTCCCTAACTTTCAGATCTCATCAGAGTCCACAATTGAAAATTACAGAACCACGTAAGGCCAACCTTCCGAACAAAATGGGAATTTCGTCTAAAATTACACCTAAAATCTGTCAGCAAAATGTACGAGCAGTCCCATCAGCATTTTCCGCGACACGTAACACTAATGTCCTCGTAATTAACGCAAAAATATTTTGGGATGTCGCCAAAATAAGTGTTGTCGTATGGATACTCTTTTACTGGATCAAAGGGATAGCTACTGAAAGGCTATCTGTGGAATGTTGGAAGTCAATGATATGTTTTTTACCTTATTCACATGGGGACGATTTGATTTTTTTTTCGTATCGTCATTTTTTGTGTGATGATGGGCGATGATCGCTTGGAAGTGGTGGGTTTGGCCGGCCGGCTTCGTTCATCCGTAAGATGATAAAAATATGTTGCTTGCTGCTTGTGCTCTTATTGCCACCACACACACTACGATCAGGGGGCTTACTCTTGAACGCGATCGGTATTAGACAAGTATTGGAATATGATATTTCGTACTTTTGACAGCAAACCTAGGGCTAAATTCAACCTTGTTTTCAAAGAGTACAAAAATTTGACAGCAGTAAATAGATATTGGGATTGGATTGGAATTGTCATCGGATTCAAGAGTAGGCACCAGAAAGTACCGTTCAAAGTGTACCGTCTAATCGTAGCGATTTGTCGTAACGTTTGTGCCGTATAGCTGGTTTTTATTTATCCAGCACTTGAGTAGGGTTTTGTCTATGATGACGTAAGAAAGCCACTGACTAGCTCCTGTGCTATTATTTAACCTGTGCCTGGACCAATTTGATGACGCATCTAATTTGCCCTCCGGTCAATTTGTTCCAAGGTCGGAAACTTTTTCGGTATGTGAATTTCGTGCATTAAAATACTTTAACCTAGTCTGTTGTACTGTTGGTGGAGGTAACCTAAATATCTCAAGGCAAGCAGCTTTGAGATATTAAGGTCTAGGCAAATTCATTTTCCACAGTCCTTGAGTCTAGGTACCAATTTCTGCCGCCAAGCAGAAATGCTCGCATTGCTGTGTTCCGGTTCGAAGGGTATGGTTTTCGGTGAAATTACAGGCACATGAGACTTTCCATCTAACGTCTCAGGGTGGTAACACGCAAGTGATATCTATGATGTTGCATGCGTACATAGGCTCCGGTAACCGCTGACCATCAAGTGGGCCGTACGCTTGGTTGCCACTTTAGTGGTATAAAAAAAAAAAGATTTTATAATAATCTGTGGTCTAGGTTTGAATCCCGGCCATGCACCAGTGGTTTTTACTCTGTTTTGTGTGCGCTGCTTCGGAACCTAAGTCGGGGTGTCACTACCACTCCACCAGCGACTACTTCTTGTGATTTTAAACAAAACTATGTTTAAAATATGTTTTACTATTTCAAATTTCTGTGACCAATTTTCAGATCGAAACACCTGCTATGACTTATCTAATAACAAATACTTTGTTTCAGGTATGCAAAATATTGTCAACGTTATCGGTAAGTGCTCAGGTTTTCCGATGACTCATCGGACACCTTTCGACACGCACTGATTCATTCGTGTGCTGTAATTAGCTGAACCCCTTAAATCTCACCCTAAAACGCATAGAATTATGTTTTGCCACAGAGTATGAAGTTTTGTTTTATTGTATTTTATTTATTCGTTATAACAAACAGTTATACATTTATGGTTGAGTAAATGGTATGTTATGTTAAGTTATGCTCTAATACATAACGTAGATATACTTCGGTGTCGAATTCAAGTGGTCTTGTCGTAGTAGGCTGAGTTTGTTAAGCACTGTTCCACTGTGTCACCATTTACATGGGTGACAGCCATGGCGGTCTTCAGGCGGCCTAAGAGTTGCTGACTGACTGATGAAATTACTTAGTCTCGAATTCATAGTTACTAAGTATTGAAGTCCACTCGTTGAGGAGCGCTCGTGACGTAGCTGGCTAAGTTGTTCTTAACAGATCAACGAAGTTAAGCACTGTTCCACGGGGTCATCATTTGGATGGGTTACCGCCAGTGGCAAATTCAACTGAGCGCTCCCGTGCTTCGGAGGGCACGTTAAGAAGTCGGTCCCGGCTTTTTCAAAGTTGTTAGGCCATGACAGAGGCCTTCGGGCGGCCTACAAACTCTGTCACCAGAGTTGGCAACTGACTCATACGAACGAACGAACGAGGTTAAATAAAGTAAAGTACTTACTAAAATATTATCCTTCCTTTTAAAAACAGCTGCCTGATTATGTAAGTCTGTAGCTGTTTTCAAAATGATTATAATTCACTATAGTTAAATAAAATTACTTAGTAAAATTATTTCTTTTTGAATAAAATGTCACCACCAAAGTCTTTTACAAAATTTTCAGCACTACCAACGGTCTTATTTCTACTCAATAAAAACAATTTTCATTATTTCAGACCAGAAAGTTACTTTGAATTCCCACTGAACTCTGGCTTGACATTTCGGGACTTACGCGAGCCAGTCACAACTTCTGCGAAATTATATTTTTAAACAGTTTAGAATGTTGTTTTAGAAATGTAAAAGTTACGCTTTTGGGATGAATTTTTAAACCTAGACGTTTGATAAGTTGAACTTGTGCTTGTACTTAGGAGCTCGGTAAAGATTTTGTCTCGAAATGTTTCATCATGAATATTACAAAATACAAGTGGTAAAATTTTTGTTAGGTATTTTATTTTATTTTTAACATTTTTGGAAAACTTACAGCTAACAAAGGAACAGTTTAAACACTAAAACTATGTTGTAGATTATGTTATCTGTGGTTGTAGTAAGTTACTAGTGAGTATAATAGTGACGAAGACGATCTCTAGCGGGCTGGGCGAGTGCCCGTTTGAGAAAAAAGAGGTTCGATTCTGGGATGCGAGACAAATGTATGCATGACCAGCATTTTTTTTTTTATGTCAGCAAATGATTAAAGCGCCCACCTGATGTTAAGCACCACGCCTGACTATAACAGATGCAGTGCCACCCAAAGCTTAAAGTTTTTAAGTATTTGCGTGCCACTGCACTGCGCTTATCACCCCGAGACATTGTTGTTAAGTCTCTTTCGTCCAGTAATTTCACTTGCTATAGTGCCCTTCAAACCTAAACACAGTATTGCTTGCACACTACTGCTTGGAGGTAGAATATCTGACACTGCGGTGGTACCCACCAAGACGGACTCTTGCTGAAGAGTCCTACCACCAGGTAAAAATTTGTTCCGATTCTGGGTGTTAGACCATAGTCTATTATTTTATATATCCACAAAAAAAATTTGGTTTACTGCTCCTTTTGGCCTAATTTGCTTTTTTTTTACCGTTTGGTAGCCCGTCCAAGATGTCTTTTCAAATCTTATGCTCGAAGTCTTCTATTATGAATGCGAAAGTTTTGATGGATGTATGTTTATTACTCAATCTGGATCTGATCTAGTTAGTAAAGTAAAGTAAGTAAATCTGAAAATGCAACTCTTATTATACTTACCGAAAAAAATTATAGTGTCCGTGATGAATTATAGTGATATGTATGTCACCGGAAAATAACAAGATCCGAAAGTTTATAAATTTCCTAGGTAATTTATAAACTTTCGTATGATTCTAAACGAGAGATAAATTGTATTATTTTACGCCCACAATTTCGCAAATTTATCAATTTGCGACGGTCTTTGGTAAATTTATAAACTAACGGATATCCATTCGTAAGATTCTAAACGGTTCGACCAATTACAGAAGAGCTTTCAATTTTACGCTTCTTTAAAATACGGCAAATAACACACTGCTCTCTGATTGGTCGAGGTTCGATGACCTACCTAACATTAGATCGAAAAACAAATACAAAATTTCTGGCGCTTCGGCGGCCGCTGCCGCGGCACGCTCGCTACGCTCGCTCGCCTCGCGCGTAGTTTTTCACTAACCTAACATAACCTAACCTACTCATTTCGATCTAAGCGGATGTCACTTATTCATTAGATTGAAATCAGTAGTTTAGGTTATGTCAGAACACGTGACTTATTCAACCAATCAGAGCGCACATGGCGTTTGGTTATTGCTTACTTATTATTTTACGCGTGACATCGGTAAGTTTATCAATTTGCGAAATTGTGGGCGTAAAATAATACAATTTATCTCTCGTTTAGAATCCTACGAAAGTTTATAAGTTTCCTAGGAAATTTATAAACTTTCGGATTTTGTTATCTTCCGGTGACATGTATATATCAAAATTGCCACGTGAACTAAGGCAACGGCTATTTAGCAATAAAGTATCATCTCGTCGCATGTTCATGCCCAGGTGCGCATACGCATCTGCCCTAGCTACGGATCTCGTTTACTGTGCGCACGTGTTCAGTGTCTGCTCATTGTGTTGTGTTATCTGACTTACGTCTTATACTCAAGGGGTTCGCACCCGAATAATACTAAAATAGTTATTACGATTACGATTACGATTAGCCTGTTGTGTCCCACTGCTGGGCAAAGGCCTCCCCTTGATTTCTCCAGTCATCTCGGTTTTGAGCCAGTTGGACCCAAGCTCTACTAAAGTTGTTGAGATCGTCTCGCCATCTCTTTTTGGGTCTGCCACGACGCCGAAAAAATAATAGTTATATAAAAATAGTTATATCTGGAAAAAAAAAATGAGTAAGTACAACTATGTAAGTACCTATTTCTTTTAAAGGTAATTACTATATTTATCTTATTTGAATACTATTGGAATGCTCCGCGTCTTTGTATACAACAATGGTTTCCGAATGCTGTTGAGGCTGCCGCGGTATTGTAGCGCATCAGGGATGTTCGCAGACGCGCGCACTGATGACTTCTTTGCAATGATGCGACAAAGAACTGCGTCCATGATGAACCGCTTGCGTGGGAGCACTAACTAGCCTTCTAACTGTTGTTGTGGAGGACCTCTACTCATGTTACATGAGGCACTGACATAGGGTACTTGCGCCGATCTCTCGCCTAGTCTCCAAGTAATTTTATTTTATGTTAAATGTTATGATGTGAATGTATTAAATTGTGTGCTTACTAATATTTAGTAGTTATAAGTGTTTTGTACTACTAACCTAATATGGATTCGAAATGGTCTGAAATAAAAATTGTATTTATTTATTTGTCCGCGTTGAGTTTTTTTTATGCAAATTTAAGCGCCTCCGGGGGCGGTGTGGTGGATTTAGAATCGGTTTGCCGCGTGCTTATCGATGCTTTTAATCATTCATTTTCGCGCGGCTTATGTTTCCAATCACTAAAATACACTTGTGTGTAAAATTCAAATACGCAATAGAAAAAGCGGCGACTAGTGTTCCGCAGTTGCCGTTGGCGCCATGGAAGACCAGCGCTAAAGTAGTATCTATGCTGCTTTAGCAAATGCTGAATGGCGACCATTTTCGAAGAATTATGATCTAAAGTACTCGTATATGCTTAACTGCTTGGATATACACTTTTAATATTATTACCACCTACTATGTATAAACTGTCTCGAAATAAACTTTTTTTACTTTACTTTACTTTACAATATGTTACACGCTGGGTACAAATCGACGAACTCTTTCATTCTACTTAAAGTTCTGTGGGATGAACACAAAAATGCAGAACACTGTTATGTCCGCGTTATGAGAACAGCACCGCAAATCCGGCAGACTGGAAAACGTATGATGCGGTATTCGTATCGATTTTTAATTTACGCTCAGCCCCCGGAATAAATGATAATACAGCGCTGCCACGGATTGGAGAACTATCGGTTTTCAGCCGGATTGATTGATGGCAATCCAATCGCTCATACGGTGATAGATTGACATGACGACAATGAAAATAACTGGTGGATTTATTTTTATGAAAACGATGGTTACACGGTGCGCACCTGTAGCCTGTTGCCTATTTTGCTGAGTTTTAAGGACTTCTGTGAAAAAGAAGGCGAAAGTGTCATGATCGAGTTTTGACGCTTTACAGTAGTGCCACTTGCGAAAGTGACAAAAAGCTTCAGTGCATTGTAACAAAGATATCTGATTTTGCGGTCTTTTTACGAGTAGTAATGTTTTCTTAATTTTACATCGTAGGTATGTGATGGCAGTCGCAAAATTCTACCACATTCCACACATACACCTACGGCGCGATAAATAAAAGTATTTTCAGAATCCATATTTGAAATAACAAGGTGTGTTGAATACACCTACGGCGCGATAAATAAAAGTATTTTCAGAATCCATATTTGAAATAACAAGATGGTGTTGAAGTTCAAGCACTCCCAGTTGTCTTGCTTTAGTGAAAGCATAATAACCGACATCAATGCATGCAAAACAAACTGCTAAAGCTTAAGGTAAAGTTCGCGACAGGCCCTTGCGTCCTCTCGACTTGCAAGTTGACTGACCCTGTGAAGGCACTTGGCGCCCACCTAAGCGCCGTGGATATAACATAAAGCTGATACTATGTAGGTACTGTTAGAGGGGTTTAAAGACAGACTATCAGTTCAATATTATTGACCGAGCGAGCGAAGCGTCTAAGTTTCGAGATTGGCCAAAAATTCTTTTGATTGTCAGTTAGTTTGTGTTCTCGCTTACAGTCGCATTTTTCAACCAATCTGGTTGAAACTTAGTATTTTTTATTTTTATTTTAGTATACAGGTTTTATGACTTTATAGAAGTTGATTGTCGTCGGGGATTTTTGATAGGGGGCGTACTTTCTCTAAAAAAGGGTAAAAAGGGGGCTACTGTGATTTAATTTCGATGATTTTTATTTTATTTAAAAGGTAAGTAAATATTAACTTTAAGTTTGTCTGATATTTGGTAAAGATCTGATGAGGATCTTCAGCGTGATGAGCAAAATAGTTCCTCAAATGCAGTATGTGGCTCACTTTCAAAGCTCACTTTACAAGTTTGTGCTTGCGAGGTCTACTGTTCGGAGAACTGCTAGTTTATGATATATTTCTCAAAACCACAAATATTCGGAGCCAGCGATCATACTCTCTGATACCTTAGTTCTTCCGTTGCCCAGGTAACGCGACCGAGCATGCGTATTGCGCGCAGCACCGTATCCACAGCACACCGCCATCTAGCAACACCAGTACTCCTTACAGTACATTATCACTTGCCTGCCCTTTTTTCCCACGTTATGTCACAACATGTTTTTCTCTTCCATTTTCCTCTATCACCCGTCATCTCAGTACTCACTCTTCTTACTCATTATCTTTCACACGATTCATTCATCTTTTCTTTGGCCTTCTACTATCTATTTTAATCCACATTCATATCTAACTCTTTTCGACTGATGACATTCATTTCTCTTCTTCTTCTTCTTCTTCTTCTTCTTCTTCTTCTTCTTCTTCTTCTTCTTCTTCTTCTTCTTGGAGCAAACACGTCATAATTAGAAAATGTATACAAAAATCTCAGAAATTTATATTCAACGAGTCATAGTTGACTTGTCATAATCATAATCATAATCATTTATTGTTTGCGAACCTAGGTAACATAAAATGGTGGTAATGCTAACATAATGAGCTCTAGATCCTGCCATTTGGGCATACAAACATTTACAAACATTACATTTAAAAATAGTTTAAATTTACACAAAACAGTAACATTAAAAAGAAAATGTTAATAATAGATGTCAAAGTAAAGTTTTTTTTTTTTTTTTTTTTTATACCACTAAAGTGGCAACCAAGCGTACGGCCCACTGGATGGTCAGCGGTTACCGTAGCCTATGTACGCATGCAAAATCATAGATATCACTTGCGTGTTACCACCCTGAGACGTTAGATGGAATGTCTCATGTGCCTGTAATTTCACCGGAAACCTTACCCTTCGAACCGGAACACAGCAATGCGAGCACTGCTGCTTGGCGGCAGAAATAGGTATGGTGGTAGTCCTTCCCCGGACGAGCTCTATCACAAAGAACTCTACTACTCTTATTATATAGTTAATGTCTAATTCGTAATTATGTTTTCTGTCATTAATAAATAAAATAGTACTATCATCAGCGAATAAGGTAATTGGATGAGTAGTTGTTTGAGGCATGTCATTAATATATACTAAGAATAGGAGAGGTCCGAGGACACTTCCTTGAGGTACACCATGGGATACCAATCTTGCACATGATTCGTAAGGAGTATCAAATTGTGATTGTGAGTAAAGAAAATATTCTAATGGGAAAAAAACAAAACCCGTTATTCGTTGTGTCAGCTCTATATCAAACTGAAACCTACTCAAATGTTTATGCTAGGTATCCTTATCCCTAGGTTTTATGCAAAGATGACGATAGAGGCCAATTTGTTATTCAGGGGTATTCACTCGTAGCTCTTCACAACAGGTGTTAGATTAAAGTGTCTTTCTACTTTGTCATAAATCGCATTCCATTCGCTTTTGGGATCCTTATTATTTTTTTCAGATGTATCCATGATTATGTCTAAGAAATAAATAACTACTATTCATTTTGCAACATTTGCAACTTTTAATAGAAAATGACGAGACGATCCAGTGGTTTGCCTGATTTTAAGAGTCACGCCTGACCATACCAGTTACAGTACAGTGTCATTCAAACCTTGTGCTTTGCGCTCGTCACCCGAGACGTTCCCAGTTATTTAGTTATTTTCCGTTAAACAGTCAGTCCCGGCTTTTTCAAAGTTGTTAAACCATGACAGAGACCTTCGGGCGGCTTAAAAACTCTGTCACCAGTATGAGTCAGTGGCCACACTGACTCATACGAACTTATTTATTATTTAGTTTCTTTCGCCCAGTAATTTCACTTGATTGAATCTTAAACACAGTAATGCATGCACACTACTGCTTGAATGCAAAATATCTGGCACTGCGGTGATACTATCAAGACGGACTCTTGCTGAAGAGTCCTACCACCAGGTAAGCGCATCTTTACCTACATAACGCAACATAACTTTTACTTTTAGCCCTAGCTTTTACATTACTTATTTTTTTTGCTCTGTGGGCTCTTCCAAAACCGAGCCGTGTCTAATTCTGCTTCTAATTCTGAATGGGGGTGTAATGTAAGATCTGCACTGACGTCCCGCACATTGCACAATACACCCCAAGCACAGAAGCATCCAGGCACTGAGCCGTGTCTTCAAGTAAGAAAATGACAAAACTTTAGCTTGTGCAAAACCTGTCTCAAATAGTAATTCTTTGTGCAAACGGAAAACCTGTTCCAATTAGCACCTACAAATTTCAACTCGTACCCACCTTAATTAAACCTCTTTTGCAAAATATTACTCTTTTCGTAAAATACATTACTGCGCGTGCTTGAAACACAATGTTTTAATTCATGTTTCTCATATATTTGTCGCTTGAATTCTTTTTTGTTTTTATTTTGAATGCTGCCCAATTCAAAATGTAGATTTTCAAATTGAGATTTTCGTTTTCGTGTTTTAAGTGAATGAAATCGTGCTTGCTATGTAGGGTATTTTATTATTAGTGTATAATATTCGAGAAATATGTTCCACACACAAAAAAATATATAAATTGATTGACCTACTAGAGATTTTTCAGACAAAATGTAAAAAAAAACAGGTAACTACATTTTTTTTGTGGGTGGAACATATTCCTTGAATATTATGCACTAATAATAAAATACGCTGTATAGTTATTATTTCTTTTATCAGATTTAAAAAAAGAGTACTGTCAACAGATCTCGGCCATCGTGAAGTTAGCCGTTTCGATGCGCAATGGAGCTTTTTCAAACTAATTCTTTTTGCGCATCACAAACTTTACGATTGCCGAGATCAGTTAACCTAAGTTATTATGACTAGCGACCCGCCCCGGCTTCGCACGGGTGCTTAAGCTATATATGTATAAACCTTAGTCTTGAATCACTCTATCTACCTCACTCTAAAAAAAAACCGCATCAAAATCCAATGCGTAGTTTTAAAGATCAAAGCATGCATAGGGACAGACAGACAGCGAGAAGCGACTTTGTTTTATATTATGTTTGTGATGAATTCCGTTCCTGCAGAGTACTCTCGCTCGTAATAGTAATATTCATTCTTTCCAACGGTATCCCAACCAGGAAATACCAGTAATATTGAATTACTGACGTATCCCAAATATTTCAATTACTTCTCTACGTTCAGGTTACCTGCCTTGTTAAATCTGTAATCCGTACTACAGATAGACAGAAAGCGGGAAGCGAGCGACTGTTTTATACTATATAATAAAAAAATAAAGAAATAAATAAAAGTTTTTATTATGACAGCACGCTAGGACAGCACAAAGTGACATTTAAAACAGTAGATAGGGTAGATAGTGAGGTAGATAGCATGCTTATATAACAGGTGCACAGAAAAAAAATATTATGATGCTGCTCCACCAGAGGCAGTCTCGGCTCAAGCGGCTGCCTCGCCCTGAGGCTACGCAAGTGCAGACGTTGCTTCAACCTGGTGGTAAAGAACGGAGGTCAAAATCACGAATTAAGTGATTTTGATTTGCCGGCCATCTAATTTGGTATTCCTGATTTCAACTGTTCTAATTCGTTCGGTTTTGGACCTTTGTGGATGACCCTTATGCGGGCTTGTCCCAAACCGTTGTTTAATACTTAATTTGAGAGCTCACAAAAAAGCTAATAATACTGTGCCTTTTTTTTACTTTTTTCTATAATTCATCTCTAAAATATATTAAAAAATCACACTAGCACAAAAGTCTAAAAATCACAAAATACGGCTCCCGAGTTCCATGAGAGCAAAGTCGCGGGTAACAGCTAGTTTATAAATCATCCAGCCTGTCAGAGGTTTTCCTCATTATAAATTCTACTAAAATCTTGTACCAAAGGAATGAGACTCACGGTCTCCACAATATTTTTAATTTGAGGCATACCAGTAAGTCCTTGACAAGAATTCCAAAACAAAATGCTATTTAGGCAATGTTTTTCCCTCGGTATTACCTTTCGGTTAAGCTTGACCAATTTATTTATGTAGGTACCTAATATTTCGATCCCTTCGTTTTTACCGCAGCTACCTTTCGTTTGATTTCACTTGTGATTTTAGTTTACGTGGGAATGGAAATATCAATTTGTTTTTCACATTAAATTATATCCTTCTCTCTTTAAAAAAATTAACTGCGTATAATCATCATCAGCCAATAGGCGTCCACTGCTTGACATAGGCCACTCCCATATATAGTGCCTGAACGACCGATCTTTACCATTTACCTTTACCATCGATCGATATACAATAATGATATGATAATAACTGACAAATAATGCAATACTTAGGTACTTTTAATAGCATAATTCAATTTTGACTAAATTATGTGTCATTTTATTTGATGACTTTATTTTTTTAAATTAATTATTTGATTCAAATTTTTTTCAACACATTATTTAAATGATTATAAATTGTAGCATTGCACTCCATAATAGGGTAGAATACATTGAATCTAGAATTATCTGTAACACCTCTGTACCTACATGTAATTCAGCAATAAATATACTTTGATTTTGACTTTGACCGACTTCCTGTAACCGCTACAATGCCATCGGTCTATCGAGTGAGCTCATCCTACCCTTCGTTTTCTATTTTTCTTACCCAGCGGTTAGCGATTTGTAAAACACTTGTCATCTACGACAAACAACATCACTCATACAACACACTTAAACATAAAAGCGTGCAACAGACAACGTGGAATTCATAAATACTGAATATTGTAACGCTCCCGCTAAAAGTTATAGCCGAAATTCTGCAGTGATTTTATAGAAACTGTTTTCCTTATTGCGAAAATGTTAACAACTCAACAAAAATAAACATGTTTTGAGCTTCCGAAACTTGTTTTGTAATATCTGATAACTAGACGAAGAAAGAGATAACTTTGGTGGTACGGTAGATGAGTGCCTGGTTGAGTAGTGAGACTGAGAGTTTGCGGGTTTGATTCCCGAATGAAATGACTGCGGGCCAAATGTTTGCATGATCTGCAAATATTTGTTCCAAGTCAAGGGGTTGGAAGTCTTCTTTCTGATACCCAGAACTAGGATACAAATAAGTAAATAAAATTCATTTATTCTCTTTTACAAGGTAATCTTAGTGCAGTATACAGTAGTGCCAGTCTGATTATATATTACTTTGTGTAAGATTGGTGCCTGAATTAGGTTCGTACGGGGGGTAACCTGTATTCGGGTCACCCGGCCCCACTCCGCGAGAACAGCAGATCTAGGCTTATGTTAAGGCTTAATTATGTTAACAATCCAAGGAAAGCAATACGGGGATTCCTATAGTATTCTGGGGTCAGGCAGGACCTATACGTATGCCACTATGAATATGTTATGTTAAGAAGAAATAACATTAATTGGAACAGACCTGCCAAGTGATTACCCATCTATCAACATAATTTTAAAGTTCAGTGGACTAATCAATTCAAACCATCAGCCTCCGCAAGTCTCGTAACATTTTAAGATGACATAATATTAATGAACACTAGTTCATGAAAACTTGATGCCACACCTGTTGCCCGTCCGTTTGTGATTTATCTTAATCTCAAAATTACATATTTAATCAGTCAGTTTGTAATAATCATAATTTTAATTATTTACAGAGTTTGAATTTTGCGGTCCATTGTTTGAGTTACTTACTGTACTACGGATAAATAAATCTGCCCGTGGTTCTCCTTAGTCCACCTGGGTGTACCACCGGCACATTTATTTGCCCGTTATTCACCCAGGTGTACCAACAAGGTGGACCACGGATAAGGAAGGACCAACTAGAAATTCTTAAATTAATTTTTATTTTGTCAAATAGTAGTATATTTTTCAGAGTTTTGCAAATTAATCAATATCCACCACAAGCAGTTACATTTTTTTTTTTATACCACCAAGGTGGCAAACAAGCATATTATAACATTTTTGTTGAATTTCGAAAGTAAAGACTAAAATTGAAATTCTTAATGCAAAGTCCTCATAAATTCATTCATTTATCACTGTCTCAACTTGGCGTTTCGAATCCAGTGAAACCTCTTTAGTATGCAAGCCTGCAACGATTCCTTCAGTTAAGTAATGTGACATACCCTACCGACATACTTAGTATACCTACCTACATTACTCTCTCTTTCTCCAAGTTTCTTTCTTTATCTCGTGTGATACGAGTATGTAATTTACCTACATATATTACTTCCGTCTTGGTTCATTTTTATATGGAATTTACTAATGGATTTGAATTTCTTTTTGTACATATTTTCATTCGGCTCTACTTGAAAATTTAAATTTATACGTTTAGTAAATATTTAATTCATCAAAATTGCATATTTTGGTATCAAAACATTCTTAATAACCCTTAGTTTATACTAGTTTTACTATTTTAGTTTAAACTAAGGGTTATTAAAAATATTTTGATACCAAAATATGTAATTTTGATGAATTAAATATTTACTAAACGTATATATTTAAATTTTCAAGTAGAGCCGAATGAAAATATGTACAAAAAGAAATTCAAATCCATTAGCAAATTCCATATAAATTGGAGGTTGTTTTTTTATGCTCCTATTAAATACATGCTTAAGATTCGATCTAGTATAGGTAATCCAACACGTGTATCTATATAGTATAGTTATTGGTTTTGCCACGCACAATATAAAATATATTTAAATTTAACTTTTAAATAGGTACGTTCAATAAAATAATGAATGGTAAGCCGCTACAATAACATAAAGGAGTGGCCCCAAAATGTCCCCATGCAAGACCATATTTACTAAGACGATTAAACAACAGCCGTGCTAGGAATTACAATATGATGAGGACTTTGAGGGATAGCTAAGATTACAAAACAAGTAACTGATGGTAGCGACTAGCAAATAATGACGAACTAATCTTATGCACGCACATTATTTTTAATTTTATATTTTAGCTTCTTGACACGACACTTTGTTGTTTTACAAATCAACATGCAAATGTAAATTAACAGACATTTGTACAATCCTTCAGTGAAATAATGCATTCTTACCTTTTCTACATTCTATGGCATCAATAAAAGTCGCACGTAGACTGAAACTTCTTAGGTGGCCCTGAACACCTTAGGAGCTACTCTCTCGTACTTATACTCTCTCGTCCATCCAGCATCTCTTATGCTTAGAGTATAAGTATCATCACTAAAGCACAGAATAGAAACTAAAGAAAGATACTAATTCTCTAGCATGCTTTTGGTCTCATTTTTGCACCATTTATTTCTCCACTAGAAATAAAACTCTTCTATACGAGGTTATTTATCCTTTTCAGTTTGCAGTACCTTGGTACTATAATAAAGCTATAAGTTACCAGATCAAGCACACTCAACAGATTGATTTACTGTCATCTCTCTTCAATAAATTCAAATCCACTTAAGACGTTACCACCAAGTATTAACAAAACGAGTTCAATGAAAGCATCATATAAATCCTTCCTGCTTTAAAATGTTCGGGTTGTGTTTGTGTAAGATTTACCGTTGTTTTGCATGGTTAGGATTTGACTATTATTATTACGTACACGTATAGTCGGTCAGTTTCATCGTGTTTAGCTTGGTACCCTAATAAAAGATAGATCTTAGTGGCTCTTGTATTTTACTTTTAAGCTACCTTACCTAAATCTTACAGTTCGACAAGTAATCGCAACATAATATTAGAATTAGCGAAAGTATAATACGGGTATTTGTTTGTTAAATCATCGCAAGGAGCAAAATATAATGACTCAGGGCCGATTGTTCTACCAGTTACTGGTAGAGCATACGCGTATCAAGCGGAAGGCTGTAGGTTCGAGTCGAGAGAGTGTAAATAAATAATTAAAATTAATTAATATATATAAGGATAAGTACTCATGTACTTACTTACAGTATATCTAGAATGCAGCAGGCTGGTAGTGTACGTGGTGCAACGAATACGAGTAATATGTAATAAAAAAGAGATGCAAGACAGAAATAATCTAAAATAAAAAGGAGACAGACAAAAATCAGAATCAGACGGATATACAAAAATCATACCTGATTTTAGTCATTGCCACCACACCACTAATGAGCAAAACAACATGTCAAATAAATCCTTCCTGTTTCAAAATAGCCTATATTCGTATCGGAGTGTAAATCTAGATCGTTGGTATGCCAGTCGGACAGTGAAACTGCGACGGCCTGTATTAGGAATGCGAGTAAAAGTATCAAGGTATGATGACCATGCTGGAAATTAAAATATAATGTCGGAACTTTAAAACAAAACTTTTAAAACGACCTACGCGGTAACGACTTAGGCGGTTCACAGTATTACAAGGGTAGAGGTAACGGTCGAGCAATTTTACTCACTCAAGTATTTTGATTCTGATTGATTTGATTTGTCACAACTGTGTTTTAGTAAAGTGGCTTTTGTTCACTTATACCCTTTTTAACCTTTAGAGCGGTCGGACTTTTTGACTAATACTAGCGATCGTTCGTTCGTTCGTATGAGTCAGTGGCCAACTCTGGTGACAGAGTTTCTAGGCCGCCCGAAGGCCTCTGTCATGGCCTAACAACTTTGAAAAACCCGGGACCGACTGCTTAACTTGCCCTCCAAAGCGCGGGAGCGCTCAGTTGAAATAGTTAGTTATGATAATGTTTGAATGACCAGTCTTTTTACTAATATATTCACATTTTATTTTTATACAGCTGAAGTGGCAACCAAGCGTACAGCCCACAAGATGGTAAGCGGTTACCGCAGCCTATGGACGCTTGCAATAGCAGAGGTATCACTCGCGGGTTGCCACCTCGAGGCTATCGAAAGCCATCACTCGCGGGTTGCCACCTTGAGGCTATCGAAAGCCTCATGTGCCAGTAATTTCACCGGAAACCATACCCTGCACAGAGCGAGCATTACTGCTTGGCGGCAGAAATAGGTATGGTGGTAGTCCTTCACTTTATAATTAGGAGCACAACCATCTCTGAGATCATCCTCGAGTCACACTCCTTTGTCGAAACTACAATTTTTTTGAACCATGACTATACTTAGAAATGTATTGTTTCTCCATCGAATCAGCACCATTATGCATTCAATGGTCAGTATTGTTTGTAATAACCTTGGACTTACAATGTTGTCAAAGATTCATCATGTTGATGACGCATAGAAGACTTGCTTTTAATTATAATTATATATTTTTTTTTAATTTAAAAACATATATATTTTTTTCCTTTATTAATTAAATAGGAGTTTTGTCACACAATGACAATGTCACTCCCGTACAGACTAGACACTAACACTTTAACTTACTTACAAAAGAGAAAACACGCCTACTTTACCTACTACTGTGAGTAGGTGGAACCTATCGAGATTACCTAGCCTACTTACACTACTTACTTATATCAAATTACCCGTAAATAGAGTTTTATCAGCATTTTGGCTTCCTCAAAAATTTAATATATAATTATATTATTATTATGTGTAGTAATTTCCTATTTCTAGGCACAAAACTATGACAGTATTATGACTAGATAGTTGCAATAAACCGAGTTTAATAGCGTGTTCGCTGAATAATTAGAATAGTAGTTTATTTAATGACATTTCAAAGTTTTGGATAATTTGCAAGTTCTGTGTTTAATTAAGTACACCTCATCAGTTTACTCTGATACTTAGTGAATTACTAAACCAGATCTGTTTTGGTAGGTACTGTTCCATACCGTGATATTTACATTAGAAACCCATTTCAATCAATCAAAGCTCTTAATAATAACTTTTTAACACCGATGCAAAAAGTGGTGTTACAATTTTTATCGCTATATTTTGTGTGTAAGTATCTGTCTGTCTGTGTGTGCACCGTAGTTCGAATTAAATGCGTTTTTTTTATTAGAAAACAGGTGTTCAGCGATGTATCTTAGACTTCATTAATATGTTTATTAAAATCGGTTCAGCCGTTTTAAGGTCATCAGCATAAGAGTATCGGGGTTTTTTTATGGTTATTTCATTCAGTACAGGCTTAACTAGATGTAGCCTTTCTGTTTTTTTTTGTATAGCACTAAAGTGGCAACCAAGCGTACGGCTCACAAGATGGTAAGCGGTTACCGCAGCCTATGGACGCTTGCAATACCAGAGGTATCACTCACGGGTTGCCACCCTGAGACGTAGTTCGAGAGTCTCATGTGCCTGTAATTTCACCGGAAACCATACCCTTCGAACCGGAACACAGCAATGCGAGCATTACTGCTTGGCGGCAGAAATAGGTATGGTGGTAGTCCTTCCCCGGACGAGCTCTATCACAAAGAACTCTACTACTCTTCTTACTTCTGTTTAGTGTACAAGTCAGACATCTATAATAACTGACCTAATTATGTATTTACGAGTATAATAGTACTTATGTTTAGTAAAATGTATTTCTGTTTTTTATTCTGGTTTCAAAAGACGAAACAAAAGATCATGTTTAATTTGGAAACCTTGTACCTACACTTACTAAACTACATTCACATGGACGCGCTAAATAATATGAAATCTATATTTGAGCGTTATATAGAGCGAAATTATAGTTGAGCGTTACTTAAATACAGTTATTTTTAAAAAAGATACATGCAGCTACTGCCAAGATCAAAATATCCTGAAAATGCCTGTATTACATTGTCACTCTACAAATAACGGTGATCATAAAAGATTATTGCGTCACGGAGGATATTCGAATCACTTTCGATTTGCGTTTTTGTAAACAAACAGTATTTAACTACTTTTTTTATTGTTTTGAACAATTTTCTTTGTATGTTTTGTTGAAAGGGAAAGAGTTTGACGCAGTTTCCTTTTTCTATTATCTTATATTCTCTAAATATATAAAACTCCTTCGTTACTGACTGACTGACACAGCCAAAACGGTCAGTCCTAGAGACTTGAAATTTTTAAAGCTATTTCCTTATGTAGGGTCGCACTACAAAATAAATTGACGAAATTTTACTTTTAGAGCACCTAAACACGTAGCGGGAATAAAAAAAAATTCAGCACAGTCAAACTCGCGGGGCATTCCACTAGTCGTTTATAAAATTACAATTCAAATCGTAAGTTTATCTGATAATTGAGCCGGAGTTAAACTGAACTTCATGATTACTAATAGCGAGCAGACAAGAACACAAAATCATATCCACTGCGAAACATAGGCCTCCCCAAAGAGTGCTGAGGGTTTACTCTAGAAAGCGACAAACGATAATCGTGGCCAATATCGTGGCTCAACTTAAAGGGTTTACTCTAGAAAGCGACAAACGATAATCGTGGCCAATATCGTGGCTCAACTTATGTTGGTGACAACTTCGTTCAGAGCATTGACGGACATAAGCTGAATCACGGAAAGTTTCACGATTTATCGCATTAGTCCACAAGAGTAGACCCTCTGTTACGACTTACGACCGATCTTGAGCCTTCACGCCCTTCACTATCCACTGCTTTAAAGTCATCGATCACAAGACCAAGAACACAAACAAATACTAATATTATCATACCAACAGAATTTATGGACACAAGTTTACTGGTATATACAGGGTTACAGGTTAAGTCGACCTAGATTCTGGAGGGGGTTGTAGCTTCCATAATTCCTGACTGATTTTTAAAGAAAATACAAATAAAGAATATAAAATAGTAGGAATTATGGAAGCTACAACCCCCTCCAGGATCTAGGTTGATTTAACCTGTAACCCTGTATAATGTACCAAATAGTCCCAATAGATGGTGGCATATCCTTTTAATATTATAAATGCGAAAGTCTGTGTGGGTGTGTGTATGTTTGTTACTACGTATCTCCGTGACGACTTAACCGATTGTGATGAAATTAATGATTTAAAGAAAAAAACGTGGATGTCTTAAGTCCTGGATTAACACATAGACTTATTTTTATCCCGGAAAAAATACTGTTCCTGTGGGATAGCATAAAAACTGCAAAAACGCGGGGGAAGCCGCGTGGGTCAGCTCATAGGTTAATAACTCGTTATACAGAAACAGAATACTTATCTAGTAAAAGCTCGTTTAAAAAACACCACAGAAGTAAAAAAATGTTCTCATTTAACTTTAGAACTGGAAAGTTCTGTTGACAATCGCGAGTACTCAGAAGTCCATTAGCAAAACTATCAGGTTCTTAATTAAAGTGTAGGTTCGCATCAATGTTGCAAGTAGTTTCTTTCAATCTACTACTTCTATTGGGTTTCAATCTGCCTTTATTTATTTTATTCTAAGAGTTCGTAATAAGAGTAGTAGAGTTCTCTGTGATAGAGCTCGTCCGGGGAAAGACTACCACCATACCTATTTCTGCCGCAAAGCAGTAATGCTCGCATTGCTGTGTTCCGGTGTGAAGGGTATGGTTTCCGGTGAAATTACTGGCACATGAGGCTTTCGATCTCAGCCTCAAGGTGGCAACCCGCAAGTGATACCTCTGGTATTGCAAGCGTCCATAGGCTGCGGTAACCGCCTACCATCTTGTGGGCCGTACGCTTTGTTGCCACTTCAGTTGTATAATAAAAAAAATCGTCTTTGTTATATTCTATAGCATCGTTTTCTATCAGGATTTCAGAAGATTGCGTATATTTACGTAAAACCTGTTTTTGAGAATTTATATCATAGTTGTAAAGGAGGCACAGATGTGCAAATGTAATAGAATAGACAGACCATATTATGTAAAATACAACTCTTTTTATTTGAGCACACCTGCATAGAGGTACGCTTCGCTCAATATGACTCATTCCTAATTTACATGATAAACGTGGGGAGGGTCCGAAAAAGCAAATGTCCCCGTTCTCCAGACCATTATGAAAAAGGGACCTACCGAACTCAGGATTCTTACTTTGACAGATGGACCAGTCAGGTTAGCATGATGAAGCATCATAGCATGGTTTGTCTGTTATATAAAGAAATGTGGAAAAAAAATACAGTTCTGTAATAATGTATTTTTTGTCTACTCTTCTGTCTACTATAGCTACAGTCGCAGCAATCACCAGAAAACCAGGTTAATATTTTAACGAAATTCCAGATTTAGTGAAAATATAGGCTATGTATTGTTCGCACAGCGGATCTAGGCTTCCGTGAAGATAGCCGTTTGTGATGCGCAAAGACAATTTAGTTTGAAAAAGCTCCATTGCGCATCGAAACGGCTAGGCTTCCGTGAAGTTAGCCGTTTGTGATGCGCAAAGACAATTTAGTTTGAAAAAGCTCCATTGCGCATCGAAACGGCTAATTTCACTACGGCCGAGTTCCGTCGTGAGACCTATACACCTCCATCTACATTTCCAGATTGGAGATTGGACGCGCTTAATTGCTTTGACATTCGCTGAGGTGGATTCACTTTGGTTTTTTATAGCTCGCGACCTGGCACAGCTTACATGGTCGTTACAGATTTAACTTTACACGGATAAGCGGACTTTTAGACAGCGCATTCATCAGCTGGATGAACAACCGCTATAGCACAAAACAGATTATTAGTACTACGTGCTAATTATTAACAGTCGTAAGACTTTGAGGCGGTTCAAGAACTTCATCATGACAGCCTTCTAATGTTCCCACTGCTGAGACACTAGCCTACTCTCAAGCGGGATTGATTGGGTCTTAATTCACCACGCGGACCCAATGCGGATTGGTGGATGGCACATGTCTTTCAAATTGTTAGTTTTTGGACATGCCGGTTTCCTCGCGATGTTTTCCTTCACCGTATGATAGCACTGGCATTGCGTACATAAATTTTTCGAATGAAAAATCCATTGGTGCACGATCGGATTCGAACCATCGACCTTTGGATTGGCAGGCGGGCTCACTACCACTAGATCACCATCGCTATCAAGAACTTACAGCTCTACAAATACTACTGCCTCATCTTCTTCTTCTTTTTTTAGGACTGACACACATGACATGATGACTTTTCTTTCAAAATTTCCTTGGAAAGTCTTTGACTAAATTACCAACCAACATTACCCCTCCATTTCAATTACTTACACCTTTTTTTTTTTTTTTGTTAACGGGGAGGAATCTGCATTCAGACATCCCGTCGCATAAGGGTACGACGGGGGTGTGTGAGGTTGTCGGACTCGACGACTCACTAAACCATCCCCGGTGGCCAGCCTCGATGCATGCCAAGGGGCTCCACGGTCCCCTAGGGCTATCAGTGGTGCCCCTCTCGCATCGCGCTCAAAGCACTTCCCGGGGCTAACAAAAGTCAGCCCCAGCACCTCGCAGTGCTGCGGCAGCACAGGGCCACCCCTGTGCTACCGCCCTTCTCGGGTTACTTAGCCTGCCTAACATTCCGTCTGTTTTGTGGTCAGCCCATCAACAAACTTACACCTGTGCTAAGTAAACAAGTTAAATTGGATAAACTGCCACTAAATTTACGCAATAAAACCTAAAATAACACGAGAAAAATAATTAAAAGCATGTCGTTTTGACAAGATAGCCAAAGACATTCTACTGCCTCATCTCAAGTTAGTCTGGTTTTTAATTCAAGTCCAAAAAGGTAAACAAACAAATGTCATTGTCAAATGTCAATTTTGTGTATCTCAGAAAAGCAAAACCTTTGGATCGATATACTTGTACCTGCGTACTAATCAGAATCACACCTACTACCTGTCTACCAATAAAGATCAACAGAAACAACATAGGGCTTTTTTATCCATCGGCTTCCTTGTTCGCGACTCATTTCATCTACCAAACCTAACGAAACTTCTTTAACGCATAATCATAAAAAAAAAAAACAAAAAAGAAAAATGACAAGAACTGTCACTTGGCTCGGAACTAAAAACTTGATATAAAAATATATTTTATTTTATGATTTTTCTCTGTAATAGCTTACAAAGTCTAAATCTATCCCTACCTATACCAACCCCATAGAACAAACTTGTAATAAAACACAGCGAGAAACCTTCCGACAAGCACTTTCGATAAACGAATGAAAATGAACCAAATGTGTAATAGCACTGCAATACCTTACCGTACCCCAGAATGTGACAAGTACCATAAAATATTTCCCCAAAAAAATATTGTTCTAAGTATTTGCATTAAAAATATGAATATCGGAACAAAACTATGCCTAAATCATCTATTTTAATTAGTTCTTGGCGAGAATATATCAATATATCAATAATCTTATTCATTAATTTAGCGTATGTTACGCTAAAATACTTACTTTTTGATAGTTCCTATCAAAAAGTAAGTATTTTTTTCTATGGCATCACCAGCGTTTACCTTTTTGGTAAAAACCAGACTAGTTTAATTCATGGAAACAAAAAGCAATCATCGCACAGAACTGACAGACCCACTGGGAATCTTCAATGCACTGCAATTGTAGGTAATACGAGTAACAAGCAACGCTGTAAAGTGCCTGCTTTTGATGCAAGCGAAATCCCAGAGAGTCACTTGGCAGTAGTTGGTGAACTAGTATAACGATCGTTTGCTCGTCGGGTCACTAGTTATTTTTTGAAGGCTGCGTTTATTTGAATTATTTAGTTGAAACTAGCTGCCTTCCGCCGCTTTCCTCGCGTGTTACATACCTACGTAAAAAGAAGCCTATCTCCTTCCTCAGACGTTTTTTTTTAATCAATGAATATGGGTAAAAACCGTGCTAAACGGAATTTCATTAAAAAGGACTCATTATTAGGAACCAATAATGTTTCCAATTACATTTATCATGTGGCCTCCTGTGCCAGTAATTTCACCGGAAACCATACCCTTCACACCGGAACACAGCAATGCGAGCATTACTGCTTGGCGGCAGAAATAGTATGGTGGTAGTACTTCCCCGGACGACCATAGCTATATGACTATAGTATAATAAAGAACGCCACTACACCACAGCGAAGTGAGCTATCTGTTCTTGAACAAATGTTCAAACTTCGGTTTACCTTTTGCATCTGAAACTGGGTCTGTTTGCCCACCAATTTCCGCCATTTTACTTCTCTGCAACCTGACGAACGGATCAAAGTTTTAATTGGATTTTCAGGGAGACGAGATCGGTCAACCATTTTTATGTTTGTGTCTCATAGCTGAATGAATTTTAGTCGATCCGATTTAAATTCAGATTGGGTTTGAAATGTAGCTCTGTGGAAAACTAGATTGGTTTCAGATCTGGTCTACCTATGAGCCACGTCAAGGTAGTTTACATACAGTTTAGACTTACCTAATGTAAACCAAAGACTATTGTCAATTTCAAATTTGAAATTGAAGGAATTCTACTCGCAGCGACATCTATAGTTTTATTTAACACTTTACACCGATCAGCTGTTTCCTGCGCATGATTCAGTGCGTGCATGTAGTTTTGTATACCATGGACAGATGGCGTTAGCAGCACGCAAACATTTGGTTTAAATAATAACTAATAAGTTTAATTAAGTTAATATTCAAAAGATATGTAAATATAAATATAACTTGTTGGTTGTCTGAAAGAAAACCCTTTGCAATAAGTATATTGTACCCATTTTCGTATTGTTAAAAGGTAATCAATCAAGTTTATGTTTTAGTTTAAGTACCTACCTACAAGCAAAAAGTTTTTTTCATTTAATTAATCACACTAATATTATAAATGTGAAAGTTTGGAGGTTTGGCTGTTCGGATGTTTTTTCCTCTATAACTCGACAACCGATTTGGTTGAAATTTATAACATAAATAGATAATGACTGGGAATAGAACATAGGCTACTTTTTATCCCGGAAAAAAGTAACGTTCCCGAATACCACGCGAACGAAGTCGCGAGCGACAGCTACTTTACCATAAAAATGATCTCACCTAAAACATTTTCATGCAAAATGTTGCAAAGACAAGACTATTGACTCGCACTGTCAAAAAGTTATCAGATCACATGTAATGTAGAGCCAAGCTTCTAACTCTACACGTCCTAACTCTACAAGCCCTAACTTCACAAATTCTACATCTAAGGTTGGATTCGACCAAACTCGAATAGGCGCTATTCTTCGAATAAATCGTAGAAAAATATTGGTTGTATGTCACAATATTTACATCCTGACTGTACATGGAACTGCCGATGGCAAATAACCACGCGAAAATTTATGTTTAATATAAATTATTGACAGTCTATTATTGCTTTGTAAATTATAGAATATTATTGTTAGGTATTTTTAAAGAAAGAAAGAATTAGCCCTTACAGGGTCCATGTACTCTCCTGCAGCAATACTATGTTACACCTAAGCTGAATGTACATTGAGCATGAATAAATGAAATATGAAATATGAAAAACAATATTTTATTTGACGATGGCGAATCAAAACTCAAAGTATGGAACTAAAAAGTAGCAGAAAAAATTATCCGATGGCGAATCGCCACTAACTCGAGTTATTCTCGAGTAAACTGACAGTTTCCTTGTATTTGACATTTCTTATTCCTCGGAACAGTTATTCCAAAAGTTGAATCAGCCTTAGTCAAAATATGTGACTTTAGAAGATATCTTAGCCATTCATATCTTTTACTCTCAAAAGGCGACAAAAATAAGAAAATCATATTAAATCTATTTGATATACACACAGGATACACAGAATAATTATCAGAATAATCAAATTTATTTGTAAATAGGTATATGTTTACAAGTCAGATATTTATAATTAAGTACTTAATGTACCTATTTCTACTTATACACTTAGGTATATATCCTATAATTTGTACATTCTGCTGTAGGTAGCCAAGACCGCATAATTGATTACTTCAATTTATTAATTCTCTTGTTTTCTGTCTCGAACATAATCCTGCAAGAATAAATCTTTTAATGAAATAGTAACCGCAGCACCTGTTTTTCCTTGTGAAATTAATTTCAGCTCTTGTTAATCGCTGCAATGCACCATTTTCTCTTGTTTCTCGTTATTTCCGTCGTTGCCATAGGTAGTTATTTATGAACATTTAAATTATAGACTCATGGTACTTTATTCATCGTAACTAAATAAATAAATCATTAAAAAAAAACCTATAAAACTCTTCCACACAGACTTTTAATAAAAACTTTAAAAAAATGGCTAAGGGAAAAAAAACTTTTATAATATGACAGAATTTTTTAACAATTGATTTGATTTCATGAATTAACCTGTTCCTAATAATTGTGACCTAAATTTTATTTTCTGCTTGATTTGAATTTAAGTAATATTTATGACAAATAATTATTTGGTTGGTTTGACATTTCATTTAGGTACTTATAATTAAAAATGTATATATTGTTGTATAAATTTGCATGCCGTCTAAGTCGGCGAAATATGTGATACCAATGTCTTGACTCCAACAACCTTGACTACCATATTTGTGGCAAATAAATTTCATTTTATTTCATTTCAACTTTTTGAACAAAATAATACTTACTAATATACAAAATAATACTTTTTGAACGAAATAATATAATGTCCATCGAGCTTTTTTTTATTACTAGAAAACGAAGTATAGGACGACCGATAGACCTCGATGGACCGATGACATTAAAGCGGTCGATGTATGGTGAGTGGTGGGTGACTCATCAGGCGTCATGGCGCTCTTTGTGGGAGGCTTAAACAGTGAAAATCTATCGGCTGATAGGTTGAACTATTTTATGATATACTAACTGGGCCCTGCGGTGTTGCCCGCGATTTAACATGATTTATCCCCCAGGCACCGGGTTAAAAAATAGCCTATATGCTATGCTATTCCAGACTTTAATCTATGCCTGTGCCAAATCACATAGAGATGCTTTCAGCCGTTCTACAAACATCCAAACTCTCGCACTTATAATATTAGTGTGATTTTAAAGCGCGATGGTGGATTGCCCGGTTTAGAAGCGATAGGTTTGATCTTCGTATCCCACTGCGGGAAAAAAGTGTTTGCGAGGTAATTGTTCATAATCAACATATTCCACCATCATTGGGCGTCTTACTAAAATCTTACAGCTTATCAACTCTGACCCCATTTCACTGTGTCGTGGGTTTTCGAAACTACGAGCAAAGACACCACAGAACTTGTCAAACATACGAGTACTTTGGGCTTTTCCAGGGTCTACTCTCGCGCGAAAAGCGATATATCGTGTCAATGTACAAATGACTTTTACATTCTATAATGAGTGTACATTTTAAAAATTAAGATTTGATGAATAGATGTTTTGCTATACAGACCATTGATAGTTGGACGTTTTGCTACATGGACATTTAGTTAATTAGGCTTATTGTTCATTAGAAGTTTTGCCATTTAGCCACTTAGACCTTCTGATCAGGCTTATGTCCGTTAATGCTGAAATGAAATATTTATTGTTTGTGAAACTAGGTGTTCTTCTTCTTCTTCTTCTTTTATGGCCTCTGTGGCTTTTTTGCCACAATTTGCCAGTGTCAAGTGTATTAGTTTGATTGTCGCTTAGCAACGTAAACAAACGAAATTTGGAAAGAAACGATGACTTTTCTTTCAAAATTCCCTTGGAAAGTCTTTGACTAAATTACCAACCAACATTACCCCTCCATTTCAATTACTTACACTTGTGCTAAGTAAACCAGTTAAATTGGATAAACTGCCACCAAATTTACGCAATAAAACTTAAAATAACACGAGAAAAATAATTATAATGGGAGGACCCATGTCGTTTTGACAAGATAGCCAAAGACAATCTCCGAAACTAGGTGTAACGTGGTGAATAATTGACATTCCTGTCAAAAAGTTTCTCTAGTCCCTACCAGCTGGCGTACAAACATTTAAGTTATTGATAGTTTTTAAGAAAAAATAAATGTAGATACTTAATACTGAAAATATTTAACAATTCATTTAGGCATGCAAAAATTATCTATCATAACAAATGTCAGAGAATTAAAAATAAACAAAAAGAACTACAAAATTTGCTCTGAACTGTCACCAACTGAGACCGATGTGGCGCGGCGGACGAAAGACCGCCTTTGATGTAGGAGGATGCGGATTCGATTACCGCCTTAAAAAAAATTTGTACAATCTCCAAATATTTCTTCCGGGTGTTTGGGTAATTTTTATGTATAATAAAAAATATCTATCTATGTAATGTATTGTATATCTTCAGTCATTTAGTACATAACAAGCGCTGCTTAGCCTGTGGCTATGTTATTTATTTTAACTTAAGAGAAGCTGCGATATTTGCCACGATTATCGTATAAGTCGCTTTCTAGACTAAGAGTAGACCCTCAGGCTTGTTTGCCAACTCCAGTATGCAGCAGCTAATTATGTTTATTCCACTCTGGTACAAGTAGGCCATGGGTTATATGTTTTTGGGTCAAACATTCGTGCGGGAAGCGGGTAGTTTTTAATTACGGATATGAGACGGGAAAAATATTTTCTGTCGGCAGTTACAAAGTTAAATATTATGTGTAAGTTATTAACCTAATTTACCTTTTTCTATCGCTGACCAGTTCATGTGGTTGTTGGTGAAATTACAGGCACATGAGTAATCATTAGACTACATTTTTATGTCAGTCATGTCATTAGACTACATTTTTATGTCACAATGTCTCAGCGCAAGTTCCTTGAGAATCCACTAGTGAATTTCGCTCTATCTTGACATAGATCAAAATCCTCAAGTGCCTATGTAATTATCTGGCAACCATTCCCTTTGAACCGGAGCACAGCAATGTAAGCGCTACTGCTTGACAGAGTAAGTATGTAAAAAGGACAGTCAAACAGGAAAAAGGTCAGTGGTCAACTCCTGAGACGGAATTAACAGGAAGGTGTAGGACATGACCTGACTACTCTGAAAAAGCTGGGACCGACTGCTGAACGTGCTCTCCGAAGCATGAAAGTGCTCAGTTGAAATTGCCACTGGCGGTAACACATCCAAACGGTGACTACGCGGAACTTCGTAATTATAAAAAAAAATTGCCTGTTTAGTCAGGAGCGCACAAGGCGGCAGACAGAGTATAATAATAATAGGTAGTATGACCACAGAACAGATATTAGTACTACATAGTACCACAATGAATAGATGCTTAGTCAGGAGCGCACAACTCCGCACAAGGCTGCAAAAAGAGTTAGTCTTAGTAGTATTACCATCGTTTATTGAAATAGAGTACTTTCCCGGACGAGCTCTATCACAAAGTACTCTACTACTTTTACGTAGAGCGTAGCCCCGTTTAAATAAAATATTTGTTTAGTGCTTGAACGGGGTCACAGTTAATTGTATGTTAGGCAGGTAATGTACGTACATTAGCTAGTCGAACTGAGATTTAAGTTAAATTCATCATTTGCACGGAACAGCGACGGCAACTTAGCTGAGTCTCGCGTCAAATTAGTTAATTTAGCACGTTTCCCCAAAGAGAAAAGTTACTTCATTACATTATTTAGTAGGTATTCTTAGAGTATGCTATGGCTTCTGAATTTTCAAATGTTACGTCGTAGATTTGATTCCAAAAGTACATCGATTAGTAGAGCAGTTAGCATGAGCATCACCTTGATTGACACTACAGTGGAGTTTCGTGGTAGAAAGGGATTCTCGAAATAGAGCTAGAAATCCAGCCGTGTTTTTGCCGGTGAAAATAGGACTATTTTTATTGCCGAATGAAAAAGTCGAATGAAACAGGGCTACACTGCACACACTGCGTGAAACTGGCTTTAGGATTTTATAAAAAAACTCTTTTTTTTTATTTTGAGGAATATACCGGGAAAATAGAGCGTTTTTAACAAAAAAGACAAAAAATAAGAACAGATGTAATTTTACTTTTACTTTATTAGGTACTTTTACAGACAGATGCGACATATTTTATCCTAAATGACATATTTTATCCTAATATCCTCCGCCTGCTTCCGTTTATTTATGAAGACCGGATCAATCTAAAAGACGACTGATGGTAATGATGATTTTCTAGGGAGGAGAAGGGGGTGGTGGACATCGAGTTATGAGAAACAGATCAATTTAGAAAACTGCTAGTAACTGGCATATATTCTTTATGACACTGATCTGCAGTTTTTATACCAAGTGTTTAATTAATTGTTTTTTATAAATTCACTCTTAATGGCTGTTTTAATCTCGGCTAACTACTGAAGGTCTCACGAGTCAGCTTAACGTCCTTTTTGAAGCACGGAAGCGCTGTGTCACTCAATTTAAATGTCAATTTCGTGGAAATACATACCGCGCTAAACTTATTTTTTTTAAGATCGACTCAACTAGCTTAGAAAAAAAAGCTGACAGCTACGCCATTACTGATTTGCCGCTTACATAAGACTACTACAGTCGAAAACACGCCCGGAAAAGTGTCAAATCTTAGCCAATGACAAAGCGCGTCTTGAAATGTGTGTTAAGTTTGACTGTAATATTAAAACAAGTAAGTAGCATTGGTTGGACTACCTACTACTTATAATGTTAGATATACTTGGTTTTTATAATATTTGCGGGATTTTATCGCGTTATTTTTTTTTCTATGTTTAAAAAGGTTAATTATCCGTATCGCGGTAAACGCGGTAATATCCCGCAAATATTATTAAAACTATGTGTTCTGATCGCGAAAGTTTAAAAATACCGTGTTAGATTATCAGACAGTTATGCGTAGTTGCTTTTCATAATGTCGAGTCAAGGGGAAGGCCAGACAAGGGATTATGGCAAATATGCCTTTAAGATTCACTCGAGCGCAATAAAAAAGTTATCCACGGGAGGAACCCTCTATTTGCACAAAACAACCAATAAAAGTAAACCATTCATGTTATTCGTACTCGTATAGCTAAAGGTATGTAACTTCATACCTACGCAAACCTCGCTACGCCCCGTTTATGAACAACGAAAATTTTCATACATTCTCGACTAACATTCCGATTCCGACAGAACAATTTCCTTTTTTACACAGTCCGTAACAAAGTGATTTATTGTTTCAGATGCCTTCGACTCCTGATTCAATACAGCGCTGAAGTTTAACGAGAAAACATTCCCCAGCTCTATTATTGCGCGCGTGTGCTGTTCGAAATTCAAAATGAGCGAGCGTGATTGGTACCGGTGCTGCTACGGTGGTGTTTAGTGATGTGTGTTGTCGATAGTGGTTATCGATAGTCGTTATGGCGACGATGGATTTGACGAACGAGGTGGTCCGGTTGCGGGCGGAACTCGAGAAGGTGTCTACCGAGAGGGATATGCTTCTCTGCGAGGTGTCGAATCTGAGGAGAGAACTGGAGCTGAGCGAGTTGAAGCACTTGCAAGATGACAGGTAAGACTTTTTAATTTATAAGATTTTAATAATACTGACTGTTGTTCGAAAAATATCGGTAAATAATTTTATGATACTACACTACAGCAGGATAAGATAAAGTATGTTAGGTTATTCTAGGTACCTCGATTTTATGATTAGAAGTAACTTACTATTATAGGTAAAATATTAGCAACTCCTTTGCAAATTCAAATACCAAATTCTGGTAAAAGAACGCATCGTGTGATAAACTGATGACCCAATCACACTCGCTTGAGAGTAGGCCAGTATCCAAGCAGAACATTAGAAGGCTGACGCTAGCAATACCAAAGGTATCACTCGCGGGTTGCCTTGAGGCATAAATCGCAAGCCTCATGTGCCAGTAATATCACCGGAAACCATACCCTTCACACCGGAACACAGCAATGCGAGCAATACTGCTTTGCGGCAGAAATAGGTATGGTGGTAGTACTTCCCCGGATGTGTTTTATCACAAAGAACTCAGCTACTCTTTATATAGAATAGTAGTAAAATAGAATTGGATTGAAATGCGGATTAAGATCGCGTTGAAGAGTAAGGCCCCTGATGGTAACCCGGAATGTCGCCATGTCAATTACATCATTTGACAGCTACCTGTGTACTGACTGACATCTACATAGCCGCTTCCGCAATAACAAAGGCAGCCTACGTCTTGTGGGTCCTTTCAAAAGCTCGACGGTTCGTCGAGGCCTCTACACAAGAGATGGGTTGTAAGTTGTGAGAATATAAAGTTTTTGGATCGCTTTTTTGAAGTTGCAAACTTTTATGACGATACTTTTTTATTGTGTTCACCACAACACTAAATAAAACTAAAATTAATTAAAACACGTGAGGCGAAAATCTTTTTTTTTTTGGGATATTATAAACTCTAATGACGGAGTTTATCAGCCAGAGTCGGCTGGTCGAGTCCATTTCTTTTCTAGTTTTCGAAAGTTTTAAAAGTACTACAACTCTATTGACGGAGTTCATTAATTCTGGACTATAATGCTCTTAGTAAAAAATCGGACATAATGTTCATAGCTTTCAATATCCGATTTTTTTCAATTTTTTTTATTTCACACAGAACCTTAAAAAAACTGTCCAAGGTTTTTAACAAACTTCTTCAAACTGGAGTGCTCGTAACGTAGCTGGCTAAGTTATTCTTAACAGATCAATGAAGTTAAGCACTGTTCCGCGGGGTCATCATTTGTATGGGTGACCGCAAGTGACAATTTCAACTGAGCGCTCCCGTGCTTCGGAGGGCACGTTAAGCAGTCGGTACCGGCTTTTTCAAAGTTGTTAGGCCATGACAGAGGCCTTCGGGCGGCCTAGAAACTTTGTCACCAGAGTTGGCCACTGACTCATACGAACGAACGAACGAACAAACTTCTAAAACATTCACCGAAACTCTTCCAAATCACGTTTTGCACCATCAGGCAAAAATTGAAATTGAGCTGTGTGAAATTCCCGTTTTCTATAGCTAGTTTTGTAACTCGCTTCAGCTTGAACCCTGAGGCAGACCACAGCCTCACGCATGCCTATTACAGCTATTGTTGGCGTGGTTTCCGACGACACTGTCGGAAGGTCCTTCTTTCAATGGAACCTAGTGCCACTCGTCTGGTTTATACACAGGGTACTTCGTTTAGAGCTGCCATCATGGAAATCACAGTTCTGCACGCTCGGAAACGCTCGTGGCATATCTGGCTGTAGTTATTACCTGGTTGTATGACTCTTCAGCAAGAATTCACCTAGTAGGTACCACCGCAGTGCCAATATTCTGCCTCCTTGCAGTAATGTGTTGGCATAACCTACTGTGTTTACGTTTGAAAGGCACTGTAGCAAAGCAAAAAAAATAACTGGACGATAGTTATGGCCAGACGACTTTAGCGTCTCGTCTCGTCTGGTCATTATAATATTGTTTTTTTTTTTTTTTTTAACCACTAGAGTGGCAACCAAGCTTACGGCCCACTTGATGGTCAGCGGTTACCGTAGCCTATGTACGCATGCTACATCATAGATATCACTTGCGTGTTACCACCCTGAGACGTAAGATGGAAAGTCTCATGTGCCTGTAATTTCACCGGAAACCATACCCTTCGAACCGGAACACAGCAATGCGAGCATTACTGCTTGGCGGCAGAAATAGGTATGGTGGTAGTCCTTCCCCGGACGAGCTCTATCACAAGAACCCTACTACTCTTAATTGTTCATACCAGATCAACGAAGTTAAGCACTGTTCCGTTTGGTCCAAGTCCACTTTCATGCATTAGATTGCATGTTAATCATTCGGTCCCGTCTTTTTATAAGTTTTTAGGCCACGACAGAGGCCTTCAGGCGGTCTATTAACTCCGTCACTAGAGTTGGCTTCTGACTCATACGAACTTTTTACAATTCTGCACGCGGAATGTGCGCTTGTAGAGACGTTATTGACGTGACTGTGTCAATGTGTGCTGTACGTGTTTACCTCGACTTCCCCAAAATATTGCAAAAAAATATATGTTAACTAGCTGTAACTAGCGACTTCGTTCGCGTTGAACACAGGAACCGTACATTTTTCGGGGAACAACAGCGTGAGTGTATCCTGGGATGGATATATATAATCTACTTGTACCAAATTTAATTTCAATTCGCTCAGTCGTTCGTTAGGGCGTGAAACCACAGAGTGTGATACCCCAAACATAAAATAAAATAAAAATAGCCTTTATTCCTAATTTATTACTTAATTTAATTACACGATACACATAAATTCCATTTTTTATTTTTATATTTCGCTGTGCATTCAGTGTATATTTATCCTTTTAATCTATCTTAGATTCCTATGTTTTTTCATTCATGTATAGGCCATCTCTTGCCCCAAACATACAAACATAAAAACATCCAAACTTTACCCATTATAATATTAGTAAGATTTAGTAAGAAGTAGGTAAGTAAGTAGATAAGGCCTGGTACACGCGAGGAAAGCGCGGAGGCGGCATGGCAGCTTGTTCCCACATAGTGGTCAAGTACATTAGCACATAATTTCTCACCAAACTATGAAATTACTTGCCCAATCAAGCAAATTATTTTCGCATAGAACTACCTTCGTAAAATCACGACGTTCGTGCGTAGGTTTACAGTGACGTCATCTGGCTGACCTTATGGTGCTAAGTATTTGTTTACACGGTATCACTTTCTCATGGTGTTTTAGTTTGGCAGGTGCCATATTCACCAAACATAACTAGTATTTATGGTGTAATATGGGTATGTATGTCTAAAACAAAGTCGCTTGCGCCCCGTCTGTCCCTCCGTGTATGTTTGTATGCTTAGATCTTTTGAACTACGGAACGGAATTTAATGCGGATTTCATCAATAGTACAGTGATTCAAGAGGAAAGATGATACGTATGAAGTCGTTTCGCAACAGCTAGTAAATATCAAAGCAGAGGCTATATTGCAAGCAAAGCTACGCGAACTAAGTTCGTGTGCGTCGGTAGTCAACCCTGTGTGTGTGATGAACTGATGATGAAGGTATTAAGGCGTATTACGGCGCATAAAGGCTTCCGTCATAGCCTACCAACTTTAAAAAAGCCTGGACCGCTCAACGTGCCCTCCGAAGCACGATAGCGTTCAGCTCGCTCAGCTCAGTTAGTTAATTTAGTGTCGAGCTCTTTGTGATAGCTCTTTGTGGAGCTCGTCCGGGGAAAGACTACCACCATACCTATTTCTGCCGCCAAGCAGTAACGCTCACATTGCTGTGTTCCGGTGTGAAGGGTATGGTTTCCGGTGAAATTACTGGCACATGAGGCTTTCAATCTTAGCCTCAAGGTGGCAACCCGCGAGTGATACCTCTGGCATTGCAAGCGTCCATAGGCTGCGGTAAGCGCTTACCATCTTGCGGGCCGTACGTTTTATAAAAAAAAAAAATGGTAAATTTCCTCCAGCTCTACCGTACGACACTGTGGACTATGGTACGACATAGAGCTCTACTATTGAATTGAACATGTAAACAAAGAAGCCTCGAGTGGTGTGTGTGGTGTGTGGTAATAGACAAGGCGGGTCAAGGTTCGTGGCCTTATAAAGAGGCATCGTTGCGCTAGAGTGGAGCAATCGGTCAGCTATAATTACTACACGAGCACGGTATCAGCTCGCTTGCGACTACGCTATTACCATATATTACCAATACACCCAACCATAGAAATTAGAAAACCATAGAAATAAAGGATCCCTTATTTCTATACACCCAACATTTTAACGACCTCAATGGCGCGGTGGGAGAGTGTCGGTTCGAGAAGCGAGAGGCTGTGGGTTCGATCCCGCTACTACACATTACACTATTATAAATGCGAAAGTTTGGATAGATGTTTGTTTCTCTATAACTAAAACGATTTTGCTGATATTAAGCAGCCAAATCGGTTCATCGGTTCACTCGGGAACCGCAATTTTTTTCTGGGGCATAGTTAAATAATGAAAAAGTGCGGTTTCCGAGTTCCACGCGAAAGTCTTGAGCAACAGCTATAAAAAATGAACTACTAGAGGAGATGGCGGGACGAACTCGACTCACATCCAAGCTCATGGCCTGTCACGGCGTTAGATCGCGAAGAGTGGAAGAAGGGAAGGGAGGCCTTTGCCCTGCAGTGGGACAATCACGGCTAAATAATAATAATAATAATAAATATATGACGCAGCCGGAATATGAATTTTGTATAGAAAATAACCCCAGTCTCTTGCATCAAATAAGATAATACCGGATAAACTTCCGGGGAATTAAATATCTTAGCACGGTAACACTGATCGCGAGTGGGCGAAGTAAAGCTTCGAAATACCCAAAAGCCATCCGACCTTTTAGGTTTCCATGGAAATGCCGAATGAATACTCATCTACCATTCGTTAACAGAACTTTGCTATTTCCACCAGTACCACTACTTATCTATAAAATTATTGGCAACCCAACCCACGTATGTGGTAAAAAATGTAATATTTTATTTGTTAGTGCCATATTTTAGGTCAAAGCACCAAAGCTTTTTTAAATCTATGCGTATTGAGCGCCAAAATTGATTTAGAAACTCAAAGCTACAGTTTGTAGAAGCGTATAATTTTTTATACCTTAGCTTATGTAAGTAAGTACTTAAACAAACTATTCATAATAGCAAGAGTTTTGTATAAATTCATTACATATTTTTTTTTAATTAGACGTTTTTAGTGGGTTTTACTAAATCTTGTAAATTATAGTAACAATAAAATAGTTTATTGGCATCTCTTTTGATTTTCCTCAATACGAAACCATAACCTTTTATCTCAAAACTCAGTAAAATATAGCGGCATTTTAGCATTTCCCTTTTAATTGCGTGGGCACTTATACGACTTATTACGCTTGTCCGAGGTCGAACTTAACCTCTGAGGTGTGTTTTTGACAAATTGAGAGGGACGTTGGATCTCCTAATGCCCCGGGCATTTTATGAAGCGCTTTAGTGTATTCTCCTGAAATAATAGCCACAATTACACAAAGGAAAGTTCCCACCATGCTTCTATTATAGGGAAAGTATTTGTTGTTCATTTGTCGTTTTTAATGTTGCGTGAAATGTTTGGAAAAGGGGAAAACATTTTGTTTTGCCGCGTCCAAGAGTTGAATCATTGGATTTAGAAAAATATGTAAAAATCTGTTTTGGTTACAACCACATACATTATAAAATTATAGCCTCCACATTAAAATCATGTAATGATTTCATTCCAAACGTATGGCGATTGACGACAATATTTGCAAGAAGACGGTCAGCATATTCATTAAATTAATAAACTTATTCTGTCAGGTATATTAACGCCATTTTAAAAACGCCATATTGCCAGTTGATATTACATTTGCGTTAATATGGTAATGGACCTTAGGTTTACTTTCTAGGACAGCTTCGGTAACAACTCTTCAACAAACACCTTGTGAGCTGCGTTCCGCTGATCGGATGATAGATACCTATACCCATTTTAGTTTAATTTTTAATCTGGCTTATAAAAACAATCTATAAAACGTCGCTTAAAACTAATCCGTATCGCAGACATGTTGACACATTTCCAAGCTGGAAACGGTGGGATACGGGAAATGATTGCAGTTTCAATTTCCTACGGAGAGAGGAAATTCGTCTGCCACTATTACCAGACACTTCAAAATAGGATTAGCGTGTCTGGGCTTAGAGCTCATATATGCTCTAAATCCAGACATACTAACAATAACTTTTATTTTGTAATAAACCTGCCCCGGTACGAATGCAACTATACTACATATAAACCTTTTTCTTTAATCACTACATAGCTAAAAACCACATTAAAATTATACATACACAACACTTATCAGGAGAACATCTTATTAACAATGTTTTATTAACAATGGTTTACGACCTGGAGCATAATCTGTTTATCATTCCAAGAAGCAAGCAAAGCCGCTAGCAGAAATTAGTAAACAGGGTGTGAAAATCTCTAATCAGTATTGCAATCGGTTGCAGTTCTTAATCCAATAAAATGGAAAGCTAACAAGCTGTCTAGACCGTTATCGTTTTATGCAATAATGGTGCGATCATTGCATATATACACTCAAAGATTATTTGATTGAAGAGCGTTCATATTTGTAGTGGCACTCCTCGCAACTTCGTTTCATCATATCAGCCGATAGACATCCACTACTGGACCTATGTCTCCTCCAATGAGCGCCATGGCGACCGATTTTGAGCCTTCACTATCCAATAACTTCCTGCGACGACTTCTACTACTCTAAGATCTTTGTTATGAAGTTTGTCATTGAAGACAGAAATCTTATCGAATTTATCTCTAGTCTATCTATAGCATCTATAGTCGTCTTGAATGAGAAACGTGCATAGAATAAAACTCCTTATTGCACCTCCATCTTCGAGTAGCTAATGCGAAGCAAGTCAGGGGACGTGGTACAAATTGCTTGCACTTTTTTATTGGGAACATAAATTCTTTAGTACAAAGTTTTAGCTGATTTTACAACATAGAGAGAGAGAGAGAGAGAGAGTATTGGTTGAATTAATTAAGTAAGCTGCTGGACAAATGTTTGCATAGTCTGCAAATATTTGTTTTCTTGGTTCGGATGTTGTCGAACCACAGTAAGTAGTATCGTAGTTTTTAATTTAATACCCACGGCACAGGGAATCCTAGTGTCAGAAATATTGGGTGTATTTATGTTTCGAAATAATCAAAGCTTCTAACAATCAAAACAGTACATTTATGCGACCCTTTACCGTTATCTCGACAGATCCGCCCACTATGTAATGACGCGGTTAACCACCCACCTGACCTGGCTGCAATGTTACAATCGATAAACTGGTAAATCATTTGATATTTTACTAGAATACGAATTGATTGAAATTTGATTATTTTTTTCAAAGTCCTTGATTTTACTCTAGTTCTGAAATTGAAAATGTTGTAACGCTTGAGATTCAGTGGGGTCGTCAAAATACACGAATACATCGCGAGAAGTTCGGGAAGGATCACCAGTCATTTTGTTTGAAAATTTTGCGAATTAGTTGTAAATTGTGAATATGAATTTTACTAAGGTGTTGGTTGACTGGATCTAGTGTTATGGGTAAAAAATTACAAAATGATTATGTGGGAAGAATTCGAAACAGTGGATTTGCGCTAGTTTTCGATGTGAATGTGCTTACAAAAGATTCAGACTCGGAAGTCAGAATTTCAAACGTTTTATTATCTGGGATGCAATCGAAAATTCATCACGATCTTGATTATTTCATCGCTGTCTCATTGCGAGATATTTATTTAGCGTAAAACATCGTAATTACTGAGGTTCTGGTTGTAGCAACACCCTATCTAATTAGATCTTCGCATTACATGTGGGTTAAATTCGCCTGGCCAAGATATATTGAATCATGTAAGGCTTATGACACTGTATTCAAGTCTCGTTTTACTGTAACAGTCTATAGGTTATGTAACAGCGATTAAGATTGCGTGAACGGTGTAACTAGACCGGTAGTTCACATCTCGTTAGGTCGTTAATAATTAAGACGAGTCAAGCGTCACATACCTCAAGGTTCTCACAAGGGAGTCGTCTAGGTACCGAATTATTCAACTTGCATAGGTGTTAAAGGTCTCCATTTAGGTGCATTTAGTATTTAATCAGCTAGTTTAATGTGTGCATTTTCAGCGTTTTCAAAGGAAGGAAAAAATCGCGAGTAAACCAATAATGTTGTAAATCTAAAAATTTAAACGACTGTTGCCATTTTTAAATCTGCATTGTTTCCGCGTGGTTTGTGTGTTTATTATGTATGACCCAATTACATTCGTTCGAGACTAGGTCAATCTCCAATAGTAGTGGGAACATTAGTGATGATGGTGATAATGACATAATCGTAATATAACGTAGGTATTCAAACTGGATTTAACAATACTGGATCCGTTATAGATCACGACACGGAACCGTTTTCACATCTCAGGTATTCATCATCTTGTTATTCCGTTTGTCGCTGGTATCTGGCAGATATTATTATTGTGTTTTGTTACGCAATGAAAACGGGATCTTGCAAATAAATCTGGTCATCATTTTCCTATTGTTGTAGTAAGTATGTTGTCAGCACAATATATTATTTGGTTCTACTAGTAATTTTACCCTACTTAAATCATAGCAAGAGTACTGGTGGTCTAGTCGTGGTAGTGATATTAAGGTCGTGGGTTCGGAAACCGTTGTGCAGCAATTATTTTTTCTATTCTAAAAAAATACGCGCATAATTCTAGTACTCTTAAAAACATCATCATAGGAAACGGCATGTCTAAAAACTCCTTCATTAGGTATACGTCTATTCTGTTTGATGTTGATTGATATTGCTGATAGCCATGAACTATTTAAAATTCTAAAACACATCATCATAACGAGCACATTTTGTGTTTTTATAAGAGCACGTCCTAAACTGAAACTGTGTTTTTTTAACAGTGAGCGCTCGTGACGTAGCTGTCTAAGTTATTCTTAACAGATCAACGAAGTTAAGCACTGTTCCGCGGGGTCATCATTTGGATGGGTTACCGCCCATGGCAATTTCAACTGAGCGCTCCCGTGCATCGGAGGGCACGTTAAGCAGTCGGTCCCGGCTTTTTCAAAGTTGTTAGGCCATGACAGATGCCTTTGGGCGGCCTAGAAACACTGTCACCAGAGTTGGCCACTGACTCATACGAACGAACGAACGAACTGTGTTATTTTGACCACAATTGGCTTGCGTTTGATCACATTGTGTTTAGCACATTGGAGAGCTAAATTGAAAATATGTTAAAAACTATTCACAAGCCTATATTAACTAGGTCAGATTATTCTTGCCTAAAGTAAACAAAACATTATGCAATTAAACTTCGTAAAGTACAATGTAGACCCGCCATGAAATAAACATCCAAGATTCATGTGCAAACAATTGCTCTAAAACATTGTCTCTACACGCAGCTGTATTTCTAGTTGCAGCTAAGATAAACCAACAGCGCTGGGATAGGCACAGCTTGATATGTAGTTACTGTTGCTGCAAAGCAAACACCTAGACAGCAAGAGCAATATTAGTCTTGTTGATGTTTTTACAAGCTGGTCAGCCCACGTAACGGAGTTTATGGACTGGCGACTGCCCAAAGGATCTGCCAATTTCTACACAAAAGCACTGCCCCCCTACCATGAACTCTTACAGCGATTCAAATGAAGACCTAAACTAAATTGTCAAAAATTTTTATACCATGACATAATTGTCTAATTGATATCATGGCACAAAATTTATAGTAGGGGGGCTGGTGGTTCTGTACCAAAGGGCTCATTATATAGCTATAGCTTAGAACTCAAGATAAATTGTTCGAGTTAAGTAATGGGACATTTTAGGTCTTAGTGAAATTTCGAATATGGTTTGTTTGCATGATTTACAAATATTGGTTTCGGGTGCTTCTAAGTCACCTCTAGAATCTAGATCGTACCGGCATAGTTTATGTCATATTATGCGTTCAATTCTGCAAATCTGCCTGGTGCGAGGAGTTTCACTTCTACATGCACTCTAGTATTTATGTTTGTTTGTATATCTGGAGCAGTGAATTGAATTATCAAATGCACTGCAGTCAGCAAAATTCAGCATTGCGTCTGATATTGCGGCAGGATTGTCGAATACGTAATGATCCTTATGATCGGAGTCGAGTTGGTGAGCGGGCATGGTGGGATAAATTGGTAGCTTGCTTCTGACACATCAAAGATTTACATGAGGCGTTATTTAGGTGGATCATTGACTTCGGTGGCTCGATGGGCAAGTGCTCGGTTGAGAAAGGGTTCGATCCCCGCTGCGGAAAATGTTTGCATGGTCTGGAAATATTTGTTCCAGGTCTTGGTGTTTATATGTATTGCGAATATAAAAAAAAGTATATTATAGATAGATAGATAGATAGATAACGCTTTATTGATCACCACACAGAAATAATACAAAAGCAACAAACTTAGATTAAGAGGTAATACAATTGGCGGCCTTATCGCTGAAAGCGATCTCTGCCAGGCAACCTATGCACGGAGCGGACTAAAATTTAATTGAGAAGGGGCATGTTGGTGTGGTGTGTATTATGTATAAATATAATATAAGAATAATACATACACACATATGTATAAATAGTTTATAATAAAATATTTAAAATAAACATAAACTAAATATTAAAATACATACATACACTAATGTATTATTATAAGATATAATTAGATAGGTATTATAAAGTATCCTAGTGAAAAATTTACATAAAATTATACAAGTAGGTACCATAAATAACAATTAGCAGATAGATAAGTAATGTTGTACGACCATGTTTTTGAAGATAGGAAGAGACTTAGCTTTCCTGATATCCACTGGCAACGCGTTCCACAAACGAACAGCTTGCACTGTAAAAGATTTCGTGTAGAAAGTAGAGGTATGAACGGGAGTCTTCAGCTGATTGGTGTCAGAGGAGCGTAAAGAACGAGGGTTTGAAAGGTGCAGAAACTCAAATCGTTCCTTGAGATAAAAAGGATAAGAGTGAGAGAACAGAATGTTGTAAAGGAGATTTAGAATGTGAGCATTCCGACGAAAGCGAATTGGCAACCACTTGAGTTTACTGCGAAATTCAGAAATATGGTCATATTTGCGTAAACCAAATATGAACCGTATACAGTAGTTTTGGAGGCGCTCAAGCTTGTTAAGTTGCTCTTCAGTGATATCTAGATAGCAGGCGTCAGCATAATCAAGGATATTATGTCAGTTATCTTGTATCCATAGTTCAAGCTTTGCTTAATTTGGGGCTAGATGACGCTGTGTTAACTGTCCATCTATAAGGTCATTCATTATCAACCTGACAAACTTAAGGGGTAGGTTCCACACATAAAAATAAATACTTGTGCTTTTTTTTTCTAAACGTTTTTTTTTATTAAAAAAAAAATTACGTAATTCTGCTTAATAATTAGTTATCCTTGTTAGAAATCGAAAAGGCAGCGCTCGGCACGTGTCAGTGACCCGCGCGTCAATGAACCGCGGGTCAATAACCCGCGCGTCCTCGACCTGCGCGTGTCCTTGACCCGCTACGCGCGCGCGCATACTCGAATATTTAATTATTACGTCGCTTAACTCGATTCCCAACAATGATAAATAATAATTGAGCGGAAAAACGTAATCGATTTTTTTTTGTTTACTTGGGATTTTTAAGACAAAACATACATATAAAAAAAAAAAATATAGGTACATAAATTTTTTTTATGTGTGGAACCTATCCCTTAAGTTTGTCAGGTTGATAATGAATGACCCTGTATATTCACTAGTATCTAATGCGTCAAAGAATTTACTTACCTACAAACGGTATTTTTATTTGTAGTTATAGGTATTTACTTACCTAAAATTGTAACATCTCTTACTGTTATGATGAATTTAGGTTATAAATCGTTTGTAGGCCTACATTTACCTACATAGATGCTGTTATATCTCGTGAAATTGGGACTTGAGGATGAAGAACAGAGATAGCTCCAATGTACAAAGACTGGAGCGTGTTTGATACACGATAGACATGCAACTTTGACTAAGACGAGCTCTGAAACTGAATATTACTGACCCATTGACCACAAACATCACATTGACAAAGACAGAGATATCACAAATTCAGTAACATTTTGCTATCTAGTTACCTACGAATCTGCACCAGGTTCTCATGCAGATTGGTCTTGCTCGAGAGTAGGCCACTGTCCCAGCAGTGGGAACATTAGAAGGATTGTCATGATCATGATGAATACTAAGCATGCTTTATGAAATTGATTACCGCTTTATTTCATAGATAGCATAGTAAATAAGTTTGTATGAGTCGATAGCCAACTCTGGTAATGGAGTTTATAGGCCGCCTGAAGGCCTCCGTTATGGCCTATCTGGGATTAAACATATTACGTGCAAAGCATGTATACGCTGATATAGAATTGCTTTAAATAATTATAATATTTGTACCATAAACAGTATGGGAATCAAAATTAGCAGTAAAGATGTTATTTTAATAATTAGGGAGTCTTGCAAAGCATATTTTTTTATACCGCTAAAGTGGCAACCAAGCGCACGGGCCACTTGATGATCAGCGGTTACCGTAGCCTATGTTCGCATGCAAAAACATAATATCACTTGCGTGTTACCACCCTGAGCCGTTAGATGGAAAGTCTCATGTGCCTGTAATTTCACCGGAAACCATACTCTTCGAACCGGAGCACAGCAATGCGAGCATTACTGCTTGGCGGCAAAAATAAGTATGGTGGTAGTCCTTCCCCGGACGAGCTCTATCACAAAGAACTCTACTACTCTTATGCATATAATGAAATTGCTCTTTGCCTTATTTAAAAGCATGTTTAGCATGAATTAAGGTACTTAATGGTGAAATGGTGAAGCGTCATCATATCTAGAAGAAAAAAATGGTCATTAACCTTCACTTCACATGACCTTGTAAGTGCGGCTACTGGCATCCACGTGCGATGTTACACATAACATACTTACCCACTTTCGACTGGACCGTTGTCCGAACCGTACATTACTGTGGTGGGAAATGGGAAACAAATGACACCCAGCGAAGTCTTACTATCAGTAAGTCTGTTCGGAAGAACATTCCCAGTAGTACTGGTAAGACAGCTCGGTAAGACTACTGGGAATAGCCCGATTGTTTATCTGGTGTGGTGATTGGAAGTGGAATCATAACTATTTACCACACAGACTCGGAACAAATACATGATCTTGCATCTTGCAGACATTTGTCCCGCAGCGAGGATTAAACCCGCATCTTCTCGCTTCTTAACCGAGCATTCGCCCACCGCGCCACCGAAGTCGGTCGTAAAATAGGTATAGTGAGAGTGGTAGATTTTTTTTTTCCGGTTTAGAAAACTAGCAGCTCGTTCCAGCTTCACGCGGGTGCAATGAAACCACACTCTTGTAAAGCCGGGCCGGGTCGCTAGTAATGAAAATAGCCTATGTCACTCAGGGATAATGTAGCAATTGTGAAATAATTTTTGAAATCGGACCTGTAGTTTTTGAGTTTATTCGTACCCAAACAAATAAATAAATATTCTCTCTTCAAAATGTTAGTATAGATTATGCAAAGCCCATAGTACACCCGAGGATGTGTCCGTTTTAGGGCAGTAGGAACAGGCTCAGATATCAGATTAATATTACTGTGATGAAATTTTAGTTTATTTACCCGCATAGTCAAAATGACCAACGTCTGTATTATTGTAGAGAATACTGCCACAAATACTGCGCAACAAAACCACAGTAAGCTATAAAAGCTCCCAGCGGATACGGTAAATAAGGCTGTGGGGCACCGTAAATAGCCTTCATTGCCATCTGCACGAGCTTTAGCTACTTTATTAGCGCAGGATATATTATAATAATAGCAGCAGGTGAGACACACCTGTCAGCAGCTGTCTATAACTATGGTGGTCTTAGATAATTAATTTAAACGAGTTTGATTTCCAAAAATGGTATAATTTGAATTTAGAACCAGGGGGTATTACTCTTGAATGCGATCGGTATTGGACAATTATTGGAATATGACATTTCGTACTTTTGACAGCAAACCAAGCGCCAAATTCAACCTTGACAAGAGTACAAAAATTTGACAGCAGTAAATAGAAATTGGGATTGGATCGTAATTGTCATTGAATTCAAGAGTAAGGCATTTGTTCTTATCACGGGACTTACTATTGAATCCAATGACAATTCCGATCTAATACCAATTTCAATCCAGTTCTTATTTACTGCTGCCATATTTTTGTTCTCTTTAAAACAAAGTTGTTTTTGGCGTTAGGTTTGTTGCGCTCAAGAGTACGAATATCGATCGATTAAAATTGCCCCAGATAAGGTTTTTATGTCCGAAGGTTGTGCTTTGAGTAGCAAGCAATCAGCTGACACTCTTTCCGCTACCTCGTGCAAAAACATTATCTACTATCTATGCTAAGAGTAGTAGAGTTCTCTGTGATAGAGCTCGTCCGGGGAAGGACTACCACCATACCTATTTCTGCCGCCAAGCAGTAATTCTCGCATTGCTGTGTTCCGGTGTGAAGGGTATGGTTTCCGGTGAAATTACTGGCACATGAAGCTTTCGATCTTAGCTTCAAGGTGGCAACCCGCGAGTGATACCTCTGGTATTGCAAGCGTCCATAGGCTGCGGTAACCGCTTACCATCTTGTGGGCCGTACGCTTGGTTGCCACTTCAGTTGTATAAAAAAAAAAAAAAAAACTACTCGTGCAAAACTATGGTATCAAGCATTTTACTTTGAAACCGCCAGACGGTTTACTCTTAAAATATGAGAATGGGAAAGCCGGGATTTATGACGTGAAAATGAAAGTGTGATGAAAGCCTTTGAACATAAATAAGCTCATTTTTTATTCAAGTTCTTTGCCATATTATTCTGTGGGCTGTAACACACGACACCTGTCTCCCATTCTCCCATTCGCTCGCTCCATCTAATCAACCAGACATACGAGTAAAGTTACGGTTACTGACCACCAGTGTAATTGAAGTGGGTCAACCGCAGAACGAGAGGCTGGTATTAGATTCGCTAGTATGATCTCATCGACAGTGTTTGTTGCTAACGCACGCTTTTAGGTTTATGCTATGGTCATGTTTAGTGGAAACGATTTTTCAGAACAGTAAATATATCACTCACTATTTATGCATGACACTATGCATGAAGAATCTAAGAACTCCGCTATCGGAGTTAACCTCTCTTACAAACTTAGGAAAATCTAAATTCTAAGCATTTCCTCTGGCTTAGAACTTACTTACCTTACCTTTTAATAATTGTTTGAATATTTCGTTTTAAACTTAGCTATATTGAACTTATTTAAAATTGTACTCTGGTACTCGGTATTTATTACTCGAGAGGTCGTTGTTACCTTGGACCTGGGACGGACAAAGTTGTTGACATCGACTAGTTGAAAGTTCAAACTAGGATTTTTGTTTTTAAAAATAAAACTGTTATTAGGTTAGGTACTCTTTGATAGACCACGTTGGCCGAGATAGAAGCAGTGGGTCAACCGCAGACGCCACATGCAGAACCGTTTCTGAGACTATCCATTAGTTTTAAACCAGTTTCTACAACTGTCTGAATGAAACTGATATCGTCTAAGCTTCGAAGCTAAGCTGCGAAGAAGTAGTTCCGCAACGGCCATCAACTTGATATTTGAATAGTTAGTGAACTTCAAGTTTCTGTAACATGGTGAATTTGTAACAAGGAAATCGGGCTTCATTAGTAAGTTCGTATGAGTCAATGACCAACTCTCTGGTGATAGAGCTATTATCCTTATTATTATCATCATTATACTTGTTGAAGATGTATGTGTCTTTAAGTTAGTAGATTATAAAAAATATTTTACCATAAGTAGAATGCTATATTATGCTATATTTTATGTCCACCCGTGCGAAGCCGGGACGAGCCGCCGAGTATAAAATAAAGTTGACATACACACTTACCTACTTAAAATATTTATGTCCTGATAAAATGTTCGTAGTAGGTAACACTATCAATGTTTTGAAAACTCGCACATCATCTTGTAAAGTAAAGAAGTAAATTACAGTCACGTTTCCAGTTGTTGATGATTCCGCAGAAGGTGCTTGTCACGTTAGCGCAGTTTGCGGAGGCGTTAGGGTCTATTTAGTATAAGCGGCAATTTCTGCCACTATAGCTGGTGAAGTACCTCAGCCGTCTGCTTTGTGGAACAAAAGCAAACCAATACCGCCTGCTAAGCGTTAATCTCTTGTATGTGAAATAACCTTTAGTCTAACAGTGGAATCGCCATCTGTGTCAATATGCAGGACAAGACACGGAACTATTCGGACAATGCAACACTGACATAAATCAGCTAAAAATTGGTCAGATTTTCCGGCTGATCGATTAGCAGTTGACAACGCCCATGTTTATGGAGATGGTTTTCGTATTTCGTCCCTTTCTCTCATAAATCTAATCTGATGACAGAACGTTATTGTCAATGACATATTGATAAATGAATAGGAAACGTATAATTCCCTGAATGAATAGAAAACGGGTATAGATCACAACATTTGTAAATAATTGTAAAACAGCAATAAAGTAACTGAGTAGGAACAAGAAATTCAAAAGCTATCTAAATAGTGAGGTTACAAAATTAAATGACGATAAAAGTCACCAGAAAATTAAAAGAAAACCAGTCACTGTTTCAACAAACCCAAATGACAGATTGTGCGACAACATTGGCCAACCAGCCGATAAGTTGATCACTTGACCGCGGACCGGTTCCGAACGACCTTGCGCCCGCGCACGTTCACTCTGATCTATAGGTTGAGGCTTCGTAATCGTAACATTTGTCGATTGCCCGCTTTTGTACGGCCAGCGTAAGCGGAAGGCCTGTTTTAGTTGGCCATAGCTAATTGAGTCTTCGATGTGGTACTGTTTTACTGATTCTTCTTGTGTCTTTGTGAGAAAAAGTTGTTAGGCCGAAAGGACTTAAAATAAGAAAAAAATATCGATGCTATTTTAATTGGCATACTAGGATGTTAAATGCAATATTTTTTAAATTATTTAAAAAATGTATTAATCGACTGTTGAAAAAAAATTATAAGGCGATTGTTCAGAAAAGCTGTAGCTAGCTGGTCTTTGCAATTTTAAATAATGTCTCATTTAGAATTCACTCAAGGATGTGAATTTTCAACATAATGCGATTAGATTTAAATTTGTTAGCTATGATTATGTTCTTGATGTGCATTATGAAGATATGTTTATGATTACGAAAGTTAGTTTATTAATTGTTTGTTCTACATCTCATAATTGCTTAATGCATTCACTTTCCATAACGCTTCATTTTCTGCAGCCATTTCCTGTTGGATACTTACTTCTTTTTGGTATAGAAAGTCATCGAAATCAATATCGCTCGCTATGCTGTGCTATTGACCGTCAAAGTAAATCACCTTGAAGCAGTTCATTGTAGTCAAACAACACAGGTGTTCTTGCTTATACGCTCTATATGACGAACTAAGTTAGTCCTCGTACGACATATGCTTTGTAAAATAAGGCTTCACAGATTTTAAACAGGAAGAACATATGGCAACCCATGTGGCACCAACAAGAACAAATATTTTATAATGACTACCTGATTGATTACCTGTCAGACGCCGCTTTTCACTTGTCAATATGTAACTTACTAAAGAAACTATGGTCAGTTACCATCTTAGAAAGCATTTCTGCAATAATCCAGCAAAAAAACAGCGCTTTGCAAACAAAGTACTGGATACTTGCGCAGGAGCACGGCTTTCTCTAAAGCGATACGATGCTGAATGTTACGTACGCCAGTCGCTATCGGCCTTTCGGTCAGGCCGCACGCGTATATCGCGATAAAAACATTGACCGCGTCCGTGGGTTTACTTACGTCACCAATAGTTACAGTGACAACAGTGCAAAAACAAATATTTTGTGATCAAACAACCTGGGACTTACCAAGGTTAGAAGTGATGTGCAACTGCAAAAACTGGAGAATTACAAGTGTTTTTCTTGCGTCACGCGCTTTGACTCTTTTTTAAGTGTTTGATATTGCTGTAATTGCTTTTATAATTACACTTTATTGTTAAGGTCGTTAAGGTTAATCGAACTACTCCTGAACATTGGTATTGGATATTGGTTTTTACCTTTCTTGGTCAATTACCTTCAGTAGCTTGTTACCTTCATAACGAATGTCATTCGAAATTAAGTAGATACTAGATAATTAGTCTTCTGGTTCTTCTGTATGAATCACCAGGACCTCAGTTTGTGTAGGAAGCTGTATTGCAAACCACCTTGAAATCTGGATTAAAAAATCAAGTTGTTGAAACCAAATCTACATAATGTACCGCCAAAACATTAATTTTACCCATTCGCTTTAGTGTCACGGGTGCATTAACGTGACTGTTTCAGATAAGTTGTGGCAATGTTTTGATTATTATCCATACTCCATATACAATACTAAAAACGCGAAAGGTCTGTCTGTTATGTTTTACGGATCAACCGCCTATTTGGATAAAATTTGGCACTATCATAGTTTAAAATCGAGAAAGGACATAGGCTATTTTTTATGTCATCATCATCATATCAGCCGATAGACGTCCACTGCTGGACTGATATATTATACATAAAAATTACACACTGGTAATTTTTATGTATAATATATATAATATACGAGCCGCGTACACTAGTAATAAGATAAGATTAAATTAAAAAATATATATATGAATGGTTAGGTACTTAAGTCGACGTAGCTTTCCTCTTTGGACAAATTATATGCTGACCTCGCACGTCTTGTCGCACAAACTATGGGTTTGTCCTAATATGGAGGCCAGTAGCTCTGTACCAGCACAGTATTACTCTGTGGTACCAGTAGCCAGTAGTACGACCTTTATCTAGTTTTGATGAGTCATTAGATCTATAGGTATTTTGATTTTCACACGTTTATTATCATTCTTACTTCAATTTATCAAAATCACAATCGTTTTAAAAAAATAATAAAGCATTATTAATCTGCCAATCGGTTATTAGCCAAAGTTAGATAAAATCATCATCATCATCATCATCATCATCATTTCAGCCCGGTATCACCCACTTCTGGGTATAGTCCTTTCGCTTATGCCATTCTTCTCGGTCCTGTGATAATAATATATATTTTACAATTATCGCATTAGGAATAACACACAATTGAATTGAAAGCTCTCTATAAATTTTAACCATTGATTGCATTGACTATCAAGCAAAAGACCTTCTTTCCGTTATATAGGTACTATCACCATAAAATGACGTTGATGAAATACACATGAGAAAAATATTAACAGGTGAAACAATAATTAAAACTTCAATGTTTGCAACATTCATTTCGACAGACTGTAAAACACTGCTAGTTAATCTTTAATCTTAAAGACCTTGGCGCGTCGCGTTAGCTTCTGTCTCTCCGTGTACTATTTTGTTATATTATAACGTTTATGTTATTACTAGCTGCTATCCGCGGTTTCGCTCGTGTGGTACCAGGATCAACAGTAACATGTAAATCCTGGTCATGATTTACATCAAATTTCATTGAAATCGGTTAATTCGTTTCGGCGGGATTGAGTAACAAACTAACATATCTTTCGCATTCATAATATTAGATTATATGATGGCATAAAACTCCTGTTTCAAGTAAGTAGTCTTTATGACTATGAACTTGATATAAATTATCTTTATGTTATCTTGAAATTAAATTGAAAGTTTTTTATATCTTGGAACCTTTTGTAAGGAAACTGAGCGTTTGTATGATAAGGTGCTAAAAACATCTGCTTAAATATAGAGCAAGAATAATCTTGCACAGGAGCTCGTATTTCCATCACGATGTTCGGAATTTCGACATATTGAGTCTGGTTTAACACTTTTCTCGACTACTAGAGTCCATTAGCCCATTTTTCCGATTTCCGTACACAAAGTTTCCATCATGCGCTTGTTGATAGACGACCCTACCACGTAGTTTACTTTTTCTCGATAAAGTTGTTAACTTGTTATAGTATGGACTTTCTACATTTCCGCGTCGTTAGCTGTATATATCTTGTCATACAATATTGCAAAGGTATTTATTCCTACAATTATTGACTACTTGTAAACTATTAATCAATTAGATATTTTTCGTAAGCTATTCTTATCAAAGATATTGAACGTGTGGTCAAAGAGAGCATGGAGATTTTTAACTAAAAGGAGGGTCTATTTGAATAACGTTCGTATTGTATGTTGATAGACGTTATTATATTTGGAGTTTTACTTGTTACCATTTGAAAATGTATATGTAAAGCTTATTTCCCCTAACATATCACCTATCAAAATATCAATACAAATGTTTTTACTATTCAGTCGGGACTTCATGTCAGTCATTTTACGATGCTACTGCCTTCCACATTTACTGTTATTAGGTTACGAGTCGAGTGAAACATAATAATATTACACCGTAAACGTGTGCCGAAATTGGCAAGCCTTGTAAATAAAACATGGTAACTTATGGATTATTTAATGTATTTTAGGCATATAAAACTTCAAGTCAAAGCTAGGGTGTCAAAACGGAAGGTTGACCTGTTGGTTGGATGCCCTCGATTATTATATATGTAAAAGACGCTTGGGAGGTGTCTGTTTCTTTTAGTCTCTTCTCTTTTAACCTTAACTTTATTCTAGGGAGATCTGTAGATATTTCGTCTATTTTCAGATAATGGGTGACACCCATTGGGTGTCAGAAATCTATACTTAAAATGCATTTAAGTATTTTTCGTTATTACAGTCTACAGAGTTATACGATTTTTTTAACTATCTGGAACTTGGACTTAGTACTAAGTTAGGAAATATATAAATAAATTTCTACTATTTCCGGATCGAAATTCCTACTAAAAATGAGAAGGTTTAGAAAAACTAAAAGAAAATATGCCAATAATAGCATCCAGAAAAGCAAATAATGTGGGAAGTAAAAACTTCAGTGTCACCGGAGGCGGAAATGAAGTTTTTGTCCATCTATTTGCAGGCTTTAATAAAACGATTCGTTTCGCTTCGCAGGAGATGAATCTGTGCAACGCTGTCGAAGTGCCACTATTGTTAGAGGAGTTCAAAAAAGATGGCAATGTTTTTGTAAAACTTGAAAAGACTCGCGCTGGTAAATTTGCAAGAAATATAAAGTATTTTACAGTTTACGAACCGATTGACTATCTTTTTAAACCGAGTATCTAATTTGACAGATTTGTGACATACTTACTGTCAAATATGAAATCGGTGATACATTATCTTTGGCGATCTTGTCAGAATAACATACCCTCCCTCCAAATTTAATTATTTTTCTCGTGTTATTTTGAGTTTTATTGCGTTTTGGTGGCAGTTTATCCAATCTAACTTGTTTGTTTAGCACAAGTGTAAATAATTAAAATGGAGGGTAATGTTGGTTTATAATTTAGTCAAAAGCTAAGGAATTTTGAAAAGGAACGGCGCCATTTCTTTCATTATTTTGTTTGTTAACGTTGCCATGCGACAATCAAACTCACCTACTTGACACTGGCGAAATTGTGGCAAATATGCCACAGAGTTCATAAAAGAAGAAGAAGAAATCGGCGATAATTACCGGACACTTCAAAAATAGTAATACACTGAATTAAACAAACGCGTCTCGAAGATTGTGTTCAGTAGTAGGTAAATCTCAACTTCTCTGTAATCTTTAATTTTCTTCTTCTACAGTCGTTAAATTATAATTCCTGCCTACATAAAATACTAAAATAAAGCCAGATATTCCTTATTATATTTAAACCCCTCAGATGTCATAGTGTATGTATCCGATATTCATAAAAACATAAAAAACTATCTAGAATTAGTAAGTTCAATTATGTCAAGGCAAGAAATTACATTATTTACGTAATTTTTATTTATTTTGACTTTATATTATTGGTACTTTATTTTAATATCGTCGTCAAGTGCGTCATTGTGACGTCAGAGATCTAAGATTCTCATGACTATAAATTAAGTTATTTTAATACTCGTAACTTGTTGAATGATACTTATTTTGTTTGTTTTATTACTTCTTTAGTGTTAGTGGTTCCTTATTATGTGGAGTTTCTTCGTTATTATGATTAGTATCATCTAATGTACTTTGTTTGGTATTTTTATTATTATCAGTTCTCCTAAATATCTAATAATAGCAAATGTTATCCTCTCTTTCTTAATACCGTATTTTAGTTTCAAAAGCTACTTTACTAAGATTGGTTTTCAATTGGGAGATAATGTAACATTAAAAATAACTCAAAGATACGGGACGAGACAAAAGCCATAAACCTAAAATGTTATTATTCCGCTTCAAGAAATCGGTCATGTCGACGACGCGCGACGACTGCAGCTTATAAAAACCATACATTATGTAAAAACTTATCTTTACTGACTGACTGACAATCAAAGTAAAACCGCAGCGATTTAGCACGCTTTTCCACGAACGTATATAAAACAAAAGTAATAATAATATTTGTAGAATTTTTTTCACACTGTCTAATCCCAAACTAACAAAAGCTTAACCATAATAGAACGATTTTTTTTTTAAATTAAAAATATTAAAAATTTAACACATTTTGTTCTAGAAATAACTTCCGATGATCAAATTCTAAAGAGCTAACGGAGCGTTCAAATTGATAGATAAACACACAAAGCAGCGGGTCATATACTAGTGAAATAACGACACGAACACACCTACACAAAAAATCATAAAAATAAAATAAAAGAGAAACTCAGCGATGACGTTATAATATAATTAAAAGGGCGCTTTCTTTGAGATTAAAATGTCAACGAATATCTCCGCTGTAGACTAGAGATCTCAACCTGTTTATGAATAACTCACAAATTCACAATTTAAGAAAATGAAGACAATGGAACCTTGAAAAGGGAAACGTGGTTATTGTTCCAGGTTTTACTTTTGAAAAGATTTCCAAAGCGATTTACATTGGGTCAGTGACTGACTCCAAATAAAGTCAGTGCTGACTTTGAGAACTGACTTTCTCTGTTTACAAAGGGTCAGTACGCGAGAATTTGAAGTCAGTACAGACCCGACAGCGTTTACATTAGGTCAGTAACGGGTCAGCACTGACTTTGCTACTGACACAATGTAAATCATACTTTAGGCTAGAAATACTTATTTATTTACCTTTGTAATTTTATACAGGTAAAAGATTTAAAACAACAGAAAGCAATGGGACAAAATAATGGTACCACGATTTTCTTGCCACTAGAGGTCACTTTTCCATAGGGTCACCCTTGGAACAGTGCCTAACTTTGTAGATCTGTTATGAGCAACAGCCATATTAGCCTAGTTATTTTAATATGACTCTTTTTAACTATTGTTAATATAAGTCAGAAATAAGAGGGAGAGGTTTTAGACGATTATAGGCTGTAGCCGTAACAAATTTTATCTCCTTTTCCCAAGACAGGTTTTCTAAGGTTTTGTCATAAAAATAACGTTAACAAAAGTCTGACATTCTCAACTTCAATATTCAGTAGCAATAACGCTCAAGGTATCGGTGCCTTTTCAAAGTTTGGGGTAGTCGGAAATCTCGGATTTTCCGGTATCTTACCGGTTTCGGGGAAAACTGGTATCTTATTAACCGCAGTTTCAAAAACGAGGGTATCGAAAGCGCTTACATGATATAGATTTTATAGCCTCTTTTGCATTTGGTGGTTTATTTACGTAAAATCTTCCGTATAGAAATTAATATCGAAGGTACTAGTTGCCTGCAGCTTTGCTCGCGTGGTACACGTGGTAACCGCATGTATATCATGTCGACAGTACTGCTGTTTTCGTCACGTAAGTTGTGAGAGTGTATCTTTGACACAATAGTTCTACAAAATAGTCATATCTTCCCGTTGCGTACAAAGTGTTGAGTGGGGTGGGTTAGCCTTTGTGTTAAAGTGTCTTTTCTTAGACTTTAATTTATCTCAAATCCATAATTTCATCCAAATCGGTGAAGTTTAGCCGTGAAAAGTAACAGACTAAATAATTAATATTTTGAATCGCATTTTATTAAGCTTTTATCAAAATATTTGATCTCTCTTCATGTTTCTGTGTCAAGCTACATCTGACCTTCTTCGCACTGTATCACAGCTCAGTATTAATACAGGGTTAGTTTCGTTATCCCCCAGTCCCGCATTGACCCGGTCCGTTCTGACCCGATTTTAATAAAATTTATATCAATATTTTTTATCGCTTTTGCTTTAATTTACATTAAGTACCTGATTTATTATACAAAAAAAAGGTAATATAATGCCATTATTTTCTAGAAAAACATTTTAGCTTTCAAAATACTTCGATAACACCTGCTTGCTTCTACTCTAATGTAAAACATTTAAACGCTTATCAACTTGAAAGTACCACCATAAAATTAGGGAAACGAAAGTACTAACTAACACAGTTTAAAAACACCAGCCTTTCGTTATCCAAACAACTGGAAGCGTCAACAAAATTTAATTGAACAGTTAATCGGTTGCTGTTGACGTGGGTTGACGAGTCGATTCACCGAAAAGATAAATCTAAAAAAACAACATGTCGAATTGATAACCACTTTTTTTGGAGTCGGTTAATAAGTATCAAATGTAAAAAGAAAACAAGTGAAAATTTTCCGTGAAAGTGTTGCCAATAGTTATCGTACGGTTGTTGTTTTATAACAGTTAGCTGTGTATCCATTGACTGAAATCAATCGTCAAGTTCAAAACAAAGTGAACGAGTTTGAAAAAGGAAGGAGGCGAGAACTAGACGCTAAAAGAGAACAACTCAAAAATAGATCGCCTGCCAATATAAATTATAATTTTGTTAATAGCACGTTAAACACCCAAGACAATAAATATAGTCAAAAAAAGCCAAGTCCCTGTAGCCGAAACCGGTTAGGATGATTATTATTGACTGAAATTGTATTTCTTTAAACGAAATATTTTGATCTGGTTTTCTGGAAGTTCTTTATCCACTTGAACGTCCTACGTACGCAGGCAATGCCCCCTCCACACGTCCTAAAAATGGCGGCATTGTTTATACAAGCACACCCGTTGTCATTAAAAGTACAAAGTATTATAATCTAAACACAGTTTAGTATAACACAACAGCTAATCTAAAATATAACTTAAGATTTTTCAGAAAAAAATTAAAAAAAGATCATGTTTTTTTTTGTGTGTGGATCATATTCTTTGAATATTGTGCACTAATTATCATAGACCTTTATTCAACAGAAAAAATATCATTTAAAGAAAAATACATATAGGTATAGTTCGCACAGCGGATCTACGCTTCCGTGAAGTTAGCCGTTTGTGATGCGCAAAGACAATTTAGTTTGAAAAAGCTCCATTGCGCATCGAAACGGCTAATTTCACGACGGCCGAGATCGTTTGTGAGACCTATACTTTTAACACGTAGGTAATTATAGTAAATAAATAATTCCAATGGGTCAAAGTCTCTGGCAGACGGAAGGCATACGAAGTCGGTCATCTGGTATAAGGCCGGAATACAAATTCTTTGCGGCTCAAACGGAGTTTTTTTTTGTTGTTTTTTTTTATCACTAAAGTGGCGACCAAGCGTACGGCCCACTTGATGGTCAGCGGTTGCCGTAGCCTATGTACGCATGCAACATCATAGATATCACTAGCGTGTTACCACCCTGAGACGTTAGATGGAAAGTCTCATGTGCCTGTAATTTCACCGGAAACCATACCCTTCAAACCGGAAGACAGCAATGCGAGCATTACTGCTTGGCGGCAGAAATAGGTATGTGAAGTTTATTTATTTATTTCGTTGCTTCAAACATGAGGTGGAACAATAAATGCAAACTTAATAATACTTAGATTATAAATACAAGAGTAGTATAGTTCGCACAGCGGATCTAGGCTTCCGTGAAGTTAACCGTTTGTGATGCGCAAAGACAATTTAGTTTGAAAAAGCTCCATTGCGCATCGAAACGGCTAATTTCACGACGGCCGAGATCTGTTGTGAGAACTATACATACTTATGTAACAAATCAGTAAACAATATATACATTATAACAAAGGTACCTACAAATTTGCAAGTGCGCTAACTCCCGCCCTAGGCGAACCCGTGTTGAGGGTAGCTTTCAGTATGGTGGTAGTCCTTCCCCAGACGAGCTCTATCACAAAGAACTCTACTACTCTTAAATGTTCGATGTTCGAATTCGGCTAAATCTGTGACAATAATTATGTATAATATCTAGATAAAATGAATGAATAAAGAAACTTTATTGTACATATACTACATTACACAATCTATGAAAAACAAAAAAAAGCGATGATTAGTTGCTTATACTTACCTCATCATCATCATCATCGTTTCAGATTACCCACTGGTAGGTATAGGCCTCCTTTCGCTTATGCCATTCTTCTCGGTCCTGTGTAGTTCTAAGCCAGGTTTTTCCAGTGACTTTTTCAATGTCATCGACACAACGCGCTGTTCGACGACCCGGATTTCTTCGGCTTAGTACTTACTACGTACCTACGTGATAATAACTCTTATCTAAAACTTATTAATGGGCGGTCTCATCGTTGGAGAAGCTATATCTCTTCCATATTCTATTCCATTCTAGATACAATTACTTTGTATTTTAGCTTTGTTACGTTATTTGGTCGTTGTTCTCGATTTTTCTACAGTATTTGAAGTTAGCGACCATTTCTTCATTCAGGCGGCCTAATACTCCGTCATTAAAGTTGGCCACTACTGACTCATAAGAACTAACTAACTAACTAATAACTATGTCTTCTTCTGGTTCCATTAACAAGACGTGTTGTATGTATTGAGATATTCAATAAATCTAATATTCTAATAATTGCAACTTGATCAAGAATCTCATACTGACGCTAATTTTGACAAGCATACACTATGTCACATTATGTCATGAATATCCAATGTTACAAAGGGTCTAGACGACATTTTAACGACGCTCACTCATTAGTCAATCACGTTTTGTAACCAACAGACGGACAATGGTCGATTTGTTCCGTTACGTCACAGTACTGCAGGCTGTCACTTTCACTCAACCAATCGCAGCGGTTGCTTCGGTAGACGTTTCAAAATTAGAACGATTTATAATAAAATCTGGTCATAAATTTCGTTTTTGTTGCTTACAACATTACCGCCCTAGTTGTTAAAGTTTAAAGAACCATCAAGTTGGTAATAAAATAATATTTATTTTCATCATAACAAAGAAAATTCTTGAATGTGCAAATTAGTTGTTTAAATTTAACCATTATCTAACATTTTTACTTTTTAAATGTTAATGAGCCTTTTTATTTGAATAGAATTATGAAAATTGTTTTTTAACTCCATCTTGGGGGAACTTACTTCTTCCGTACACATGTGTAGATACGTTTCGGCCATTGGTCTTGCACGTTCTTCTTCTTCTATTAACTTTAGCTTCTCTGGCTAACTTTGCTACAATTTTGCCAATCCCTATGTTATTTTGTCCTGACTGTCTTTTTTTATACATTAGAGGAAGTCTGAAAGTGGCACCAGTGACGGAGAAAATGTGGAGTAATAGGTTAGCGTGGTATGGGCATGTTATGAGGAGGGATGAATGTCATCTGACAAGAAGAATGTTAGATATTAATGTGGATGGATATATAGGTAGAGGTAGGCCAAAGAAAATATGGATGGATTGTGTGAAAGATGACATGAGTAAGAAAGGAGTGAGCACTGAGATGACGGGTGATAGAGAGGAATGGAAGAAAGGAACATGTTGTGCCGAACCCACATAACGTGGGAAAAAGGGTCTGCGTGTCTTTTTTTATACTCTACTAGCCGATTTGCTCCATCCAGCGCCGTGCTGGAGTCTATCGCTAGTAATAAATATAGCCTTTATTACTCAGGGATAAAGAAGTATTCTAATGATAAAAGATTTTTTTAAATCGGGCCAGTAATCGTTTATTCGTAACAAACAAAAATACAAATCTTCTCTCTTTATGATATTAGTATAGATATAGACTAAAGTGGCAATCACGCTTACCGCGCACCAGATGGTTAGCGATTACTGTAGCCTATGGACGCTTTGCCACCCTGAGACGTAGATCGAAAGTCCCATGTACCTGTAATCTCACCGGAAACGATATCCTTCGAACTGGAACACAGCAATGCAAGCATTACTGCTTGGCGGCAGAAATAGGTATGGTAGTGTCTTGAATAATAAATCTTCTTGCAACTTTGTAATCACTTTATACTGGTTAAAAATATAATATCATCATCATTATTGTTGGCGACCAACCTTTGTACAGGAAAACTAGAGTTAGAAACTGGTAGTTTGTTATTTGCAATAAGAACTTACATTTATTTTGATTGAAGATTTTCTGACTGTAACTGATATCACAGTTTACAATTATACTCCTACACTACCTCCGCGTTTTAATGTGTACTGTAGTCCTCAACACTTATGAACAACTCAACTTGAACATAAGGTTCAAACATATTGATTAGTAATTTTAATTTGTTATGTATGTCGAGTGTAGATTCGTAACGTATAACATTAGGGCCAATGACTTCGTATTCATATACCGTACCGTACCCCATGGTACGGAATATGAATATGATACCGTAGCACAATCGAATACTTTTTTTATCACAATTAGTTATCGTGTGGTTTTCATTATTCATAAAATTTGATGCCAAAGATCAAACAATTTAATTAAAAAATTTAAAATTTAAAACCACTCAATACTATTTGCTAGCATTTGTTACTTTTACCGACTCGCTAGCTACTTATAGTAAGACAGATGGTAGATCCACTTTAGTAGGACTCTTAATTAACTCAATCAATTAAATAAATCAAGAACAGTGACAGTTAGCCACAATCACAAGCGAAAGTGAAAATCGTAATCTGTTTTTATGGGCTTACGGAAGCGACACTATGGAATCCCACAGTGGCAAATAAATAAAGATTTCACTTACGCACAAAGAATTAAATGGGTATTATGCCCTGAAATCTTTTCTGAACCCATATACCCAATAGGTCCCAGTGAAAGTATAAAAACGAACTGAAAATCTTAATAAACCACACACTACGTACCCACTTCATTGGGGGGAGAATTAAATTTGTCGCTCCATTTATTTTGGTTCTGAAATTAAGTAACATGCCTGAATTACATCTAATTTTATCATTCAATTTGTACTTTTAATTTCCCTAGTTAAAACTGTTTATTTCGTGGATTAATCTATTCAACTCGTAAATATCCTACTAAAATTTAATATTAAATGTACTTACTTGTGTTTGTGTTTCAATCATTTTGTAACAGCTGAACCGTTTTTGCTGATATTTCAAATAGTATTAGTTCTTGATCTGTTATATCGTATGCTAGCTTGGTTCAAGCCGCAGGCAGAAGCTAGTATATTCAAAAATGAAGAAAAAATCTGCGGTATGTAGTAGCGAAATCCTTGGACATTCCAAATAAATCTTATTGAGTTGCATAACCCAAGGTAGGAGGTACCTGCTCACCAAATAACTCGAGATGAGCTACAAATACACGGATATCACCGAGGTCATTGCCGGCGTGACCTTACAGACGACCTCTGCAATTTCGAACTGGTTCCTTGCGACATTCTGCCATATTGTTTACTACCTTTGTAACTTGCCATCTGAAGTATATTACTACTAGCAGATCTGCCCCAGCTTGGCACGGGTGCACAAAAACTACTGGTCCCATTTAAAAAAATATTTTACTACATTATCCCTTACACCCATATTCTAAGGCGGACTACACCTACAATAAGTTTGCACAATATCTTTATTGCGCAATATGATTGAATCGCCCTTCTCACTCAAACGATCAATTATTATTTTGACGCAATCATTAACGACTCATAAGCGTCAATCTTTTCGCGTGAGCAGGATCAAACGGAACTATTCCGTGAACAAGATGTCAGTCCAAAACTTGGCTGCAGCTATAATGTTGCTACTTGTGGCTAAAAATAAAAATAAAATACGTCGCTGTACGAAAGACTGCTACATGAAAAGGCAAAAATATACCCACGAGCATGGTCCGATCCTCGTCAAGGCGACGCACAGACTAAAAAATATTGGGCAATACAAATCCTACACGGTGCAATGATAATATGGTGCAATAAAAATTAAACTCGCTCAAACTTTCGTTCAATCATTGCGCAAACTTCAATACTTCTACAATACTAACCCTAGACGATCATTTGTATTACGCAATGTTATTGTAGGTGTAGGGCCCGCCTAAGACAATTCCTCAAGAATTCCTCGACTCGACTCAACCTCAATCAAATAAATCCGTATTCTTAGTTGCAAAAGTTCTCCTCCACTTACTACCACTCGAAAGTTTTCATTACCGGAGGTGAGGAAATGATTGTCAAATTGTACGTCTGACTGAACCTACCTTGAGTCGAGTGGAGGAAGATGAAACTTCTTAAAATATGGGTGTTAGTAACATAGTAGGTTATATTTTATGCCCACCTGTGCAAAGCCGAGACAAGCCGCTAGTCTATCTATATCTATATTAATATTATAATGAGAGAAGATTTGTATTTTTGTATGTTTGTATTTTTGTTTGTTACGAATAAACTCAAAACTACTGGTCCGATTTAAAAAATTCTTTCACCATTAGAATGCTACATTACCCCTGAGTAACATAGGGTATATTTATTACTAACGACCCGCCCCGGGCTCGCACGGGTGTGGTTTCTTTGCACCCGCGCGAAGCTGCGACGAACTGCTAGTATTTTATAGAACGCAAGTTCGTAGCAAAGCAAAGATTAGGCTGCGTTTTCACCAGAGATGTGCGAGGATGTGTAGCGAGAGATGTGTTTGTTATGAACCATTAGAATCACTTCATTTACCTAACCTCTCTCTGACAGCTTTAATGAAGTGATTCTACTGGTTCCTAAGAACATTGCACACACACGCAGCCTCATCATGGTTACGGAGTTCTTATCCGCCCAAAATCAGTCTTGCATACGATATATGACGACCGACGTGGCGCAGCGGGTGCAGGTCCACCTGCGACGCAGAGGTTGCGGGTTCGATTCCAGCCTTGGGACAAATGTTTGTACGATCTATTAATATTTGTTCCGGGTGCTCTGGGTATTTTCTATATATAATAAAAAATATCTATCTATGTATTGTATTGTGTTAAATATATATCAGTCATCTAGTACCTACCCATAATACAGCTATGTTTAACAGCAGCTTACCTTGAGGCTAGATGATGCTGTGTGGATTGTCCAGCATTTATTTATTTATTTATATATTGTTTGGTTATTTTTATAGAATATATCCAACAAGCACACCCAAAGAAAATATAATAACAAAATATAAGACGACACGGCATATAGGTTAGCAATAAGTTACAGCCAGACTAGTTTCCTACTGGGCTATGCGAGTACTTGTTTATGGTTTTGTTGTTTAGGTGTTGTATGATTAGCTGTACGGGTTCATTTACAAAGAAACCTTTTGTATTAAAATTTGTAAAAGAATAAAAAAAAAATGTTGTAGCTCTGTTTTTTCTTCTTACAATGAAGCTTTCTTTAAACACAATAAATGCTGAAGTTGGTAATAGTCCTAGATTGTGTCTGTTATACTGTGAAAGTGTGGTTTCATTCCATTCTCTTCCATTTTTTTTATACAATTAAAGTGGCAACCAAGCGCACGGCCCACAAGATGGTAAGCGGATGGTCCGCAGCCTATGGACGCTTGCAATACCAGAAGTATCACTCACGGGTTGCCACCCCGAGACTTAGTTTGAAAGTCGCATGTGCCTGTAATTTCACCGGAAACCATACCCTTCGAACCGGAACACAGCAATGCGAGCATTACTACTTGGCGGCAGAAATAGGTACCATACGTTCATCTACATGTTTATTTGCGAAATACTATCTACTGCATGTGCTCTGATGTCAAAACCTCGACCCATATAATTTATTAATATCCTCACTTCAAAGATTAATCTAACCATATCAATCTGTCTCACCGATGTTGTTGTAATGTAAGCAAAGAAATCTGGTTTCTTTGATATCTTCCACCGAACCTGTGACCGAATCTTACGATTTAACACGAATATATAATACTATAAGTCCGTCCCAGCTTCGCGTGGGTGTAATGAAGCCGCACCCGTGCGTAGCCGGGGCAGGTCGCTAGAAATAAATATAGCCTATGTTACTCAGGGTTAACGTAGCATTCTAATGGTGAAAAAATTTTTGAAATCGGACCAGTAGTTTTTGAGTTTTTTCGTAACAAACAAAAATACAAATCTTTTCTCTTTATAATATTATTATTATAGTATAGACGAATAGCAGACAGACAGAAGGCGACTTACGTTTAAATATACTAGCATACATATAATCCTATCCCTCAACTTTATCTATTCTCTTTAGCAACTAACGACTTTTTATTTTGGACGTGAGTGGTTGTCAGTAAAGCAAATGTTATTTGTTTTATTTTTTCTGCTCAGTTGTAAATAACTTAGTCAGTAAAAGTTTGGCTTCTATACGATGTTTGATCAGTGTCACTTAGGATAGGATCCGTGTTTGTTACATTTCCTTCCGGAACCTTTGGGGAGGTAAACACTTTTATTGAATGTTTGTTTTCTTTTCTATTTGTTGTGCGTATGTGATGACTGAGATGAGCTTCGGTGGTTTTTTTTATCATCATAATCATCATCCACAGCTTGACTCCACTCAGTGCTAGGTACTTATAGGCTTCCCTATTGTTATTTCGTATTTTTTTTTAATAAATTCGAGTATTAATTTGTAATGTAGGTTGTTATAAAATACTGTTTTGTGATGTATCATAACAACTTCATCAGGAATTTTAGGTTTCTTAAACACTTTTGCATGTTTGTAACAACTTTAAGTTTACTATTTCATTCTAAATTGAGTAGCACATCTGTGGCCTATCAACATTTCACCTTTCCTTGCACATCAGCACTTCGCTATACCCAGAACAGCTTAAGAAAATTGAACCATGATTATATTAACATTGGTTTCATAATCGTACTATCGATCGTTTTCGATTCGGGTCAATAGGCTTCTATTTTCTGCTTAGCCGTTAGGAGAGTGTGGACGTGACGTGTCATATTCAGGTTTGCAGGGCTTATAAAATTTTCTTAGTCATTGTTGTTATATTATTCATTCAGATGTTTGTGATTGCATAACAAACATGATATCGGTATAATGATTCGTGAATAAAGATCATTGGCCAATATTAGGTCTTAAGAAATATTAAAATATTAGATTATCTAATACAGGTACTACACCTTGAGCAATTTGTACCACTTCCCGTATTAGCAACCATTATATCTCTTTCTCAACCAACTAACCCAGCTATATCTAGTCAGTCATACAACAATAGACAATTTAGATGTAATATTGCCAAATTTTATAGTTATTCTATTCCTTACACAATATCAACTTCACACGGGGTTACAGCATTCGTTACATATTCTTGGCTAGTGTCAAGTGTGAAAACAATAACGTGTGAAAGACCCTTTTCTTATATAATGTTTACACTATTTTTTTCCCCCTCATACATATTTATACTGAGAATCAGGCTATGATGGCAATTCCACCAAAGCGGCCAATTAACGTTGGTTTTTTTTGTTCTAGCCTGAAACGCTTAATAACGCTGAGTTTGAACAAGATAGTCTTTGATTAAAATGGTTCGCTTATCTATTCTACTTTGGAAAAATAATAATTTGCAATAATATTCATCGTAATTAAAAATGACTTCATAGTAACCATATATTAGAATGATACTCTTACGTCCCACGTCTTATTTGAATACGATTTCCACAAAAACGTTTTCGTCTGTTTTCTGAATTATTCATATCTCTACCACAAAGTATCAATTGCTCGGTTACACAATCTTCGAAATTGTCATAGTTATTATTTCAAGTATTTCTACTATTTGCATTTTGTTGTTGACGAAGCCAAAAATTATTAACTCATTTTCAAGATGAAACTGTAAGATATTAAAGTTATTTAGCTTAGACTAGCTTCAGACCGCGACCTCGCTCGCATAGAGCACAGGAACCATACATTTTTCCGGGATAAATGTAGCATACTTATGCTATTCCAGGACCTTTGTGCCAAATTTTATTTTAATCCGTTCAGTCGTGGCGTGCTACTATAAAAACATCAAAATTTTCCCCTTTATAATATTAGTAATCTAAGTATAGTATATCAATTAGTGTGGTTAGTTTTAAGACATCTTTGTCATAATTTTTATCTAAACTGCTCGTCATTGATTTGCTTGCTTCCCTCAACGTGGTTTCTGGGCTAGAGTAGAGAATGTCTATTCCCTTATACTATTATTTTTGTAAAATGATCGTTTTATTAAGAGATATTATTCAATTCTACTTGAAATTCACGGAATGTTTAATGTTGATAACAATTACGAGCTCTAAGAAACCAACTTGGCTCATTAATATATTGGTAAACCCGTATTTTCTGTTATCAATGTATTTTCAACTGTTAAACTTTCAGCTGCTGTTTGTGTAGTCAGTCGCATAGTCGAATTATTAATACCATTGTGTAATCAAATATCAATTAGGGCTAGATGGAGTTGTGTAAAATGTCCGCCTCTATTTATTTATTTTTTATTTAAGTTTTCATATTAATCTGTACCTCTATTAATTCGGAGAAGTAATATCACCATACCTATTTCTGCCGCAAAGCAGTAATGCTCGCATTGCTGTGTTCCGGTGTGAAGGGTATGGTTTCCGGTGAGATTATTGGCACATGATTTCGATCTATGCCTCTAGGTGGCAACCCGCGAGTGATACCTCTGGTATTGTAAGCGTCCATAGGTTGCGGTCACCGCTTACCATCTTGTGGGCCGTACGCTTGGTTGCCACTTCAGTCGTATAAAAAAATGCAATACCAATAGGTTTAGCAATGTCACAGTTTATTCTAAATGTAATCTTGGTGGGGGAATAAGATCTGCACTAACGTATCCGCGTTAGGGTGTATTCTGCATGGTTCCCTTGTTAACGTGACCCCAGTCAGCCTTACTTATTACAATAACGGAGAAGAACTTTTTTTTTTTATGTCAGCAAGTGACAGGACAGTCAAGGCGCCCACCTGATTAACCACCACGCCTGACTATTACAGATGCAATGCCACCCAAAGCTTAAAGTTTTTAAGTGGTTGCGTGGCACTGCGCTTATCACCCCGAGACATTGTTGCAAAGGCTCTTTCGCCCAGTAATTTCACTTGCTACAGTGCCCTTCAAACCTAAACACAGTGCAGCTTGCACACTACTGCTTGGAGGTAGAATACGTTACCTGGTGGTAGGACTCTTGCTGAAGAGTCCTAGCACCAGGTAACTTTATATTGTCACAGTTAAAAATAAATCAATTAGCATGGGTTTGAACCTACAAGCTTACGATTGGAAGGCGAGAAAGCGAGTTGTCTCTTCTTTAGTTATATTTACTCAATTGTAACATTTTTAACATAGTTATTTCTAATGTGAGCGATAACAGCAGGTACTTTAACGATCACTGCCATAATATCCGCCTGCCATAATTACGGAGCACGTTTTTTCTGCGCGTGCGCCGATCTAGAGCTGAACACTCACTGTTGATCTTATTTACATCTGAAGCATGATTATTGATGACCTTGAGGCGTGGTGGGCGAATGCCTGGTTGAGAACGACAGGTTGCGGGTTCGATACCCGCCCTGGGACAAAGGTTTGCATGGTCTGCTCAGAGGAAAATTCACAATATCTGACAATGTCTGACGTTGACTGATGTAAAAGATACTGTAGCTAAAAGAAGTTTATTCTATGATGAATAATCCCCCAACAGCATTACACCGGATACGGCCTTTGCTCTACTTAACACCTACTTTATGTATTATGCTTATTATATGTATGTATACCTACTTATCAATGTATTTACTTATTCTTTTCTGTTTTTGGCGGTATTTCCTTGTCCAAATCAACATTGCTTGTTTCTCTTATTATACTTCAAGGTGTGCAGGTGGCATTTACAATGGTGTGTCTTCAACCTAATCTAGTGCCACTTTCATGTATTTACTTATTCTAATCTGTTTATGATTTCTTTTCATCCAAATCAATATTGCATGTTCCTCTTTATGTATTGTACTATAAGAGGTACAGGTGGCATTAACAATGGTGTGTCTTCAACCTAATCTAGTGTCACATTTATGTATTTACTTATTCTAATCTGTTTTTGATTTGTTTTCGTCCAAATCAATATTGCATGTTCCTCTTTATGTATTGTACTATAAGATACAGGTGCCATTAACAATGGTGTGTCTTCAACCTAATCGAGCGTATCATATCGCGTGCTTGCGGAACGTGCGGATCGTTCGCTTCGCTCTACTTGCTGCTTTCATGTGTTTACGACCAGAGGGTCTACTCTTGCGGACAAAAGCGGTATATCGTGTCGGTTTTTATGGCTCTGCTTATGTCCGTGAATGCTCTAAACTTAATCGTCGTCACCGATATAAGTTGAACTGCGATATTTGCCATGATTACCATTGGTAGCTTTCAAAAGTACCTGGTGGTAGTACTCTTCAGGAAGAGTTCGTCTTGGCAGGTACCACCGCAATTCCAGATTTTCTGCCTACAAGCAGTTGTGTTCAAGCACTACTGTGTTTAGGTTCGAAGGGCACTTTAAAACTACGTCTCTGAATGATAAGCGCAGTGCAGTGGCACGCGAAACTTTAAAACGCAACTGTTATGGTCAGGCGTGGCGCTTAACATTAGGGGAACATAGCTCTCTTAGAATAAGCAGGTTGAAGTGGCAGTGGGCAGCCCTTATAGAACATTTGCCAGAAATAACATTGGCACTGCTCTGTTTTTTTATCAACCTATATTTTTCCACTACTGAACAAAGGTCTCCCCCAAGTCTTTCCACTTGTTCCTGTCCTTGGAGCAGTAGTAATAATAGTTTTAAAAACCTAATAATCTAAAGTAGTCTAATAGAGAACGTAATCTATTATTGAAATTACAATATCAATTAGGTAATACTTAATTGAATAATGTCAAAGATAATAATAACCTTTGCGGCAGTATAGCTAATCAATAAACAAATCATTGACTTGAATAGCCCATTTAGAACGATATGAAAGTTATGATAAAACCGAATGACAGTCGAGAAAACATTTAATAAATCATAAAGCACATATTACCTACACAAGCACACAACAACAACGAATAGAATAAAATAAAAAGTAAATAAAACACCGTTTATATATATATTTTTTTATACAACTGAAGTGGTAACCAAGCGTACGACCCACAAGATGGTAAGCGGTTACCGCAGCCTATGGACGCTTGCAATACCAGAGGTATCACTCGCGGGTTGCCACCTTGAGGCTAAGATCGAAAGCCTCATGTGCCAGTAATTTCACCGGAAACCATACCCTTCACACCGGAACACAGCAATGCGAGCATTACTGCTTGGCGGCAGAAATAGGTATGGTGGTAGTCCTTCCCCGGCGAGCTCTATCACAGAGAACTCTACTACTCTTCGAAAACTCGACGAAAAATCTTTAGTACTACTCCGTTTAACCTATTAACCAATGTTGCTTCGTCGAGCACTGGAGCCAAAGTTTTTTTTTTTTCTGGCTCCAGCGATCGACGGAGCAACACGTGCCGAAGAACAAGTCGATGGTCCTGATTATGTCCCGTGGAGGGATGAAACACGTGTCAATATTTTTCTTTTGAGGTTAACTGTGTTAACTGTGTGACCTCATTGGTTAAAAGGTTAAGCTGAGTATTACTAGAGATTTTTCGTCTGTTTTTTATCTTGTAATGGATTTCCGCAAAACAACGCCTGAATCTATCAATTATTGTAGGTATTATATGTATGTAAACGTTCTAAATAGTTGACATCGTTAATACTATTTGTTAAACACACTTAATTTAAAGGCTTCTTAGCAATAATACATACAGTATATATTACCTACATATTGACTGTAGACATAATATACTAAGAAGACAGACCGGCCAACAATCTGTGCAAACAACCGCTCACTCGCACAGGTAATATCATACCCTAATATGTTTGCCATTGGGTATCAAATGGCATGCACTCGGGTAATACGATATTTGATATCATTTTCGCTGTTAGATCGATAATATTTAGGTTGATTTTGATCCCTATCGATATCTATTGATAGATTTTTAACAAGACCTGGCTAAATATACCCCGTAATAAACATCAACATCTAGATGATAGTATGAATATGAAATAGCATATATATATTTTTTATACCACTTCCAAGTGGCAATCAAGCGTACGGCCCACTTGATAGTCAGCGGTTACCGTAGCCTATGTACGCATGCAATATCATAGATATCACTCGCGTGTTACCACCCTGACACGTTAGATGGAAAGTCTCATGTGCCTGTAATTTCACCGGAAACCATACCCTTCGAACCGGAACACAGCAATGCGAGCATTACTGCTTGGCGGCAGAAATAGGTATGGTGGTAGTCCTTCCCCGGACGAGCTCTATCACAAAGAACTCTACTACTCTTAACTTAACTCTTACTATTTTAGCATTCTTTCAAACCACCTTTTACAAAACAAATCAGTATTTTTTATTTTTATTTAAATATATTACCGCTTAGTTCCGAGATAATTCATTACATACAATCCAACTTCATATCCACTTTTAACATACCTTTTTATTGCAAAATAGTTATAATCGCAAACACTATAACGTTTATAATCTCTTGACTGCGTTTCTACTCACTTCTGTATGATCTGGGGGATTTTAAATTTTATCGCTCATAGAATTAAGTTGGTTATCGGTTTAGAGTGGATTGTGTTAGGCGGCGACGTCTCCACTGTGGCTAGTATAGGTTTGATTGCGTTTGGTTTTGATTTGTTTGAGTTGTAGACTGAAAGCGGAAGCTATTTCCTCGTGAGAATTTATATTTATGCTAGCGGCCTGTCCTGGCTTCGCATGAGTGGACTTACCTATTTTATCATAGATGTGCACGCCCCTACGCACTTCGATGCCAATTTTATTTTGTCTTGGAGCTAGTTTTTGATTTGAATGTCTGATAATAAATGCTATTCGTAGACTATTCCGAATGTTGAACGCACTCGTTTTTATAATTATAATCGTTAATAAACTCTTAGTTAGTTCACTAATCCGCTTCTCGTCAACATCTTAGCTATAGCCATAGATGCCTTCATCGGTTACCAAGGCCGTTAGCAAACCTTTGTATACCTTAACCTTTAGTATACATGTGCATAGTTGTCGTGAGTAATTGAGTGGACAAATTACTGAGTAAATATTTAATGTAGAAAGCTCCTTCTTAGAATAAAAGTGTACTTGTCTAGCTTTCTCGTGGATAACATTTGTTCTGCGTAATTTTTATTGCTGAAATCAACATTTGAAGTGATATTGTATTTTGCAAATCGAATCTCAATAGTAAGGGTTTAAAAGTTTCTCTTCTCAATTGAAGACTTTCTTTTATCTGCTATTTGGGGATCTAGGACATAACTATATGATGTAGTGCAGTGCAGTAATAGTGAGTTTTATGGTATAGTTTGATTGAATCTCCTTCGATAAAAACTTCTTGCAATATAGAGAAAATTTTGATACATATAAAAAGGAATACGAAGAATTTACAAAATTATACGTTGCAATTAAATAGTTAAACTAACCCTGAATTTCCCACAATCAACCATTGAGATCGAAGTTGTGTCATTGTGTGAGACAATGTACAATATCATCAGTAACCAGCTGACGGTTGCCGTTATACCAGTTACCGCTTGCCGACCTTGCGACACTTCCCTGTTTCACTTGCACTTTCAATCTTCTTTTGGTACACCAGAAACCAGCGCGCATATTAGCACGAAATAAACAAAGCTTTTTGTTTACCTTAATATGAGTTTAGGATAATCGGTTTTCAAAAGTGACTGATAGAGAAACCGCTTTAAACTGTTTACTGCATCATTCATCATTTTTGTATAGTGACAATAGTACATTATGGTACTAGTTAGTGTGTAACAACAATAAACAGTACCTAGTTATATAAATAAGTGTTGCCTATGGGGTTGGTATGTGGCTTAGATACTACAATACAGGGAATCCTAGTGTGGGGTCACGGTTATATGCCTGCCGCATGGACACTACTTCTTACCCCTTAGCTAAACTAACCTACTGTAACAAACTTGTGCTAACAAACCTACTTATATTAGTGTAAGACATTGCTTTTTATATTAGTGTAAGACATTGCTTTTTGTGAAATAAATAAACTTATTATTATTATTATTATTATTGGTGATTACCGCTGAGGCGCCATTGAGATAGCCGAGGACGGTAATCATCAATACACACGTGTATCATACGACGTTTTTCAACACACTTGTGAATAAAATAACAAAAAAAAACTCATAATAAAATAACAAAAAAAAAACTATAACTCACCCTAGTGAGTTATAGCAATGAAAAAGTCATAGTTTGATTATGGGTGTCATTCTGTGCCTAATTGCGATGACCATAGAGCCACTTTATAAGCAAGTGTGTTGAAAAGTATATTATGGGGCGTTTGTTTTTTAGATTCTCCTAATTTAACTTGGAGAGGTTTTTTTTACAACTGAAGTGGCAACCAAGCGTTCGGCCCACAAGATGGTAAGCGGTTACCGCAGCCTATGGCCGCTTGCAATACCAGAGGTATCACTCGCGGGTTGCCTTGAGGCTAAGATTGAAAGCCTCATGTGCCAGTTATTTCACCAGGAACCATACCCTTCACACCGGAACACAGCAATGCGAGCATGACTGCTTAGCGGCAGAAATAGGTATGGTGGTAGTCCTTCCCCGTACGAGCTCTATCACAAAAAACTCTACTACTCTTCTGATAGGTGATCTATCTAAAGCTTAGTAAATGTTTACAAACTAAAATATCATAGATTTTTAGAACAAGTATTGTTTTAATTACTCCATCCATCCATTCATACTTTATCAAAACATTCCATTATTAAAGTTTTTTTGCTGCGTGTGTAATTGTGCTGAGTCAATCAATTGTTTGACTCAATTATCTGTGATTTCATCACTTCTAATTAGACCGTTTCACTTTATTTGCTGATCATCAGATTGTGTTTTTCTCGCTATGTTTATTTCTTTTTTTGCAATATCCTTTCCAATCCATTTCATCTTAAGCTTTTTTATTGTCTTCCTGTGGTGAATTTTCCTTAACAATAATTCTTGCCAAATTATACAAATAATTTTGACTTGGACTCTTATTATTGTACATTAGCAACTTAAACGCAGCAAATCCGGTTCAACAGTGACCCTGTGAATTTTGAGACCTGATTTGATTTTTATTGCGTGGACGATAAAGTGCAATTTATGTTGACGACATCTGAACTTAATTTGCCCCATAAACAATTCAGCTTTTAAGTGTTCGATTGGTTTAATTGTCGCCAGTGATTCGAATCAAAGCCTTTTTTATACTTTTGTCACATTTCATTAAAAATACCATTCAGTTTTATATTTTGTTAATTTTCAAAGCCTCTCGTTGCAAAAATTTTTTTTTATACAACTGAAGTGGCAACCAAGCGTACGGCCCACAAGATGATAAGCGGTTACCGTGGCCTATGGACGCTTGCAATACCAGAGGTATCACTCGCGGGTCACTTGAGGCTAAGATCGAAAGCCTCATGTGCCAGTAATTTCACCGGAAACCATACCCTTCACACCGGAACACAACAATGCGAGCATTACTGCTTGGGTGCAGAAAAAGGGATGGTGGTAGTCCTTTCCCGGACGAGCTCTATCACAAAGAACTCTTCTACTCTTATTCTAAAATAGCAACATACATTTTTTTAGTAATTGCAAAAAGGTTACTAAATAGATTATTTACGTTGGACGCAAACATATCAGATGTTTCCGTGTGCCTGTGTGTGAAATATGATATGGGAAATGTAGGATACGTATCACTCCATTTGACCTACATCCTAAATATTATTATAGGTAAATAAATCGATTTGTTATCAGACAGTCCATCTGACAGCTTATTTTATTGTTTGTTACAAGGGAAGTATGTATTGTGTGTGTATCGTTTTTTTTTTTAATAATTCATGCTATGAGCAAATATACATTATGGGTGAGTTGCACAATCTAACGTTAACGCCAAATTGTTCGACGACGATTGAACAATTTGATGTTAACGTTAGATGGTGCAACTCGCCCTTAGTATTATTTATTGTAGCTTTTTCTTTTGAGTAGGTAAAACATAATTATTTTGACTACCATACAGTCAGTTGTATCTATAGTATACTAAAATTTTGTGGATAAGTGTATATTGTAGATATTTTATACCAATCACTGCGACTCGTTAGCATTTTTTCCAGCACTTTCTTAATGGCATTGTAACTTGTAAGACATAAAGACATTTATCATAATTCCGAACCAATAACTTTCCACAATATCTACAAGCTTACAACTTACCATTTACTATAGGATCTTGTCTGTCTTCAGAAACTATTGCATAGTTTGCAAGTTTCCTTCAAGCTTGCCAGTAACGTGTTTACTTGGATCATCTCTCAGTTTCCCTAACGGATATAAATAAGGATCATCATCAACCTATTGCAGTCCACTGCTGGACGTAGGTATTTTTTTTTATACAACTGAAGTGGTAACCAAGCGTACGGCCCACAAAATGGTAAGCGGTTACCGCAGCCTATGAATGCTAGCAATACAAGAAGTATCACTCGCGGGTAGCCACCTTGAGGCTAAGATCGAAAGCCTCATGTGCCAGTAATTTCACCGGAAACCATACCCTTCACACCGGAACACAGCAATGCGAGTATTACTGCTTGGCGGCAGAAATAGGTATGGTGGTAGTCCTTCCCCGGACGAGCTCTATCACAGAGAACTCTACTACTCTTCCAAAGGCGCACTACTGAATTCGTTCTTCGGGTCTTCTCTCCCATTTTGTGCCAGCAAATCATCGCTCCATCTAGCTGGAGAGCATCATACACTACGCTTGCCTAAGCGCGGTCTACACACCAGAACACGTTTTTCAGCGGTCATCGGTTCTTCGGCATACCAGTCCACTGCCACTTCAGCATAAGAATCATCTATCGTACTATCTAATATCCAATATGGATTGTCTTGTCTGAAAATTCCATCGTTCTCGTTATGACAAATTTGTTGAAGAAACACAATTTTGCTGGCGCACAGTCGCGTGGTAATTTGATCAGAGGGCGGCGTTGAACTGTCAGGGCAAAAAGAATATCGGTTCCGGAAATTTGATTATAGATTGATAAAACAATGCTGCATATTATTTGTGTTACGATCACGGGGAAAATTTTGTGACCAAATATCTGGGCTAAATATAATATTTTATAAAATTAACATTAATTATTATTACTCGTATTTTATGCATTGAAATTTTGACGTATAATATAATGGAAAAAATAATCTAGATATATGGGAACATGTCAGACATGCCTGATTAATCATGTTATGTATGAATCAGCATAAACCTGTGATCACAAAACTTAATTTTCTCCATCATTACCTTACATATTATATAATTTAAAGGCAATAAAATTGGCCGTTTCGATTCAAAATCCCTCGCAAAGTTCATTAATCCGACCGGTTCTTCAACGATAGTGTTGTACCGTAAATAACTGGAGAGCCTCTCCCAAATCTTGAACAGTAAAACTCGCATTTATTCTTTCACCGAATTTTTTTTCGCATTTTTGACAGAGGCCTTTGTGCGGACTAAAAACTCTGTCACTAGAGAGTTGGCCCTGACTCATCGAACTTGCTTTAAATTTTTACCGAATTTATCGCATAAAAATCGTAATTCTTCATAACATAAAATAAAATCAAAATAAACTATTTGATCGCATGATTACCTCGCACATGAAAGTATTCATAGAAAGCAACTAAAAATAATAAGCTAAAGTGCAAGTTGAACTTTGCAATTGAAGCCCCCAAACTTCGATCAAAAATCCCCGGGAAATCCAAATATCCAAAGAATGGGATTTTTGATCGAAGCCCCCAAACAATACTTCATCCACGTAGGATTTCGAACTGATACATCTATGTATTATGTGTATCTGTCAAATATTTTTTTATTTAATTCTTTCCTTGTTTAGTTTATTATAGAAACATCAAAACTGATAAAGACTATGAACTTCGAACATATAAACAAATTATTCCTAATGTCTTTGACTATGAACAGAACTTTCGCGAAAATCGCAAATTCTTATTAGGTCAGATTTTTCTCTAAAAGCCTGATAAAAGTCCGGTTTAATACAAAAAGAGCCTTGCCATCCCTCACTCGAACCGGGAATATTGGTAATTCTGTTTACGGTACCTGTTCTGCTACCGAAACTTGTTTTAAAGGTCTTAAATTTGCAAGCTTGTTAGGAAATTTCGATAAAATTATGCATTAGCCTATTTAAGTATTTGTTTTTTTTTACAAAGAGATACAGATGGCAATGCTGGCTTTAACTTTACTTCGATAAATTGTGTAAAGAAATCAACTTTTATGCATGTAGATTTTATCTTATAAACTGTCACTTTCTTAGGGAAACATTTTACATTATAAGAGAAGCCTCCATGGGGAAACTTAATATGTAACAAAAAAAACATTAGCAACAATAATAATAGGATTTCATAGGTAAAGACATAATATAAAGAAATATTTTGTAATCATATCATAGCTTTCAGTTAGTGTAGTGCGGTTTCATACGGCGTTTTTATTCGACAAGCAAATATAATTTAAAAATAATATTTATTAACCGGGGCACATTCAGCTGGTACACAGAATACTTCTGTTTGAGTGCAATATGTGTCTAATTGTCAGTTTTATTTCGCACTTGTTTATTATGCGCTTTACATGTTGTTCGTTTCCTTCCGAGACAAGGCGATTGAAGCATTGAAGCGTGGTAAAGTAAATGTGCGGTTTATGTTGGTCAGTATACTATGCCAACGAATTGACAGTATGTATGGTATGTATGACTGATCTCTCTCTCTAACGTCTTGAATGCACTATCGCGTTTAATGGTCCAGTTATATTATCACCTTTATCGATGTCTCTTCGGAATTTATTATCACTACATGACTGATCTTATCTCATCGGTTCTAGATTTCCTTCTCGAATCGCAAACAGTTTATTTTTATCAGAAGTATCTGTTATTTTATACAAACACGTTGTGAGTAACACAAGCAACTTTCGTCGTCAAAGTTTCCTTTTCTTTTAAGTTTTCTATTGATCACGTCTTGTTGGTAAATAAACGTTTAGTTTCATCACTATTCGTTTTGTTACGTGCTGCTAGTCTATTTTTTCATTATTTTGCGCTTTTGAGTTTAATATTTGTTTTGTTTAGTTGTTTTTTGTTCCATCTGTTCCATCATCTTAGTTTGTTTCTATAATAATGCTGTAGAACATATACTTTTCTATACATTATATTATTCAGATCAGATCTATTTTGGTGTATTTGACATTCCTATTTGCGATTTTTAAATTGATACCACTAATGGTCTCAGCTTAGTCATTTATCGGCTCTCGTTAATCAACAGTTATCGTTTGCAATACCGAGTTATTGCCAGGTCGTGTCGGCGGAGCTAATTGTGTTTTTTTTATCACCGTATTGTTGTTTTCATTAGATCTGCCAGCCAAGTCCAATACACAATAACTGTACGACATTAACTATAGTGAAGAAATAAACAGTGATATAAACTATACAGATACAGACGTGAGTCAACTAACCCCGTATAACACTAATGCTGAAAGTGATCTGACAATCAAAAAGTGAAACTAGTTCACACAAGTTGAAGCAGCATATTAAAGTGGTTCGGATATAAGCCAAAAGCTGTTTGTGTAGTGGTGCCTAAGAGTTGATCAGAAGTTTTTCAACTGTTGTGTCAAGTAATCAACCAAGTGTGGATTGGTATTGCCTTCAAAGTGGCGAAGTCCGAGTCGCGTCTAGTGCTAGTGGACGACTGGGAGGGTGATGGATGCTGTTCGTGCTGTGGCATGAGGATCGGGGACATCGGTGGAGTGCTTCTTGAGGCGGCCAAGTTGACTAGGTCGTGGTTCTGTCAGAAGGCCGATCACGGGTAAGTTAAGAAGATCTTAAGTCTAGGAGAAATGTTCTTGTTTTTTCATGGACATTTCAGTTTATTTATAACAAGGTTGGAAAGTTTATTAACCTTATCATGTTAAGTCCCAAACCTTGTATGGGAACGATTAAACTCTCGCCGGATTATAATTTGAAAACGAAAAATATGTTTTTAAAATCATAAATTATGGAAAAGAACAAGAAGGATGAAGATCTCTTTCATTAATAATCTGAAAATTAAGTCTTTTTACAGAATGAAGAGACATAAAGTAAACACTTCATTTATTAATTAATACTTTATACTTAGTAATTTTAAAACTCAGATATACCTACTCTAAGTAATAAAATTACTAAATAAAAATGTAATAAAATATTATATAGTATAAAATGCTTTATACTTAAAAAATATATACCTACTTACATAACATATTTCTTCGCAAATATTATCACGCAATATCGCACAGTTCAAAAAAAAAATTGGAATAACAAGAAGTTGTAAAAGAAAACGTGATTGTAAACATTCGTCTTAAGAAAGATGAAGTTCAAAACTGTATCAATTAAAAGTTTATATAATATAAAATAAATCACAGAAAGAAAGATCTCACCACAAGTATCGGAGCGGAAGCGGCTAAGGCCCGTCGGAAAAACTATAATATGAACGCGACATAGGAAAATGAATATAACATAAATTCAACAAAGAAGTACGAAGTAAAGTAAGATACGTTTCGAGTTTCGAGCCAACCAATACGTCTCTTTGTACTTTTGTAGTCTTTATCCTTGCTGTTTTAAATGTGTGTCGTTAGTAAACAAATAAACGTCATAACTATATCTTTCTGTCACTAATATGCCTGTTTAATTGGTTTCGCTCCATTCTGAGGTGTGTGTAAACATCACTCGACTCTGGCTCCGACGACGATGATGCGTCTGTAGACAGTAAACTGAGACAGTAACTGATTTATGCCGTATGTGGTTTTAACGACCGGCCTTACCCGATTCCGCTCCGATAAATATAGCCAGACCTTAAGAAGCGTTATGCTTTTACTAACTTTAATTAAACTTCGTTTACCTTACTTTATACTGGAAACCTAGAGAAACGAAATTGCATCCTCTTATAGCTAAGGCGTTAGGCTGCGTTGGATTAAGACTTGGTTATTACATTTGCACCGTATAGTTTGAACTATGAGAGAGTTTTGATTAGACTCTGTACCTGCCTGTAGCCAGTAAGTTTTGCCGGTATAGCTGGCGTAAACGATTTTACTATGAAAATAAAGCTCTATAATAAGCTGCCTTACTTTACTTCGTCTTTCCTTGTTGCAGTCTTATTGTATTCATATTCTTGTCCTTTTTTTGGCTTTTTATCCCAAACGACTAAACGCTACCGTCTAGCTTAATAGTAAGTACTAGCTTGGCCAAAAATCGTTGATTCTATTACCGTTGTACATCGGAATTTCCCGAACAGTCTTACGATGCGTACAACAGAAACACGTAAGTACCGTTTAGACCTCGTATAACACGGCGATGACAATAGCGTACACCGCATGTTTTATAATCTCTTTTAAACCATCTTTTAAATAAAAATAATGTTCTCACTTCCATCTCGAGTGTTGCAGTTTGATGTTATGTGAACCACATTAGCATAACAATAGATGGAAAAGCAAGCATTTTTCATAACAAATATTATACTTTGTATTGTTTCTATCTTGGATATTATTTGCATAACATTTAAGATGTTAATCTAAATCATATTCTCCATCAAAATCATCGTCTTCAACGATCAGATGCGCAATTTCATGAACATTACATAGATAGCCTACCTAACTTTATATCTAGTAAACTAGTCACTGTAACCTAGTTTTGAATAGTATGAAGCAAAAGCACTTTTTAATGTTCGTGGTACTTGTTTTATAATCCGATCTTTCACACGTATGTTGGCCTCGTTTTCACTTTGTAGCATCAAGCTCACAAAGTTATTAGGTATTCTGTATATAAAGCCCGGATAAAAAAATGATGTATCGATATATTGCAACTGAATAGAACCACGAGAAAGTTTAAAGTTGATTTAAAAAATAATGAAGTTCAGATTAAATTATTATGAAGACCGATGTGGCGCAGCGGGCGCAGGTCCGTCTGTGACGCAGAGGTTGCGGGTTCGATTCCCGCCTCGGGACAAATGTTTGTACGATCTACAATTATTTGTTCCGGTGATCTGGGTATTTTCTATATATAATAAAAAATATCTATCTATGTATTGTATTGTATTAAATATCAGTCATCTAGTACCCATAATACAGCTCTGTTTAACAGCAGCTTACCTTGGGGCTAGATGATGCGGTGTGGATTGTCCAGCATTATTTATTTATTTATTTTTCAACATTATCACATTGTACTTAAATTGTACATCACAGCATCAGATTGTATACATACGAGTATATTTCGAATAGAACAAATCATCAGTGCTCGAGTTTCGAGCTTCCGACCACCATTGCTATCACGAAACTTGAATAATTGAGCTTTATTCTAAAACAAATAAATATAGGTGGATTGTCCATATTTTTTTTTTACTTATTTGTTATTTTTCCAAATTGTATATATAAAGACCACCTATTCACGAAACAAGTTCGTAAAACTTTATCGCTAAGTCAGTAACATTCAGCTTAACTTGTATGTAAAAGGTGAAAGGCTATTTTTGGAAAGGTTTGGGATGCAAACTTGGGTATCAGCCAATAAATAGCGATGTTTTAAAATTTCATGCGGATACCTCTTTGTTCCGATGCCGAAATTATTGGCACTTGTAGGGAAACTGTAGGTACGGTTTTGATATAATCTTAAACTAATTTTTTAAATACTGCGTTTGGCGATCTTTGAAGGAGGCTTATACCGCCAGAGGCGATCCATATTAACTTTACATAAAAATTATACAATCTTACCTTATCTTAACTGTATTTTAGTGTGGAAATAAATCTTTATTTATTTTATTTGATTTTTTATTTTCTTTTAGAAATGTGAAATTTTGGATGAATAACTGAATGGATTGATATTTGAACCTAAAATAGGAAAAAAATGGCACAGAGATAGGTTAAAACCTGTAAGACTACTTTTATCTTGGCTTAGTGACATACTGATCCACAGGCCAGAGCCGTGAGTGAACCTTTGGAATTCCAGAAATTCAACTAATAGAAGAGCCAGCTGGAAGAAAAGCTAGCAAGAAAAAGGTAGTTTTAAATAAATAGTCTTCATACTCGCTGTAATACAATGTATAAGTATGGTTTCTCATATTCTATTTTATCTTAACAACGGAAGCATTACGCGAAATGCGAAACTTTCATCTCAATTAAGGCTTTTATCCGAAGCCAGTATCCGACAAAATTTTCTCGGAACAAAGCGTATCATTAGTGGAGATTTTTCAAAGTTCCAAAGTAAACCGAGAGTACTAAGTATACTAGTGCAGTTTATTTGTCAAATGGAGCGCAACATCCCCCTATTGTCGTTTGTGGGGTAGGCAACAGGCAGGGTTGCTAGCTGGTCAGTAAGCTCTGGAATATTATCTGCGGTCGAGATGAAACTGCCATTGGAGTTTTGACTTTACCACCTGTTCGAAATACACATGATCATACCATAACACGCCTAACATCTATATACTTATCCTGACTCAACACTCGGATTCCGTGTCGTGGATATCAGAAACTGCTGTCGTCAAACGCGCATAGACCACTGTCGTACCCAAGATCTACATGTAAAAACTGCTATTACTTGCTAACAGTTAAATTCATATTTTATTTTATGGCTATTGCTTACAAATTATTCAGTAACTTGATTTAAAGTATCCGTATCCTTTTGCTTTAAGTTTCATTATGTTCCGCATTTCCAAGTACCTCATTTTAATTATTGCTTCTGAGGGCACGTTAAATTGTCGGTTCTGACTTTTTAAACGGGTACGAGTGAGACCTTAGTGGAGCCTATTGTCTCCGTCACCAAACATGGCCCAAATCACATGTATTGTCCAAGAGCTCCCTACGTTTGGCTACAAATCTCTCTCATCCAATCTTCTCAAGCCAAGCCTGCCACTTTCTCAGCCTGGGTGCAAGCAACCCTATCTTGTCCTCCATTCAGCCACAGACTTGATTAATACGCCTGAATGGTTGTGCAGACCCGACCTAGTTTCAAGCAAAAAATTGTAGGTTATTACACCGAGCAAATGCCTGCGAGCAGCTGAAATTGCACAGTTTTCTAAACAATACAACAGCTTTCAGCAGTTTCGTTTTTGAATGCAGATCTCTGTATTTTTGATGGAGATACCTGGAAATAACAGATTTATTGTAAACGCGGTTTCTATGGTTTGCATAATAGTTCATCATGACAGCATTCTAATGTTCCGAAGGCTGGGACACTGGCCTACTCTCGAGCGAGAGTGATTGGATGATCCATCATGTGGACACAATGTTGTCTTACAAATTAAAGTTCCTTACGGTTATTTCGTTTAGCTTTTGAGAGCACTAGCATTGCGCACGTAAATTTTCAAGCGCAAAACCTGTAAGTGGCTTTTATATACAGATATACTCGTACATAAGCTTGTTTTTCAGCTTCGTTAAAATGTGCAGTAAGCGACGTTTATGATGATGTGAATGAGCAAGAAAATATGGAGAACGCTCTTATTGTTCCACTGATATTTTCGTAGAGTAAGCAAGAGCTTAGAATCAGCTCAGTCTGGCTTACGTCCAACGAAACAAGAGCCTGACGGGTTAATTGGCTGGCTTTGTTTAAAACACGCTTAAAACTTTGACGCAGTGCTTTCGATGGCAGTGTTATTGGGAAGTATTAGTTTTGTTTAGTTAGAAGTAAATCTGTGCAGACAGCAAATGTGGAGAGTGTTTACGCTGAAATGGCGGTGCCTAAAACTGTAAGTGTTTCAGAAATCACATATAAGCTATTCCTTTTCATCTTTTCGTATAACTCTTTCGCTGCATTGTCTAGGAGTTGATTTTCCGGAGTCGTTTGTAATACTGCACTTACGCATCGAAAAGAATACACCCTGAAATGTTCAGTTCTCTGGGGACTTTCCGTTGTGACTGTGCGTTGATTGTCAGTCAGTCAGTCACGTAACTTTTTATATACTTTTTTATATAACTTGACATTTAAATAAATTACTGTCTGTTCCTACCACTCTAATGTAAACGCAAGGCATTGAAAAACATATATTAGTACTACATACTGAAGCTTTTAAGCTGAGAGCACCGGTGGTCTAGTGGTAGTGACCCCGCCTTCCGATCCTAAGGTCGTGGGTTCAAACCCGGTCGTGCACCAATGGATTTTTCTGTTCGAAAAATTTATGTGCGCAATGCCAGTGCTCTCATACGGTGAAGGAAAACATCGTGAGGAAACCGGCATGTCCAAGAACTAAAAATTCGAAAGACATGTGCCATCCACCAATCCGCATTGGGTCCGCGTGGTGGATTAAGACCCAATCACTCTCGCCTGAGAGTAGGCCAGTGTCCCAGCAGTGGGAACATTAGAAGGCTGTCATGATGACTGAAGCTTTATGATGAAGAGGGATCATCAAAAAAAAGTTTTCCAGATTCTTCTAGGCTGGGGCGCATGGAACTGGCGTAAATTCATCTAGCTTTAAGATGTTTCAAAATTATCCTTGTGGTATGATTGAATAAAGAGATTTTTTACTTTACTTTACTTTACGGCAAAACTGTCCATTTTCGTCCTATTGTATATGAGACCAAATCTATTACGTTGAACCTTTGATGTTTATTGTCGAACTATATATTTGCGTGTGCGATTTCCACAAATCCGCAATCTGCAGAGTAAACATTTCAAATGCAAAAGTTTTGCCAACGACGCCGACATTTTCTATTGGCGGACGGTGCACTTATAGGTTGCAATACGTTTGAACTGGAAACTAGATTTAGGATTTTATTTTAGTTTTTGGTATATATTTTTGCTGTGATAAAAACATATCTAATTGTTACTTAGTAAGTACGTCGTATGAGTCAGTGGCCAACTCTGGTGACAGAGTTTCTAGACCGCCCAAAGGCCTCTGTCATGGCCTAACAACGTTACTTAGTGTGAACCGTGGACGCTATGATGTGTTTTTTCTTTGTTTTCTTTTTACTAAGTAAATGATCGCCTGGATAAGCTTAGTGTGTGAAAAAAGATCGTTTGTCATTTAGAAGGCTCTATTGTTTCTGTGTTAATGTTGATAATATGTTAATAATGACAGTAATTTTTTTGTTTATTCATAAAGAATTGAAGTAAATAAAAATTTGAACAGAGCGTTGTACCTTACCTTGTTGTTGAAACGTGTTCCAGCATTTCTTTAGCTTTATTGATTTTCAGAGACTGAAGTTTTAACTGACCGAGTTTTAACTTAATATATCTGTGCGAATGTGCTTTTGTGACTTCGTCGAAGATGGTATAAAGTTTATTCTCATAGCTCTCATCTCAACTTTTTTTAAAGCTGATGAAAATTGGGTTGTTTTTTACAATGACAGCATTTTTGGTGAGTTTTGTTTGTATCTAGAAGTTTCCATCCACTTTATGCTAAATCCAGATCTTGACATGTTTTACTATGCAAGGCCAAGACCAAACAGATGGCACGTTTAGCGGTAAGCTAGGTTGCAGGCCAAATGATCGGCGGCGCTAACGTGCTGTGTAGCCGCGTCCTAAACATGCTTTGTATTTGGTCCACTAGAAATCAGACGGCAGCACTAGAAGAAGTCGTCTAATAATCACTGAACTAACCGTTCCACCGCAAGGTGCGGCCTTGGCCTTAGGAACTTGCCCACGAAATGACGTAACTTAGCTTAGTATTTGAGCATTTATTTTAGTAGCATTTGAGAGCTGAGCACTTATTTATCCAGCTCAAAATTTATTTGTTCAAATTTTATTAAACAAGTCGAAATATATAAATAAAAATAGAGAAAAATAAAAAGAGCACTCAACGCAAGCAAAAGCATTCTTGTTATATTTAGCTGCTAATTTCAGAAAGCTTGTGATCATAGTTTTAACACTTGCACTCATTCGTATACGTAACACGAAGTTCTGCTTAGAAGTTTACTGTTTATACTAAAAGGAAAACTTTCCTCACCTCCTCATCAAAAGCTAAATTGAAAGCGTCTAATTAGCAAATGCAGTATTCAATATGTTTGAGGTAGATAGTACTGAAACTGCTTTAACCGGTAGCGGTAAAAGTTACAACTTTGCGTTGCAAATGTTGCAAACTATCATTGTCGGTTCCATCTAAACTTTGGTTGTTAGACTTGTTACCACAGAACTATATTTGAGTAGAATGAGTGAGTGTATGAACCTCGCGTGCCGAAAAAACGGGCTAAGTAAGGGCTGAGAACCTCTTTACTCGCCGCGAAACTCAGTCTGCTCCCAACCGGGGGCGGTGTGGTGGTGTGCCAGTGCCTAGAATCGGTTTGCCGCGTGCTTATCGATGCTTTTAAATCATTTATTTTCGCGCGGCTTATGTTTCCCATCACTAAAATACATTTGTGTGTAAAATACAAATACGCAAAATGTTACATGCTCGGTTTCCATACTAATCGACGAACTCTTTAATTCTACTTAAATATAGTTCTGTGCTTGTTACTGATATTTTTTCTATTTATTAGTATCTAGACTCGAGCGTTTCTACTTTAATAAGTAACATTTGTTCTTTTTTTTATGTCAGTAAGTGACAAGACAATCAAGACACCTGCCTGATGTTAAGCACCACGCCTGATTTAACAGATGCAGTGCCACCCAAAGCTTAAAGTTTTTAAGTGTTTGCGTGGCACTGCACTGCGCTTATCACCCCGAGACATTGTTGTTAAGTCTCTTTCGCCCAGTAATTTCACTTGTTACAGTGAAATTACTGTAGCAAGTGCAAACAGCAAACATTACCCTTCAAACCTAAACACAGTAATGCTTGCACACTACTGCTTGGAGGTAGAATATCTGACACTGCGGTGGTACCCACCAAGACGGACTCTTGCTGAAGAGTCCTACCACCAGGTATGTTCTTTGACATGATAATGAAATATGAGATAAATAATACTAACGGCCAGCGATGCTTTGTCTTGTTTGCCTTGTGAGGAGGACTAGGTCATTTTGACCACATCACGCACAAAGCGGAGTTCTATTTTTGAGTGCTCTATTTTTTATGCTACTTTTTTTTTTTGTAACAATAATAGTACATTATGGTACTAGTGTGTAACATTGGTGATTACCGCTGAGGCGCCATTGAGTAATTGGTAATCATCAATACACACGTGTATCATACGACGTTTTTCAACACACTTGTGAATAAAATAACAAAAAATCTCATTTTCAATACACTTGTGAATAAAATAACAAAAATCTCATAATAAAATAACAAAAAAACAATAACTCACTAGTGAGTTATAGGAATGAAAATGTCATAGTTTGATTATGGGTGTCATTCTGTGCCTAATTGCGATGACCATAGAGCCACTTTATAAGCAAGTGTGTTGAAAAAAATATGTTGGGTATTTATACAGAGTGATTTTTTTAAATGGGACAGTATGGGGAAATCCGAATCTAAAGGAGATAGAGGAAAAGTGTCTAAGGAGACATTAGGTGTTTTTTTATGTAAACAAATTTGGCTCGTTCAAATTTGTGGTCAAGCGTGAGTTGTTCTTAAAAAATGATAAAGTTGGTCAATTTTTTTTTTGACGCGGATCGACTCTGTTTCATGCAAGGATTATTTCATTGTTTGGAAAGAAAAAAATCTGAACAGCAGAAGTTGGTCAAATTTAATGAAAACTAATCTTCATACAGTTGGTTTATTACTTGAGTAAATGTTCGATGTGGCCGCCGTCTTGTCTTATGCAGGTACGAGCACGCTTCAAGACACTTCTAGTTGCATTTAACAGAGACTTATGGTGAATTGTGTTTAAAGTGTTGTAAACAGCATCTTTTAATTCTTGTACGGAGTTGTATCGGGATACATAAATTCGACCCTTAAGGTAACCCCATAAGAAAAAATCTAATGGCGTTAAGTCGGGCGATCGTGGGGGCCACTTTATCGGCCCATATGTACCCATCCAACGGTTTGGAAACTGCTCGTCCAAACATAGTTTACTTGCCCTACTGTTGTGGGCTGGTGCACCATCTTGTTGGTAGATTATCTTACCAAAGTTCCTTAAGCTAATAGTCTCATCCACTAAATCTGCAGCCATGTTCAATATTTCCTGATATTTTTCACTATTTAGCGTTCCTTGGTAAATTTTGATAGCAAAAATTCTGTTATGTAATATCGCACACCAACAATTAAAAGAAAATCGGATTTGGTTGTGGGTTTCTGTAGTTCTTAGCGGATTTATTTTTGACCAGTAATGGTTATTTCTCCTGTTGTACATGCCATTGTTCGAAAAGTTGCATTCATCAGTCCAAATAATAAAATTAGGAAAACATCTATTTCTAATAGTCTGAGCCACATACCAATTACAGAAATGTAACCTGCGGTCTTTATCTCCAGGTAGTAACGCTTGTACAAGTCGACCTTCTATGTAACACTTGTATTTATGAGCCTTCAATATCTTCCTTACAGTTGATTTATGAATACCGATAGTTTCAGCTGCTTCCCGTAACGAAGCTTTTGGGTATGCTTCAAAATATCCCAATACGGCAATAGTTATAAACTCACTATTGACTATTGTCGGCCTTTTACGCTTAGGCTTGAAACAGCCTTCCTGTCTTAGGTTCTTTATTAAACTATCAAATATCTTGCGATTCGGTACTACACGGTCAGGATAGCGTTCTTGATGCCACTTAAGTGCATTATCTCTACTGCGATAATTAAGAAAATACGCCTCAATCAAATCAACTTTATGTGAATTAGTTAACGCCATGATGAATAAAATTACAAGCATGAACTGATTGGAAACAAAATCACAGCTGCAGAAATAACTTACGTTCCAAATTTGAATTCTTTTTTTATAATTTCAAGACTATCGGTTGCCATGATGTTTACGAAGATTAAAAAAAATGTTCTTCTCTTGAATCATCTGGAGCTCTTATCGATTATCAAAATTTAAAAATGGAATAATTTTAAATATTTTTTTACACGCCTAGGCACTTGTAACAATATTAAAAGGCGAATACTGCAACTGTATGAAGATTAGTTTTCAGTAAATTTGACCAACTTCTGCTGTTCAGATTTTTTTCTTTCCAAACAATGAAATAATCCTTACATGAAACAGAGTCGATCCGCGTCAAAAAAAAAATTGACCAACTTTATCATTTTTTAAGAACAACTCACGCTTGACCACAAATTTGAACGAGCCAAATTTGTTTACATAAAAAAACACCTAATGTCTCCTTAGACACTTTTCCTCTATCTCCTTTAGATTCGGATTTCCCCATACTGTCCCATTTAAAAAAATCACTCTGTATATGTATGTTAGTAGGTCAAATACTTGTTATATTTTAATTTCGTAAGAATTAGACGTAAGAATTACAAAAACCTTAAAAATGATAATAGATTTGGCTGGCTATTAAAGATGATAGAATAAAAGTTGTTTTAGACAGTATATCTAATAACATATCATTTTTATGTGTATTTTTTGTTAGTATAACGTAATATGTACATTATCGCCACAAACATCGCTATGCGACACATCGTCACTTGTGACAGTTGTCAACAGTTGCGACGCATCGTCACTTATTGTCAACAGTTTCGTGTAATGTTACACGAATTACACACTTTTTATAATACGTTTACGTTTTATACAAAAGCTTGAATAAAAGTAATCCAACAGGTTGATATGTCATTGCGCACACTGCACATAACAAGCACGAACACTTTTCCATAAAATAATTCAATGATACAATCCTACTTTCTCCGAAACTCTGTGTCGTAACATGACAATGCATTGTGGGTAATAAAACCTGCATGCATAAAATTCTAAAGTACAGTCTCGGAGAATAACATTTTTGTTAAATTTTAGAATGCAAAAATGTTTGCTCTATTCACTAGTTCATATAATTTATAAGTTAGTTCCGGAATTGTGGCATGTATTTAAATATCGCAGAGAGATTTTAGGGCGAATACTTGGCATTTGTAAATAAACTGTGAATGTGAATTACATTCCACGGGCTCTGAATTTCATTAGTATTAATATGGCCCTAAAGTGTTATGAGATTCTAGCCAAAACAACGATAGCCTAGATTTACAAGGCTAGTTCTACAAGGCCTATGTTAGCTCTATATATATCTATAAGCTCTATTGTAGCTTTAAAATATATGCTTGTTGCTACAGCAGTCCTAGGTACTTACTTCTCCAATAAGAACTCATAGTAGGCTACAAAATCTAGCGGTAACAGAAAGAGTTACCATAAATTATAGAACAAAGATGAGGTTTCTGTGTTCCGATTTCTAGACACGGATTCAAAATCACCATTATTTATATTTTAGATATTCGCAGATACAACCGGGTCGCTAACTATACTAAATTGTATGGTTTAAACTTTCTCTGCCTACCATCGTGACAGCTGGTGGCACTTCGGTCTTCGATAATTTGATATTCACGTTATTGTACTGGTACATTTGAAATGGTGACTACCGGGACAGTGCTTATAACTTCGTTGATCTAAGTAAGAACGACATAGCCAGGTACATTACGGTATTTGATGTCGAGAACAATGTTGCTGCGAAATAAACCGAGAAACATTTGCACATTGTCCAACCCTCATCGATATATACAGAGTATACCTAACTATATAAAATATAGCCAACATAAAATTTGCAATGCCTGAAAATGGCAAATAAGTTCTAAGTGCCATATTACTTTTAAGACCTCTTGTAACACTTATTTATGCAAATAAATATCTTGAATCTTTTCAATAAATATTTAGAAATCTTTTGCGACCAATAAGAAAAAGGTTTTCATATAAACCTGTATGAGGTTTTTATGAAAGGTGTGTGTGAGGTTATAAAGTAAAGTCTGAATATTCAGTAATATTACATACAATAGACTACTTCTCGTATCATTATGCTACTAATGGCCAATGAGTACCTACCTGAGCGTCACGCTCAGTCATTCGGACAGTATGTGTGTTATTCTGTGGCATGGACGCGGTCGACTGCCTCGGTCAGTCATTGTCAAGGAACTGTTTGCTTTAACTGTAGATGGCTTTAAGCAATAGCGCGCTAGCATTCAAGGGCACTGTAGCAAGTGAAATTTAGGATGATCGAAATAAAGTATCACCGGTAAATTTTCAAGAGTAGTATAGTTCTTTGTGATAGAGCTCGTCCAGGGAAGAACTACGACCATACCTATTTCTGCCGCCAAGCAGTTCGCTCGCATTGCGGTGTTTCGGTTCGAAGGGTATGGTTTCCGGTGAAATTACAGGCGAATGTGACCTACGTCGTCGTCGTCTAGATCTACGTCTCAATGTGACAACGCGCACATGATATCTCTGATGTTGCAAGCGTACATAGGCTACGGTAACCGCTTACTATCAAGTGAGGCGTACGCTTGGTTACCACTTTAGTAGTATAAATAAAAAAAATGCTGGCTATTAATAAATGGTAAGCTTTTCTTATCTCAACTGGAAAATGAAGACGTAACAATTACAGTAAAACGGTATCTTCTGTAATCCACACGTGCCGTATTCACTGCGAGGCTAAGATTTTAATTGCTCTTTTAACCCGTAAAAGGGTAGACGCGTCCCGTTTCTTCATAAGAGCTCCTAATTGGAGTGACAGGGACGGGAACAGCGAAGAAACCAGGCTGTTTGCCAAGTTATAGTGTCCCAGATATCCTGGGCTGAGCAAATATTTGATCGAGATACCCGTAGTTTTGTGACGCAATGTTTAATTCGTAGAGTTTTTTCGTACCTTGGTTTGGCTTGTCTATCTGTCTATGTTTGGAGGAGGCCTATGTTCAGCAGTGGACGTCTATCGGATATAATGATGATGATGATGTCTGTCTGAAACCTTCCGTCCTACACAGCAACAGCAGTAGAACTCGAGTTATAGGTATAGGTTCATATATGTAAAATTGTAAACAGACAAACTAGGTCTGTCATTCATATAGATATAGATAGAGATAAGAGATAAATGAAATATCTGGGAATATGGGATGCTATTGATAAAAGGCATGATATAGTCAGATAAATTTTCCGTATTACGGGAATGTAGGTCAACCCGCGTTGAGGAAACTAGCGTGGAATTAACTGTAATTTAGGCACGGTTCCATTATCATTATTTTTTAGTGTTTAGTAACATACTGTAACATTTTTAGTCTTGTGACTGCTGAATTACGTAATAATTAGTTTGGAGAAAGGGTTGAATAATTATTTTTCAATTTAAAAATTATTAGGCTCTCTGAAAGCTATGAAAAACGTAGTGCCTAATGGGTTCGTAAATGGACGCTGGTGATGGTGACGTCAGTTGGTTGAAACGGCGATTACCAAAACCGTTATCATGGCTTACTTAAAATGTTGACTATATGGAACAACTTATTAGTTTTTGACCAGGTTATCTGATCTTCTAATCTACAACTCCACGACTGCCTCGCAGTCTATTGTCATCCATATTATCCAAATAAGCAAACTAACAATATCCTTTCCTTTGTCCACAGTTTCTCCCAGAAAGTTGACGAAGAGGAGGGGGGCGGGGGGGTTCCCCTACATCCACCGGACGGCTTCTACACCCACCAGCACGGCATCCATAGCCACCATGCGCACACAGCGGAGCCTGACCGGGGCTATATGGATGGAAATAGATATGTCACGTCCGTGCATAGACCTCTACCTGGTAAGTAAAAAAAAAAAAAAGTACCTAGTTGTAAAGCTCTTTGCAATGAGCTCGTTCAAGGAGGCTCGTTCTTCAACCCATTTCTGCCGAAAAGTAGTAATTCGTCTTTATTGGGTACCACACCAAAGTTGGCCACTGACTCTACAAACTTACTATACACGGAAAATAAAATAAAGTAAATAGGTACTAACCTTCAAGCCTCAATGTCTTTGATTCTACTTTGACTGGCACTGCAAAAACTAATGTCCACGGCATTCCTCAAGGTTAAGAGATTTTTTACAGCGGTCAGTGACCGAAAATATTACAATCGCTTGAATTATACACAAAAGAGCACCTGACGCTTTATCTATTCTTCGCCATGTCACGACATTCTGATAAAATTCCAATAAACCAATTTATTAGCCAAATGGTTACTGAAGTTTTCTTCGTCACGTTGATATCAGCAATATCATTTTCTGATGACCGTTATTCAAACATATCATATTTGTTCGCCAGCATTAAACCACTCGAACTCGTCATGCTCATCGGCTTCGAACGCGTCGACCGGCGCTGGCCTGTGCCCCGCGACCGAGCCGGCGCCCCCGCTGTACATCGCTGCGCCGCCAGAGGGCTTCGGCATGGCTGTGCACAACAACAGGTCCGTGGAGAGGTAAGCATCACTCTGCAACACGATACACCCAAATAAAGATACAAGTTGGTAGGCGAGTATCGTCTACCGCTCGGTTTGTCTGCTGTCGCCTGCTAACTCGTACCTTCGAGGCGAATAACATCCTTATTCGACGTATAGTACTGCCGACGGATTTCGGCCATTGTGAAGTTAGCCGATTGTGACGCTCAAAGACAATTTAGTTTGAAGAAGCTCCATTGCACATTGCAACGGCTGACATCACGACGGCCGAGATGCGCCAGCAGTACTTTAAAGGCAGCGATATGGACGGAGATTTTATTAACAAATGTCACTTGGGTCTGCTTGTCTTTAGACAAAGCTGTTGTTTTCGGTGATCACGTTAGGAAGACTAGTTCGGTAGACTGGTGATTGATAAGAATCACCACTTCTGGCTACTAGTCATAATCAATGTGTCCACAGAGACTGATATCGTCTACCAACATTTCATACAGGTTATTCATGGTATAATAACTGATAGGAGGGTCTGACGCAATCGGTGCTCCACAAAATTAGGTATTGCGGTTTTATATATCATAACAATAAATATTGCAAAGAATGTATGTAGGTGATAATGGTCGCAAAACAAAACTAGCTGGCTTGAGTTTTAAAATACTCTTCGGTATTGTACAGCATATATTTGAGGAAGCTCAAGACGGTATGATACCAAGATTTTGAGTTTGAATTTGAACGATATACATAATTACGAAGGTGTACTCTCCCTGTGCTGGGGATGGATGGTCCTTGTGGACTTGTATTTGACGTAGAGCTGCATTATATTAAAGCTGGACCAGGGGCCTTACTCTTGAACGCGATCGGTATTGGACAATTATTGGAATATGACATTACGTACTTTTGACAGCAAACCTAGCGTCAAATTCAACCTTGTTTTCAAGAGTAAAAAAAATTACAGCAGTAAATAGAAATTGGGATTGGATCAGAATTGTCATTGGATTCAAGAGTAAGGCACCTGTTCTTGACAACTTGAGCATGATGACCGTGGGGGTAATGCTATTAAAAAAATATGTGTCGAAATTCGATCATGCAATATAATTGCTGCTGTTTAATAAGTAGCATAGCCCCCTGTGCGTAATTATGTTTATTTGGTTAAATGTACACACTGCACTTGGCTTATACACAGATGGTGTTGTGACTAACAGGAATCAGGATAAAATAACTGTAATCCGAATAAATGAATGCCATTGTTTCTAGGTAACTAAATGATACTGTACCAATTTAGTTTCTCTCTTTAGAACTAAAATCAGTTTATTTTATAGTTTGAGTACAAGTGGACACTTAAATTATGTTACTTTGTATTGTACGTTACTATTTTATAAAATGACATGTAAGTTTTTGATTACGCTGCCACAGTGTGAAATAAGAATTATGTTATTTTGATTTGTTTATTCGAAAGGGTTATGTGCTTTTAATTACGAGTTAAACCTTACATGACTCAAGGTAGGTTTGTGTCTTGTCATGATAAGCAAAAAAAACACATATAACTCATTCTAATGAGTTTGTTTGTTCTGGCAACCTATTCTTTTCTAATGTGATAATGTCCCATAGCTTGTGTAAATTGTATTCAACGGTGTAACATTTTACAAAATTCCATAGGCGTGGCACAGATGTGTCCCTCATAAGCACCACCGGGCTAAGGCAAAAAGATCCATCATTACCCCAAAAACGGGGTAAACTGACTAGAGGGTACGTCAGCGAAACCTGGAGCTTGTCATGTGAACCCTTCGATTTAGATAACACTTAACTGTCCTAACTTAACTCACCTTCAAAAGAACGCATGACAAAATCACATTATACCTTAAAGACCTTAGTCCATTTGCACGCATGACAAAATCGATTTGAAGCTTAAATCGATTAAAAAATAATTTAAAAAGAACAGTGAGTGGACCCTGGTCTTAATAATTTCTAACAGTTTGACTTGATTCTTACCGAGTTTTTTAAAACTGTACTAAAAGCATGTAAATACTACACTAACTCAATCAAACTCTAGTTATTTATGAAATACAATTTTTTTCTAAATATTGTTAAATCGGCTGTTATTTCATTTTCTTCTATTAGCAAAATCTTTGCTAGAAACGAAGCTACTCAGTACCAACTATCTCGTTTCCTCTCAAGTAGTATTTAGTTAGTATCATGCAGTTCAAATTCAGTTAAGCTAGCCCATAAAACGAACTCATAACTTCAACAGTATATAACAAAAGAAACCCTGCTGTGTGCACAATTCGAACCATTTAACTATGCTTTTAACGAAAGAACCCATCACCAGCAACATAACACACTCATAAAACCACTCACATCCACCGCAAAACTCAAATCCAGATCATTACCTCACTTCCACCTTAAAATTCCAGCCGTTATGAGATGTCCCAAGACCTTCTCGACAAGCAAGTTGAGATCCTCGAAAGAAGATACGGAGGTCTACGCGCTAGGCGTGCTGCTGTGACCATACAGCGGGCTTTCAGACGACGCCAGCTCTTGAAGAAGTTCAGTGCCATTACTGCAATGGCGAAGGCAGCGGATTCCACTGCCAGACGGATGGTGGATGGCCCGGAGCATGGGCAACTAGTCAATGGTGAGCTGATACTACAGTCTGATAAGTTTTACAGTTAATGTTCCATCATCATGATAGCTATAAGATGACAGCCTTCTAATATACACACTTCTACTCTTGAGCCAGAGTGATTGGGTCTTAATCGCGGACCCAATGTGGATTGGTAGATGGCTCATGTCTTGGGAATCTTTAATTCTTGGACATGTCAGTTTCCTCACAATGTTCCATATAAAAATTAATAAGTCTAGTTTAGTTTTCATAAGACTTTACAAAGGCAGCAAGTTCAGTTGAACCAACTATAACATTTTTATAAGTTTTCAAACAAAAAGGTTGAGTTGTCCTGGCAACTAAGTAAACCTATCAATCTTAAAGTTTTTGTTGCTCTTACGACGTTTTTTTTTTGGTTTTTTAATCAGGCGAATTGATTTGAATGAACCTTAGAATACATGATGGACTCTGGGACTGGGTTAGTAAATGCGCTTATAATTTGGTACCACGAAAGCCGCGCAAAGTAGCTATTATATTCGGCTACAACCTGTCGATTGGATTATCGGCGACTTTATAATGAAGGAATTTATAAGCATTGTATCGTAATTAGTTAAAATGTTATTATATCGGCTTTCAGGTAACGATATCTACGCGAATACGTTACTCCAGAAAAGTCCAGGCAGTGTGGAAAAGGCGCTGGCGCTCACTCGGCCGATGCGGTCTATGTCGCTTCGGGAACGACATGATATGGACATGAGGTGAGTGAGAGAGAGACGCCTGTCTCTATAGGCCTCCCTCTGACCTGACCTCAGTGGGCGAGGCCCATTTGAGAAGCGAGAGTTTGCGATTATGGTTCCCGCTGCGATAAATGTAGCAAAATCTGTATGTAAATAAAAGAAATAAATGCTGGACAAATCCATACAGCATCATCTAGTCCCAAGCTAAGCAGAGCTTGTGTTATGGGTACTTAATATAATACAATACATACATAGATCAAACGACCTGGAACAAATATTTGCAGATACAAACATTTGTTCCAAGGCGGGAACCGAACCCGCAACTTCTGCGTCGCAGGCGGACCTACGCCCGCCGCGCCACATCGGTCCTCAAATATTTCTGTGTGTTAGAGTCTGAGTGTTGTTATTGTACCATAATAGTACTCATAATTTCTGCTACTCACGCGACACAGTTTTTGTATTTATATTATTTAGTTCTTTGGTTCTTTAGTCATCTCGGTGATCACTGTACAGACAGACACGTACAGATCAGGTACTGCTAAAGAACTTGGCTCTTAATTTATTTATTTTTATCTTTTTTTTATACCTACTTACTTATAATTTTGCCTACCTCACCTACTTCGACTGGCCGAATTTGTTGCCAGATTCTTCTAGGCTGGGGCGCGTGCAACTGCTCAACGACCTTTCGAAATGATCCTTGTGATATATTTTTTTTACGTTTGACCACTACCTCACCTGATGGGAAGTGTTGGTGTGGTCGATGATGGAGCACGCTGGTCTAGAAAGAACCTGTTCACTCTAGACTTGATATGATTATGATGTGATATATGATATGATTACTTTACTTACTTACTGATCAAAGACAAGCCTTAAAAGTACAGCATAACTGTTCCGCATAAAAGTCCTCGAAACTTACCAACATTATAATTGCGTTATATCATAGAGTTGTACCAAGTTATCGGTGCCGTACAATCCGAGAGACCCTAAATATCATAAAAGCGAGGTCCACCTCCAGGGGATTTCGCCAAATTGGCTGTGTAGCTGATATTGAGTGTAGTTTGACCTTGATCTGATTTAGAGGTTTATTTTCGGATATTTGGAGCTGTTATGTCGTCTACAACCGCACACGACAATAATAGTACATTATGGTACTAGTGTTTAACATTGGTGATTACCGCTGAGGCGCCATTGAGACCCAAGCCGTAGGCGAGGGTCTTAAGATAGCCGAGGACGGTAATCATCAATACACACGTGTATCATACGACGTTTTTCAACACACTTGTGAATAAAATAACATAAAAAAACTCATAATAAAATAACAAAACAAAACAATCTAAAGTCTAGCAATGAAAAGTCATAGTTTGATTATGGGTATCATTCTGTGCCTAATTGCGATGACCATAGAGCTACTTAATAAGCAAGTGTGTTGAAAAATGTATTATAATCGTTCACGACATTTTTATGTAATATTTAAAATTATTCATACAATCGTAACGTAAACGTATCTTAACGGCGCTAAAGCTAAGGCACAAAACAGATATTAGTACCACGTACAAAATGGTCATTCCTTACCTTCCACCGGTTTTAGTTACCTTACCCCGGTAGCCCCGGTCGTGAGTTTGCCAGCACCTTTCGCCGGCACTGAGGATAAAGGGTTACGCACGCGTTTATTTTGATTTTGTGTAGGTCCAAGCGCGTATGCCAGCGCGAGCGAAAGTGTGCTATTTCGCTCTTGCTATATTTGGAGAGGGCCAACTATGACATTTACACATACAGCGGCACCGTTTACGTACACAAACCATGCATGTGGTGATTGCTATACGTTTGCTTCATACGTTTTATTGAGTGTCCGGGGTGTGGCTAAGGGTCGTAAGCGTATCATACCTGCGCGTTTATTTTGTTTTGTTTAGAGATAGACCACTAACGACCAAGTCTCAAAAAATCTCTTAAACAACCTTAATTTGTAATTATCTTTTCAGCAACCACCTCCAAATGGACACGTCGAACGAAGTGGAAGCGATGGTAGCGAGAGTTCAACAATCCGCCCACCAGATACACATGATGGCGAACGACATACCGCACCATCGCGATGCCGATAGTGGCGTATGTAGCTTTCAAGTTAGTAATGCTTGGATTAGGCATGATGAATTCACATTTATATTCAAAAATATGTTTATTTTCTACTTTCTATCTCTATTGATCTCCATCTGAGACTGTCTAATAAGACAGTAGAGCTATGGTCAAACTGTCATAGCTCTGTTAGCAACCAATCTCTATTGATCTCCATCTCAAACTGTCTAATAAGACAGTAGAGCTATGGTCAAACTGTCATAGCTCTGCTAGCGACCAATCTCTATTGATCTCCATTTCAAACTGTCTTATAAGACAGTAGAGCTATGGTCAAACTGACATAGCTCTGTTAGCGACCAATCTCTATTGATCTCCATCTCAAACTGTCTAATAAGACAGTAGAGCTATGGTCAAACTGTCATAGCTCTGTTAGCAACCAATCTCTATTGATCTCCATCTCAAACTGTCTAATAAGACAGTAGAGCTATGGTCAAACTGTCATAGCTCTGCTAGCGACCAATCTCTATTGATCTCCATTTCAAACTGTCTTATAAGACAGTAGAGCTATGGTCAAACTGACATAGCTCTGTTAGCGACCAATCTCTATTGATCTCCATCTCAAACTGTCTAATAAGACAGTAGAGCTATGGTCACACTGTCATAGCTCTGTTAGCGACCAATCTTTATTGATCTCCATCTCAAACTGTCTAATAAGACAGTAGAGCTATGGTCAAACTGTCATAGCTCTGCTAGCGACCAATCTCTATTGATCTCCATCTCAAACTGTCTTATAAGACAGTAGAGCTATGGTCAAACTGTCATAGCTCTGCTAGCGACCAATCTCTATTGATCTCCATCTCAAACTGTCTAATAAGACAGTTGAGCTATGGTCAAACTGTCATAGCTCTGCTAGCGACCAATCTCTATTGATCTCCATCTCAAACTGTCTTATAAGACAGTAGATCTCTACTTAAACTGTCTTATATCAGTAGATCTCTACTGTCTTATAAAACAGTTTGAGATGGATATCAATAGAGATTGGTCGCTAACAGAGTTATGTGATCAACCCGCTGGTTACCAGGGCCGTAGATGGAACTTGCTCACTTGCCTAAAGGCGGCTTTACACTCTCACCGAGACAGGCCGAGACAGGACAGAACAGGAGCGCGAGAGTGTACGTGGTAGCGCTCGCCCTGTTCCTCGCAAGCTCTCCGTCCCAGGTCGGCCTCTCGGGCGAGACATCAGCAAGTGTTTTCGTGCGGGACTGTACATCCACCTTATTAATAATTATAAAACATGCTAGCAACAATATTTGATTGATTTGATATTTTGATTGTCAATAATGATTTGGAAAACTGTTATATTGAGTTCAGAAGTACATGCAAAAAATCACTTATTTTGAACGAAATGAACGGCTTAGTAGACAAAAATGCCATTTTAAATTTAATGTTAATCTTGTATAGTAAACGGTTACCGAAATGTGGACTGTAAGCTAGTTTGCATCTAAATGGTATAAAACAAATCAAACAATTCAATAATTTGTGTACCTAATTAAAATATATGTAAGAAAATTAAACAACTTATCAATGTTTTTAAATTCAAGATGATATCGCAATTTGCGATAAAGAATTGAATGAAGAATGCGGGATTATTTCCTAATTACGACACAATCCATCTGAAAACACTGGCTTACCACCCAAACATCAACCTTATCACCTTACGAATTAAAGTTATATTAGCACATTTTTTTGTGTGGGCAAGTAAGATTCTTATCAATGATATCAGTCTTATACAAGACGTTGCCGCAGTTAAACGCCTGAAGATGTGATAATAAATTAGTTCTTATTTGAAAGTCAATAACGTTCAAAATGCATGAAAATGTCACGGCTTAAAGTAAGAAGGGTGAAGGGAATTAGGCTGTGGAGGTTCGGTTCCACAAAATATACAGTAAATAGGGTAAGTTATCATTAAAATAAAATCTGTTTTGTTTAATCAACTCAAGTGGCAACCAAGCGTACGGCTCAATTAATGGTAAGCGGTTACCGTAGCTGGTGCAAAATCTTGAGTGGTATATCATAAATCTCATGTATGTATAGGCAACGCGCACGTTTTACTTAGCCCTGGTATTGCAAGCATCCACAGGCTACGGTAACTGCTGATAGTAAGGTGGGCTGTACGGTTGGTTGCCACTTGAGTTGTTTAAACAAAAACAGAATTTATCGTGCTAGTATTTTCACCCATTTTTGCAAATAAACAAAAACTATCTTCAAACTAAAAAAAAGTTTTGGCAGATTGTGGTGATACGAGAGTAGTTGTTGGCACGTTTTTATGATTTATACAAAAAGTACTGAACCAATTTCTATAAAATCCATATGGGACGTCTGACCCGGTCTACCACAAAAGGAACCATCAAAATCAATTCATAATTGGTGGTGAAATCGAGTAACAAACATACATTTTAAAGGGTTGGCAACGCGCGAGTGATACCTCTAGTATTGTAAGCGTCCATAGGCTACGGTAACTTCTTAACATCAGGTGGGCTGGGCTGTATGCTTGTTTGCCACCTTGGTGGTATAAAAAAATACAAAAAAAAAACATTTTGTTGAATTAATCACCTAATTGTTTAAAGTCGATTAAAAGTTAAATATTTTCGTGTTTACAGGTTTGTAATTGCTCCGTGAGTGGCTCCGTCACTAATATATCGACGTCGTCATCCCACAATGAATCTCTACACAATCACCAACTGATGAACAACACTGGTAAGCATAGATCATAAACATTCATTTAAGGTCTCTACCCATTACACCGCATCATACCATGACCGTGCTATGAACGTGTCAGACACGAAAATAATACGACACCTACCTTGCCCACTGTACGGATCGACGGAGTTCTGTACCCGTTTGTAAAGCGTATGATGACCGCATGCAACCCGTGTCCGATGTCCGTGTGTAACGTAGTTGATTCGGAATACGTCATTCTTATGTGCATATCAGACTGTAGCGGACGTGTGCACAGCGGTTTGGCAACGTCGCGTATCAGCACCGGCAAAATATTCTCATCGGGAATAGTTGCCGCTCCGTGCATGACACGCGACGTTGTTGGTTGGTGACGGAACGGTCTAGTGAGCATAGTCCCATACTTTTCAATACAAATTTTTTTTTTTTGCCTGACATATTCATAGCACGGTCATGGTATGATACGTTGTAATGGGTAGAGACCTTTATTCACTACTATAACACACATATAAACATTTAAAAACAAAACAAAAGATACACTTAAGAGAAAATAAAAAGGAATACAAAATAAAAACAAATATCAAAAAATAAAAAAAAACAGTAAAATGGTGTATGTGTGCTACAGCAGCAAAATGGCCTCGACTCAGCATTAATGCCTACTGTTTTAGCAGCTAGCAGGTAATGTTATAGATAAGGGTGAGCCTGAATAAATAATTGTTTCATTTTATAACAGAGTATTCGCCTTGAAATATTCGCGCACTACGTGGTTTACATAATGATACAAACAGTAACATAGTCCTGACATAATAGGCATGATGACTGATTTTGAAAAACTGTTTTATTATATTCAGAAGTATCGACTTTATGCAAAAAAGAACTTATATATATTTCTTGAAATTAATGGTTTAGTTGTAAAAAAAAGCGATTTAAATTCGTTCGAGCAAGCGAGATATGTCTCGATAGCTCAATTGGTAAAGCACCCGCGTTTCAAGCGGAGGTTGCGGGTTCAAATCCCGCTTGAGGTGAAATATTTTTTGGGATATTATATTCTTTAGTATTCACTTATATATTTTTTTGTGACCTCAGGCCATACTGAGGCCTTTAGGCAACCTATAACGTATCCAGAGTTGACCATTGGGTCATACGAGTAAGAGTAGTAGAGTTCTTTGTGATAGAGGTCGTCCGGGGAAGAACTACCACGGTACCCATTTCTGCCGCCAAGCACTTGCACACACAAGCTTTCATTGCTGTGTTCCGGTTCAAAGGGTATGGTTTCCGGTGAAATTACAGGCACATGAGACTTTGAACTACATCTCAGGGTGGCAACCCGTGAGTGATATGTCTGGTATTGCTAGCGTCCATAGGCTGCGGTAACCGCTTACCATCTTGTGGGCCCTACGCTTGGTTGCCACTTTAGTTGTATAAAAAAAAATACGAACCTGCTATCCGTTCTGCGCGCATTGTACAATGTAGCGCGAATTATGTGTGGACCCAATAAAATGTTCTTTCCTTCGTTATATTATTTCTTCTTTCTTTAATTGGCTAAGGAATTCATCCAAATAGTGATACTGTCTATAAATCACAAAAATAATCACAAAAATATGCTTCCAGGTCCAATCTACGGTAACCTTCTATCATCAGGCGGCAAACCTCTCTCATCGCCAACAGCTAGGCAACAGCAACAGCTGGCTGCTATACAAGCTGCGAACGCACGCCGGTTGCCGCCCGAAGTGCCCAAACGCACCAGCAGTATTACACTCAAGTATGTACCTTGTTTCTTTGGGATAGAACCAATTTTTGTGCAGCTGTTACCTGCTATATACGTGTGAAACGTGTTATACAAACGCCATTGTTTGGGAATTCTAAAATGGTATTCCGCATCAGTGTGCGGTTTCAATAGTGATAACCTTGAAAGAATCAGTTAGACGAGCCCAAAACGTGGCTCGTCGATGACGATTCCATGCAGATATCGTAGCGAAACCGCGTTTGGTCATAGCGAATAAGTCCCAGGTATGTTATAGTTCTCACGACGGATCTCGGCCGTAGTAAAGTTAGCCGTTTCGATGCGCAATAGAGCTTTTTTCAAACTAAATTGTCTTTGCGCATCACAAACGGCTAACTTCACGGAAGCCTAGATCCGCTGTGCGAACTATACCTGTACTGTTACCTTTTACATAAGGTTCATATTTGCTCGGCTTTAATTTTTGGCACATGCACTGGGAACAGGTCAAATGTTGGCCTGAACTAACTTTACATTATACAGTCACTTCAATGAGCAGAGCTGTATTTTATTTCCAACTTTTTACAATGAACTTTGAACTCTATTTTCAATGCAGAAAGTTCATTATCTATCTATCTACTAAGTAAAACAGAGCTACATATTTGTTAATTGATTCTCAACTTTGTATTTCAGCGCGGAAAGTCCAGTGTCCCTCCGCAGAGCGGAGTGTGGCGCGGTGCGGGGAGGGTCAATGTCATCAGTGCAGTCCTCATCATCATCGTCATCGCAGGAGCACAGACATCATTACCATCAACCCTACCAGCCGAGAGCACCGGTGAGATATTTTTATTAGGGACTAGCAGTTCATCCCAGCTCGCGCTGGTGCAATGAAACCGCACCCGTGCGAAGCCGGGGCAGGTCACTAGTAATAATATAGTAGTTTTTGAGTAATAAACAAAAATATAAATTTTTTCTCTTTATAATATTAGTATAGACGAGGAAACTAGCTGTTGCCCGTAAATTCGTTCGCTTTTTGCTCGGACTTTTTTCTGGGATAAAAAATAAGTCTATGTTCTGTACCCGGTCATTATATATCTATGTTTTGAGTTCAGCCAAATTGCTTTAGTGGTTGTCGTGTTATAGAGAAACAAACATACATCCAAACATCCAAACTTTCGTATATAAGTATAATATTAGTGTGATGTGATCATATTATATATATTTTATATGACGACCGATGTGGCGCAGCGGGCGCAGGTCCGCCTGCGACGCGGAGGTTGCGGGTTCGATTCCCGCCTCGGGTCAAATGTTTGTACGATCTACAAATATTTGTTCCGGGTGTTCTGGGTATTTCCTATATATAATAAAAAATATCTATCTATGTATTGTATTGTATTAAGTATATATCAGTCATCTAGTACCATAACACAGCTCTGTTTAACAGTAGCTTATCTTGTGGCTAGATGATGCTGTGTGGATTGTCCAGCATTATTTATTATTTATTTATTTATTTATTTTATTCCAAACTCTTACAACTTCTTTAGTTGCAAATTAATTTTACTAATGCACCCCGAGACAAAGTTGCTAACAATGATTGTCAGTCAGTGATACGTTATTTATTTAATATTTCAGGAACCGCACGTCCTCATTCAAGAGCAGCATTTCCAGCAGCATCAGCGCACGTCATCAGCATCAGGGCCGCTCTACGCAGGTCCTACTGACAGCTACGCTGTGTGGAAACGGCAGGATGCACCACCGTATTATGAGCCGCCGGCTGTTTGCTGCCGTCCCGCGCACGATCATCACCAGCCTATGAAGGTAAGACCTGGAGAAAGATGTTGATTCTTCACAGATCCCTTGATGATAAGATAAAGGTAGTTCATAAAGCCGAATACCAGACGTCTGCTCTTTAGCGCACGATCATCACCAGCCTATGAAGGTAAGACCTGGAGAAAGATGTTGATTCTTCACGGATCCCTTGATGATGATAAGATATTGTAGTTCATAAAGCCGATTACCAGACGTCTACTGCTCTTTATTGCACGATCACCACCAGCCTATGAAGGTAAACCCTAAAGACCTGGAGAAAAGTTGATTCTTCTCCTATTGTCTGGACGAGACCTTTTAGTAGTTTTATCTGGATTGATAGGAAAAACTGTACTAGTTCAAATTATTTCAATGACCCCCGTTGCGCAATAAATGTTTGCATAATCTGCAAGTATTCGTCCAGGGTCTGTGTGGTAGTTTCTATGTATTACAACTGTACAAAAAAAATATATGTTTCTGCTATCAGTAATCTGATCTGGCTTCCATAGTACATGGTTTGCGTAGTTTGAGGCTAGATGGCGTTGTGTAAAAATGTCTGCAAATAAAGAAAAGCAGAGAAATTACTGTCGTTTTATTCCTTCATTATTTCTGATAATGAGAAAATCGTCCTTCCAGGTGTCAGAAACAGTCCGCAAGCGTCAATACCGCGTCGGGCTCAATCTGTTCAACAAGAAGCCAGAACGCGGGATTGCTTACCTGATGGCGCGGGGGTTCCTCGAGAACTCACCACGAGGAGTCGCCAGGTTCCTCATCACCAGGAAGGGGCTGAGCAAGCAGATGATCGGGGAGTACCTTGGGAATTTGCAGAATCCGTTCAACATGGCGGTTTTAGAGTAAGCTATTTGTTTACACCTATATCTTTGTACCGCTTGTAGGCTTTTGTTGCAATTTTATTATTAGTAGACCAACCAGCCATTGAACACATATTACGAAGTTTAGGTCCGAAATTTTGAGCAATTCGTACCATAAATCACAATAAGTCTAAAATCGGTCATGTATGAAATTCATGGTAGCTAAGAGCTTCGGTTTAGATCGCGCTCGTGTAACTTCGGAGCCAATGAAAGATATGATCTCGAAGTGGCAACGCGCAAGTGATATCTCTGATGTTGCACGCGTACTTTTACTACGGTAACCTCTTATCATCAAGTGGACCATCAGTATGCTTGACTTGGGGTATAAATAAAGAACGAAACTCAAAATGTATTGAAACGAATTTGAAAGAGACTTACCCATTTCTTATTCGACGGCCGAGGTGGCGCGGCGAGCGAAGGTCCGCCTGCGATGCAGGAGGTTGCGGGTTCGATTCCCGCCTTGGAACAAATGTTTGTACGATCAGCAAACATTTGTACTTTTAACACAAGCTCTGTTTAGCTTGGGGCTAGATGCTGTGTGGATTGTCCAGCATTATATATTTATTATTTATTTATTTATTTATTATTATCTTCGACAGATGTTTTGTCAACGAACTCGACCTATCAGGCATGGCGGTCGACGTAGCTCTTCGAAAATACCAAGCCCACTTCCGACTACCTGGTGAAGCACAGAAGATAGAGCGATTGGTCGAGGCTTTTGCCAGGCGATACTGCGTGTGCAACCCTGATTTTGTGCAGCGACTGCGGACCCAGGATACGGTAAGGAATAAAGACCTTATACGCAAGCGGTTTAAGGCTAGTTTTGGTTGAAAAAAGTTCAGATGTTCTGGTCTGTGCGTAGAGGACATTTTCACTCTAAGCTAAGCTATGGGTTACATTTCTGGGTACTTAGGATGTTGCGTGGGTATCATTGATACTATTATCATTAGATTAGCTAGATCATTTAGTTCTCTTAGAACTTCTAGCGGTTGGTTATCTTAAAATTTAATGAACATATTTTTATATTATTTTATTTATAATACTTTTTAAATAATTTTATCTCATTCACCATGTTTAAACTTTAAATATATATCATTGCAGATATTCGTGCTAGCATTCGCCATAATAATGCTGAACACAGACCTGCACACGCCGAACTTGAAGCCCGAAGCTCGCATGTCCCTGGACGACTTCGTGCGAAACCTCCGCGGTATCGACGACTGCGGGGACATCGACAGAGATATGCTAGCGGGGATATACGAACGGGTGAAGTCGAGTGAATTCCGACCGGGGAGCGACCATGTCACGCAAGTAAGCTCTATTTTTGTATAACCTTTCGTAAAGTATGTGAATAATAATCACATTTCACTGTATACGAGCTGACCCGCGCGGATGCTCCCGCGTTTTTGCAGTTTTTATGCTATCCCACAGGATGAGTTGTTTTTCCGTAAAAAAAAATACATTTCAAATTTCATGCTAATCGGTTAAGTCGTCACGGAGATACGTGGTAACAAACATACACACACACACACACACATAGACTTTCGTATTTATAATATTAGAAGGAAGTAGGATAGGATTTATCGCACGGGAATTGAACATTTTTTCGGGATAATATGTAGCCTATGCGCTATTCCAGACAATAATCTATGCCTATACCAAATTTTATTCAGCAGTTCTGGCGCGATACTCCCACAAACATACAAACTTTCCCCATTATACTATTAGTATAATTTTTAAAAGAAAAATAAAATAAATGCTTATGAAAAATGTTGCACGCTTGAGCAAACTTGTTTATATTTGATAGAGTCTGTTCGAAAAGAGAACCGTCTTGGATCAATCCATTTTAGTTCTTATATCGACGTTCTAAAAGTCATCTACGTATTTCACTTCATTCCATAATAACTACATACTAAAGTAAGTAAGTCCGTATGAGTCGGTGGCCAACTCTGGTGACAGAGTTTCTAGGCTGCCCGAAGGCCAACTTTGAAAAACCCGGGACCGATTGCTTAACGTGCCCTCCGAAGCATGGGAGCGCTCAGTTGAAATTGCCACTGGCGGTCACCCATCTAAACGATGAATATGCGGTACAGTACTTAACTTCGTTGATCTGTTAAGAACAAGCCAGCTACGTCACGACTACATACTTACCCACCAGGTGATGAAAGTCCAGGCGACGATAGTGGGCAAGAAGCCGCACCTAGCGTTGCCGCATCGACGCCTCGTGTGCTATTGCCGCCTCTACGAAATACCGGACATACATAAGAAGGAACGCCCTGGAGTTCATCAGAGAGAGGTTTGTATGAGTTTTGTATAAGTTTTGTATAAGTTTTGTATGAGTTTTGTATAAGTTTTGTATGAGTTTTGTATGAGTTTTGTATGAGTTTTGTATGAGTTTTGTATGAGTTTTGTATGAGTTGTGTATGAGTAAATCTAAAGTAGTTAACTACTAGTATTCAAGCCTTATTAGACAGACGACTGATGTGGCGCGGCGGGTGATGGTCCGCCTGAGACGCAGGAGGTCGCGGGTTCGATACCCGCCTTGGGATAAATGTTAGTACGATCTGCAAATATTTGTTCCGGGTGTTCTGGGTATTTTCTATTTAAAATAAAAAATATCTATCTATGTATTGTATTAAGTATATATATATTTTTTTATATTACTAAAGTGGTAACGAAGCGTACGGCTCACTTGATGGTCAGCGGTTACCGTAGCCTATGTACGCATGCAACATCATAGATACCATTTGCGTGTTACCACCCTAAGACGTTAGATGGTAAGTCTCATGTGCTTGTAATTTCACCGGAAACCATACCCTTCAAACCGGAACACAGCAATGCGAGCATTACTGCTTGGCGGCAAAAATAGGTATGGTGGTAGTCCTTCCCCGGACGAGCTCTATCACAGAGAACTCTACTACTCTTTAAGTGTTCTAGTAGTGTTTTAGAGCACCGGTGGTCTAGTGGTAGTGACCCCGCCTTCCGATCCTAAGATCGTGGGTTCAAACCCGGTTGTGCACCAATGGATTTTTCTGTTCGAAAAATGTATGTGCGCAATGCTCTTATAGGGTGAAGGAAAACATCGTGAGGAAACCGGCATGTCCAAAAACTAAAAAATCGAAAGACATGTGCCATCCACCAATCCGCATTGGGTCCGCGTGGTGGATTAAGACCACTCTTGCCTGAGAGTAGACCAGTGTCCCAGCAGTGGGAACATTAGAAGGCTGTCATGATGATGATGTATCAAGTGTTTGATATTGTAACGCGACATTTGTCTCCAGGTGTTCCTGTTCAATGACCTGCTGGTGATTACCAAGATATTCAGCAAGAAGAAGTCCTCAGTTACCTACACGTTCCGTCAATCTTTCCCTCTTTGCGGCATGCTGGTCAATCTCTTCTCCGTGCCGCGTGAGTATGACTGTGCTCTATTCTTTGAAACCATTGAAATAATTAATAATTGTAACTGTGGTATGATACAGATCTTCACTAGGTACTTCTAAAGTATGTAGGTATCTTAACTTTAACACACAATTTACATTTTTGATTTTGTAAGAACGTTTTCGAATTTTGATTTACGGATCTCCTTTGGGAAGAATCCGATACTGAATCCGACAGTTTCAAAATACCCCTGCAGATGTTAAAGTTTATGATTATTTCAGACTATCCATTTGGCATCCGGCTCTCCCGGCGCGTGGACGGACGCCGGCTCGCGACTTTCAACGCGCGCAACGAGCATGACCGCTGCAAGTTCGCCGAGGACCTGCGCGAGAGTGTCGCGGAGATGGACGAGATGGAGGCGATGCGGATCGAGGGGGAACTGAACCGGGGCAAGGGCAGGTCTACCGCGGGGAATAACAACAGAAACGGTTAGTCAACCAACGCTTTGATCTAATGGATAACATATTTTAGAACCTGAGAAGAAAGGTTACACTTTATTCAGGCGTACTTCGTGTTCCGTCAGCCACATCGATTACCACCAGGCGAGATCGTGGCCAAACAAAGGTCTATTTATGATAAAAAAAAGTACGTTGGCATACCTAACTTTCACCAGTAACAGAAAAGCAATAGAACTTTACATATCAAATTATTATATTTTATTCATGCGTTACTCATTATTTGTAATTTTCAATCAAATCGTTAACATCTCTTACATTTTATTATTCTCAATACTCGAAAACTAGTACTCCCTGTGTCGTGGGTACCAGAATAAATAAATAAATAATGCTGGACAATCCACACATCATCATCTAGACCAAAGCTTGTGAGAGATATTTTTTATTATACACATAAAATACTCAAAACAGAGAGCACCGGTGGTCTAGTGGTAGTGACCCCGCCTTCCGATCCTAAGGTCGTGGATTCAAACCCGGTCGTGCACCAATGGTTTTTTTTTTTTCCAAAAATGTATGTGCGCAATGCCAGTGCTCTCATACGGTGAAGGAAAACATCGCGAGGAAACCAGCATGTCCAAGAACTAAAAATTCGAAAGACATGTGCCATCGCCAATCTGCAATGGGTCTGCGTGGTGGATTAAGACCCAATCACTCTTGCCTCAGAGTAGGCCAGTCCCAGCAGTGGAAACATTAGAAGGCTGTCATGATGATACCCAAAACACCCTGAACAAATATTTGCAGATCGTACAAACATTTGTTATAAGGCGGGAATCGAACCTGCAATCCTGCGTCGCAGGCGAACCTTCGCCCGCTGCGTCACATCGGTCGTCAAATTTGTATATATTCTCGTTTTTGCAGTGATGGAGAACAGAGACAGTGGAGTTGCAGATGTGGAAATCGATCATCAGCAATGCATGGACCATGCCTTGCATGTTCATGGGTAATTAAAACACACTTACTTAATCAACTATTTTGATAAAGCTTTTTTATGTCTGCAAACAGTTTGACGGTCAAATCTTCGTTTCCTTCTTCTTCTTGTATGGACTCTGTGGCTTATTTGCCACAATTCTGCCAGTGTCAAGTGTATTATTTTGATTGTCGCTTAGCAACGTAAACAAACGAAATTTGGAAAGAAATGGTGACTTTGTTTTCAAAATTATCTTGGAAAGTCTTTGACTAAATTACTAACCAACATTACCCCTCCATTTTAATTATTTATACTTGTGCTAAGTAAACAAGTTAAATTGGATAAACTGCCACCAAATTTACGCAATAAAACTTCAAATAACACGAGAAAAATAATTAAAATGGGAGGACCCATATCGTTTTGACAAAATAGCCAAAAACATTCGACGGTCAAGTCTGTCGCTGGTGTTAAGCGCTAAACCTGACCATAATTAGTGTTACAAATTTGTCAAGTAAAAAACAACTCAGCGGCTTGCTAAGTACTGTCTTTGCTTTTCATTCTTATGTCATTAAACAAAGACAATATTAGATTTGAAAGACACATTAGCTAACATGGGTCCTAAGAACTTTTATGTATATAAGGCACCTATGATTTAATGTTCTGTGTAGCACTGCAGTACGCTTGTCACCACGAGAGCAAACGGGCACAAAACACAAAGACATGCTTAACAAAATTGACGTTTTATTTCCAGCGTGGTGGTCCCACCGCCGCCATCTTGCCCGGCGCCCGCAGCGCCCTCTCGGCTGTCACAGAACCCACCACCTACCAGCATTATCAAACGCAACGTGCTCAGTAACTCGCTGGTAGACATCAATGATCCAGGTAGCTATCTGCTTTATGCTACACTGATGTCCACTGTTGGACATAGGCCTCCCCCATAGAGCGCTACGACGACCAATTTTGAGTCTTCACCATCCACCGACTTCCTGCTACCGCTTTATTTTCATCGGTCCATCGAGTGGGACTGTCCTACACTTCGTTCTCCAGGTTGTATGCTACACATCTGAGCCATTATTCATAAAAAGCTGCCATTTTGGCGGCATGCTAAGTATCGTCTTTCCTTGTTATTCATCATATAATATGTCAAGGAAAAAAAGACGATGATAGATTTAAAAGACAAATGCTAACAGAGATTTAAATTAATTAATTTAATGCAAGTTCTTACGTATTTACCCCACAGATCTTGACGAGAGTGCATAACTTAGATAGATAGATATCACTTTATTGCACACCACACATAAAGAAATAAAAACATATGAGTAATACATAAACTAGTAGCGGAAGTACAATGTGCTGTCTTATTGCTATGAGCAATCTCTTTCAGACATATCTTATTGATTGTTATAATGCTTTTACCATAAATAGTTCGGCCTACCATTGTATGAAATGTTTTGTCTCCTTCGCAGTGGCGTTGGCCGCCGAGCGCTTGCAGCGCCGCGGCTCGGTCGGCTCGCTCGACAGCGGTATGTCTGTCTCGTTCCAGCAAGGCAGCCGCACCGCTCTAGCGACCTCGCCGCGCCAGCCCGACCGCTCACCTGGTAAACCATACCCCTAGCCAGGTCCTCTACGTTCATTCACTTGCATGCATCTAGATCATTATTTTCTGGCTGCGCTATATTTATATCTATCCAACAGACTACGCCAAGTACTTTTGCTAAAAAATTAAAAAGCTTATTTCGATTATGAATGAACAAAAACGAAGAATGCTAATGCTGTATCTAATAAATCTTATATGAAAAGTGACAGATACATAAATCAAATTGCTTTTTAAAAACAATAAATAAGTAGCTGCCAAATTGAATTGCATTTTAGTTTTGGGTTTTTAACAACATCAAATAGTGTGTGTGTATTCAAAAATAATATAACTACATCCTTAAATATCGGAGTACCCTAATAAGATAGGTTGTCTAACATATTTATGCATCTAACATGCATGGGATTATTAGTAGACTTTTTAAATTTAAATAGTAAAAGTGCATGTATGAATATAAAAACTTCAAAGTGCAAGCAGCGACCGTCTATATTTATTCGGTCAAGTATATTTAGTGCATCCCATACTAATATGTAAATCTATTTTTAGTTACTTACTAACTATTCGATTTATATTTTGATACTCATCTATTTTCGCAGAAAAACTGTCCTCTTATATCTTAAAGCGCGTCGCTAATAGCATGCGTCGAGGCGGAATCAAAGCTGTTTCTATAGAGCGCACCTCTTTTAGCGACTCTTCGGTTTGTGGAGAAATTCCACCTCAACGTTTGATGTTAGCGACAAGTCCTATGTAAAGGTTGTTTCATGTATTTTCATTTCCCACATTACCTCCCACAAAGTTGTCATTAAGTGCGACAAAAAACTAAAAAGAGTTCTACCTTTTCAGGTCGTCTTTTCGGTAGCATTACTGGAATATTCCCCGCTCGCATCCGGAAACTAAGCGCTTCGGGGGCTCAAGATAACAAACATGGCGTCGGGAAAAGCACGGAGGTCTAATCCTTGGAAATTATAAATACCGGCACGGATTTGTCGAGTTTTAATTATTTTCGATCTTCATTTATTAAGATTGGATTATTTTTCGTTCGTTTATATTCTAGAACGTTTAGAATTTATCAGACGATGATAGGATGATTATTGGAACAGGAACGTACATTTGAATCTAGAATGCGTTTCGATTGGACTTGAATTTAACGCGTTATGATTGGACCTTGAATTTAAGACGCATATAAGGCGCATTTATTCTTATCATTCCTGACATTTATTTCTATTTAGAAGTACTAACGGAGTGCCATCTTTGTTTCAATTATTTATTACACTGCAGTTGATTGTAGATATTTACAAAAACTTCTTCTATTGATCTATGGAAAAAGATATTTGTATTGTGAAAGGTTATGAATACATACACTAAAATAGGCGGAAAATACATTTCAAGGTAAACAATGACTTGGCTTAGTGTCAAAAGTTACAGCTGAGATAATATATCTCTGACCTTTTCTCTGCTATTAAAAACACCCATGCGAGAAAGAGACGATGCACTAGAATAAGACCGTAAAGCATTTGTCTGACTAACATTAAAGTTACTACAAAAATAGTTGCTTCTGTTTATTTCAAAGTAGTTTCAATATTAAAAGTAATTTGAATCAGGGTTTTGGAAGTTAGTGTTCAAGAAGGTTCGAGAAGTGCCAAATTAATGGTTATATTTTATCGAAATTTCAATTCACATTGCAACCTCCATAAAGTTGTATGAGTATAAAACACGATTCACAGACAACAGATTATGTAATAAAGTAAATTGGACCGTCTGGTATTATATATAAAGTTCATATTTCCATGTACATGATATGCATGTAGTATGTCACGTGACCGCAGTATGTCTACATTTTACATGCAAAAATGAACCTTATTTCTTTCATTGCACAATGCACTTTAACGTGGCAAATGTCATTTAAATACGTAGTACTATTCTGTAACTTGAGACGGATGTTTTTTTTTTTATAATTATTTAATTAATGATAATTATTATCTTAGGTGCAACTGAACTTACGTTAAATAAACTATTATTCTAGTTTGGGCTTTATAATTCCATGTTTAATAGCCCAAAGGTACTTAAAGTTGAGGATAGGCGTATGAGAATCGAAGTTTAACATTATGGGTCCACGATTTTGGATATTGTATGTTGTGGTGGTGACTGGTTCTGGTTTAAGCCGAGTTATATTGAATCTTATGTTATTGTGATACAGCTTATATTGGTCGTTGAGTTAAGACAGAAAAGTGTATTTACCGATTTCGTTGCACTTACAATCTCCCATAGAAAGGTTTAAATGAAGGAAAATTCTTATTTTTGCGAGAAAAATAATTTTAAATAAGGAAGTATTTGTATATTTTCTAAAAATCGCAAATAGTAAATCATTGACATTGGTATTCAAATCATTCATATTATATTCATGCACTTATTGAATTCATTAATTCATTCACTCGTGTAATGAATTCATGAATTTTATAGTTGATGTTACATTCATTCACTGAGCGATGATTCATTCATACACTTTCATTAATTCGTGGAGTGAATGAATGAAGTAAAGACAGAATCAAGTCACCACTATTACCCAAGAATAGATAGTAACATTATTGGAATACGAATGAGAGATAAAACTATCAGAAAGCATTTCTAATCATTCAGATTTATTTAAAAAATATAATGCATTTAAAATAGTTTATTACTCGTTACCAACAAAAAGTATTAATATATTCTTTATTAATAATTCGCGGTTTCTTTAGTAATAGTTGTACATACGTTTGGGTTAGGCGGTGCAATAGATGTCACAATAATTTTACATAACAGCACAATGAAAAGCAATACATAATAGTACATAGTTTCAATATACAGGATGTCTTGAAACTTGTTTGATTCTTATTGTAATCGTGGACGCGACTAACAGATTTTTTAAAGAACTAAAATTCTATAAAACAACACTTATTTATTTATATTTTTTATAATATTTTGCAAGATTTATCGCGTTATTACCTTTTTATTTATTTCTACCGGCGATGTTTCGATTGTTTTGCGATAAATTCCTGCAAAATATCATAAAAATGTTCTTATCGTGAAGTTAAAATAAAACACTCATGATGGATTCGACCAACTTCTGGAAAAACTGTTCCGCGTAATAAGAAATGTTAAATACAAGTAAACTGTCAGATTATACAGTAATACATTACTTGTATAGTATAATAATAACATACCTGCACCTTACCTACCATTGTTAATATGTATTATTCGTGTACTATGATGACCATTTTTGAAATAGACATTTATCTTTATCTAGTTTAGTCGCGAATAACTACGATTTATTCTGAGAATATTGCCTATTCGAGTTTGGTCGGATCCAACCTTAATCAGTCTATGTTATCTTTGAAATCTTTCAAGACTTTCCAACCATCCTGTATTTTATTACATACATAATATTTATAGTAAAAAAAAATACGAATTTATTCACTATTGTTGAATTTTATTAGATGTAGACGTTTATAACTATTTTTCAGTAGGATTAAGTCTCTTCAAATGTTCCAAGAAGACTTCCATCCAAATGTCCTACTTTCTTATGCAAGATGATACATCTATATCAAAAAGTAAGTTTGTATGTAGCCAATCCAGCCTTTCAGCTTGCAAGTTCCCGTGCTTCCGAGGGCACGTTAAGCAGCTATTTCAAAGTTGTTAGGCCATAACAGAGGCCTTCGGGCGGCTTGAAACTTTGTCACCAGTGTTGCCCACTGACTTATACGAACTTACTTACCTAACAGTGGTATTTTAACTATCGGAAAGCCTATTTTTATCGGAATCGGAATCTTCAGAGTCTCGGTTCGGAAAAAAACGATTCTTTCGAGAAATCGAAAGCTTTTGACATTAGATCGAATCTTTGGCGAATCTTTTTTTTTCTTTTTTTCGCAACCAAGCGTACGGCCCACAAGATGGTAAGCGGTTACCGCAGCCTATGGACGCAATAATAGAGGTATCTCTCGCGGGTTGCCACCTTGAGGCTAAGATCGAAAGCCTCATGTGCCAGTAATTTCACCCGAAACCATACCCTTCACGCCGGAACACAGCAATGCGAGCATTACTGCTTGGCGGCAGAAATAGGTATGGTGGTAGTCCTTCCCCGGACGAGCTCTATCACAGAGAACTCTACTACTCTTTTTTTTTATTTTTTTTTATCTGTTTGTGAATGTAGAAGTATCATCTGGTTATATAACGTGAATTCTTCCAGTCTATGAGCTATTGTTGCTGGTTTATTCACAATACTATTTACAGAATTGATTGACCCTGGATCCAATTCTACTAATACAATGATGAAAACTATATGCATTGTAGGATTTTCACATTTACGATTTTCACGAATTAAAACTAATAATGCAACAGAAGTAGTCATTGTATTAATAGCATTATTCCCCTGTTTTACCTATTTTCCTTTACCAAAAGCTCCAGAATACTGTACTTATTTATAAGTATAAGCTTATATATAGTTATAAGCATAATTTTGGTCGGTCCACACTTTGTGAAAGGTCTATAAACAATACAATACAATAGTTTTTTAATAACGCCAAGTTACATGTCAGAAAGGTACATTATCTATATTTAGGAAACGTACCTTAAACCTCTGTTAGCTAATGTGTCTTTCAAATCTATAATTTTCAATTTTTTGTTTGAGCGCTTGTGACGTAGCTGGTTCTTATCAATGAAGTTAGCACTGTTCTGCGTAGTCATCATTTGGCAGTGGCAATTTCAACTGAGCGCTCCCGTGCTTCGGAGGGCACGTTAAGCACTCGGTCCCGGCTTTTTCAAAGTTGTAAAGCCATGGCAGAGCCCTTCAGGCGGCCTAGAAACTCTGTCACCAGAGTTGGCCACTGACTCATACGAACTTACTTACTTACTCACATGTGAACTTTAAATAGGTATAGGTAATAGAGTATAGACCGACCAAAAACCTAAGGCTGACGCTACAGAAGCGCTAAAACTGTCGCGTTTTTTCAGCTCAAGTAACCGACATGATGTAACGTCAGCCTTATTAAATGTTGACTAATCTTACGTAAGTAGCTGCCGTTGACTGTACCGTAATGTTTATATCTAATATTTGATACGCTATAGATAGATAAAATTGTTAAACTCTTTAGATCAACTTACCGAGAATGCTTACTCTCTCACACTCGTGGCTAAGTATATGTATCTCTTTCTATCCTTCCAATATACAATGTGTCTTAATTTCCGTTGAATCTCTAATTTTCTTATTAGCAGTCGGCCACTTTTGTCTTTTGTGTATTTACATGTGAAATTGATCTATAACATTATTTTCCAGGCTGACTGTACTTTGACTTGAACACTCTGTCCTTATTATAATATGCATGATAAAGGAATTGATATAAACGTGTTTTTGTCGTTGGATTTTGAACCTTAGTGTATTAGCATATACTTTTCAATTGAAAATAAAAAGTATAAAATTTTTGTCTATGAAACTCGAATGTAATTTCTTAAGCGTATTTCAAGCGAAATGCGTCCTTATTTTGCTAGGTGTATGGAATGATTTTGTGATAAATTAGTTGTGTTTTAAATGTTTAGAAACTGAGATGAGATTTAGCGTATCGACTACATTCAGCATACATACATAAAATCACGTATTATTTGCAAATGGGTTGGCAGAGACTCCAGATTTCTACTCCACATAAATACTAACTTATACAAATTATTATATTATATTTTTATCTCTGTGCCAAGGATTTACATTACAAATAATAATATATATTAATATTGTGGTGTGAATTGCAAGTCTTTTAAAATAAATTAAGTGTTGCCACAATAATAAAGTTTAAACATAATCGTGTTCGAAACTCTAGTAATTTATTGCTGCCACAGGAATCTATGTCTCAATAAATGCAAAAATAATAATAATTTCCCGAATTAAATGATTTCACTGGCAAATAAGCCACAGAGTCCATAAACGAAGAAGAAAAAGAAGAATACCCATAATGCCACTCACGTTTCTAAATAATTAAATTACAACGTTGTATTTGTGTGGGTTGATAAAAATGCTTTTTGTAAATTTCGCTTGAAGCCAAAGATGTAATATTTTTTTGTGTTCAAAGTACTATTTAATTAAAACAATCAATTACGATTGTTTTGTGAGAACATTTTGATAATTCACACTTTTAAAAACATTTCTTGTACTATCCCCCTTACTCATAATCATTTTAAAAACTCTTACAGTTATATGGCTCTCGTTATTGTTCAATGAGGTTAGAATGACATTGTCATCTCCAGTCCAGTCTCAGTTTTAAAGTGGCAAGTAATTTATGAATAAGAGGGGTAGTTTTGCATCTTGTTTTTCATTAGATATAAATACATGATTTTCTTAATTTTCAGTTAAATATTTGTACCGGTGTTAATTGTAATTTAAGTTATTTTAAGTCGTACTTAGAGGGTTTTATTTTTCTGTAACATAATCTTACTAACTTTTACACTTTCTCTACGTATGTATATTGAAGAATTCTAATATATATCCCCTTAGTTATTATAATGTTATATAAATTAGCGTAAGAATACGCGCATTTGCGTCACATAATATGTTGTATAATATTAATAACGTTGTTAAAAGTTGCTACAACTAAGTCACTTACAATAGTTTAATTTAATAAAATAATAAAATACGAAAAATGTATTTATTTATTAAATATGAATTAACATTCATGATGATATAATGTCGTTTTATTTTATTTGTTTTTACACTTATATCTACATAGTAAAAGACAGTCGCTTTCACCGTCTGACCTTCTGTATATATGTACGTATCTACTAGATCTTTAAACTACGCAACGGGTTTCTTAAAAAGATAACGCTTCAAGAGGAAAGTTTATATTTAAGCAGAATCAATCTACATTGAATAGGTCATTTATCAGAACAGGTTGCGTTTCCACCAGAGATGTGCGAGGCTGCTGGGCGGTGCAAGGATGATTAGCTTGGCTATGAAACGGTGTTTTTTTTTATGCAACTGAAGTGGCAATCAAGCGTACGGCCCACAAGATGGTAAGCGGTTACCGCAGCCTATGGACGCTTGCAATACCAGGGGTGTCTCTCGCGGGTTGCCACCTTGAGGCTAAGATCGAAAGCCTCGTGTGCCAGTAATTTCACCGTAAACCATACCCTTCACACCGGAGCAATGCGAGCATTACTGCTTGGCGGCAGAAATAGGTATGGTGGTAGTCCTTCCCCGGACGAGCTCTATCACATAAAACTCTACTACTCTTGTTTCCGCCGGAGATGGCAAGAGCGGGCTCGTTTCTGATGCGCGCGGGGTGAAACATCGCAAAATTGCAACACATCAATAGCACACATTATTCGTTTGGTTTTGACAAAAACCTCGTTCTGCGGAGCCGTTTCCACTAAAACTGGGCAGAGCGATGCTAGGAAATTGGAGTGATTCTATTGGTTCAAACTAAATTGTCTTTGCGCATCACAAACGGCTAAATTCACGGAAGCCTAGATCCGCTGTGCGAACTATACCTATTATTCCTTTTGTGCCTACATCAGTTAATATTATCTTATTCTTATTTGACGTTTCACCATACAATTTTGAAAGTTTCACAAATATGATGTTTTAATATTACGCTAGGAATTTAGTGGCGTTTGAGTATTAGTTCGTCCTTCAAGTCTAAATGTTATCTAACATTTTTGCCAGTAGTAATAGAACCCACGTCCTTGCCACACCATGATTACTTCTTTTTTTTAAACCACTAAAGTGGTAACCAAGCGTATGGCCGACTTGATAGTCAGCGGTTACCGTAGCCTATGTAGGTACGCCTGTAACATCATATCGCGTGTTACCACCCTGAGACGTTAGATGGAATGTCTCATGTGCCTGTAATTTCACCGGAAACCATACCCTTCAAACACAGCAATGCGAGCATTACTGCTTGGCGGCAGAAATAGGTATGGTGGTAGTCCTTCCCGGACGAGCTCTATCACAAAGGACTCTACTACTCGTGAACGTGTAACAACGTTTACTTCTAAAATTCTACAAAATGAAAATACAGGGTGTATTTTTCTAAATAACGATAGCTCCACACGGCTTCTAATACCGCAATACTTCAGGTATACTCACTTATCTGGCTTCTCCCGGAGCAGTAAGCTGTGCTTAGCTCGATTCGTTCGTATACTGAGGTAATAGTTAACGTCACGGCTTTTCTAGGCAGAAATGTATAGAGCAGACAATAATACTAAAAATCTTTAATTTTTTTCTTTATTTGTAACCAGATTACCTACTACCTGGGTACCTACCTAATCTCATCGTTACTGTTAGTATTAAGGTGTACCTACTAAGCGAAAGTTTGGATCGATGTTTGATAATCTGCACACACGTCAGCACCGCTGAACGGATCTTGATGAAATTTAGCACTGAGATAGATTATTGCTTAGAATAGCACAGTTTTATATCATTGAAAAACTGACCATTCTTGTGGCATAAAAACTGCAAAACCGTGGGGTTCGCTAGTTCTACATATCTTTTAATACATTATGTATGAGTAATGTAAAACATAATCGCTTCCCGCCGTAACTTATGTAGGTACGCTTAGATCTTTTAAACTAAGCAACGGATTTCAATGCGGTTTTCAGAAATAAAAAGAGTGATTCAAGAGGAAAGTTTTGAGGTATTTTTTAAGATCTGAGCAAAACCGATAGGCTCGCTAACTTAAAATGAAATAAAAAACATTGTTCATCACAGCTCTATAGTTTTCTCTGTTCTAGTATGGACAGTGAACACTCGTACCTCGCTTCAGTTAGACCGACCACGTGACAGTAGCTAGAGCCTTCTACCATAGTGGTTTATTAAATTAAAAATAAACTTCGGAAGAGACGCAGGCTGTAAGGGTAAGTTTAATTCAATTAATAATTAGATATAAGTACCTACTTACTTAATCATAAGTTAAGCGTTAAGTTATGTACGCGTCACTTAATCATTTAGATATGTAAGTAGGTACAAAGATTATTATTTACATTAGTAATTATTTAGTAAGTATAATTCCACCTAATTTTAAAAGCAATAATTTACTCGTAATTCCCTATAGCTAATGTTGTTTCTTACCTTAAAAATAACTGTAACCTTGCTAAAGAAGCTTGATAAAGAGAATTGTAAAAATATTTTAGGTAACATCTGTTGGTTAGTCTTTTTCATCAATAGTCAACCAGTGGTTAAAATTGAGGGCTCAACTCTGTCTTATTCCTTAAAAAAAACACTTCAATTTCAGTTTTCAAGTCTAAAAAGTTAGTAGCTTTAGTAGTTATTTTTATGTTTTTTGTGTGGCGTTAAGTAAATATTTTTCTATTTTATTCTATTCTACTTATCAAGAAAAACTTGTGAACGTAAACGTATCGTCCAGCTGTCAGTTTATATGGAATTTTGGTAGTTCATAGGCGTTGTTAAATATCCCATATAAATTGACAGCTGGAGGATACGTTTACATTCACGATTGTCAAACGTGTTTTTCTTCTTCGTGCTAAGCACTCAGGCCCCCTGAAAGTCATGTCATGACAACTTTGAAAAAGCCGGGACAGCCCAGCTTAATGTGCCCGAAGCAAGGGTCAGTTGGCCCTTGGATAGGATATTCTCATAGAATACAGAAGATTTGTCGAAAGGTATTCTTTTCGTAGAAAAACATAATTATTATTATAAACACCATAAACTAAGTAGGTACCTAATATCATTGCATATTTTTAAACTTTACTTATTTACCAAGTTTTTCATCACAGTTAATCAAATGTTTGTTTCTGAGTCATTTTCTACTTTCCACAATTTTTCCCACATTCGCGATTTAAACACTTATGTACTTCAACTATTTTAAAATAATTAATTTCAACAACTTTATACTAAGTACATAACATAGATATTTTAATAACCACTAAAAAATAAGTAAAAATTAAATTTTAAATGTTGTCAGACTATGACTGAAGACGATTGTAAAATGACAAAATAACAAGCTCATTTAGTGGTAATTTAATAAAGTTAACTAAATTATAGGCATTTAATTCAATTTAGCCCGACTGGTAAGCGAGCTCGGTCAATCACCTACCCAGGTAAACGATGAGACATTATATTTATAAGTACCTAGATATAAGCAGGAAATCTTAGCGGATAGGCAACAATCATAATTGGATCTGGTTCTGGCAAAACAAAGTTAAGTTGAACGATTCCACTGGTAGGACTGTCGCTACAGGCTTTTAAAGTAAGCAAGTTCGTATGAGTCACTGGCCATTGTGGCCAGCTCTGGTGACAGAGTAAGGCTATGGGAGACTTTCGGGCAGCCTAAGTAAGCTACTGACACAAAGTTACTGGAAGGACACAGGCCTACTCTCGACCGAGAGCCACGTGAATCCAGTGCAGATTAGTAGCATGCCTTACAAAGACATGTTTTAGTTCTTGGACAGGCGTCGTTCGTTATTTGATAACAATAAATTGTGAGCTAAGTCTTTGAATTCGTTGAAGCATAGCCAGAATCGAACCTACGCCACATATTTAGACTAAGGTTATGAAGTTAGAGCTAGGGTGTTAGGGTGTAGAGTTAGAAGCTTGGCTCTACAAGATATATTTATTATTAATTTACGCATAACATTGCTTTCTTTGAAGTTGATTAAGGTTGAACCATTTATATTGATGTGAGACTATTTTATAAATAATATCTAAATCTGAATCTCATTGAGAGTGACAAGGACAGCTTGTTGTATTAACCTTGTGAGTTATAAATAAGAGGCATCGTCCACCGAAGCAGTGACAATGCAGACAATGGCTCTTATTTATTCGGGTCTATAACCAATATTGTTTTTCATAACTCCGGTCCTCTTCCGTGTTCGATGGCTAGAGGCTCTATTGTTTAAAGTGTATATTATCTACTAGGCCTTCGGGCGGTCTAGAAACTCTGTCACCAGAGTTGGCCACTGACTTATACGAACGTACTTACTTACTTAGTGTCAACAGATTCCGCGATCGTTCTCTGATGACCGATTCGTCGATGGAAAACCATTTCAGATGGAGGAGTCTTTGGACGGTAGGGAGAGCGTGGCTGGTGGAACCGGTTTCGACTCTGCGGCAATTCTAAACGATGACGTCTCGCCTACCACGAGCTTCTGTTACAACATCCCTAATCTTTTTAATGGGTAAGATTCAATTAAATTTTAAAAGCTCTTTTATTTTTCATAAGTAACTTTAATCTATTATTACAAATTCCAGTGCAAGGTATGATCCTGGAATGTAACAATTTAATTGTAGAAAAGTAAAATAATGTTGCGAAAGTCTTTTAATGTTTCTCAGTAAGCGAATTCGTAATATAAAATCTAAATTAAGCTACTGGCACATATTAAAACCTTACTACTACAAATTCGAATTTTACTATTACGAAACATTCTAATAACAAATCGGAAAATTCTACCAACAGTTCACAACCTCAGACATAACACTAATTGATTTGATGAATTTTATCATGGTAAATATTGAAATTAGCTACTTTGCACCTTTTATAACTTTCAGCTTAGGACCTGGATCCGTGCTATGCGAACGACCAGATACAGAGTCTGGTGAGACCTACGCATCTGTGGAGCCAGAAGAACCTGAACATCTGCAGTATGAAGACGATGAGGAGTATTCTCCTAAATCCAGTAAGTTATTCTACTTTAAAATTCTAAAGTTTGAGGTCATGCACATCTCAGTTTTTCAAACTCTTCCAATGACTGAGAGAGGTGACCTAACTGTAGTAAACCCACTTTCAAGATTTCAAGATTTCAAGATATTTATTTGCACAAATAAGTATTTCAAAAGGTCTTAAAAGTAAGGTAGTTTCCGATCCTAAAGTCAAGGGTTCGAACCCGGTCGTGCACTAATAGATTTTTCTATTATGAAAAATATGCGTGCAATGCTTTCACACAGTTTAGAAAATATTAGAAGGCATATTTAGTTATCTTACCTAAGTATTTTGTTACTTTCAGACTCAAAAAGCGACGTTCCAAAACGTAAACAACGAAGATACAGGTTCGTAAAACTGTTCAATAAGAGACTCATAAATTATTGCAAAAACGTCGCCCATCTAGAAGGCTCGATGAGTATACTGAACGATTCTTCTCTATTTAAAATGATAACACTTTTTGCAATTGACCCATCTAATGATAATACCGTGGTATAGCAGCTTTTAAAAGAGTGCTACTGAGGCCTTAGAGGCAGCTAAGAAACGAGCGCTTCAATTCTTATTTCCTCAACTAATTTTCAGGACCACCTTCTCAAACGTTCAGCTGGAACAGCTGGAGGCAGCTTTCCACAAGACCCACTACCCTGATGTGTTCTTCAGAGAAGAACTGGCTATGAGGATAGACCTCACTGAAGCCAGGGTTCAGGTAAGCACACACACTCGGTCCTAGCTTTTTCATAGTTGTTAGGCCTTCGGTCTACCTAATAACTCCGTCACCATTGGCCACTGACTTATACGAATTTACTTACTTACTTGGGTAAGCGCTGTCTACTATCTGGTGTATCTTATTATTTGTGTTTGTATTCAGAGCTAGTGATGGTAGTGGTTTCACCTTTCGACTCTTGGGTCATGAGTTTAAGCCCAGTCGTACACAAATCTATACTTTTATTCGAGAGATTGATTCAGGCCTGGAAAAAAAGAAGACTTAGCATTATTCCTATCACCTTCACACTTCTGCGTTCTATCTAATACTCTGTGTATTAGATAGTTACAAGAACAGTTCAGGCTAAACACTGCTAAGACTTCGGGCGGCCTAAAACTCTGTCACCAGTGTGGGCCACTGTCTTATACGAACTTACTTTTACTGCTAAGACACTTATCTTTTTTCTGGACTTCAGAATCTGATTTTAAACTTTTCAGGTATGGTTCCAAAACCGTCGTGCGAAATGGCGTAAACAGCAAAAAGCTGGTTGTGAGCAGTACCCTGGCAGGCCACGGTCTCCGGAGCGGTCACCGTCAGCACTGGCTTTGGAGATGCGGGATTTTATAACTATACCAGGTGCCTAATCAACTCAGTTGTAACCTACAGATACACAGATCGATTTAGCACTTTTTTTTTTACTTAGAAGAGGCTAACGTTTGACCACTATCTCGCATGATGTTAAGCAACGATGTGGTCTAGGTGGAGCACGCTTGCCTAGAAGAATCTTATTCACTCGTGATTTGAAGACACCCAGGTTGTAATTATTGGGAAACACAGACTCCATTTAGCGGTGCGCAAAAGAAACGTAGAAGCAGAGCCACTAGCGAAGTCAATTTTATCAGAACCTGACGAACGTACAGCAATAAACGGCATACGTACACTATGTACGTGTAACGTACATTCTTTTAAGATATAAATGATCGGATTCTAACGTGGTGGCTCTGCTGGGTAGTACCACGCGATACTGCGTAGCTGAGCCGTCCCAAAGATGAGAACATTACTGCGCTTGATATAAGTTGAGCAGCTGTTCCGATGTAAAGTACTGTCTCACCTTTGCAAGGATGCCCAGTTTTTTGGCGGCCAAAACAGCTTTAGACTCAATGTAAGAGCCAAAATTGAGAGACGACGATAAAGTGACGCCAAGAAGCTCGAGATGGTCAGTTACCGGTACGAAGACATTACGGAAAGTGGGAGTCAGCTCAAATTGACTCCGCTTAGGCGAAAATAGACACGCCTGGGTCTTAGTTGCTGGAGCTTAATTAGTTCAGAGACAAGTTTGAGCGCTCGACCATGGCTTCTATGAGAGACCGGATACGGTCCCCACTGGTTTGCCGGACTTACGTCGAAAGAATTGCCAGTTACCAGCTTTTTCTAGGAGAAATCACTTGTTCTTCACGACTTTAATACTCTTAACGATATTTTTGACAATAAAAACTTTTCTCTGGTATAACAATCGATCATAGAACAACGTAACCACCACCAACAGATGGGCCATTTACTTTTTTTCTACTTCGGTTTTATGAAAAAATAATCATCTCTTGTTTCAGTGTCATCAACTCAAATGAACATTGATCAGAACCAACCCACATACACTTCCAAGAAGTCTCAAGGGCCAGCCATCCACATAGCAGCATTACCAACCAGACCAGATCAAGTGGAACTACCCTCCTTCTCAATCCCTCTCCAATACAATCTCGGCACCTTTAAGAAAATCGGCGAAGAAGTACAACTGGACTTAGAAGTTGAACCCCAAAACTGGGACGGCAGAATTATTCCAAATTTTAACCTTATGAACATTAAACCCTTGATCGAAAATAGAGAAGCAGGTCTATCCGATATGAAATACGAAGTTAAAAACGAAAGCGCAAGAGTGGGTTTTGAAATCAACGCGGTTCAGGCGATCGAAGCTGATGATATTTTAAAGGAAACTGTGAATGAGGGTCAGACGATTTCACCAGACTTTCAAATACAGAGATTTCAGTATGAGAGTGAAAAGAGGTACAGAGAAGGGTTTGAAATGATGGAAGAACGTGAGTTTGTGTGTGACAATGACCTGTTTAAAAACAGCTTTGTGAAAGTGGATGAGAAAAGAGGCGAGTTTGAGGAATGTCATTTGTTAGAAGACAGTAATGTTGGTATCAGCAACTTTGAAAATAATTTGTAGTCATAAAATGTGTGATATATGTAAGATCAGAAAGAAAACACGCGAGTCACTGGCAGGAATCAGTATTGAATAAGCAGTAACTATGTTTGCGTCCAAAATCTCTGTTAGTACAAACACACAATATGATCTCAATAATTTTAATAATGTATTTTTAGGATTAATGTTTTTTCGTGTCTCAAAAAAGAGTCTAGTCTTCAAACTCGTAATTGCTTTTAGATTAATAGTAAATAGCTTCTGGGCATACATTTTTTGTTGCATAAGACCTAAGTTTTTAAGGAAAAGTGACGAAAAACAACGAACGTAATTATAACAGATGAATATTTTGCGGTTTGTTTCTTTTGTACTTGCTGTCCTGTCCGCGATTTTATTTGTGCTCAGGTAGGTGTTTGCCTAGATGCCTTTTTGCAACTTTGGTCCGAAAAGGACAGTATATTAGAGAAAAAAAGAAAATTATTTTATTTGTCGAGAACATAAATGAGCTTCTAAAGGTACTAAGTTAGAATAACACAAATAATAAAATGAAAACGATTTTAACGAAAAAAGTATGTTCCTTAGTGTTACAGAGCCCTCGACAAATTTGTACTCAACTCAGCACTCAAGAAGAACCAACAAGCAACCATAGACACGAGTAGGTATGAAATCTACTAAGTTGGAAAACAAGCTAACATACGCTGCAAATTCCATGTAAATTACTCGATCGGTAGTTTTCGACTTTGGATACGTACCTACAGACAGACAGATTCTAAGCATGATTCGTGTTTAACCAATTTTCATATTTTCAATATTCAAACTTATTGACCTTTACTACAGTATCAAAACTTTATTTATTAATATTATCATAATAAAATAATATTTTGCGTAGGCGACACCATGATTTAAATTTTGAAATTCTATCTGCAACAACAGTAATTAATGAAGTAACAATGAAGAAAACCAACCTTGGTAAAATATACCTACGCACAAACATACACAAAAAACACCCTCTAGGCATAAGTAAAAACTTAACAGAAAAAAATTATAAAGAAATAGAGTTCAATAATTCTTGATTATTTTTATCTATATAGGCAGTAGCGGACTTCGTTCGTCTCATTTTTCTTTACAAACTTTACAAAGACAAACCGATAATTTCATTATTTTCGAAGCTATTGTATTCACAAAGCACTCAAAATATTGCAGCCTACGCCTACGTACGACTACGATCTCTACGAATGCCTACACAAGGGTATGATTTCCGAGAATATCTACGCACGTCTACGTCATCTACGAATGCATATCTACGTCATCTACTACAGGCTCAGCTGAGACTTAGCGTAGGGAATTCATTTCATTTCATTTTCATTTCAAATATTGTAAAGCTTTATAAATCATTTTTTATTTTTCATTTTCATCTACAATGTCTCCGCATCGCTGCTTCATCTATATATGCCTCTGCATTGCTATGCCATTTATAAATGGCCTGCGCATGGCTAAAACCTATACAAATACCTGCGCATAGCTGTTTCATCTACAAATGCATACCATAGCGATAGCTACAATCTCTACAAATAAATAGCTATGACCTCTACAATAATGTCATGCGTAGGGCATGACTACAAGCTCTACAAATGACTATGCATGGCTACAACCTCTACGAATGTCATGAGTAGGGCATGGCTTCAACCTCTACAAATGCCTACGCATGGCTACGACCTCTACAATTGCCTACGCATGCAAATTCAGTTATTTATATCCCTGGTTATAACTACAAATAAACAACTAGTTAAGCCATTCTTTAGCAAATACAATATAATATATATTCAGGGCTAAATTATCCTCAATTTAAAGTAACCAAAAGCGAATTAACTATTTAAACGCGGGCATATCTAAATCTCGTGGCGTAGCGCAGTCACAGGTAAAAGATATTAAGTTAGTTCAATCATCGTCATTATTATTTTTGGCCAAGCTACAAGAGACAGCCTCAAGTAATACATAAAGCTCATCACTTCTCTTTATCAGCTAATAGACGTCCACAGCTGGGCATAGGCCTCCCTCAAAGAGTGTCATGACAACTACTGATATTAAGCCTTAATCATCCACCGTCTGGCAAACGCTTTAATATTTTCTTTATTTAAGTTTTAGACGCTTCTTCATGACAGTCTTCTAATGTTCCCACGGCTGGGACACTGGCCTACTCTCCAGCGAGAGTGATCGAGCCGACCACGCGGACCTAATGCAGACACTTTGCCAAAACGTTTTTTGAGCAAACATACCTTATACATAATATTCACTTTAGATTAATTACATTGAAAACTTATACACAGAAAAATAAACTGGTGTTGGTTTGAATGAAACATTGCCGACGGCGCATACCGAGCAGGAATTGACTGAGTCGAACAAACGCCGTGCGCTCGTATCAGTATAATCATCGGGTCATCGATTGGGGGGCCATTTAGAAGAGAGAATTAGCTGCTTCAATTCGAAGCTGTGTTAGGCTAATGCTCGTTATTGTTGATGTAAACACCGTCCACCCTTTTAGGATGTCTACACAACGTGTAAGTTATTCATGATTTTTAATTTTTATCCGATAATAAGTATGAGTCATGGCCAACTGGTTATAGAATTATAGGCCGACTGAAGCTCCCATAGCTTTACAAGTTCAGCACCGTTCTGCGGGGTCCATTTGAATGGGTAACCGACCACCTTAGCAATTTCAATGGAACGCTTCCGCGCTTCGGAAGGCACGTTAAGCGGACGTTCATGGCTTTTTCAAAGTTGTTAGGACATGACGGAGGTCTGTTAACTCCTTCACCAGAGTTGCCTACTTAGTTATATGAACTTACATAAAAAATATTTTTCAGTTATCAGTTTCTTTTGATGTTGACTGTACTAGCTCATGAACATAACTAGAGGTGTCACTTTAAATCAAATGAAATGAAATTATTTATTTACCAAAAGATAAAACAAATACAATGTTTTACTGGGGGTCCCCGCACAAGGGCTAGCCTGTATCGCGGTTTACTTACATGTAAACTCACATGTTTTATACCATGCCATTTCTCATTTTCCCCATACCATTTAGCCGCTTATATAAACTATGACGAAATGTTTTAAAAATGTCTTACTCACTGATAAAATTATAACAAATCAAATGCTAGTACCTACTGTTTTAATTTGAAGAAAATTATGTACTTAGAACTAAGCTATTTAATTTGTCAATTGTAAAAGGGGTGGGTTTCCAATGGTAGTCTCCCACGTCCTTTTAGTAGAATGTTATGGTATGGTAAGGTTGGTTGTAGTGTAAAGTCACTTTGTTTTTAAGATAAATAAATATAATTATTTTCACACTGTAATTGGTTGGTTAATATAGTAAAATTATGGTAAATGGGTTATGGTAAAAATGGTATTTTAAATGGTAATTGAGCCGCGAGTGTCTCAATTGGTAAGAGGTCGCGAACTGACGTAAAATCGCCAGTTTAGGTAAAACTTACGCTCGGAAACTGCATTACGATGCACAAAAGCATAAACGCTGATGTGTTCGGTTTACTCCGAACACGCTCCCGAGCACAAGAAGATGAGATGATGTGGATGAGATGAAAATATACAATTTTCTTAATTAACCCATCAATAAAAAATATAACTTATAAAAATGTGTAAAGCAAAACATAAAAGCACTTAATCAAAGTAAATATTGGTAATTGGTACAAAAAAATTGGTAAAAACAAATGGTAAAAACTATTCATGTAAGCAAAACATAAAAGCACAATAGTGGTAAAATATGGTAAAACCTTAAAAACTCATTTATACTAAACTATACTGTTCTCTATATTTCTGTCTCTTACGTTAATCTTAGCGTATCGCGCACTAGGCCACCGTTTGGCAAAACTATAGGCTATATCGTTGCCACTTATTTCGCACAAAGCACTAGCACTCAACACTTCACTATGCACTGGTAAAGTTGTTATATTTGGTGGCGGCGGAGCTTCCACAGGCTCCCGCCGGCGGCACCGAGATGGTCGCGGAGGCGGCGGCGTCGCCGCAGGCACCTGCCGGCGGCGACGCGCGCCGCTGTTGCTCGACGTGGTTCTACAACGCAGGCTGCAACGCCCGCTCCTCCACATCCAGACTGCTGCTCCTCCTAGTGCTGCTACTATCAGCACGTAGCTGATGACGTAATGGTGTATGTCATGTCCACTTATGTCATCAACTTCAGCGTCACTCTCTTTTAATTTTCTGACATCGTTTCCGACGCTGGTCATGGATGCGCTCAGATTATATCTATCTGACGATCCTTCCTCTGGTATTTTTATTTGTATCAAATGGTTTATCTGATCAAATTCTGGCATGTAAACGCCTGGTGATATTTGTATTTGGTTGGATTGATGTCGTAAGGGAAACAATGTAAAGTCCTTGACTTTTATGACACATTTCTGATTCATGCCAATGACCCCCGCCCGTCTTAGGCGTTGAATGGTAACTTGATCATCGCATATGATTTTTATTGCATAATCGTCACAACAAAAATATAGGTACTGAATCGAGTGTAACTCTACCCATTTATTGCTGCATGGCGACTTATTAATTCTACAGCTGTTTGTTTCGATGTTGACGTCACAAAAACTCTCGTCATTTTTAATGTTTAGAATTGGTTTGAGCAACTGGCACTTATATGTTTCTCTATGGTGTAAACATGCTGTTAGCTCATTGGTAGTCAAGCTGATATAAGAATCTTTTTCAAGATTCACGGCAACATATTCAGAGACAGGTGATATACTGACCATGTTTCCTTCAACTTGACGTGGTATTGGTATTAATTGGTATATTTGAAAGCCTTCTCTGGCTATGAGCGGAAAAGTTATCTCAATAATGATGTATCTTTGGGTAGCCCTTGCCCTGACTTTCAAAAGCTTGTAAATAAACTGAAGATCCGTTTCCAGGTTACTTATTGGTAGAGTGAGATCGCTAGGCATCTTGCCGTAAATGGTATGGAGCTCACTTTTGAGTTGTGCTGGTGTCAATACATGCATACTTATTTGACCATGGTAAATGTCAGTGATTGTATCGAGCAGTGTATCTTGGATTCTCTTTAAACTTTGTAATAAACTGGTTCCAGCCATCGCAGATAAAGTAAAATCTTGTACATAGGAGATGTTTTGAATGTTTTGTTGAAGGATGCTCGAGTTTTCTTGCAGATCGTTCAACTTCCTGTTTATAAACTTGTGTTGTCTATCCACAGTGGTTTCCATTCTTTTCATTAGATTAAACTCTGCTTCAATCACGGAAGTCTGGTTCTTCCATAGACTGGAAAGGTGTTTCTCGTTACGCTGTATGGTCTCTACGTCCTTGACGTACTGGTCTGCGAAACGAGAGTCTAATACTCCGAACAGGTCGTTTGCTAGATACCCGACACCGTTGATAAGCCCTCGGCGCCGGCGGCGTCTAGCGTGCGCGTCGAAATGCTGTGTTAATAAAAGTTCATTGTAGTATTCGAGTTCCTGGTAATCGTGCCGAGCCTGTTGTAGTATTATGTTACAGTGCGATCGTTTATCAATTGTGTTACATAATTTTTCTAAGTAGTTGGTTATTTTGTCGTACGTATATATTCCTGTCCAGTATGGTTTCATGTCGTAATATACAACTAGGGTCCACTTATCCCTAATTAGTTGTAATTTTGATATAGGATCGAAATAGAGAGACTGGTTGGTAGGTATCTCTCTTATCTCATGTAATCCGTGGGTAGGCGATACGAACATAGCTATCATAAAACAAAATAAGGCCGCCGCTACTGACATGCGTTTGCGGACGGGTTTTCTTTGTTTTACTCTTGGTATTTCTGTGGTTTGGTTTGGTTCTGGTTCATGGTCAGTTGGTGATTGGTTTCTCATTTGTGCTTGGCAGTCCTCTTTGTGGACCGGGAGCACCGATAGTTTGACGACTGGTCTTTTTAGTACCCCATTTTTGGTCTTTAGGGTCACGGCACGGACCAGTCCATCTTCTCCTGGGTGTGTGTCGATCACGCGCCCTATTCCCCACTTTCCAGCTGGTAAGTTCTCATCGTGAATCGTGACCAAGTCTCCGATTTCAACGTTTTTCCGCGATTCCGTCCACTTGTTTCTTGCCGAAAGTTGGGTCAAATATTCAGTTTTCCATCTTTTCCACAGATCTTGAAAGAGTTTTGATGTCAGATGCCATCTGGTCCGGGCATCCTTTTCTGTTTCAATTACTGTCAGTCCTGGTCTTCCTGATAAAAAATGTGCTGGTGTAAGAAAGCTTAGATCCTCGGGGTCCTCTGATAATGCACATAGCGGACGAGTGTTAAGGCACGCTTCGAGTTTGGTGAGTATTGTGGTGTACTCCTCGAATGTTAATTTTTGATTCCCTATTATTCTTTTAAGGTGGTGTTTAAGACTGCGTACTGCTCTCTCCCACAGTCCTCCAGCGTTTGGCCAGCTGGGTATGTTGAAATGCCACTCTATCTCCATGTCCGTTATCTCGGTCAGGAATCTTTCACTAAATATTTGTTGTAATTGATTGGTTTCATCTTGCAGCATTCTATTAGCCCCCACGAAATTGGTTCCATTGTCGCTATACATATGGCGTGGGGCTCCTCGCCGAGCAGCCATCCTCTGGAGAGCCGCCAAAAAGGCTGAACTGGTTAAGTCTGACACAAGCTCAATGTGAACAGCTTTGGTGACCATATATACGAATATCGCTATATAGCCCTTTGTGGTTTTAATTCCGCGTCCTTTGTTGGCCTTTACTTCGACGAATCCTGTATAGTCTACGCCGCAGTGATAAAAGGCATTTTCGGGGTTAACCCTTGACGCTGGTAGGTCACCCAAAAGCTGGTACTGCTTTATGGGATCATGTTTCTTGCACGTGACGCATCGTCTGATGTACTTTTTGGTTGCCATGTACCCGCTGATTATCCAATACTTTTGTCTAAGATTCGCTAGCGTTAGTCTTACTCCGCCGTGAAAAGTTAATTTGTGAGCTTGGTCTATTAATAACGTGGTAAGCCGGTGGTTGTGTGGTAGTATTATAGGATGCTTCATCTCGGGATTGATATGGGCGTTTCTCAATCTACCACCCACGCGTAATATTCCTTGGCTGTCTATTAATGGTGTCAAATTTAATATTTTACTTTTCGAGTGCACCTTTCCATGCTTGCGTAAATAATCTAGGTCATCAGAAAACTCCAAGAGTTGAATGTTTAGAATAATCAACATTTTTGCGCAACGCAACTCATGTAATTCTAGGTACTGTTGGTGGACTACTTTATTATACTTTGGTAATCGTAATATCCATGCAATTATACGAATGATTTTTGTTATAGAACTGAATTTAAGAAGCAAGCTATTTATTATGTTGGTAATGGTAGATTCATCTGGTTTAAGAATCGCTGCGTTGGTCATTCTCTCGACAGATGTTTTCACTTCTAAATCAGTTTTATAATTTATTTGGTTATTATTTTGGTTTTTAAATGATGGTAGCCATGAGGGTCCCTGCCACCATAGTTTGTGGTTCTTGAGTTGGTCAACCGACAAACCACGACTTGCGCTATCGGCAGGGTTGTCCGTCGTTTTTACGTAATGCCATTGGTCGGCTGGTGTAATTTGCGTTATAGCTTTCACACGATTAGATACGAATGGTCTCCATTTAGCTGGGTCTCCTTGTATCCATCCTAACACGGCTGTAGAGTCTGTCCAGCAGTGCACTTCTGTTTGGTGATCTGGTAAACAAACTTTGACTTTCTGCATTAGTTGTGCTAGTAGCTGGGCCCCCATCAATTCCAATCTGGGTATCGAAGTGACCTTGCTGAGAGGACTTAATCTTGCCTTTGCAGCTTCCGGGAATTTTTCCTTTTCATCTGCTGCTAACTTTTTCAAGCACATCATTGCTAACCACCCCGCTGGTTTGGTTCCGTAGGTTAGGGTAGTAAGTTGGTAAGTTTGGATTTTATTGGTTGGTTTATTTAAGCTTTTTTGGTCAGTCTGGTCATTTATGTGGTTTATATCATTAGGTAACATTTTCCATATAATTTTTTGGTAGGCTTGGTCTTCTTTGTGAACTATTATTTGTCTGTAAAATTTCTCAATATCTGCAGTGTACGCATATTGGTATTTGCGCCATTTTAAAATAAGTTCTTGAAGGTCCTGCTGCAGGTTTGGACCTCTAAACATGACGTCGTTGAGGCTGTAGCCTGTTGACGATCTTGCTGAAGCGTTGAACACTACCCTTAGCTTTGTGGTAGTTGACTCGGCTTTTATAATGGCATGGTGTGGTAGGTAACACTCTGGTGTTTGGTCACTGGTTACTGGTGTCATATGGTTTAATTGAATATATTCTGACATAAACTGGTCGTAATCAGCGTGTAATTGTTGGTTTTTATTCAATTTCTTTTCTAAATTATGAAATTGTGCTAGTGCTTGTGGTTTTGTTGCACCCAATTTCTCTTTTAGATCTGGTTTAAATGGTAGGCGGACCTCAAATCTTCCGCTGTCGAGCCTATTTGTGGTTTTTAAGAAATATTGCAAGCATTCATGGTCATCGCTTGACATTTCTATTAGCTGGTTAATGTCTTCGTTTTCCCAAAACCGGAGTAAATCTTCCGTGTTATTAAGTACGACATTGCAATTATAAACTGGTTTTACAGTACCACAGAGCAGCCATCCTAGCTGCGTCTGTTGTGCTATGGGCTCGTCATCTGAACTACCTTTTAAAATTCCACCTAACATTATCTTACTGTACACTTCCGCCCCTAGAAGTAAGTCTATTGGTCGACTGACATTAAACTCTGGGTCAGCGAGTGTAATATTTTTTATGTGCGCCCACGATGGTTTGGTAATGTTTCTATTTGGTAAGTTTTTAATTAAACTGTTCATTATAATGACATTTGTTTCTAAAATAAAAGTCACTATAAATCGACTGTAACTGAACGCTTATCATTCCTTTTGCGCTATTTTCTCGCTCTCCTACGCCGAAAATAGTACCCTTGCACTTAGATCTTTTTAATCCTAAGATCTGGGCCGCGTTTTCACTAATAAGTGAAACCTGTGAGCCTTGGTCAATTAAAGCTCTCATGACGTGTCTTGTACCATCCGATCCTATTATTTTGATCATGGCTGTAGCTAAAAGAATTTCCGAGATGTCATCCCAAGACACGTGAGCTGATTTGGTCACGTTTTCATTGTTGGTAGGCTGTAAAGTAGGTTTCGCTTGCGATGGTGACTTTTGGTTTGTTAACGCGTCATGCAATAATGTATTATGCGCACCTAAGCACGTACGACATCGTTTTGTTGATGCACACGTTTCCTCCAAATGGTTAATTAAGCAGTTTTGACAATATTTTAAATAATTAATTTTTCGCAATCTAGCTTCGGGCTGCAAACTTAAAAATTGTCTACATTGCCAAATGCTGTGGTCATTATTACACATTCCGCAGGTGATTGACCGCGACGCGTGCAATGTATTCTTGATAGGTGGTCTTGAATCTATGTATGGTTTAGAAACATTTCTTTGAAAATATTTTTTCTGGTTTTGGTTTTGATGGTTACTTCCCGTCGATGGTTGCGAAACTGCCTTTTGGTATGGTGGTTGATCGCTCTTGCGACGAGAGGCTTCTAATATAGTAAATTTGGTCTCAAGAAATTCCAGGAACTCCTGTAAAGAGGGTAGCTCTCTGGGCTTTTTCACTGATTCCATATAGTCGGCGAACGATACGTTATCTAATTTTTGTGCGAGCAAGTGAACTAAAAGTGGGTCCCATGTAGCCGTATCTACGCCTAGGTTTCCGATAGCATGCATACATTCCTTGGTGACATCATGCAGCTTCTTGATCATTGCAAAAGACTGCTGCTGCATGGTGGGAAGACTAAGAAGTGTATTGATATGGGAGGCAAAAATAAGCCGTCTGTTCCCATAACGATGGTTTAGTATGTCCCAACACGCCTCATAGTTCTCTGAACTGATATGCAGATGGTGGATCAGACGTTCTGCTTCTCCTGTTACTTTACCCTTCAGGAATTGCATCTTTTGGGCATTAGACATGGAAGGGTTGTTGTGGATGGCCTCGGTAAAAAGATCTTTGAACGAAACCCATTCTTGGTATCTTCCACTAAAGACTGGTATCTCGATCTTTGGTGTCGAGTGCTCACGATGGGACACCGACCACATTTTGGTATTGATTGTCTTCTTTAACTGATTAAAAATTTGTTCATGCTCGATGAAATCTTCCTGGTACTGCTCGTCATCGTCGCCGTTTTCTCCTTCAATTTCCCAATGCAGTCTATCAATAGCACCCCAGCGAGATTCTATAGACTTGAGGGCGTCCTCAAACTCCCATTTTCTCTGTAACTCGCTAGTCTTTATGCTACTTACTGTTCTCATGAAGGCTCTCATATTTATCATTTGTTTTTTAATTAATTCTTTCAGCTTGCTATTGTCCGCTCCTGCTGAAGGATTAATTTTTATTGGTAGCCTGGGGGTCTCAGGCCGTGACGATGTTCCAGGCCGCGCTGGCGCCGTCGTTTCTGGTGCGTGAAGGCTTGCTGGTTGTAAACCTGGTTGCTGTCTAACTGCCTTCCCTAACTGATCTACAGTAGTATTTAATACTTCCTTCATGGTCAAATAAACTCCATTAGCTGTCTCATAGCACTGTTTTCTAAAATAGACATGGTCAAATACACCTAAGGCTAGTATTTGCTTGTGGTTATTTACATAGTCTGCCCAATAGGTTTCTAATAAGTCGTTTTTACGTTTGCAATACTCATAAGTCTTCCTATCGGCTCCATCTTTCTTAAAATTGCTCAGCAGCTTGGTAATGGATTCGTAAATCTCAGTTTGGTTTATAAATAGATTATCCATTTTGGTTAATTGGTAATATCTATATAATAAGGATAGATCTGACCTTGGTTTCTCCTTACGATCTCCTGCTCAATCCAACACTGCAATCCTGGTTTTAGTAGCACTGCACTGTATCACTTGGTAGGGACTGGTGTTTAGGTTTTCAAAGGACCTTGTAAAAGGGTTCGAAACGGGTTCGAAAAACCTTGTAAAAGGGTTTGAAAAGGCTTCGAAGGACCATGTAAAAGGGGTGGGTTTCCAATGGTAGTCTCCCACGTCCTTTTAGTAGAATGTTATGGTATGGTAAGGTTGGTTGTAGTGTAAAGTCACTTTGTTTTTAAGATAAATAAATATAATTATTTTCACACTGTAATTGGTTGGTTAATATAGTAAAATTATGGTAAATGGGTTATGGTAAAAATGGTATTTTAAATGGTAATTGAGCCGCGAGTGTCTCAATTGGTAAGAGGTCGCGAACTGACGTAAAATCGCCAGTTTAGGTAAAACTTACGCTCGGAAACTGCATTACGATGCACAAAAGCATAAACGCTGATGTGTTCGGTTTACTCCGAACATCAATAATAACAATAATTAATATAAGACCTTTGCTCAGCAGTGGGACAAGATAGGTTGAAAAAAAAAAAAAAAAAAAAAAAACAATAATTAAACCCACCGCAGCGTCTCTATATTGACTCGGTACTCATACTGAGTGACATAGAGCGCAAATATTGACTGCAAATTGACATCATCATCATCAGCCCACATTAGTCCACTGCTGGAAATAGGCCTCCCCCAATACGCGCCACTGAGCCCGGTGTTCGGCTCTTCGCATCCACTTTTGCCCGCCGCCTTTCGTAGGTCATCGCTCCACCTAGCCGGGGGGCGCCCCACAAATTGACAGCCAGTTATAATAATAAGTATTTTCCGAGAAGGCGCCGGCCGCATGTGCAAAGGCACTAAAACTATTATTTGGTTCACAATAATCGGGGCTACAGACCTAACGCCGTAATCACGCCATCATACTGGCCGCGTATAATGGGGTCACTCAATAAAATCAGAATTACATTTCAAAAATACATATTTTGATGTCATTTGACGCAAATGCATGTGAAACAATAAAATTCACAATCAAATGTTTGCACAATAACTTTGTTGTCATTTAATGCATGTAAACTATTTACAACTAGCTGTTGCCCGCGAATACGTCCGCGTGAAACTCGGGAACCGGATTTTTCCGAATAAGTAACCTATGTCCTATTCTCGGTATTTATCTGTCTAGATAGATAGATAGATAGATTATATCTTATTGCACACCTTATGATACTAAAGAAAAAAAACAAAGAAAAAAAAAGTGTTACAATAGGCGGCCTTATCGCTAAAAAGCTATCTTTTCCAGGCAACCTTTGGATGTCCTGTCTATGTTTTAAGTTTCAGCCAAATCGGTTTAGTAGTTGTCCAGTTTTACAGGAACAAACATCCAAACATTTAAACTTTCGCATTTATACTATTAGAGTGAGGTGTAGGTGTGATGTTATCCAAAAAAAAACTGAATTACTGAATACCACCCTAAATGGTAACAAAAAATAGGCACAACAAAGGCTAAAAAAATTGAAAATTTAACGAAACATAATCAAGTGGGGGAATATTATTAGAGATAAAAAAATCAATCACCAATTTGCAACTTGGCAGTAAAATTTAAACAGCCTTACAGCTTTATCCGATAGCGGATGTGCCAGAAAGCCTAGTGTCAGTTTTAGGAAAGGTTATTACAATAAATTCTTAAGAACTTACTGAGAAATATGGCAACAAAACCCTTGCTAGCCTACCCTGTCCACTTATAACTCGTAAATTTTTATATTTTGACCGTTCTCAGGCTATTAGCTCTTGCGTGCTCACCAACGTATTTTGTACGTACTTACGTCACGACATTTAACTTTAAGTGAGTAAGCAGCATAAAAATCTTTAAATAAAAGTCTCCTTGAGTTCGAGGAACATGTAAACATCCAAATGCAAATAATTTTTTTTTAAACGGGCGTTTCACGAACGTCTTTGTCTGAAGGTTCTGTATAGGTATACCAAATACTGTTAATTTTGACTTTTACTTGCTTACCTAATTTACTTTGATTGTATACTGGCAGTATTTTTGTATTTTTTGTACAAACCAACAGGGTACAAAAAATACAAAAAGAATTTTGACTTCTTGAATTTGGTCTTGCGAAAATTGTAGATGGAAACTAATATAATTTGTGTGCCAATAATTATGTTCTTGTACAGATAATAAAAAGGGAGCGTATCGACTTCAGAATTCCTTCGGTTTTCGTCGGAGTCTCTCTTTAAAAATGAATTGCTGTGCGTTAGTCAATTTTTTTTTTTTTTTTTTTATACAACTGAAGTGGCAACCAAGCGTACGGCCCACAAGATGGTAAGCGGTTACCGCAGCCTATGGACGCTTGCAATACCAGAGGTATCACTCGCGGGTTGCCACCTTGAGGCTAAGATCGAAAGCCTCATGTGCCAGTAATTTCACCGGAAACCATACCCTTCACACCGGAACACAGCAATGCGAGCATTACTGCTTGGCGGCAGAAATAGGTATGGTGGTAGTCCTTCCCCAGACGAGCTCTATCACAGAGAACTCTACTACCCTAAACTCTAGTCTCCCCAAAACTCGAGAACGGCTAAACCAAATTGGCTCATTTTGGTCTTGAAATATTTGTAGGAGTCCAGGGAAGGTTTAAACGATGAAAAAATATGGAAAAATAACGCGAGTGAAGCCGCCAGCTAGTCTTAAATATTGATAGAAATAACATAAGCAATTAAAAGAAGAACCTAAGTTTAAACCTAATTTTAAAATGATCAGCTGAATTATTTTTAACGTCCTAGCAATGCCTGTCGCCACCTGATGGAAATGTGACCAGAATACTAAATGCATTGCATTGAGACTTGTCCCCATTTCAAGTTATAGATTTTTTTGCCATTAAAAAAATAAATTGGTACGAGTCTCTGGCCATCTCTACAGGTTGATCACATTTCATGACTTTACTGTCATATTAGACAGTTTGAGATGGAGATCAATGAAGATTGGTTGCTAACAGAGTTATGACAGTTTGACCATGGCTCTACTGTCTTATTAGAGAGTTTGAGATGAAGATCAATGGAGATTGGTCGCTATCAGAGTTATATACCCACTGGTAACGGAGTTGTGTCCTTCGTCATAGCCTTACATTAAAAATAAACCCAGACCTGACTTTAACGTGCCCTTCAAAGCACGGAAGCGCTGTAGAAATTGCTAATGACGGTTACCCATTCAAAACGATGTCCTCGTGGAACAGTGCTTAATATAGTTGATTTGATAAAAACAACCTAGCCTACGTCACGAGCGCTTCATATTTACATTAAGGGTTCTCAGAGGAAATATTTGTCCCATACCAGGAATCGAACCCGTCTCTTCGTCCAATCCCTTTCATAATCTATTTATTCACGCGGCCATTGACTTTTGCCGCGTTCTTTCAACTTCGTAACAGCAAGTAACTTAATAAAAGCAATATTACTTACAATTTTCGTACTTATCTAACCAGACTCTAATTAGTTTAAAACTTACTAATGTAATTAATAGATCCAAGCTCAGAATTAGGGTTAGACCGAATACTTAAGCATGCTTCAGAGCGGTGCTTTTATAACCCATCTTTGTATTCGGGTTTCCGTTAAGCAGTAGTAATTATTATCATCATGACAGCCTTCTAATGTAGCCTGCTGGGACACTGGCCTACTCTCGAGTGAGAGTGATTGGTTCATCATGAACTTCAACCTTCCTTGGTAATAATTACACCTTTACACCTTCTAATGTCCCCACTGCTGGGACACTGGCCTACATTCGAGCCTCTTGCTCGAGACTTGAGACTTTGATTAATTGAGACATCATCAACTTCAACTCACACAAGTATTTGATAAGCAAAATTAGTCAAATCGGTCCAGCTGTTCTCGAGTTTAAAGGAAACTAAAAAAGGAAACTAAAGCATTTTTTTTATTTCGAAGAAGATTAAGATAAAAAAAAAGACGTGATGCTGATTTGTGCGTTAATGACAAGCTCTCCAGAGTTTATCACAAATATCATTGTGCCTGTAAAGTTTTCAATGTAATTCAAACTTATTTTGATCATTTTAACGACTTATATCCAACACTTAAAAGTTACTAATAAAGCATTGACTACGTATACAACTTAATTGATAAGAATAACATTTTAATTGCTACTTTAAAAGGACTTTCAAGTAGAGTTGATGACGACCTCGCGGGTGCGGTAAAGAGACATGGCGGGTTTGATTCCCGCTGAAGGACAAGTGCTTGTACAATAAACAGTTAGCTATCCACGCAATTGCTTTTACATGAGTTTGTTATTTTTTTTTTACCAGTAAATGACGAAATGGTCAAGTTGTTCGCCTCTGATTGATGTTAAGATGCCTGACCATAAGGCTGCGTTTCCACCAGAGATGTGCGAGGATGTATAGCGAGGGATGTGTTTGTTAGGAACCAATAGAATCACTTCATTTACCAAACCTCGCTCTGACAGCTTTAATGAAGTGATTCTATTGGTTCCTAAAAACACTTACCTCTGTTTTTTTGTATGCCGAAATGTCAATCATTAAACAACATTTCATTATTTAACATTATTCCAATATTGCTTTAGAGCTTGTCGTTACCCCGTTGTGGACATGACAAAGAGGTGATACTTGGTAAAACCCTCTCTTTCCTAACCGTTCACCCATTAAGACGAACTCTTGCTGAAGAGTTCTACCCCAGGTAAACAAAAGTTATGTGCACCATGTCAGTCAATACACAATTAATATCAACGGTAATACACGCATTAGGTAATACATCAACCGCAGGCATTACATTGTCATCAGAATATTGAACTGGATCTAAATCTGGTTCCGGTTCGGAGGTGTTAACAAAATGAGGTCACTACGTCTGGGTCATAGGGTTGTTACAGCCCTGCTCCAGACGGAAACCAACCTTATACCCTATGGTGTAGAGTAGAGATTTGTAAGTCTATGCTTGTAGTATTAATTGTGCTTTACACTATCAGCATATTAATATGTAGTGTTGTATAGTCGTCGAGCATATAACCTCAAGAGAGAAATTTTGATAGATTTTTATGGAAAAATCTGTCGAGCGGCGTTTGAAGGATGTTGAGCATTAAATGGTTTACTTGCTATAAACTATAAACAATGGAGATAGAGTATAACAGGTATAATTATATTATAAAATAATCTATCTCTAAAAAGTATAATATGTATTCAATCTGTCATCTGCTTCCCATAATACAAGCTTGGCTTAGTTAGAAGCTAGATAGAACTGTGTAATTTTTTTTTATTTGACTTGCTTTTCTGTGCAAACATTAACACATCTCGAAATAGATTTCAAGAAAGAAAGAGAAAAAAAGCGTATATACTTCTATACTAACATTGTAAAGAGGAAAGATTTGTATTTTTGTTTGTTACGAATAAACGCAAAAACTACTGGTCCGATTTCAAAAATTCTTTCACCATTAGAATGCTACATTATCCCAGATTAACATAGGCTATATTTATTACTAGCGAACCGCCCAGGCTTTGCACGGGTACGGTTTCATTACACCCGCGCGAAGCTGGGACGGACTGCTAGTCTACGATATGTTTGATTTTAAAATATTACATCTATGAAATAAAAGACTCAATGATGTAGGTACACCTGGATTTGATGGCTCATTTTAAAAATCCTTGCAAAACAATCTAAAACTGTTACAGGGCACTGCAGCAAATTTTCACTCTCCGCTCCCAACTTAGTAGAGAGACGTATGAGTTTGGTTTTCCTATATCTTTGGTGATGATGATTATTTGTAAATAAAAAGCTGTAGGCGCACGTAATTGATAAAATGTGTGTTTTATTCTAATACCTAATTAATAAGATTGTTGGAAACTACTACTTACTATGAAGTTATACTTGGTAAAAGATGTGCTATTAAAGGTTATTGAAAACTCCTCCAAACGGTTTTAAACATTATTAAGTATCAAAAACACTGATGTTAAGGTAGGTAACAGATATGCAATTCGATACGGCGTCTCTTGAGGTTATGTGCTCGATGGTTGCAGAGGTTAGTTGTGATTTTATTGATGAATAAATGATTTATGATAAATAATAATATAGAATAGAATAGAAAATATTTATTTTACGCCACACAACAAACATAAATTTAAAACTACATTAATGTGACTAAAAAAGTAGTCACACAAATTTTTTTTTTTGTATACATGAAAACAAAACAGGTCCCAGACTGAAAAAAATGTTTGCAGATCATATATACATTTGTCCCAAGCGGAAATCGAATCCGCCTCCTCTTATTGTCACTGAAGTCGTCATAAATTAGTACTTTACTTTTAAAATAATAATATTTGTTTATTTTTGGAAAACGAACCGACACCTGGGTAATTGAAGCAACAAGCCAATTATATATTTTCACGGATACAAAAACAATACAATGAACACAATGAGTTCAGGGACAAAAAATGGTGGTGAAACTTTTAATTCTTGGATCCTAAAAAAAGTTCGTAGGCTTGTGCAGTTCAGTGGCTACCAGCCTACACCTAATATTAAAGATTTAGAGCGTTATTCATAAAAGACCTTCAATGCCCTTATTCATAAAAAAACTGTTACAGTTCAGCGGCTTGCTTATTGTCGTTTTGAACAAAGACGACCATATATTTGAAAAACACATTAGCTAACATAGGTTTAAAGTACGTTTATGAATTATAAGATCCTATGTGTTTCCAGGAGATAGTTTCTCTGAAACAGTACGTTAACTTCATACTTACTATTAAGTACATCAGACTAATCATTTTTATACAAGAGATAAAAATATCCAGAGCTACGATAATTTTATTCAAAGCATCAAAATAAGCTAACAGTTTTTTTAAAAAGAAAATACATCTTCCCCAGAGTAAATGCACTCTTGATACTCATTTGACAAAATCTACTTTGCCATTTATATCAGCCCTTGGGTGTTAAATTTCGATTTTTCTTATTAAAATACACTATTTGAAAACCAAACTTATCCCTCCCTAACAAAGTACATATTTCACAATCAAAAAACTTAGCTTTGTACTAGCTAATATGAGCTGTGAAAAGCAACATTCAAAAAGCTCGTCAAATGAAAATGTCTTTTACAATAATGACCAAAGACCCATTATTACGTAGCAGAACGCAATTATAATCGAATTCGGACATTTGTGTACGTCGCACACATTTGCACCTGGTTTCTCTCGTATCTTGCAACTACAAGCGGAAATAGATCTTACTGCACGTCGATTAAGTCGAGAATGCATTAGGACTGATGTAAATCGTACATCCTATTGACTCGTGGGACGCCGTGCATTCGCTTTTCAGACACAGAATCTTGTCGACGGAAAATCTTGTAAACATACAAGCTGTTTTGTTCTTTAGGACTGTAGTTATAAAGCTTGGAATTGTGTGCTGCAGAGTGGGTAGTTACTGCTGTTTCAGCGGCGGGATAGTAGCCGCGGCCGAGGGCTGAAAGGGGTTCTACGGGGGTTCGGGGGAAGGGGCAGCTAAAGCCTTTCCAGGTCTTACTACGTTTAGTATCAACGCGAAAGCCACTCCGGGCGCACGGATGGCGCGCTCGGCAAAGAGCGTCAGTTTTTCGATTTTTTTAAAACGTAATACTCTTCATCCCTCCTTTTCTAATGATAATTATTTTATTTTATCCTTTTAATTGTGAATGTGCGCTGATTGAGTGCTGTGGATTGCTTTAATAGATGCTATCATACGATCGGCATAATGTATGACCTACTTATATAGGTTGATCGCCGGATACAGGTATTTTTGAAAGAATAGGTTGAATGACGATGACTCTCTTGGCCACTTGTGTAATAAAAAGGTTTGCAAAGCGCGGGAAACCACACACGCTTAAAATGGCGGGAAGTGCGTAGACCCTACTTGTGTCTACTAATACTAGCTTAAAAGTTAAGTTAATTTTGTATTAAACAAAATGTCAGATAAACTCCGAGATAGCTAATCAGCACAAGTAGCTAAGGTGCTTATTAAAATTCAAGTTGAATTTAAAATTGTGACGTAATCCGGTACTGAATCAAGTTGAAGGAAATTGGGGAATAAAATATTAATAAACGCACTTGCTCTTGTGAGGGAGATTATAAAAGTTGATGTTGCTTAGGCCTAAGTAATTACGTATTTATTTGGTATCAATTTCCTTCTTCCTTTCTGTAAGTCTATTAGAAGATACTTTAATGGTTAAGAGCGCCAGTTTTAGCAGTTTTTTTTGTATGATAACAGTAATCTAGTATGAGCTCTTGTTTTTTCTAGTTTGGTATGGAAGCAGTTCATGCAATGAGCTGAAATAAGAAGCTGGATGAGCTACGTTAGGTCAACGCACGTTAGCGCGACAAAATACTAATTATACGACTTCAAAAAAGGATGAGGTTCTCAATTCAACTGAATGTATTTTTTTGGTATGTTTGTTAAGCGATTTCTTCGCCAGTTATGAATTGATTTTGATGGTTTAATTTTTTGGTTGATATTTTAGTGTTTTTCGCTAAATATTTTGAGAATCATGGTCTGATTGCCCTCCCCGTTTTTGGTAGTAGTCTTTTTACACCCTTCAGCGCTTTTTGAAATAACTGCATCCTCTCGTTTGTCCATAATCCATCAAAACATTTTTCAATTTAAAGTCCGTTTTTTTTGCAATTTGTTACTTTTTCCAAAAACTAACATCTCAAGTAAGGCATAATCACTCTTGAAAATACGTCAGTGTATAAAAAAAAAAACATTGTAAGAAAGACTGTCGTGACAAGTAAGTAAGATCGTATGAGTCAGTGGCCAACTCTGGTGATAGAGTTTTCAGACCGCCCAAAGGCCTCTGTCATGGCTTAACAACTTTTAAAAATCTATCGCGATGATAAACAAATAAATGTAGAATTTTATCTTAGAATAAATATCAAATTTTTATTCCTCGCAAAGAAAATCACAATTATTTTGAATGCCCCAGGAGTAAGTCAGGGGCAATAACAATTACGCGTATGCCCATTTTGCCCTTAACTTGAAGGTTCTGAAACTTTCATGTTAGAAAGTTCGTGTGCTTTATCGGGCAGATCTTTATTAGTAATAATAAAGTAAGAAATATGTTAGGGTTAATGAATTTCACCTTTTAATATTATACCTCGAAGGTTGGCGTTCAAGTTATCGATTAACTTATACCCGATGCATAATTGTTTATTCTCAAGGAAAAACGTAGTTATAGTACGCTTGGTAGATATAGGCTGTCGTGAAGTTAGCCGTTTCGATGCGTAATGAAGTTACGTTTAGTTTAGTTAAGACAGCACCCACTCGATGGACCGGTCAAAGCGTCACAGAAAGTCTGTGAATGATGAAGGCTCAAGCTCGGTCGTAATGACACTTTTTAGGCCTATGTCCAGCAGTGGACGTCTATTCATATAATGATGATGAAAGTCATAATCTTATAAAACCATTATTATACTCATGTTAATAAAACAAACATGAATGGTTTTATTATTATAGCGTTCGACGTTTTTACGACGCCATATTGGGATGTAGACCCTACTAATGTCAGATGTAGAGGGTCTACGAAACGTCTACGATCTCGTAGAGGTGCTACAAAATTCTAATGTTTCGAATTTTATAGCATTGTGTATTTTTTATAAGGGCTCTAAAAGTTAGTATGAGTGAGTCATCTCTGGTGAGTTTATAGGCCGCCCATAGGCCTCTGTCATAGCCTTACAGGTATTATTTATTTACAAAGATTATACATAAAGATTTTCCTACTTTGACCTCTGGTTAATCAAGAGAATGTTGAGCAGTCGGCGGCATTTCCAGATATTAATATCCACAAAGTTAGCATTTTATACGTGGCAAAATGCCAAACAAATAAATCGATAGCTTAGATATAGAAGAAACTATCTAAGCTTAAGTTCTATGTTTATCTTGTTCATAGTATTTATTTCAATAATAACAAATTACATTGTACATAGAAATTATAAGAATTAAGAACACAATGAGAAAATTACAATTAAAAAGCAAATTACAAATAACATATTATTATATTGAGAAACACAAGGCATGATTAGTACCTACTAACAATTATCACACAAGCACAATAATAAAAAATAAATAAAATTCAAAGGTCACAAGTTTGTCCAAATTAAATAAATAAATAAATACAATTTTGGTGTGGTCAACGAAAGCACAAACGGTTCAGTAGGTAGTTTAAGGTTCTTCGAGATTATAAGATCTATTAAGCTTTCAGAGTGTGCTATGTCTATATGTGAATTCTATCTATCTGATTCCCACAAGCTTTGCTTAGTTTAGGGCTAGATGGCGTTGTGTAAAACTGCCCACCAATATTTATCTATACTAATAATAAAGAAGAAAGATTTGATTGTTTTTGTTTGTTTGCATTGAATAGGCTCCGAAACCACTGAACCGATTTGAAAAATACTTTCACCGTTGGGAAACTACACTATCCGGGTGACATAAGCTATTTATTACTAATAGCCCGCCCGGCTTCGCACTGATGCATACATTTTCATTGCACCCGTGCGAAGATGGGGCAGATAATAAAAAAAATTAATATCATTAAACCTGATTTGTGAGAGACTGGTGCCTGAATTAGGTTGTACGCCTGTATAACAGGTCACCAGTGCTCCACTCCACGGTTATTAGGTACATAGTTGGAACAAGGTGTGTTTAACAATTTCCTTATTGAGAGCAAAACATTGGTAATGTACGACAGAAAGAAAAAAATAATAATAATAAGATAATTAAACGAAACTTAAACTTGAACGATGATAAACTTAAAATACAGTAGCAAAAAAAATAAAAAAATGAGAATGACTATATAAAAGTACAGGAAAGAGAGACCTTTCAAAAATAATCGCAGCAGCAGATAGCAGATCGCTAGTCTATTATAATTTTAATGCTGGTACCACGCGATAGTAAGTGCTGTCAATGTTTGTCTTTTGTTGGTTAGTTCCTAAAGCCACGCATGGCTTTTGACGAAATAGGTTTCTGATGTAGCTGTCAATATCAATATCGTCTCCTGAAGCGGGTTTTCAGGTAGCGCACGGGCAACTTTACGAGCAATTGTTGCCCGGCGATACAGTAAAGTAAAGACTAGAGTATAGCATAGATAGATGTATGAAAAGAACAATAACGCCCATAGCACATCATCATCATCATAATTTTCAGAATGTATTTACCCACTGCTGGGTATAGGCCCCATCCATATTTTGCCACATGTTTTTGTTGTTGATAGATCTCACCCAGGTCTTCATCATCATCACTGGCCTTTACATCTATTACTGATGATTTATGTGGAACACTTAGATGTTACCCCCTATTTATTCAATGTCACCCACCCATTTGGCTGGTGGTCTGCCAGCGCTGCGCCTGAACATTCTAAGAAACCATTCCGTCAAGGCCCTACTCCATCTGCCGCTACCACACCTCGTCAAGTGCCCCACCCAGCTCCACTTAAATTTGCGGTTCGGATTGCGACATTAGACCATAAAAACACCGTTAAATCCTTCTTTCCTTGCCTACATTTTGAATTGAACTGCTCAACAATGCCCGAGACATAGCGATTGGAGTAAAACGGCATACTGTCGGAAGAATATTAAAAAAGTTGAATAATTATTATTATTATAGTTGATTTAGCTACTAAAACACTCTGGTTACTCCTTTAAAAGGGCAATGCCTGAAGTTGCTTGGTGTGGTTGTGACAACAAAATCTCCTATGCTGTCCAAATTGTAGCAATTGTAATCGCTCGTGTAAAAGTATATTTATGTTACAGACGTTACAGTCTCATGCTATTACAAGATTACGTTTTATTTCACGCTCGCGTGGCAGCACAGATAATATGATTTGTTTTCGTAATTTAATTATTTTGACAGGTATAGGAAACATGGCTCTTTTTAGCTTTCTGGTTTATCGTTCTTTGTATATTTTTCATGCATCATTAGTACAGACAATTCACGCAAGAACAAAAGCAAGCAGAAAAGAACAAGAAAACAAAAACTAAAAATCCGAAAAACATCAAACATCCATCAATCCGCATTGGTTGATCAAGACCCAATCACTCTCGAGCGGCCAGTGTCCCAGCAGTGGTAACATTAGAAGACTGCCATGATGATGTCTAGCAGTGGACGTCTATTGGCTGATATGATGATGAGGTGTGTTAAGTGTTGCAGACGCAATACCAGACTAAATACGCTAGGTAAAGCACATCGCATAGATCGAAACAGATCACCGTCTGGCATTCGTCCTTCAAACCAATAATCTAGGTTGTACGCCTATCAGCACGCATCGCTTCGTATACATAATACACAGCCAACTTCCCGGGCACGTACCAACCCTATCGGACTATGGCTTTTAATAAATACAAAGTTTCATCCCTTGTGATTTGGCAAGTTTGTTTACCTATTGATAGAACGTACAGATAAACAAAATCTTTGCATTACTAACTAACTCGACGATCAGTGTGGCACAGCGGGCGCAGGTCCGCCTGCGACGCGGAGGTTGCGGGTTTGTTTCCCGCCTCGGGTCAAATGTTCAATCTACTAATATTTGTTCCGGGTGTTCTGGGTATTTTCTATATATAATAAAAAATATCTATCTATGTATTGTATTGTATTAAGTATATATCAGTCATCTATTCCTATAACACAGCTCTGTTTAACAGCAGCTTACCTTGGGCGGCTTACGTAGTACTAATATCTGTTCTGTGACTTGGGGCTAGATGATGCTGTGTGGATTGTCCAGCATTATTTATTTATTTATTTAACTGGCAATTGACGTACAGTCTAAGTCAGAAAACCGAAATTTTCAGGGATTATTCGTTTAACTCTTCTTATAATTAATAATAAAAAAAGTTTTTTAGCGGTTTGCTAAGTTGTCTTTCGTTGTTACGAATAACAATGTCAAGACGATGATAGATTTGAAAGACATTAGCTAACAGAGGTTTAAAGTGAGTACGTTTATGAATAGCACTTAGACAGAGCGGGAAGATAAAGGCTGTGTTAAAAGTCAGCGTAGGCAAAGTCACGAGTTCTACTAGTCACTCAAATGAATTTTACAAACTTAGAAATCTAAACTTTATGAAGACAAAAGCTTGAATCAATACTAGACCAGACAGTATTTGGCAATAACAATGAATACGAGTGCGTTGCACCCGAATTCGGTTCCAAATTGTTTGGAGATTTTCATAATTTATTTGTCAGCGTTGTCTATCGAAATACTTGGAATAAATGTTGGTTTATGTGATATTCTCTGATAGTTTCAAGCATCTGAAGTTACAGAAAATAAAGTTCTATACTAATTTAAATGAGAATTAAAATTTTCGGACTGTCAGGATTAGAATCCAAATCTTTTGCTTTGAGCCGGTAAACGATATAACTGCTAACCCAAATACTAGCAAAATTTTAGATGCTATGAACATATTTATCAGCAATCTCCAACAGTAATTTACAAAAAAAACACCTAATGAAACGAAATGAAAGTTGAGCTTTCTAAGTTCAAACGATCTATAGATAGCTCAACTGATCCAGATCACCGGCGGATACGTTACCAACATGCTGGCAGTATTAAAGACCGTTCACACAATATCTATTAGAGTACCAACCTAATTTACGTATAACCAACCATTCAAAAGCCAAATGAAATTCTGATTTAATCCACTAAATCAAAAAATAACAAAAGTTTAATAAAAAAAAGTTAAAGAATCCCGAATTTATTAATTAAAATCTCAAGTAAAATCATTATTAGACAAAGCCCTGGGATCGTCATAGTTGAACTAATTATTCTACTTTTGTTTGATCTTACAAAAGAAAAGATTTAGGTTTTCTTATTCAATTATTTGAAACGAAGCTAAAAAGATTAAACACTAGTTGTGTCCCGTGGTTTCACCTATTACTATACTAAAGAAAGATAAGATAATACAGGAACAGTCAATTTTTTCGAAATGGAAAGAAGTCTATGTGTTCCAGAAACATTCAAAATTTTATCACAATCAGTTAAGTCGTCACAAAGATACGAGATAACAAACATTCATACAAGCTTTCGCATTTATAATAATAATTATTATTAATCATTTATTTCAGGTCATAAATCCAAAATACATCAAAAAAGCGCACAAAATGTCATAAAATTAACAGAAAATAAAATAGAAAACAATAAAAATAGCAATAATACTAAACCCATCATTATTTGCATCCATTTTGTTTGGATTGGGCAATCCGCTCTTGAGATAATCATCTGTAAGATGCTGTTACTGCTGCCTATACATAATATTATATAATATGAGTAGGATTTAATTTGAAAGTTATTATCTAAAAGGATTATTATCATCAAATCAGCGTCATCGTGAATCGACCGAGCAAATAATTAGTAGAATCATTGCAAACATTCCACTGGCGCATGCTGCCCGGAGCACTGGAGGTCTAGTGGTGGTGACCCCGCCTTCCTTGGTCTTAATCCGGTCCTGCAGGCTATCTACGTGAGGAAACCGGCATGTCCATGAGCTAAAAATTCGAAAGGCATAATGCCATCCACTAATCCGCATTGGGTCCGCGTGGTGGGTTATGACACAAGCACTCTCAATCGAGAGTAGGCCAGTCCCAGCAGTGGGAACATTAACAGGCTGTCATGATGATGATGCTGTCCGGACCTGCGTATGTCACATTCGTGGTGTCTATGTACTATAAGGAGGCAAAACTTTAATGTAATAGATCACACTTATCGCAAAGTTTTGGAGTGATGAGTGTTTTTTGCTCGTTTAGACCTACCATCGATCAAATGAACACGTACGAGATATGAAAACCAAATAACTCAGCCGTCTCCCTGCGTAGTAACAGGGTGAGGGGCGCAAACGTGAATGGTGCGGGGAATGAACGGTGGTGCCTTAAATTATTTGGTTAGCCTATTATTAAGCAAGTAGGCACCTGAAAAAGCTTTTTTTAATGCGCAAAAGTGTAAACAATACAGCGTCGTTGAAAAGAAGAATTTCTCGTAAAAATTGCAATTAATATGAATTATTGTCCCCGAGTCATTCGTCCTCGAAGGAAAGCGAGGCAATACAAAGACTGAAATAAAATACTTTTGGAGTGGTAATATTATAGCGTTCTCAATACTATGAACAATCGCCAAAATACATAAAAAATAATTGAAAATCAAACGAACTACCTAGTGAAGTTCGATGACAATTATGTGAGCAGCTTAATTCGACGCGATTATTATTGGAACCTCTGCCTTATTACAAATAAAGAGAGATAGCTCTATCTCTTTCTAACTTTATTTACGAGAAAACCATTTTTTGTCGTAAATACATATCTACTTATTACATAGAAACACCCAGAATCGGAACAAATAAATAAATAAATAATGCTGGACAATCCACATAGCAACATCTAGGATGACTGATATAACTTAATACAATGCAACACACAGATATATAATTTTTATTATACATAGAAAATACCCAGAACACCCGGAACAAATATTTGCAGATCGTAAAAACACTTGCTCCAAGGCGGGAATCGAACCTTTAACCCACAATAGGGCACTTGCCCACCTCGCCACAGAGGTCGTCATAACATAAATCGTTAGTCAAAATAAGACTAATGTTGATAAAATTCAAACAACAAAACCGTATCTTTCATAGGGTTTTATGGAGCGCTCATGACGTATCTGGCTAAGTTGTTCTTAACAGATCAACGAAGTTAAGCACTGTTCCGCGGGGTCATCATTTGGATGGGTGACTGCCAGCGGAATTTCAACTGAGCGCTAACGTGCTTTAGGGGGGGACGTTAAGCAGTCGGTCCCAGCTTTTCAAAGTTGTTAGGCCATGACAGAGGCCTTCGGGCGGCCTAGAAACTCTGTCACCAGAGTTGGCCACTGACTCATACGAACGAACGAACGATAGGGTTTTATTGCAATATTGCTTACGCTCTGCCAGTCATACGCGCAGTTTAATAACATTAGTCTGTAGTCGGATATTTTTTGGACAATTTAATGAAATTTCACGTAAATAGAAGAAGTTTCGAACAAAAGTAATATGCGTTAGGATTTCGAACAAAAGTTAAATAGCATATTAGGAATTCAATTTGTTTAATGCCCTCTTAACTTCGCTGTATCGGGGTCGAGGAGTCATTTACATAATTCTTGTAGTTCTTGGATCGGTTTTCTATTATTGTTACTATAAAATCTGTTTATAATAATCTGCCTCAATAGATGCAAAATGGAGTGTATGTTATTGTTTTGTCACTTTTTACTGGCCGTTTAAAAACCATTGCCGTCGTTAAACAAAGCACGATTCGTGAAAATATACGATATCAAAACACTTAAGAGTAGTAGAGTTCTCTGTGATAGAGGCTCTATCATATATATGTATAGCTCTATCATAGAGCTCGTCCGGGGAAGGACTACCACCATACCTATTTCTGCCGACAAGCAGTAATGCTCGCATTGTTGTGTTCCGGTGTGAAGGGTATGGTTTCCGGTGAAATTACTGGCACATGAGGCTTTCGATTCTTTTTGCCACTGCAGTTGTATAAAAAAAAAGCTTCTTAATGTAAATGAGCTGTAATATTGTATTGTATGAGTATGAATGCTTGATGAAGAGAGTTTCCTATATTTTACCCCAACCCCATCCTTAATTACTACACAAAGTGATTTTTCCCACTTCTGTGTCTAGTTTCCTAAGAATTTTAGATACAGACATCTAAATATTTATGAAGATTATGCAAAAAGTTCGGTAAAAGTCAATTACGTAGTGAACCAAAACATATCACCAGTGAATAAGAAACTTTAAAGAGCCGTGTCATGTGAATCACGAATCAGATGTACAAAAAGAAGAATTGCGATGAAAAAGTTAAAACAGAAAAGGACGAAAATAGGAGGAGACAGTTTCGAATGCAAGAACGAACTTGGCTAATTCGCGACGAAGCTATCCGAAAGTTTATCTTTCTACCGACCTTTTGGACTGCGCGTTCGCTGTTCGCGGGTGTCGTTCGTTCGCGATTCGCGGCGGGTGTTGTGTGGTTCTCCAAAGTGGCGTCGATGATTCGCGAGTTTCGACTGAATGGAGTGTGGCCGGTGATAGCAGTGCTGGCGTTGACAGTGACATGGGTGGGGGCGAGCGAGTTCCCGGAGAGAGAATGCTGCGACCCTGTGTACCCGCTGAACACGGCGACGACGGCCGCTGCGCCGGTGACACCGCCGCTACAGACAAGCGTCAAGCTAGCTGGTGAGTTTAGATTTTCTTTTCTACCACAAATGTAGCTTTTCACTCTCGCTAGTAGGACAGTGTTCCAGCAGTAGAAAGATTGGAAGGCTGTCATGATGATGAAGAATGTAGGTGTTTCTGGTGGTATGAGTCTTCAGTAAGAGCGTGTTGGTGAATACCACAGCAACGCAAGATTTTCTTTCTCTAAGCAGCAGCATTCATGTGTAAAGTAAGTAAGTCACAGTAGCCAACTCTGGTGACAGAGTTTTAGGCCACCCGAAGGCCTCATGGCCTAACAACTTTAAAAAATATTCATGAGCTGTGACCCTCGCTATGCTCGGTAAAAGCAGAGGCCTTCAGGCGGCCTGAAACTCTAATAATTCTAGAGTTGGCCAATGACTCATAAGATAACTGATTTGAATAAAGCTTTGAGTGGCACTGCATCTGTTATGGGCATGAAATAACTTGACCACTAATATCTGGCTAAAAAAAACATACACAGTTTTTTTAGAAGTGTAGTTGAAGCTTCAGTATGATCCCATAAGTACTAGGGCTACACAAAATGGTAAGCAAATACCTACTTAAAAGGAAAAGAATGTGTAACAGGAGTCGCGGGCGGTCCCCAATATTTACAACAGTAAATAATAATAATACATAATATATAATAATAATATAATATAATCTTTATTTCAGGCAACTTAGTACATAAATTATGACAGGCCCATATTTATATATACCTTAAAAACTAACATTCATTTATAAATAAAATTAAATCACACTGATTACGACATAGAAGTCAAGGAATTTTCTTAGTCGGTCGCGCCTCCCTGTAGCGATGGTATACGACTCCTGTTGTCCAGAAGTCCGACTCGAGGAACATGTACTTGTACTTGGCAGCCACCTGAAGCACGTAGGACTTGAAGTTAGTTGCCCTACTGGACTTCAAGCGCTTCAAGCCAAGCACAAGGCCATCCGAAACTTGCTTGAGCTTACTGGGGACTCTCTCGTTCACATACCAGTAAAGGGGGTGTCAAAGTATTGGTGACCTCCGTTATACCGCACCCATAAAAAGGTTGCCAATAAAATGTCTGACCTACAGCCATAGTGTGGCTAGTTTTGAGTAGAGGCCCCAGTTTGATGGTAGCACACATATCTATGTTTATGGAAGTTTATAGTCTAATGGAATCTACACGCGACGTATAAACGCTTGTGACGTTTTTTTGTTAGGTGCAGTTCCATTTGGCACTTCTGCCAAATGGAACTGCACCTAACAGGTCTGTCAGTAACAAGTCATGAATGTAAGTGAATTTTGTAGTAAGTACGTATAAAAGGCCGAGGTCAACTGTCAACTCAATCTCTTACTTCGGTTGTACTTTAGTAAACCAATTCGACGTCAAAAAACTATACTTTCGTCCGTCCCTTCAATTTATATTATCGTCGAATCAGATTGAGTGAAAGAAAACTTTCCGACCTTGCTCACAAAAACACGTAAAACTTCGGATTTCCTGAAATCGGCTTCTGTATTTACGTTAGGTAATAAAGTATAGTTCTCTGTGATAGAGCTTGTCCGGGGAAGTACCACCAAGTGCTATTGCCGTCATGCAGTAATGCTCTCGTTGCTTTGTTCTGGTGTGAAGGGTTACAAAAAAACAAATTTTTCCTCTTTAAAATATTAGTATACAAAACCAGAGAATGTACAAACCTCGAAAAGAATTGATCGATCACACGTCTTTCGAATTCTTAGTTCTAGAGATCGGATTTATCACGATGTTTTCCTTTACCGATTGAGCGATTGGCATTGCGTGGATATAATATAATATGAACAGAAAAAATCGTTGGTGCCAACCGGATCTAAACCCACGTCTTTGGGATCGGTTAGCAGTTCGTTCGTTCGTATGAGTCAGTGGCCAACTCTGGTGACAGAGTTTCTAGGCCGCCCGAAGGCCTCTGTGGAAAGCAGTGACTGAGTGACTCTACTATAGACTACCAATTTCTAGCTATCTATAGATCGTTTGTGCCGGTATTTAGATGGTTCAACTGTTGCATAAGATTCTGTCCATCCTAAGGTTGCTTGGAAGAAATCGCTCATAGCGATAAAGCCGCCCATTGTACTTCGATCTAATTAAGTAATATCTGTGTAACCTTTTAATTTTAACCTTCCGACTGGTAGTAATTTGGAACAGTTGAGCTATCTATAGGTCGTTTGTAACGGTCTTTAGATGGCTCAACTGTTTCATATGTATTTTGTATATTTTGTAATGTAATGTAATTATGTACATATTTTATTTTGTTTAATAAAAATAAACATTTTAATTATTTCTTGTGTGTTGTGCAATAAAGAGTTATCTATCTATCTATCTATGTTTATCCTCAATGTATTTATGTACATGTTCTGCAAACAAACATATTGGTTAAGTGTTTAACTGTAGTTAAATTATATATTTTGTAAATTCAGCTATCAAGCGGGCATTTTGCCAGTTCCGTCATGTAATACAAAAAGCCTTGAAATTTTAGCCAACAACCAAACAAAACCTACGTTCGATCCAATACATAAAATATTCGTATTGAATTTTGCACGTATAACTTCCAGCATTCGAACGCGTATGATACAGTTCAGGAACTAAGGTCTCTAAGAAGACGCCAACACCATTGACGGTCGTAAAAGTACTTGACAGAAGAGTCGTAGAGTTCTTAGTGATAGAACTCGTCCAGGAAACTACTACCATAGCTTTTTGGGCCGGTAAATAATTCTTGCATTGAAATGAAATGAAAATGAATTTATTTGCGCTGTGTTTCTGTATGATTATTGGTAAAATTACTGGCACATTATGAGAGTATTTATAATGCATGTCTGACTGACAATCAATAAATCAAGTCTAAACCGTAAGTCCTAGAAAAATTAAATTCTTATAAATATTTAGGAGTGCATTATGAAAGGAATTCCTGAAATTCAGTTCACACACTGAAACACAGCCGGAAGAAGTTTGTATAAAGACAAAGTCGTGTGGCGTTCCACTGGTCCAACGGTCGTCATTATGACGGTGACGGCGTTTTCAGAGACGCGACGGGTTATAATGAAAACGGCACAGGTAAGTTTTGATATAAACTCTTATCAGAGCAAACTTGATATCAGAGAGGTGTATCGTACTCGAAACTTCCAAGGTTCTTCGTATGAAGTACAGTTCAAATGTTGTGCGGTAAGATTTCATTTTTAACGCCTGTTAATAATAAAAGATTAGTAGAGTTCTTTGTGTTTGACGACTGATGTGGCCCGGTGGGCAAAGGTCCGCCAGCGGACGTAGGAGGTTGCGGGCTCGATTCCAGCCTTGGGACAAATGTTTGGCAACCAAGCGTACGGCCCACAAGATGGTAAGCGGTTACCGCAGCCTATGGACGCTTGCAATACTAGAGGTATCACTCGCGAGTTGCCACCTTGAGGCTAAAATCGAAAGCCTTATGGTATTTTCTAAGTATAATAAAAAATATGATCAAGCTTTTATTAACTAATTAAAATATGTACATAATTACATTACCAACAAAATATACAAAATACATATGAAACAGTTGAGCCATATAAAGACCGCCATTTAGTATACATTAGTATACACACTCGTACTTTAATTTATTGTAAAAAAATCTAGCTCGTCCCGGTTTCGCACGGGTGGACAAAAAATATGATTATAGCCTATGTTACTCAGGGATATATATATTTTTTTATTAAGAGAAACATCTCTAGTATGCATTACAATTGCTCAATTCACACACCAAAGATCAGGACAAAAAAGTAAAAGTATTTTTTTTTATGTGTGGAACCTACCCCTTAAGTTTGTCAGGTTGATAATGAATGACCTTATATATTGTGAAGTGTTATTAAAGCTCATTTCACACAGCAATAATGAACTGATGAACTGACAGTCAAAGTTGGTGTTACAGAAGTATCATTATATGCGTTATGATGCTATTGGTCGGCAAACAGTATAATTAGATTGCGCTGAATTATTTAGGACGGCGGGAAAGTTTTCGGATTGTCCCAGGTTTTATTGTCGTAATGAGCTGAAATGGCAAAACGAGTAATTATTAAGTAGTTTTATAACAAGCTCTATATATATATATAAACAAGCTGTGGTTTGTTTTCATCCGCGATGCCGGTATAATGGCCATTTACACCATATTTTAATTTTTTAAAGAATTGCGTTATCAAATCCATTTTCGAACATTTTTGTACCAAAATCAATTTTGGCAAGGCCATTCTTGCATGCAATTATGGCATCGTGTAAATGGGCCTTAATGTAGCATGCACTTTTCCAGCCTAAAATATGACACTGACACTAGACACTGACACTTGTTTGTTTGGATGTTTGTTCCTTTAGGATATCCGGGAAATACACTCCAAACTTGACACCACACGGTGTAGGTGACCGGCAAAAAGACGTAGGTTACTTTATTCCGGGATAAAAATCCCGGAATATTAAAGTCAGTGTAAAGAGATTATTACTAATCTCGAATAAAACAGTTCTCGAGTTCCACGCGAAGAAAGTCGCGGGCAAGTGCTAGTTACTTTATACTAAAACTTCACTTTACGAAGTAATCTTATAACGAGACGTCAGACATTGTAATCTTAAATAATTTTGAGGTTATTTCAAATCCTTTCAGCAGTTAAGTACGGTTGTTAAATCCATTAGTTAATTCATAAAATTATAACCCTCATTCATAATCACTTGTTATATTAAAACGTTAGGTATAGTATGTTCATGTAATTATAAAGTCAATGGATAAAGATGGCGCGCTATTTTAGCTGTAGAGGCTTATGATTTACGAGCTGACACGCGCGGCTTCACCCGCGTTTTTGAATGAATGAACCCCACAGCTACTTGGTAACTTGGTACCCGGCGCACAAGTGGATGTTAAAAGAGAACGGAACCAATAATTGACCGTATAAACTTTATCGATACGGTATAGCGCTCTCCATCTGACTGGGCTTTTACCGATTATTTATAGCTTAATTATAATATGTATCGTAGTTGCAATATACAACGTCAAGGGGGTAATGCATCGTTGATACCAATCTTTTTTGTACAACGTCGTTTTTGAAAATTGCAAATTCACATGATAAACAGAAGATAGGCCGAAAATCAGTAACCATATAGATTTTTGTTTCGCAGCTTAATTTACTTAAAAGCATCCAGGCAAGCTTTAAAAGTTGGCTAAAAGGGCACAGACCTTTGCATTAAAGTACTTTAGAGATTATTTAATTAAATATATAGAACGTATTTTAAACAAGCATTATTAATATTACCAGTGCTACCCAATGCTTTAAATTTTAAAGTTCTGCATAACGTTGCGCTCATCACCCTGAGACGTATTTTAAACGTATTTGAAACATGTGTTGTGTTACCTATAAATAAATAATGCTGGACAATCCACACAGCATCATCTAGCTCCAAGGTAAGCTGCTGTTAAACAGAGCTGTGGTATGGGTACTAGATGACTGATATATACTTAATAAAATACAATACATAGATAGTTTTTTTTTATTATTTATACAAAATACCCAGAACATCCGGAACAAATATTTGTAGATAGTACAAACATTTGTCCCGAGGCGGGAATCGAACCCGCAACCTCCGCGTCGCAGGCGGACCTGCGCCCGCTGCGCCACATCGGTCGTCCTATGTCTTTCGATTCCGCAACCGTTCTCCGATGTCCGAGTCGTCGATGACCTGTTCACCGACAGGACGATTTGTCATTGACCTGTACACCGACACGGTACTGAGTATTATCACAAAACTTGTTTGACAATCGTAAACTTAAACGTATCGTCCAGCTGTCAATTTGTATGGGATTTTTAACAACGCCTATTTAGTGCGCTAAATGAACTACCAAAATTCCATGCAAATTGACAGCTGGACGATACGTTTACGCTTACGATTGTCAAAAGTGTTTTACGTGCTAAGCACTCAGTCAGCATTAACTTTCCAATTTATTTCTTTGTACTTCGAGCATCAATGTCTTTGTTTTGTACATACAGAATATGTATACAGAATGACAAGAAAAGATAAAGCTGCTGAAATTATAGTTATTTTATGAATGAAGGCATGTGAAAAGCATGTGAAATTACTGGGCAATAAGACTTATGTACAGTAACCTTCAAACTAAAATATAGTAATGCACCTACACTGCTGTATCAGCACTGGTGGTCTAGTGGTAGTAACCCCGCCTTCCGATCCTAAAGTCGTGGGTTCAAACCCGGTCGGGCACCAATGGATTTTTCTGTTCGAAAATTTATGTGCGCAATGCCAGTGCTCTTATACGGTGAAGTAAAACATCGTGAGGAAACCGGCATGTCCAAGAGATAAAAATTCGAAAGACATGTGCCATCTACTAATCCGCATTGGGTCCGCGTGGTGAATTAACACCTAATCACTCTCGCTTGAGAGTAGGTCAGTGTCCCAGCAGTGGGAACATTAGAAGGCTGTTATGATGATGACACTGCTGCATGGAGACAGAATATCTGGCCCTGCGGTGGTACCCACCCACTAAGACCGACCTACGCTGAAGAGTCCTAGCGCCGATCATAACGTGATAAAGAGTAGCAGAATTTTATTTGTGCCGCCAAGCAGTAATGCTCGCATTGCTGTATTCCGGTTCGAAGGGTATGGTTTCCGGTGAAATTACAGGCATATGAGACTTTATATCTACGCCTCAAGTTGGCAACGCGCAAGTGATATCTCCGATGTTGCAAGCGTACACAGGCTACGCTAACCGCTTACCATCAAGTAGGCCGTAAGCTTGGTTGCCAATAAAATTTATAAAAAAACTTGGTGAAACTCTCATCTTCCTAACCCGAGAAAGGAAGGTTTTTAAATAAAACCTTCCTTTCTCTCCTCAAAGAATAAGTTAATTGCAGACCAGGAGGGCGATTCTCGTGCCATAGATAAATGGTCACATGTGATATATATCGTCAAAACTGTCAAAAATGTATATAATTTTTCTCATATATTTTGACAGCTTTGATAATATGTATCACATGGTAACCATTTATCTATGCACGAGAATCGCCCTCCAGAACTTTTTTTAAAACGATTTTTTACTCCAAAAAGAATCTGAAGAAGATTTAAAAATTATGTTGATGACATTAGAGTGTGGGAAGCCGGGAAGTACCACCGCCACAACACTCCCTTTATAAAGCCTATCATCCAAGCATCAAGCCGAGACAGGCCGCAAACGCGATCCACTTAACAATTTATACCAAAATATAATAACAGTTTACTGTATCTTGCAGAAACATGAGCGAAACAAGTAAGAATACTAGCGCATAGAAGTGAAACTTTTATAGTTCTTAGTTTTAGATGAAAGATAAAAGGTTTGTCGAATGGTGGTTGCGAAAACGATGTGTAGGACGGTCTCTTACTCGATGGATTGATGAAATATATAATTCAGTCCACAAGCAGTCGAAGGAAGTCGGTGGATGGTGGAGGCTCAAAATCGGTAGTTATGACGCTCTTCTTGCTTCTTGCTTCATAAATTGGAATAGTGAAACTATTTTACATAAAGTCACTGAGTGTCGTAAATACAAAGACTGACCACATGGGCTACTATCGCCTAGACAGCAGCTCTTCTATCAATTTATTTGTTGCTGAAGCGACCAGTCAGCTAGGTTCTACAAGTAAGTAAGTTAGTTTGAGTCAGTGGCCAACTTTGGTGTCATGGTTAAACGACTTTGTAAAAGCCGGGACCTACTGCTTAACGTGCCAATTCTACCAGGTAAATCCTGTTTTACAAAAAATCACTTCTATACGCCATATTTACTAGATAATTTTATGTAAACGTTGAAGTACGTCTAGACGAAACGATGCTACTTATGCAAATTCTGGATAACACGACTCTGTAGATAAGTGTTGAGATGAAGAATCAAAGAATATTAGATGAGCTTTTATTGTAAGTGCGAGATTAGGGTTTCAAGTTTCATTTAATCTAGAGATTAGAGATTGAAGTTTTAAGTTAATGGCGTAGACGAAATGCTAGACGAAGTATTATTTTAAGAGTTTGTTCGCCAAGGTTAATGGTTTAGTGTATAATTTATTCGTTACTTTATTACGATAGATAGCTACCCTGTAACTGTTTTGGTTATGAGGCACGGCAGGCACTTGTAGGCTCATAGAGCAGGTTTGATTCCCGTGGTGAATGTGAAAATAACGCTACCTGACCTGAAAAAAAACCATAAAATATTATAAGCTTTTTATTGAGGAAAGACGCGGGTAGAAGAAAATGTTATCCTACTTCCCACTAATATTTTCATTGCGAAAGTCTGTGTATATGTTTGTTACCACGTATCTCCGTGACGATTTAACTGATTGTCAAGAAATTAAAAATGCAGATGGTGTAAGTTCTAAAACAACGCATATAGACTACTTTTTCTCTCAAAACTGTCAATCCCTGTGGGATAACATAAAAACTGAGAAACCGCTGGTGAAACAGCGGAGGGCGATTCTCGTGCCATAGATAAATGGTCACAATAATAATGACGATATATATCACATGTGACCATTTACCTATGCACGAAAATCGCCCCCTTTGTCTGTTCTTTACTGAATAAATCACATATATATTTCATGTCCTTTATTCTCCAAGAACATAAGTTTATGTTATTGGACACAAAATGTTGTGATCCTTATGTTTGGATATTATTCAAATAAACCTCAATTTGTTTCGTATTCATACGTACATTGTTTGCGCTCCCTTGAGCTAGAATACATAGAATACTATTGTCATAATAATAATGTATCATGTATTGTTTGAACGTAGCTAGCATAAAGATACATGCCTATTCTTTTTTTAATTTTACAAGCGATCCGCTAGGACTTCGCACTTGTGCTATACCTTTCCTATTAAATCACTCTATCCATTGATGAAAACCGTTGCGTAGTTTAAAAGGTTTAAGCGTACATAATTATAAGTACATTTAAACAAAAGGAGAGATAGTGAGTTTGTTTTATTGTTTTTTTATACAACTAAAGTGGCAACCAAGCGTACGGCCCACATGATGGTAAGCGGTTACCGCAGCCTATGGACGCTTGCAATACCAGAGGTATCACTCATGGGTGACCACCCTGAGACGTAGTTCGAAAGTCTCATGTGCCTGTAATTTCACCGGAAACCATACCCTTCGTGTATAGATTACCTAAAAATCTAAAGACATGGTGCCATCTAATACTCATTGGGTCCGCGTGGTGGATTCCGCTCGAGAGTAGGCCAGTGTCCCAGCAGTGGGAACATTTATAGAAGGTTGCTTCAATGATGTAAATTTAGTGTTATATTTTCGTAAGAACTTTACACCCTCAATCCGGTTATTACACCCATGAAATATCGATAAATCTACAAGGGCAGTATCGCTCTCGCCATCGGCTTGTGTTTGCATACAAATGAAGGTGATCGAAGGTTGTAGGAGCCCGCAATGCACCATAAGCTCTGAACATACCATCACACTATTATTATGAATGCGAAAGTTTAGATGTTTGTTGGTCTCCTTTGTATTTTGCATTTACTGGTTATGGGAATATGCTACTAATACAATGAATGCAAAATAACAGTTTAACACTACTTTGGTTGGATTCGATTAACCCCTTGATTCTGATTTTCGGCTGCAAGGTGGAAAATGAATCAAAAAGGTCCAAATTTTTTTCCAAAGGGGATTTGATTTGTGGATTATGAGACGAACCGATTATGGGACTAACCCTATATTCTGGGGAATGTCAAATTCAAGTAAACTGTTAGTTTACTCGCGAATAACTACGATTTAATTTGGAGAATAGTGCCCATTTGAGTTTAGTCGAATAAAGATCCTACCACGAACTGGAAAACGTATTTTATGACGGTCTCCCACTCTATAGACCGATGACATTAAAGCGGTCACAGGTTTGTACCAGGGAACCAGTTTAATTGATAAAATACAGGTAGGAAGACGTTTTTTTTCTTTTTATAGAATAGAATAGAATAGAAAAATATTTATTTAACGCCACACAATTAACATAAAAATAACAATACAAATTAAAACTATATTATTTTATTTTTGATTATACATAGATTATATTACTTAGAAACCCGAACCAATAACAAATATTTGCAGATCATGCAAATCTTTTCCGCACGGGGTTCGAACCCGCAACCTCTCGTTTCTCAACCGAGCGCTCACCGAGGTCGTCAAGTTATGAGGTGAGATGAAAAACCCTTACGAATAAGGTTTCATCACTTATGTTGTTTTAGGACACCGTCTAACTTTAACTAGTTAAAGCAGTAACACAAATATAATTTATAACTCCAATTAATATTTAGCCTGCGATTGCCTGAACGTAGTTACGTTAATTTAATTTAAAGTTTCTGTTTGCTGTAAGCGGCTACCGCTATTTGACGGTAATTACGATTTTTATGACAAACTTGCTGAAAGGTGTAGTACTACAGATTTACTCGAAGAATAGGTGTCTCTTCGAGTTTGGTCGAATCCAACTAATAAGCTAAATGTCAAACTTTGAATTTGCACGTGATCATTCCGCACCATTTAGTTTTCTAACACTGCATTTTTAACACCGCTACATCATAGTAAAGCGGTCGACGACAGTTCCTAGCCCACGATCCGTGATTACATACGTGGAGAAATTGTTTGATTGGGTATTAAATATTATTATATAATATAATATTAATTATATAATATATATTATCTTATATACAAAAATGAATTGGTGTGCGTTAGGCTCGCTAAAACTCTGATTTGGCTGATTTTGCCCTTGAAATGTTTGTAAAAGTTCAGGGAAGGTTTAAACGGTGAGAAAATATACAGGGTGTAAAAATTTGCTAAAAAAAAAACGCGAGTAAAACCGCGCCGGGTCAGCTAGTATAAATAAAACCCTTCCTGTATCTATATAACATTATGAACAGCCGTAGTGGTATGCTTGGTGCAGGGCCAAGTTTGAACATATGACCTTGTTCTCAGAAGTACTCTTAATTATTTTTTTGTAATTATTCGAATACAATGAAACCTAAGTAACGTAATCTTACTCATTTTTTAAACAAACTTAATTAACAAAATAACTTTTATTTTATTCACAAAAGAAAGACCGAAAGAATTGTTAGTTTTAAATAATTGTAGTACTTTTGTGTAAAGCTATACTAATTACAAGATTTCCATACCCAGAGCCGTCACTCAGTATTAACGATTATACAAAAAAATCTAAAGACATAATCTAGTTAGGTAGCAACAAAAAAATCCGCATTGGGTAGAAAATAAAATAAAAACACACAAGCGGTGGAAACACTAGAAGTAATGTCATTTAATTGTGATGGTAATTTTATTTATACTACTAAAGTAAAGTAAAAAATATATTTATTCAATCATATCACAAGGATCATTTTGAAACGTCTTATAGCTAATTGAATTTACGCCAGTTCCACGCGCCAAGCTTACGGCCCACCTGATAAGCGGTTACCGTAACTTATGGACGCTTGCAATACCATAGTTATACCTCGCGCGTTGCCTGAGATCAATAATATCATAAGTCTCATGTGCCTGTAATTTCACCTGTAATCGTATCCTTCAAACGCAATGCGAGCGTTACTGCTTGGCGGCAGAAATAGCTAAGGTTGCAGTACTTTTCTGGACGAGCTCTATCACAAAAAACTCTACTAATCTTATACTCATTTTGAACTAGGATAGCTTAATTGTTTTTTATAAATACTATGACAAGGTTAACTAGGGTTTAACTGTTCAGTTGTATTTTGATGTAGAAAGGAAAACCAGGTTTCCCTGGAAACTAAGGGTGTTTTTGAAATTTTAAGGGTGGTCAAGCGCTTGTCTATAACCAATAGAACAAATGCTTGAGTGATACCACTAGTAATTCATAGGGTACGGTAACAGCTTAACATCAGGGGGCGTATGCTTGTTTTCCACCTTGGTGGTATAAAAAAACACCTCGAAGCATTAAGCCGCTAGATTTGCATAAAAAGGTGTAGCAGAATTATCTGAAATTACACTCTAGACTTCTCTCGTACGTGTGATGTTATTTTCTTACAAATGCCAATCCTCTTTGCTATCCTCGTTGCTCTCTATGGTATAGATTAGACTTCGAAAAATGAATTTGCTAATAAAAGCTCACAATTGAGTTTAGAATGATGGTTCGTTTTTATATGTACCGGGCGATCATTGGATATAAATAATATTTTTGGCGCTGTGTCAACTGATACTTTCGGCACGAGTTTTCGGTGTGAGTTGTTGAAATTTTCTAGGATGGCTTTATCAATGACGATTATTTTTTTTGGGTTCATTTAATTGTAATTTTGTTTAATAGTGATAGTCCTTTACAGTTTAAACTATGCGTTAAATTAGGCCAACGACGATAGCGTAATTTTTTTGAATTAAATAGTCTTTTATAGAAAGATAGTGTGTGGAGATTTTGGTTAAAATTAATTGAGGATTCTTAGAGCGGCCGCAAGACACGGTCAGCAAGAACGTTGTTTTCTTACAAAACAGCTACTTTCCAAAGACATTACTCTCCTAAGTTTTTCTTAGTACTTTATTGCTATAAATATTTTAGACCAAACTTATTACAAACATTATTCCTCACCACCTGAGACACACTGTTGACTTGTCGCCGGCAACTAGGTAGATGGCGACTGTGACTTACTCCCGGTCACCCGGGACGGCCGACCACCAAGTGCATAAACATCTATTTAAACCATAGTAAGATACAGTCACCATTGACTAAATCGCCGGAACAGTCGACAGTGTGTAATGGTTCAATGTCAAAGTCTTTTGACCATGACATTTTTCAATATCTTTTATCAATCATAATATCTTAAGGACCATTTTGAACCGTCTTAAAGCTAGGTGAATTTACGCTGAAATTGACTCGACTAATTGGTCTCGTAAAATGTCACAAATATGACATTAAATTTGTTGAAATGACATTAAATTATTGTAATGCGATCGTAAGTGGAAACGAAACTTATAAATACGTGAATTGCCCTTCAAATGAATGAATTGTACTCGTAGTTATAAGTGTTTGTGAAACGCATATTTTGGGTATATTGTATAGTTTAACGAATAGGGTATTAAACAGGGTGTAACAGACCATTATTCGCAGACATAAAAATCCTACACTTAACGCGTCTCACCCAGCCGCCTACCTACTATGCCACCGGAGCCGTGGCAACAAGCTTCGGTTTTATTTATTAAAGGCTTTGAATACATCGCTTCGGAGAAAACAAGGCTTTCGCGGGCGTACGGAAAACAGATTTACTGTTACTGTTAATTTATTCTGAAGTTTTCACCACGCTTTCTTTTTATGGGCATTCCATTTGGGAAGAATCCAAGTTTGTTATCATCTTATCACTGTATGCTTGTGTTGATAGCCTCTTTCGAGATTGCAAACTGTTTTAAACTGCTTTGGGAAATTTTAGGCTTAGAATAGAATGTAGCTCGTAAATTACGTGGTGCAAAGAGGTATAGAAATGACAAGTGCGAGTCTAGCCTCGTAAAATAAGGTTCCGTACCTTAGTTTTTTGACACAAATGGCTTAAATGATCTGGTATAGTGACGCCATAGAGGGTTCAGTTTTTTTAAACAGGCAATAACTAATAACCTTAAAAAAAAAAACATCGCGTCGTCGGTTCGTGATGGCGTTCTTTGGGGGAGTCCTATGTCCAGCAGTGGACGTCTATTGGCTATTAAGATGATGATGAAGCTTTTAAGAAAATTTTCGTTCGAAATACTACGGTGCCACGAGACAAAATATTAGCAGATCAAGTTACGCCAACGAGCGGTAGAGTGTGAAAATAGTAATTAGTTAACGTAGCGCAGTACGACAGTACCTATACTAAAATAACACTATTATTACTTTGTTCGCGGAGCCGTGCTAACTTCGTGTAGTGTTATAGTACTAACAACTAGCAGTAGGTACCTATAGTACCTACTTTGTGCTTTAGCTTTTTTATTATCTTTATTCTTTATTGTTTTTTTATGTTTAGTAATAAATAATAATACAGATCTAATTCTAATTTCTATTTACTGCTGTCAAATTTTTGTACTCTTGAAAACAAGGAAATGAATTTGGCGCTAGGTTCGCTGTCAAAAGTACAAAATGTTAAATTCTAATACTTGTCCAATATCGATCGCGTTCAAAGGTAAGGCCTTTCCCAGTTTTAAGTACTTACGTTAATATTTTTTTTAATGTTACCTAGTTCTGTATTGCCAAATGAGTACTTTCTTTGTTCATTTCTTTCTTTATTATGTAGGTTTACAGCTCTACTACATATTCGTATTTAAAAAAAAACTGTCATTTTAGCGGCTGGCTTGCTAAGTATTATCTGTTTATGTCTGTTCTCATTTTTATGTCACCAAATAGAGACAATAATGGATTTGAAAAAAATAATATCTAGTTATACACAATCAAAACCACGGGCAATAAATAGTTCTATGCTTTGACGTCAGTAAAGTTTATTTTTGTATCAGTAAAAATGACTCGGATATTACCATATTTCGATTTACTTTGATCACATTTTTGGTTGTCGGTAAAGCCTTGTTGAGAAGGCTTTATCTACTAAAGATTATCATAAAGGTTATATCAGACTGGCATGGTGGGTAAATAGCTAGATAAAACAAGAAAAGACTGGTTCGATTCACGCTTTACTTATATTTTATAATAGTAAATAGTCATCTTAATTCATCTCCTTCTTAATAATAATGAATTTCTGTTCGATAATCTCAATACAATTTGAGAACGGCTGGACCTATTTGGCTAATTTTGGTCACAAAATATTTGTGTTAGTCCAGGGAAGTTTTAAACGATAAGAAAATATGGAAAAATAGCGTGAAACCACGCGGGTCAGTTAGCAATAAATGTATATTACAGTGACGGGTTATTAAGATTGCAAACGAATCGAATCTCAAATTTTCATCTACTTTTGAGTGTTATTATATTCACTATCAATATCAAACAATGATCCCGCTGAGGTCGATCGATCGATCGAGTGGTTTTTATTAATTTGCCACTCGGCAGTTTATGTACTTATTTGAGTACAGCGACAGATAATGGGTTAAACAGCTTTTTGGGTAAAAATTGAAACTCGAACAAAAACTGAACTAGAATTGGAACCAGGAACTAAAGAGACGTCAAACTTTGTTTATTAATAGAATTTGCCTCCAGTTCATCAGACGGGGTACGTTCGGTTGGATATATTTATCGCTTTGTTCACGCCGTCAAATTACGGAAACTGCTACTATAGGAACTTTTATTTTATACAGTTACCTACGTATAATGCCTGTTTATAGTTCATGTTATTGTGATGACTTGACAACTTAATTCTTCTAATATAATGCGAAAGTTCTAAAAGTGTGGATGTTCGTTTTTTTTTTTTTTTTATACCACTAAAGTGGGAACCAAGCGTACGGCCCACTTGATGGTCAGCGGTTACCGTAGCCTATGTACGCATGCAACATCATAGATATCACTTGCGTGTTACCACTCTGAGACGTTAGATGGAAAGTCTCATGTGCCAGTAATTTCACCGGAAACCATACCCTTCACACCGGAACACAGCAATGCGAGCATTACTGCTTTGCGGCAGAAATAGGTATGGTGGTAGACCTTCCCTGGACGTTCGTGCAAAGTAACCACTAACCCAAACGAGTAAATGTTGTCAAAAACAGAAATAAGTATAGGCTACTTTTATCTATGTACCGCGCGAGTGAAGCCGCGAGCAGAAATAAAATATATCCAAAAGTTTGAATATTTCTGTTTGGGTTAAAGTTTTGATGGTTCTGTTTTGAACAGTTTAAATGAAACTTGAAATAGCATAAAAGGTTTTTTTACTAAGCACCACGAGAACAAAGCTTAGTAAAGTTCCAACTGGTTAGACACTGGTCTACTCTCGAGCAAGAGTGTTGTCTTAAATCCACCACGGAACATATGCGGATTGGTGGATGGCACATGTCTTTCGAATTTTTACTTCTTGGACATGCCGGTTTCTCCAGAATGTTTTTCTTCACTGTTCACATGCATTACACACATACATCTTTCATTAGCTATATATATTCATTAAGAGCGCTTGTGAAGTAGCTGGCTAAATTGTTTGCACTATTTCGCGTAGTCATCATTTGGACGGGTGACCGCCAGTGGCAATTTGAGCTGAGCGCTCCCGTGCTTCGGAGCCCAAGTAGCAAATAAGAATAGTGGTTAAATCTTACATATCTTTACTCTATCTAAAGTTGGATTTTGCTGAATCAAAAAGGATTTCCTTAAGTCTTTTCTTTCTTTAATACTAAATAGCTTTAAGCTACCGCTACTTAAGCAAGTAAGGGATACTAAAAACCAAGTTAAGTCTTCTTAAAACTAGTTTGAATTAAGTATGCCTACACTTAAAACTAAAAATATATTTTTTACTAAACTCTGATTATTTGAAAGCTCACTTAAAACTAATTTGAATAATTGAAGTATAATTTAAAACTTACTAAGAAAAAAAAAGATTTTCTAGGCAAATTTCAGAGGCTTTTATTACCAAGTTCTAGAAACAGTTTTTCTGGAGTTCATTTAATTCAATATTTACTTAAATTAGTAAGTTTACAGTAAAAATACATTTAACGGGACGATCTCTTCCAATATATAACCAAAAAGAAATATGAATGAAGTTGGGAAAATAAAAAGATCTGGTGCATTTCGTCGGCGTGTACGTATTAAATTAAACTCCATCAATGTGCCTTTAAATGCTGCAAGCGTCAGCAATGCGATATCTTCGAGTCAGACCTCAGTGTCGTTAATGGATGACGAAGATGATACCGCGGAAAATTTGGAAATAGTACAAGTGGACAACAGTGATTCCGACTCTAATGAATCGACAGCTGATTGTAACGAATCGATAGTTGATCGTGGTTTTTATTTTAGAGACCAATTAAGAAACTGGTCTATTGATCACAATATACCACATACTGCAATCAATGACTTATTGCAAATTATTAACAAGCATGATCCAGGTGTTGTACCAAAAGACGCTAGAACACTTGTTGTTTATCGCATAAACTCATCTCTTTCCACCACAAAATAGAAGAATTATGAAATGTCAATAAAGGAAATATTAAGACGTAATCTGGTCTTAACTAAATCAAACTATAGAATCACTTAATACCAAAATGGTTTAAATTGTAATTCGCCAATACTGTTTTTAGAAAAAGTTAAGTATAATATCTCTTAACTAATACTACTTCAAATGTAATTTGTCTTTACTTTGTCTTAACTAGCCTTACAAAATCAATATTATCTAAACTCTTAATTCGTATAGAAACATAAGATTTAACGCCATTTTGCACTTTATGTGAAAAAATAATTATACATTTTCCGACAACACTTCATCAAAAACTAGAGTAGATTGAACATAATTATTTTTGTTATCGTAATTCTAACTACATTAATAATTTGTATGTTTATAGAAAATGTAGCACTTTGCAATAATATGCAAAAAAACACATTGCATTATTATTATACAAAAATTTTATTGTTTTTCTTCTAGTATTTCAAAAGCCCATCTGTTTTATAGCACTATCTACAGATTTTACACGAGAAACAATCATGCGTTTTAAAATTCCAATGCACATAACGCCTTAAGAGAGCCTTTTCTAAACATAAAATTAGTTGTTTCATTTTTATAAATGTTAAAACAGTATTTGTATTAATGAAAAAGTACGCCATATTTTCTAAAATAAAGTTACTTAAAACATTTTAAAGCAAAATAAGTTTTAAATTTTACTTCAATAAGATAACATTGAATGTCTGCAATTCAATATTGATAGTTTTAATTAGGTATTGTAGAAATCTTGAAGTCTATTTCGTAATCTAAAGTCAACCTACAAGATATCTTGAAATCAGTGTTTAGAGATCTACAAAAACCACATTCTTAACTAGGGTTTAAGTTTATCTAAACAGTAGTATTAACTCTGTCTTAATATGTCCTTAAAGGGTGTGCCAATTTTTACTTAACTGACCCTTGGAGTGTATCTTGAAGATATCTTGAGGGACATGTTAATCTTAGCCAAGACAATAGCTGGAATTCGTCTACTTGCCTTCAAGATATCTACAATTCCTTTTTAAGACATTTGATTGCTACTTGGGAGGGCACGGTCCCGGATTTTTCAAAGTGGTTAAGCCATGACAGAGGCCTTGGCGTGGCCTATAAACTTTGTCACCAAAGTTGGCTACTGGCTCACACGAACTTACTTACTTACTTATTAGAAAAATCAATTAGTGCGCGACCGGATTCGAACACACGGTTCGGAATCGGAAGGCGGGGTAGTACCACTACCTACACTACCACTAGATCACCAGTGCTCTGCGGGTTGATCACATAACTCTGTTAGTGACCAATCTCCATTGATCTACATCTCAAATTGTCTAATAGACAGTTTGACCATAGCTCTACTGCCTTATTAGACAGTTTGAGATGGAGATCAACTAAGGTTTTTTTTTATACAACTGAAGTGGCAACCAAGCGTACGGCCTACAAGATGGTAAGCGGTTACCGCAGCCTATGGACGCTTGCAATACCAGAGATATCACTCGCGGGTTGCCACCTTGAGGCATAGATCAGTGCCAGTAATTTCACCGGAAACCATACATCGGAACACAGCAATGCGAGTAATACTGCTTTGCGGCAGATATACGTATTTCCCAGGCAGAAATAGGTGGTAGTACTTTCCCGGACGTGTTCTATCCCGAAAAACTCTGCTACTCTTAACTAGGTTGGTCGCTGACACCGTTAAGTGGTCAACCCGCTGCTCACTACCGCTAAACCATCACAGATAATACGACCGTTAAATAGCTGAAACTGTCATAACTTATAACCTATTATATTTTTGTATAGTCACTCCATATGACATGAGACACGGAAAAAGTATTATTGCTCCAGTCTCACTGCCAGGCAAGCATGTGTCACTAAAAATCAACGTGACAGTCAGTTAAAATAACAAAATAGCAGCGAACAAAGTTTTGTTGCCGAAAACGGCAGTGTACTGAAAATAATGTTGCTAACTGAAAAATGTGTTTTTTTTATATACTACTAAAGTGGTAACCAAGCGTACGGCCCACTTGATGGTCAGCGGTTACCGCAGCCTATGTACGCATGCAACATCATAGATATCTATTTCGTGTTACCACCCTGAGACGTTAGATGGTAAGTCTCATGTGCCTGTAATTTCAACGGAAACCATACCCTTCATACCGGAACACAGCAATGCGAGCATTACTGTTTGGCGGCAGAAATAGGTATGGTGGTAGTCCTTCCCCGGACGAGCTCTATCACAAAGAACTCTACCACTCTTCTAAACAAAGCAAATCAACGTGTACAGAAAAGTACGTTAACAGCGAGAAGTAATTAACAAAGCTAAGGTAGACTTTTGAGCAATGTGACTTGCCATGTTGCAGCACTGATTTTCTATGTGTGGTCCGCATCATTATTTCATTTGACGACCGATGTGGCGCAGCGGGTGCAGGTCCGCCTGCGACGCGGAGGTTGCGAGTTCGATTCCCGCCTCGGGTCAAATGTTTGTACGATCTATAAATATTTGTTCCGGGTGTTCTGGGTATTTTTTATATATAATAAAAAATATCTATCTATGTACGTATATTTGTATTTTATTAAATATATATCAGTCACCTAGTACACACAACAAAGCTCTGTTTAACAGAAGCTTACCTTGGGGCTAGATGATGCTGTGTGGATTGTCCAACATTATTTTATTTATTTATTTATTTAAAAAAAAACAACATTAGTCCTATTTACAGCGCTGGAGCAAGATATAAAATATTTTTCAATTTTATTTAATATTAATGCAAGTGTTCATTTTATATGACATCTATCTCAATGTAAAAAGCAAAATATATAATTTATAAAGTAAATCTAATAATTTATTATGTAGGTCTACGTTTATGTAAACAACTAAATATGACAAGAAGCGCTCATTTTAAGTAGGTCTACTGAATAATTGTAGCTCTTACTATGACGATAAATTATTTCATTTCATTTGCCGATTTCATTTTTAGAAGTTCTTTACTACAGTTTTAGTTATATTGTTAACTTATTTTATAGTGAGACCCACTATTATAATTACTACTATATATTCTACAGCACTGCCAGTTCGTATATCCAATCCAGTGACTAGCGGAGACGGAGGTTGACAAGGAAAAGCCCTCGCGTTTTCAGTTTAGTAAAGTGGCCCAAAATGTCAATTGCCCTTTTTAGCTGTGTGACAAAGGATTAATCGCTCCGGTCTTTTCAATCATACGCAGGTTGCTCAATGTTTATTTCTGGGACATTGACCGAGAGAGCGAAGCGACTTTGCTTAGCCTGGCTAAATTTGCTTTTGTCTGTCAGTTTGTTTGTACTTCTACAGATCGTATTTTACAACTAATCTGGACGTAACGTATATAGGATTAGAGACTTTATATTTTGTAGTTTACTAGCAGTCCGTCCCATTCCACGCGAGTGCAATGAAACCGCACCGTGCGAAGCCGGGGCGGTTCGCTAGTAATAAATTAAGCCTACGTTACTCAGGAATAATGTACCTTTCTAATGGTGAAATAATTTTTGAAATTGGACCAGTCGTTTTTGAGTATTCGTAACAAGCAAAAATACAAATCTTAAGAGGTTATTAAGATTTTGGAGAGGTACTTCCTCCCAAAAGGGTTAAAAAAGGGTGCTCTGCCTTATGAAATCCTAAAAAAACTGTGAAAACAACAATAAAATGATTGCATATGAATTAGGTAATCATCATGCTGATGAAGATCTTCAGCGTGATGAGCAGAAAAGCTCCTCAAAATGCATCAAATTGCTCTTTTTTTTAAAGTTTGTGCTTGCGAGGTATCCTGTTCAGAGAACTGCTGGTTACTAAACAAGTACCTACGTAATTAGTTAATAAATAATGTAATTTGTTTTGTAATTTATTTATTTATCCATAGATATAGTGCCATGTACGATATGTCACACAATACAGAAAGTAATTAGGTAATTATTTCAGCAAAAGCATCGTCACATTGTATAGATTTTTTTAAATAAACATCACTAACGTGTGGATATAAGTGAACAAATGCTTTTTTATTTGTTTATTTTATTTACTACATTACACTCTGGATGAGGAATAAAGACATGTACATGACATGTAGACATGACTACGTGAGTACCAATTGTAGGTTTGGTGCACCACATAAAAGGACTTATAAAAAGTCCGTGACCACATAGATTGAACGTAGATCGTGTAAATACTGACTGACTGATTAAACGCACAGCCAGAACGGTAAATTCTAGATACATGAGAATTCCAAGATGTACTTTTTCTAGTGTCTCCAAGTTGTCTCTCTACATATGAAAAGTTACCCCTTTAGATTTTGCTCCTAGAAAACGCTGCGCGAAAGTCAGGGTTTTGAGAGCTAGCCTTTCGAGAAAAGACGCGTCAGGGCGGACAGTCGCGGGGCATTCACCTAGTTTTTTATATCCTTTATATCACACTAGTTGTTGCACATGACTTCGTTAGCGTAATATTATAAAATGCGAAATGTGGTGTAGTGAAAAAAGACACTGGCAGAAGCTACAACAACCGAAGCTACGACGCGCCCAGCTTTTCAATGCGTCCAATACCCTATCTGCCCCAGAAGTCAGGGGCAAACGCAACTGCCCCCGGGCACGCGATGTCGATGCGACGCTGACGTGTTATCAGCTTCAATACTCAAGGCTGAGTACCGATCAATAATATTGACAGTACCGTCAATATCATGGATAACTTTATACTACTGAAGCTGGAATTGTTGACTTGATAAAATTTTAAACCGACGAAAAAAACGGAGACTGTTCTCAAGTCAACATCATGTAATCGCGACTCAGGGTGGCAACCCGTGAGTGATACCTCTGGTATTGCAAGCGCCCATAGGCTGCGGTAACCGCTTGTGGGCTGTAAGATTGGTTGCCACTTTTATTAAACTGAAATTACTGGGCGAAAGAGACTTAACTGTCTCTGGATGATAAGCACAGTAAAGTGTCACGCAAACACTTAAAATCTTTAAGCTTTGGGCCACCCAACTGTAATCCACTGCATCTGTAATAGTCAGGCGTGGTTCTTAACATCAGGCCTTGATTTCTTGTCACTTGCTGTAATAAAATAAAAATAAAAAATAACTTTTAGTTGTATAAAAACAATTAATAAATAAAAACGATTTCTACCTAAACTGTAGTAATAATATCTGTTCTTTGCCTCTAAACCACAAAAAAAAAAATTTGTATTATTTTTATGTGTGAGTTAAGTGTTACTAAATTATGATTATTCCTTTCTTTCTTCTTTCTACAAACTAAATAATAATGTGACATCCGATGAGGGCTGTGCTATTTTCGGTATTACGAAAATTGGTTTTCTGGTCAAAACAAATTGGGATATAATCTTCACGAACCCAACTATAGTAAACTTCAGAGATCCTCATAAAATATTAGCAAACAGTCCTGCCAACTGGACACGAGTGACCTTACTTAATAATTCATGGAGTTAGACCACTCACAGGCCTGGCTACCCTTAACTTAAGCTACAGGTAACAAAGCAGTCGCCGTCTGATAACGACCGTAATAATACAAAATAATAGTTCTGGGTATTTTCTATGTATTATAAAAAATATCTATCTATGTATTGTATTAATTATATCAGTCATCTAGTACCTATCTGAATACAAGCTATGCTTAGCTTAGGGCTAGATGATGATGTGTGGATTGTCCAGCATAATTTATTTATATTTATTTATTTAATAACAATAAATAGTTTATTTAATTTTTAACAAGGCACAAAAGGATAACAAATGCAAAATCTTAAACATAGGTATACATAACACTTGAGCCTGAACTAGTTAATCCTGTATTTCAGGCGATAAGAGCTAATTAGAATCTAAAATAATCACTTAAATATTGAGTTTGTATTTAACTGAAACGTATAAGTTAGGAATATGTATCGTTTTCAATAAAGTTTATGTCGTAAGGTTTTCAGTTTCATTTATTTGGTTTTAGAAAAACAACAGCTTTTACCTTAGAATATTACCGTAGAGATGTTCTGAAGAGCCATAATAAAAAACTAGACCTTTATCATCTGAGGATTGGAAGGACCCGCTGAGCATATTAAATACAGTATAATTTATTTCGTTGTCTTCATTTAGATATACTACCTACCTACATATTCGCAAACGTGAATATTTGAAGTAACTATCGCGTTATCTTGTTTGTCTAAAGAAGTTCAAAAAAAATCTTGTTTTACTTTACAAATAAGATTGGTTGACTGTACTTGGCCCAAGCGTTCTTTGGTCGACATCAATACTTCTATACCAATACTATCGACCCGCCCCGGCTTTGCACGGGTGCTTAAGCTACATATAAACCTTCCTCTTGAATTACTCTATCTATTAGAAAACAACATCAAAGTCTGTTGCGTAGTTTTAAAGATCTAAGCATACATAAGACAGACAGCGAAACGCGACTTTGTTATATACTATGTAGTGATTATAAATGCAAAATCAATCAATCAAAAATCAAAAATCTTTATTTAGTAAAAAGGGTCTTAGACAACATTATTTTATAGAATATTAACAAATATTGTGTTTCTTGTAAGTAAAAAATGCTGTGTGAAAAGACCTCTGTGCCAGTGTTGCATTGAGTTCCTCGCTCTAACTAGGTAGAGACTTGTACGAAGATGCAAGGGATCTCTGCTTCAGCTAATACTCTGGTAAATCACAATAAACATTATACAGTAGTACTTACACAATTATAGAAAGAAAATCTACAAAACTAAATTTTAAGAGTTAAACTAAGTAAGTTTTACTGAACTGAAAATGAATTGTATCTGTCTGTAACATTTTTACGTGTCAACCGCAAAACCGATTTGGATGAGATTTGGCACAGATGTGGTTAAGGTTTTAAGAAGGACATATGTTATTTCGTTATATATACAACTCGAGCAAAGCCGTGGGCAGCAGCTATTAAAAGTGTATAAAAACGAATTAAGGGGGTACTTTCAGCTCTATACAAATCTAAATGAGGAAGTAAATCAGCCGCGTAGAAAAGTGGCAGGCAATTGCGTTTCCCCGTCCAAGTCAGGTTCTCATTCCGCCAATTTAAGTTGACCCCCTCAAATGCCTCTTTCCTTTCCTTTCTTAACGTAGGAAATGGGGAGGGGAAGGTAATGTTACGGTGGTACGCTTGTGGCCTATCTCAAGGAGTTGAGCTTTCTTGACGTTTCGGTGATCCACTATTTTATTTGGTATTCTCGGCCCGGGGTTCCGATTATGTATTTGCTCGGTATATTCTCCACCGCTTTCTTTGACAGTTGAATGCGATGAGCTTCTAAGTAGGTTTAAGCAAAAAAATGGTGGTAGTTTAGCCGAGTAAGTCGAGAACAAACTTTAAACGCTAAAATTCGCATGAGTTGCTCAAATCTTGCTTGCATTGCTCACTGACATTTGACATAACCCCATACAATGGCGCCGCCGCACTGTGATTAGTTTGTGAGTGGGATGAATTACATGATGCACTAAAGATGAAGGCTAGAAAAACTAGTGTGAATGTGAATCATTTATTAATATATTTATTTATATTTTTAATAAGAACAACTATAAATTATTTCATTTACTTATTTATTTATTTTATTTATTTAACATAGGTATAAAAGTTGTTACAGAGTTGTTTAAATATATCTAAAAAACCTTAGTAGGTTTGACTTAGATGCAATATAGCAAAAAAAATTACAAAAACATAATTATATAATTATGAACTGTTTAGCTCCGTAATGCTCGCTCGCAATGCAAGCAGTAATGCTCGCATTGCTGTGTTCCGATTCAATGGTATTGTTTCCGGTGAAATTACATGCACTTGAGACTTTCCATCTAACGACTTAGGGTGGTAACATGCAAGTGATATCTATGATGATGATGATGAAAAAAAAAGGATGTAGTCACTTAGTATGTATGCTGCTTTAGCAAATGCTGAATGGCGACCATTTTCGAAAACTTATGATCTAAATGTACTCGTAACTGCTTGGATGTATATCCAAGCAGTTACGAGTACATTTAGAAGTGTATACTTTTAATATTATTACCACCTACTATGTATCAACTGTCTCGAAATAATCTTTTTTACTTTACTTTACTTTACTTTTACCTAGGCTATATTTATAAAGATTTGTGTTTTATGTAATGTTAAAAAAATACATGAGTTTAGTGGTTGTCGAGTAAGCATCCATAAGTTACGCAATCGTGCGGATGGTTGTCATTTATCATTGTGTTCGGTTAAACTATTGGAGCGGTAGATTTTCTGCATGGATGATGGATGATATGCCAGTTGGTGGTTTTAATAAAGCTTTGGCTAAACCCACGTTGAAACAAAACGACTGTGACATCAGGGTAGTACACGTTATTGTTATATACGGTGCGTCGACACAATGCATTTATGCGCGTGAAATTCTTGTGTGGTTTCATTTTGATTTTACATTAGAAGACTGGCAATCAGACGTATATTAGGTAAGCGGCGGGCGGTTCGCTTGAACGCAGAGGTTGCGGGTTTGATTCCCGCCTCGGAACTAATGTTTGTACGATCTGCAAATATTTGTTCCGGGTATTTTCTATGTATAATAAAATATATCTAACTATGCATTGTATTGTATTATATTAAGTATATCAGTCATCTCGTACCCATAATACAAGCTCTGCTTAGCTTGGGGCTAGGTGATGCTTTGTGGATTGTCCAGCATTAAATTTTTCATCTCTCGCAGGGCGAGGTATTTACGTTTCTCACGGGCTTTTGGCCAAACGAGAAATCGTAACGATTTTGTTATTATTAGTTTAGGCGAAAGTTTGTGTTTGTTTATGGATTTTTTCCTGACCACTATAATGAGTGTTCAAGGCTAGAATGAACAGGTTCTCTCTAGACCATCGTGCTCTATATATCGACCACACCACTACTTACCAAACTCAACCAATAAAAAAAAGAACGGCTGGACGGATTTAAATTTAATTCGACGCAACTTGCCCTGGTATACAGGCTAATTTTAATCCGAATAAATACGTTTTTTCCGTGGGATGAAAATCTACTTAGCGCAGCTAGTAAAATATAAATCACACAGTTCTTTCCGTTCAGTTATTGTTAAACATAATCTTTGTTGCTTTAAATATTATTTTACGAAGTCCTTAGATCTAAACTATATATATTACGCATGAACTTCTTTCCGTTATGTATGTTCTTTCGTGTTATGTGTGTTTTTTTATACCACTAAATTGGCACAAAAGAGTACGGCCCATTTTATAGTAAGCGGTTACCGTAGCCTTTGTAAGCTTGCAACATCAGAGATATCTCTTGCGTGTTACCACCCTGAGACGTCAGATCGAAACTCTCATGTATTGTTAAACATTTCACAATAGTTTGTTAAAATATGATTTAACCCAACCCCCAGATCTCTTTTATCCCGTTAACAGCCCGTGCCCAACCCGAAACTATAAACTAGGATATCAATATATTACCAGCATTGAACGCCTAACGAATTATTCAAGGGCAAACCCTTTCCCTAATATTGGACACTCAATCATTCTCTGTATCATGAAGGGGTAATTACCTTCTCGTTTTATTTTATTATTTGGGGAAGAAAATGGCTGTTTATCAGATAGTGAAGTCAATATTCGAACCAATATGGGTTTTATCAAGTTTTAAACGGTTTAAAACGCCAAGTAGGTATTATCCTATCCTACTAATATTATAAATGTGAAAGTCTGTGTGTGTATGAATGTTTGTTACCACATATCTCCGTGACGACTTAAGCAATTGTCATGAAATTTGGAATGTAGATGGCTTACACATAGGCCACTTTTTTTCCCGGAAAATGTACTGTCCCTGTAAGATGGCATAAAAACTGAAATACCACGGGTCGGCTCGTTTTCTATAAAACAAATAAGACAGTTTTCGCATCAACAGTTCTACCATAGAACTACTGATACGAAAAAGTGTTAACAGTTCTACGACGTCACAGTTCTAGAACACATGGGATTATCCGAATTTACGCCAGTTCCGCGCACCCCAGCCAAGTAGAAACTGGCAACAAACTCGGCTGGGTTCCTAGCTTTTTCTCGATGATCTCTCTTGTGTGGTGTCAATAGAACTAGGAGAAGACTGCTAAAAAAAATTTTGCTAGTTTAGGTAAATTTGTATGAGTCGGTGAACACTGTCTGTCTGTCTGTGAAAACTGGTCGCGAAGATCATAGGCTACCCGAAAGCCTCTGTAATAGCCTAACAACTTTGAAAGCCGAGACTGGCTGCTTAACGTGCCCACCAAAGCACGGAAGCGCTCTGTTGAAATTTTCCCTGGTCACCCATCCATAATCTGAAATTCATAAGTTCCTGGTGGACCTGCTGTTACCTCTGCATCACCGTTTTACTACGGGCGTCATGACTGCCGCCGCCATCACAGAAAACCATGGATTACCGGCAATCTAGTTAAAGCTGAGCGCTCGGCCTCGACCGTGCATGGTCAAATTGGTCACGTTTTAGTAAAGAGGATTCTTTGAAATCGCGTCTTCTGTATAATGAAGATTATAAAAGACGACCTATAAAACGATCCAGCGTTTTTATCGATTTCTATGACATCATCATCATCATGACAGCCATCTAATGTTCCCACTGCTGGGACACTGGCCTACTCTCAGGCGAGAGTGATCGGGTCTTAATCCACCACGCGGACCCAATGCGGATTGGTGGATGACACATGTCTTTCGAATTTTTAGTTCTTGGACATGCCGGTTTCCTCACGATGTTTTCCTTCACCGTATGAGAGCACTGGCATTGCGCACATAAATTTTTCGAACAGAAAAATCGTTTGAACCCACGACCATAGGAATTATATGACAGCTACGACAAATTTCTACGTTGTATGTTTGTGTATGTAATTATTGACGACCTCTTGTAAATATATCCGTCTTGGTGGGTATTTAGTAGTATTATACGAGTATGTATATGTTTATTTTATCTTGAGTTACAAACTTACTTTAAGCTATTTAAAGTACCGCCGCAATGCCAGATATTCTGCCTCCAAGCAGTAGTGTGACAGCATCAATATTTTTAGGCATCGGAGAAAGATACTTCACAACGACTTGCGAGCCAACGAGCGCAGTGCAGTGCCACGCGAAACTTTAAAACTTAAAACTTCGAGTGGCACTGCAACTTTTATGGTCAAGCGCTTAACATAAAGCAAGTAGCTTGACAATCTTGTAACTTATTGTCATAAAAAGTGATACCAGAAAGCAATAGTTGATATAATGCAATAAATCAATCAATTAATAATTAAATAAGAGTAGTACAGTTCTCTGTGATAGAGCTCGTCCGGGGAAGGACTACCACCATACCTATTTCTGCCGCCAAGCAGTAATGCTCGCATTGCTGTGTTCCGGTGTGAAGGGTATGGTTTCCGGTGAAATTACTGGCACATGAGGCTTTCGATCTTAGCCTCAAGGTGGCAACCCGAGTGATACCTCTGGTATAGCAAGCGTCCATAGGCTGCGGTAACCGCTTACTATCTTGCGGGCCGTACGCTTGGTTGCCACTTCAGTTGTATAAAAAAAAAAAAATAGTCTTACAGCGAAAATTGAACCCGCAACGTATCGCTTCTTAACCACTTCGTTCGTTCGTTCGTTCGTATGAGTCAGTACTCTAGTGACGGAGTTTCTAGGCCGCCCGAAGGCCTCTGTCATGGCCACTTTGAAAAAGCACTTAATAACAACAAAATTTTTACAATCTTTTACAAGCTATAAGTGCTATCCATAAATTTAACCACCAAGGTCCAACGATTATGATTATAATATTTGACAATAGACCCTACGGAGGTTCTTTCGGGGTCTTCCGTGAAGCCTATTCATACGAGTGCTCTCAGCCTATCTCAAGGTCCAGATAACGAGACAGGACAATACAATAAGGGGTAGATGCACCCTTGGATGGAAAAAGATGCTTGAGTGGTGTTCATTCGATTAAAACTCTCGTATTAGGTAAATGTATTCATTGTAAGCACTGGTGGTCTAGTGGTAGCGACTCCGCCTTCCGATCCTAAGGTCGTGGGCTCAAATCCGGTCGTGCACCAATGGATTTTTCGCTACGAAAAATTTATGTGCGTAATGCCAGTGCTCTCATACGGTGAAGAAAAACATCGTGAGGAAACCGGCATGTCCAAGAACTAAACATTCGAAAGACATGTGCCATCCACCAATCCGCATTGGGTTCGCGTGGTGGATTAAGACCCAATCACTCTCGCTGGAGAGTAGGCCAGTGTCCAAGCAATGGGAACGTTAGAAGGCTATCATGATGATGATGATGATGATGATTCTACCATTTTTTTTATTTTATTTATTTAACTTAACAAAAAACAAAATATATAATTATAAACATCTAAAAAACCCTCAGGGGTTTGTCCTAAATGCTTAGAGTCCTTTTAATAGTTAGGAAGGTTGTACTCGAATTTTTAATTCACATTCCAATGTAAACAAGGATAACTAATAAATACGTAGGTAGGTACATTATGATGCTAGAAATAAAGGCACAATTTTCATCATATACAATAAGTGGTTTGACGATCGATGCGTAGATCCGCCTGCGACGCATAAGGTTGCGGGATTGATTCCCGCCTTAGGACAATGTTTGTAAGATCTGCAATATTTGTTCTGGGTATTTTTTATGTATCATAAAAAAACTATCTATGTATATTATTGTAATAAGTATATCAGTCATCTAGTACCCATAACACAAGCTCTGCTTTGCTAGGGACTAAATGATGCTGTGTGGATTGTCCATTTTTATCGTAGTTTATCATAAAAATGTGTACATAATTACATTACTTACCTTCCTATATACAAAATAAATAGTGAAACCGTTGAGCTTTCTTTAGGTCGTTTGTAATGTTTCTAAAACGAGTTTCTAGAAACAGTTAAGCCATCTAAAACCGTTACAAACGATCTACAGATAGCTCAACTGATCCAATTTACCAGACGGAAGCGTTCCCAATGTACTGGCTGCATTGCCACGTTGAATGGCAATGCTGATACGTTGAGTCAGATATGAACCAGCTTTGATCACGCGTCACTTCGATATAAATAAATAAATAAATATATATAATAAATAAAGATATATTCTATCGATACTTTGTTTTTATATAAAAGAAGTTTGTCTGTTCAAAAACCCATGATTTCTCTTTCTGATCTGATCTTTATTTTAAACAAGCTAAATAAAACCGTTTAAAAACGCAGTCAGCTTAAATTCACAACAATTCGACCTTTCAAAATTCCTGCAGCGGGGCTAGCATGCCCAGCGTAGACAACGATTTTGT